>CM072527.1:40213993-40391493 GCA_036898135.1 Oncomelania hupensis
GGCGCGGGCGGCACTTTTAGTGACGAGAAAAAAAAAAAGCTGGACACGGACATGGATCGAGACTTGGACTTGGATAGATTGCGTTTTGTTGTTTTTTCTCGAACCTCTATTTAATTTTCTCGGGAGTGACGGTACTTTTTCTCGGAAAATCGCGGATCCGAGGAGAGTTTTCCAGCCTGTTAAAAGAACAATAATTGCACTAAAAAAATAATAGAGTGAAAAAACAAGAAACATCTATATGAATAAAAGTGCACGTTAGCTTGCAAAGAAAACAAAACTCTCCCTCTCCCTCTCTCATGGACATTTCCACAGAAAACGATATAAGCCCACAAGTACTGGCAGTTTTGATGATGCTTCTGATGTTTTTGGTAAATAGTGTAAATAAGGAGACTGACGGCAAAAGGTTTTCATTTTTGACGTGGAATGTTGATGGTTTGTGGTCAAAGTTATTCTTTGTTGACGTGGAATGTTGATGGTTTGTGGTCAAAGTTATTCTTTTGTTACGTGGAATATTGATGGTTTGTGGTCAAAGTTATTCGATCATGACTTTGTTAAATTTGTATGTATTTTTGACTTTGATTGTTTGATGGAAACTTTTCTTTATAATTTAAATCTTGACGTTTTGGTAAAGCGTGGCTTTACTGTCTTTTCTCTACTCGCAGTGAAGCTTTCGGATGTTGGAAGACCATCAAGAGGTGTTGTCTGTTTAATTAAACATGAACTTGTAGCTTTTGTTAAAAAAAAATGGATGCAAATATTGGACATACGCTCACATTTATTGTGGATAAAAGTCTTTTGGGATTATCTAAAGATGTTTTGTATGTTTGTTCTTATACGGGAATTAACGTAGAATTAGTCTATGCAATATAAGTAGTAAAATGTATGGTTTTATTAATAAAGGCTTGCAATCATGGGTTGAAGAAAATGTTATTACTGGGTGTAGAGAACGTGAATTTTCCGGTTTTTAATAATATTGCTATGTTTAAAATGTGAGTAATTTTTTGAGTAAAATTATAAATATATAAAGTTTTATTGGTTGAAAATGTGAACCAATGAAATTATGAATAGCTGGGAGTAAGAGCAATTGGGGTTCACTTCAGTATTGTGTCCCAAGGTGTGTGGTCGTGTCAAGTCATTGTGTCAAGTGCATAGAAAAAAAAGAGAAAGAAAAAGAAAAGATTATTGTGAAGATTTGAAGAGGTAGAAAGCATCGAGGACTTATAAAGGAGAATAGGTTCGGTGGACTTTCTCTCTGAAATTTGAGTGTATATTGTGCTGTAAAGATAACAGGTATTTATAATGTTTTTCATGATTGTGAAATGTTGGAGAAGTATATTTTTGCATTGGATGTATTGTGTTGAGAGGTGGTGAGCTGTTGTCCACTAAAATGAAATATAATTTTCAATTATGTAATAATATTATTAATTACATGCGTGGGATGTCTTTATTGTAAAGTGACCGGTTGGTGGAGTGCCTTTAGTGTTACCACTAGGGTTGTTTCGGCAGATCTTTTATGCGGATCAGGGGTGAGTCCTCTTTCAGCGAAGTTGTGGTCTTGATTTTGTGGTCCTGATTCGGCTCTTTGCAGTCCGCTGGACCCTGTAAGCAATGAATAACTAACTAACTAATGTCTCTCTCATGGCCCTTTCCACAGAAAACGATATAAGCACACGTACTTGGACGAACATACGCATTTAGACACATACACCTCACAACACTTTCAAGACCAGGGGGCTAAGTCACTCTCACTCACTCGCTCTCTCTCTCGCTCTCTTCCTACCTCCATTCTCTCCCCCCTCCTCCCCATACTCCCTTTCTTTCCCCCTGGCAAAAATCTTTTAACCCTGGGAGGCCCAGGGCACCCCCTGGGACCAGTAGAAAGAGACCCCCATCACAAAACTAAAGGAATGCATTTTAGAGTTTTTATAACCCCTAAAGCCCAGTAGCCCCTCTGTGGAACAAAACTAAAGCAAGGGAAGCAACTGGTAACCAACTAAGCAGAGAAGCGGTTATGGCAAATGGCAGTTGCCACGTGTTTCACTTGAAGTGAACGACTGAGCAACGTTTGGACTTCTCCAGATCTAAATAAAGGCAAGTTTCAAACTTTTTATCATCGTAAACATGTCAATAGGATGTTAATGTGTTGAAAGAAAACAAACTCCTTGACGGTGTTATGTTGGGTTCTTTATACGATTTTTTTCAAAACTGAAGGTCCCATGGGGGCTAACGGGACAGAAGGGGGTAACATCTGATGACCCCCAGAGGGGCTAACGGGACTGTAGGTAACCAAAGCAGACCAACCATTATGACCATTTCTAAATAAACAAAACAAATAAAATTTGGTTGTTTTTTTGTGTGAAATAATTAAACATTGTACTAAAAATTCATACTTGCCAAAGCCCAATGTCCCCCCTGGGGAACATGTAAAATTCCCACCAAAGCCCAATGTCCCCTCTGGGGGGGCAGTGCCAAATTCTCACTTTGGCAATTTTTTTCACACAAAAAGTTTATTTTTCCATTATACAGACTCCATTTCAACACAAATATCCACATGTTTAATTTTTAATGTGTTTAATTATATGTCTGGGCCTTAGGGGGTTAAAATCAACCTCTTTTGCAATAACGTGACGAGAATACAGTTTGACGCGTTCTAGGCTGCAAATCTTACACCAAAAACTCAGAGACACGACAAATATAACGAATACAAAAACACAATTCGGCCACTAACCGTCGGCTACGGGTACAACGACGACCTACATGTACGGGTATAACGAATGGAAAATTTGTGTCCCCTGGATTTCGTTGTAAGCATGTTCGACTGTATTATTATTATTATTATTATTATTATTATTATTATTATTATTATTATTATTATTATACTGATTATGATGATTATGATAATCATGACGACGTTTATTATTATTATTATTATTAGTAGTAGTAGTAGTAGTGGTAGTAGTAGTAGTAGTAGTAGTAGTAGTAGTAGTAGTAGTAGTAGTAGTAGTAGTAGTAGTAGTCATAGAAATATGCAAAGAGCTCTTTTCTGACCGTGACGTGTAGATGATCTTGGTCCTGTTGGCGGGCAGGTGTTGGCGGAGCTTGTAAAACACTTCACAGGTTTCAAGTGTATCGGCGAATATCAGCAAGGGATTGTCAATTCTACCGAACACCTCCATCCACGCCGTGTACATGTTGGGACCATAATTTTCTGCAACCACAGCCAGCAAGATAGTGTTCATTCACTGGCAAAATAAACTTGATATAGGTCAGTTTTGTTTTAGGTTCACGGCGTCTAATACCATTTAATTACATACAAAGGAAATAAAAAATATTTTTAAAAAGACGTCCCCATGATAAAATCACTAGATATGGTTTTATGTTGACAGCATGTCAGCAGAGCATCAGGCCTTACAAAGACCATCCTGCAAGGCACGGTGCAAAGAGGCAGAAGAGGAGGGAGACAGAAAAAGAGGTGGGAGGACAACATTCGAGAATGGACTGGTATGATACTGAGCGAATCCATCAGGGTTGCTGAGGACAGAGAAAGATGGAGTACGCTGGTTAAACGATCATCTGTGGTGCCCCAACGAACTCCGAGTTACGGGAGAGGATAGGATAGGATAGGATAGGATAGGATAGGATAAGAAGTGTAAAGTCTAAGTACATACCAAGTTTCAACCAAATCCCTTCCAGGTGTTTGGGAGAAAATGCCATTAGAAAACAACAACTGATTACGTTACCCCATATGCAATAAAGTTGCGTCAGCTGGTAGGCATCTACTTTCTAACTAATGATCAAGTTTCCAAGAAATATGTCCATTAGTTTCAGAGAAAAGCGCGCACGGTCGGACTAGATCTAGAGCTACAAGCAATAAAAATGCTGGGACAGATAGATACAAGCACAGAAAAGCAAACCTGCTTGTTTGTTTGTTTGTTTGTTTGTTTGTAGATTATAGTCACACGACACTTTCGCATATAGGTGACTACTGGACCGATTTATACTGACACCAGCGAGCCAGTTGTTGGTAAAGGGGAAAATAATATGATCACACGTTGACCAATCCGGGATTCGAACCAGCGACCTTTCGGTTACTAGCAAGACGCTCTTACCAACTGAGCTACCCGGCCCCTCTGTTGTTTGTAGATTATAGTCACACGACACTTTCGCATATAGATGACTACTGGACCGATTTATACTGACACCAGCGGGCCAGTTGTTGGTAAAGGGGAAAATAATATGATCACACGTTGACCAATCCGGGATTCGAACCAGCGACCTTTCGGTTACTAGCAAGACGCTCTAAAGCCTAAGCTTAACTGGGCGAGACAAACCCGAACCTTTTCTCGGCGAACCAAAGGTCAAAAATGCGGTTTCATTCTTAATTGGGTCTTCCCGAGACCAGCCGAGACGAGACAGGAGATCGGGCGTCACGGCGAGCTCTTTCGTTTCTGAACTGGGTCTATTTTTAGCTGCGTCGAAACTGACATACCTGACAAAGTTACGTTAGCAACAATGGCGGCCTTCGATCGTGAATTGAAAACTGCAGAAGATTTTGGCGTTGTTCTAGCGCTGTAAGCGAGAACGAAGGGGCAGCAGAAAGAGAAAGAAAGCAAAAGGCAACACTTCCCTATGTGTTGCAAAGGCACCAGCAAGGTGCATTTCATGCACTGGTGTAAGAGTTGGCTGAACAGCTCAGTGGCTATTCAATGATTTATTATTTTTACTGATTCAGTATTTTCACTGTTCTCTAGTCTAAATTAAGTTTGGATTTGGTGCACCTACTTATTTTAAGTGTTGTAGTATTTCTTTAGATCAGTTGTCATTGACATTGGTAGATTTTTCAGCAAATCAAAATAGTGTCTCGGGCAGGTTTGCTGCGCACGAACGGCAAGACGAAAGGCCGGCCCGCGACACGGCGAGACACGTCTCGATGTTCTCGCCGATCCTGTCTCGGATTGCTCGCCGAGCCTAGTTAAGGGCAAGGATGGTTCGGGTGTCTCGCCGAGACTGTCTCGGGTGTCTCGCCGAGACAAGGTTCGGGTTTGTCTCGCGCAGTTAAGCTAGGGCTTTACCAACTGAGCTACCCGGCCCCTCTAAACCTGCTTAAACTAATACCCCGCCTATATACACTACACTAATAGCGAAGGTGTAATCCATACTGAAGGGCTAGGGTATAATTTTCTGAGACAAGGAGTTTACTTGGGATATTGCAGTGTTGTGACTTCAAAACAATATATAAAAGGTAATCTGATCAGACCGACTGCTTACCTTTGAATTTTAGGCGTCTCTTTTTTGTTATGTAAACAAACAACTGTGCCTACTGAATATGGTATACACTTTTGTAGCGGTGCTATCTTTAGAATGAACCTTGACCCTGGTAACAAGCACATATACAACTGAATGTATCCATTGTTATCAACACTGTACTGTAGAAAGAGGTTGTTTTATTGGCTTGATTTTTTTCTCCCGTGGGGCAACCACTCACTACGAATTTGAAAAAGATCTTTGACGCTGAAGTGTGGCGTTGAGGTCCTGTAAGGTACATCAATAAAAGATACTTACGGTTCTCCCAATGCTTCTCAAGCGTGCCGAGGTTGAAATAGGCCGTTACGATGGTCACTTCCTTGGTTTCCGTCAGCGTCTTGGTGTACTTCCGTATCCTGTCCAGTACTGCACTCTCAGACTCCACTTCCTTTGCAGATCAAGGTAGACAGATAGATATTCAATGTTTAAAGGGTCCAGCGGACTGCCAAGAACCGAATCATGACCACACAAAACTAATCAAAATCAGACTAAACTCCTAACATTTAAATATGATCCTATCCTATCCCATAACTCGGAGGTCGTTGGGACACTACAGATGATCGTTTAACCAGCGTACTCCATCTTTCTCCGTCCTCAGCAACCCTGATGGCTTCGCTCAGTGTCAAACCAGTCCATTCTCGAATGCTGTCCTCCCACCTCTTTTTCGGTCTCCCTCTTCTGCCTCTTTGCACCGTGCCTGGCAGGATGGTCTTTGCAAGGCCTGCTCATCTGGTGACGTGGCCAAACCATCGAAGTTTCAGTTTATTTACACTGTGAGCAGGTCATCGTGTTGTCCAATGGTTTGTGTGATGGTCTTTCGGACTTTGTCGTTGGTGATGTGTTGGGTATAGGAAATGCCCAGAAGACTTCTATAGCACTTCATCTCCATGCTTTGTATTCTTCGTTGTAGATCTGCTGTGAGGGTCCATGTTTCGCAAGCGTATAGGAAGATGGAGATGACAAGGAAGCGCAGCAGCCTTACCTTGGAATGTAGACTGATGGTCTTGCCTTTCCAAATGGGCTTCAACCTGAAGAACTGCACTGGTAGCCTTGTCATACATGCTTTTGATGACTTCAATAATTTTAGGGCTGACGTTGTACACTCTCGTGGTTGCCCACAAAGTTTCATTCCAGACTCCGTCAAACGCTTTCTTGAAGTCTACAAACACATGATAAAGATGTTGGTACTGTAGGTATTTCTCGCAGATTATTCTGAGGTTGAAAATCTGTTCAGTGGTACTTCGTCCTGCCCTGAATCCTGCTTGTTCTTCAGCTATGATTTGATCAGCTTGGGGTTTCAACCTGTTGAGTATTATTTTCAGGAGGACCTTGCTGGGATGGCTGATGAGGCTGATGGTGCGGTAATTTTCACACTCCCGAAGGTTACCTTTTTTTGGAAGAGTGATGACAAGCGACTGGCTCCATGGTGTAGGCCACTCTACACTATGCCAGATCTTGTTACAGATAATAGTGAATGCGTCAATCATCGCTTCTCCTCCTGCTTGAAGCAATTCCGCGGGTATGTTGTCCACTCCCGCTGACTTCCCTTCTTCAGCGATTAAACAGCTGCCTCAACTTCTTCTCGGAGAATTGGGAGGATTTCTTCTTCTTCTTTGTTCTGGGGACATGCTGGAACTGATGGGTCTCCGTTTGGTGTGTGATTGTAAAGGTCAGAGCAGTACTCTGTCCATCTTTCCAATACTTCGTCTTTCTGTAAGGTATATGCCAGATTTGCTTTGGATCGTGGAGACCTTGGGGTGTTTAACACTTGAAAGCCGCTTCACAATCTGGTACGCCTTCTTGCTGTTGTTCTTGTTTAGACTGTTCTCTATTTCCCGGCATTGATCTTCTATCCAGTTCTCCTTTGCTGTGCGCATGCCTTTACGGATGTTATTGCTGATTTTTCGGTAGGCATCAGCTCCCTGTGAGTTGTTCGTTTTCTTTTTCATCTCTCTTTGTTTATGACACAGGTCCAAAAGTTCAAGGGTGATCCACGGTTTCTTCATTGGGCGGTGCTTGCCAAGGATCTCAGTGGCGGCATCTGTCACAGCTGAGTTGAAAGTGGTGATCATGGTGTTGACATCTACTTCACCAGCTCCCAAAATAAGCAGTGGTGCAAATTTCCAAATATTTGTGGCTTGAAATATTTCTGCCACCTCCAGGTCTTGCAGTTTGTCCAGGCCGAACTTCAGTCTAGAGCACTTTGCTGTGTTTGAAGATTCTGGGAAGAATGGACAAGTTGGGCGGAGGGTGGGTGTTGGGGTGGTGGAGGGGTAGCAGAGGGAAGAGGGGGGAGGGAGAAAGGTAAGTGGGCGGGATTGGGAAGGTTGGAGAGGAGGATAAAATAAAATTAAAAAACTGCACCTAAGGCTGAAAAGATTTTTTTTTTTAAAAGGTTCCAGATCTGGCGCTGGCAACAATAGACCTGTTACTGTTAGTATGACATGCATTGTATGTGTAGCCGAGCGGAGTATTTGACTCCTGTCTCTCGACCACCACCTTGAGAACACGGCCCGATCCGAACTGTTATCTTCATTTATCCCGCGTAAGAAGAACATAAAAATATTTGCCCTGCATGACGGTGAAGCGTGTTGATAGTAAACGGGTTTGCCTGCTACTAGTGCCACGACACTCTATGCAAATCACTGTCACTGACTTGCATAAAATGCCTGCCGACAATGTAGTCCTGCTCACCATCAAAGGCAAAAGACGAATGGTCAGCCGGGGAGAACAAATGTCGTGTCGCCTTGTCCTGCATAACCCAATAGCCTCTCCAAAGGATTCTGCATAGCAGGAGCCACCCAAGGCTAGTCTAACCAACAAGGAAGACAACCTCTCTCTCAAGCTTGAACCAGTCGCCTCCCATTCCGCCAAATATGGAAGGTATTAGAGACAATTTTAATAGACGTAGTGCTAGACCATTTTACAGTAAATAACCTATACGCTTATAGTCAGCATAGTTTTACGAAAATGATTATGAGTCACCCAGCTTTTACAAGTCATGGAAGATACAACCTTGCTACTCTAAGGCAAAAAAACAGTTGATATCATTTACTTAAAATTTAGGAAGGCTTTCGGAAGTTGGAGGCATACGGAGTGTCTGGAAGGATAAACTACGATCAGAAATTTTTAGCTGACCGAGAGCAAGCGGTGGAGTTAGTAAAACTATTTTAGGCCAAACAAAGGTCTTAAGCGGCATTCCTCAAGGAAGTATACTAGGATCTATTCTGTTCACCGTATTTATCACTGGCTACCTGAATGTGTTACAAGCATATGCAAAATATTTGCTGATGACACAAACATTTACAATATGTCAAAGAACTGTGACGATAAAAAGCAGGATTTTAAAAAAGTACGTATGGAATTTATATTTTAATGTTGACAAATGCAAAGTGTTACACGAACTTCGACAGATCATCACACAAGCCACTGGACCAAACGATGACCTGCTCACAGTGGTAAAAAAACGGAAACTCCGATGGTATGGCCATGTCACCAGATCATCAGGCCTTGCAAAGTCTAAGACCATCTTGCAAGGCACTGTGCAAGGAGGTAGAAGAAGAGGGAGACCGAAAAAAAGGTGGGAGGACAATATTCGAGAATAGACTGGTTTGACACTGAGCGAAACCATCAGGGTTGCTGAGGACAGGGAAGGATGGAGTACGCTGGTTAAACGATCATCTGTAGTGCTTCTACGACCTCCGAGTTACGGGATAGGATAGGATATGATAGGTAACCTACAGACATTGTTTGTTGGTATTTATAATGAATATCAATTACGGATATTGTGCTCCATAAGTTCAAACGCATGCTATATATGATTTTTTCAGTATAATTTGTTTTTTTCGAAAATCGATCTTGTATGCAGTTGTTGGTGTTTGCTGAATAAAGTAGGAAAACTTTTTACGGAGACTCCTGTCTTGCTGCCTAAGGAGTTAGAGTTACGCAATATTCAAGCATCGAGGCTGAATCGACGGAACTTTCAATTTCTTGGATAAGTGTAGCCGTGCTGGCTACAAAAATTTCTGACCATACGATACGTAGGCCTTACCATGTCTCTGTTATGTTTAAACTGGCTGTGTGCAATAACTTGAGATATACCTTTCAGATCCCTTAAAGCACATAACCGTTAGACGTAGCATTAAATTCTCTATTAGAATATATAAACTTTATTTTTGATTTATGTATAGAATAGCGCGATGCATACCGCGTTGATAAAGACACCGCACTGTTATAGGCTAAGCCGCAATGAATATTGGCCGGCCGTTCGCAACGCTCCTGCCCGTGCGCTTTTAACACATGATAAGAGTATAATTGTGAATGAGGCTATAGCATAATAAATAAACCTCAGAATAATCTGTGAGAAATACCTACAGCACCAACAACATCTATATCATGTGTTCATAGACTTCAAGAAGGCGTTTGACCGAGTCTGGCATGCAGCTCTATGGGCAACAATGAAAGTGTACAACATCAGCCCTAAAATTATTGAAGTCATCAAAAGCCTGTATGACAAGGCTACCAGTGCAGTCCTCCATAACAGCGTCATCGGGAACTGGTTCAGAACAATAATCGGTGTGCGTCAAGGATGCCTACTCTCTCCAACACTCTTCAACATCTTCCTAGAGTGCATCATGTCAGATGCTCTTGCAGAACACGAAGGCACAGTCAGCATAGGGGGTAGAGCAATCTCCAATCTTCGTTTTGCGGATGACATTCATGGATTGGCTGGAGAGGAACAAGAACTTGAACAGCTGGTACAGAGGCTTGACACCACCTCCAGAGCTTATGGAATGGAAATAAGTACTGAGAAGACCAAAATGATGACCAACAACACCAATGGCATCAACACGGACATCAAAGTCCAAGGCCAATCCCTCAGCACAGTGCATAGCTTCAAATATTTATGAGCCATTGTATCAGACAATGGGTCCCGACAGGAAGTCCTCTCCAGGATCGCACAAACAACTGCTGCCCTGACAAGGTTGAAGCCCATTTGGAAAGACCTTAAGTATTATATTTTCCCATGCCTTAGTTCATTCTCAAACAGTAGATACTTAAATTAAATATTAGTTTTATAAGGACATACACATCGGAAGAGAAACAGAAAAAAAAAGTTGTAAGAAGGGTCTAGATGTAATTGTTGTTGATGTGTTAGGTGATTTCTAATTTAGTTCATCATAGTCGAAACCCTAATAGTAACCATGCCATATTGTATTCCGTTGGAAAGAGGAGACGTTGTTCTTTCTTTGTCATTATTATTATTATTATTATTATTATTATTATTATTATTATTATTATTATTATTATTATTATTATTATTATTATTATTATTATTATTATTAATTGTATTAAATTAAAGAGTTATTACTAGTTTAGTGTCATTACACTCTTAAGGGCAGCAGCCAACTCCCTCTTAAATTGCATATTATTTTTATATCGTAGCAGATAGGTCCGATATTATTATGTTAAAAGAAAGGTCGTATTTTTGCGTTTACGCTAATATATAATTTGTATATCGTTTGTTAGCCTTTCACGCATTATATTTAAAATAAATATTAGCAATTAACACAAATTAGCCAGCGAGGCAGGGAATTTGTAGCGCTCGCGGCACGCGTAAGCGTCGGTTTCAATACGGCCTGCAGTCCCAGGTAAAAGCTCGATCGTGCAGTAGTTTCGGGGTAGAGTCCCCTATACGCTACTGTGTCCGGGGACGGTAATCTACCCACTGAACTGAACTAGTTTCGGGGTTTGTTGTCTCCCATGCGCCTAGGTGTCCGTGGGCGTAAAACCTTACCAAATCGAAAATGTTTCGGGGCAGAACACACTGCACAGAGCAGAACACATAATTATCACAGGGTAGAACACGCTGTTATCTCCACGAGCGCTGCCCTTGCCCTCTATGATGTACTTCCAATAAAAAAATTCAACGGTCATCAACGGACTGGCGTTGGGGAGAGAAAGAGAGAATGTGTGCATGAGAATCTCACCCTACTTCCAGCACTTCACTTCCTCTTTCTCTCCAAACCACCACCAACACCACTACATTTTTGGCGCTGCGAGCAGGATCTATAGATGACAAAACCAAGGAAGACCAAGAAGGCAAAGCAGCTGGGAACCCGAGCAGTGGAAAGCGAGAGCAAAGAGGCTGCCCTCATCCAGGAAGAAGGGGCCCACAGAAGCGACACAACAACTCATCGCCCATCCAGCAACGAGGGGATCCCCAGAGGCGGCGCAAGCAGACAACTAGCGGGAGCCGCTGAGACCTGCAGGACTAGTCTCAGCGACCAAAGAGCCGCTGACCATCCCTTGGCCGTCGGAGACTATGTCTACACCATCCAGCCAGTAGCAGGTGGCAAAGAGCGGGTGGTAAACAGAAGAGACCTTCAACCCGTTGGTCAGCACTTCGATCTGCTCATCCCACCTACTGACCCACCCGATACCATGTCTTCTAGCGAGAGCGACAACGAAGGAGAGCCTGAGACCTGGATGGGGACCTTCCCTGATTCTTTCCCTCCTACCACGGTCACCACCAACTACAACGGGCCAGCCTCTGCATGGGAGCCAGCGCCTTTGGTGCAGGCACCCCCAGCGCAGATGTCCGCCCCAGCAAGAACTCCAACGATTGATCTTCGACGTTCGGCACGACTTGCACAACGGACAACCAAGTAAAGGTATGCCACAATTGTTTTAAATGTGTAGGCCAAGATACAGTTTTATAGTTTGCACCAAAAGACAGTTAGATAGACGTTTAGGTTTAGGAAATGACGTTTTTATTGTGCCAGTATCAAGAACAGTAGAACAGATAGATTGTGCCGATATATTTGAGTAAGAGACATATAGAAGAAGCAAACGTTTTCACAAACTTTGTGCCAAGACCGAGAAGACATTTGTGGTTTGGATGTGTGTATTACTAGATTAGTGATTGTTGTGTAACTTAATAATGAAGTTTTCGTTGTGCCACGTCGTTGTGATAGTATCAATAGCACTTGGAAAGATAGATTGTAACGAGATATTTGTGGGAGAGATATATATGACTGAAGAAACTTTTGTGCCAAGACTGAAAAGAACATTTTAGGTTTAGATAAGTTATATCGATGTGTGTTATTATCGTTTTAATAAAATTATTGTTGCTTCGTTTAAATTTTCTTTTATCAGTATAATTTTGTTTGTGGTGACTTGACAAAGGGGTTCTAGTTGTTTAGTTTACCTCCGGGATGGTAAGGCATGAGTGTCACAAGGTCGTGTGCATTAATTTATAATACAATGTGATCTTGCGTTGAAACACGTTTAAACGCTACTGGTAGCAAACAAATGACGTTTGTATAAATAATTCGGATTATGATTTTCTTTTTCATGCTGATGCGTTTTCGATGAAAGTCTATGTAATATATGTAATATATGTCTTGTTTTAATTTTAATGCACTATGTATATTTGCTTTGCTATAATATTCATTGTGATGTATGTTAATGGTTCTGTAGCTAATTATGTTAACGTTCATGCCTTGTTTTAAAATGTAATAATAATGTTTTGATGTGTTTCATGTTTTTTATGCTCATGCTTTCTGTAATTATGACTTTTGCTTGTACATGCCATTTTCGTTTAATCTTATTCTTGTTTCAATTCTCCTCATTTTAATCCACCCCTCTAGTCGATGTTTATTAGAATATTGTTGATAGGCTTATTATGTGAGTGGAAGGTTAAACAAAATGTTTACTGTAGCCTATCAGGTATGTGACCGATTATGTATATCAAGTGTGCTGAATAGTGTGTTTAAATGACATGTGATATTGTTTGGCTATGTTGTACCATGGACTTTGTTGTATGATATTGGTTCATTGTTAAATACATAACTAATTATCTTGCAAAGGCAATGCCGGGTCCGCGATAGAACTTGTTTTCGTTTTGGTCGGCCATTTTATCCTAAAGCTAACTAAAAGAGTAACAAACAACAAACGAAACGTGGCTGCTAGCAACTTACACGAAATTGAGGATAGCTGTAGAAGCGGGCATCTTTCCATTTGGTAATGGTCCACAGCCTGTCAGCCTCCACTGCGTGTTTCGGTAGGTACATCTTCAGGGAAATCTGATTCACAGAATCTGCAAATAAACACTCGACAGATAGAAGAAGCGGAGCAGTAGGAGGAGCAGCAAGAGGACGGGAAGAAAAAAAATATGAAAATGGGGAAGAGGCATTAAGGTCTATTCGCCTGTAAACCTTTCAACTGTCACCATGTTACTTTCAGACCACTAAAGGAGTTTTCTCCCAGGTCATGTGTTATCTTCTTTCGTCAAGCCGTGGTGCCATATGACAACCTTTTCAAAATTCCAGTTTTATTCCCCAATTAAGGTTCAAGATTTATGTTACGTTTTTAGCCCAGAGGGCATTTTAGCTCAAAAGAAAGAAGAAGAAAGAAGAATGGGGGGGGGGGGGGGGGGGTGGGGTGGAGGTAGAAAGGTACTAACAGTCAACATACACGATTCCATTCGATAACTAGGATTAACATCCCCGGACACATTAGCATATAAGGGACTTAATTTTAACAAAAACGTATAAAATTAAAACCAGAATAAAAATCCTATCAGGACCAGTTAAAAATATTAAAACGTGACGTATTTTCATATGCGCTAAACTAATCAAACATATCAAGAAAAAAACGAAATTCGTTCCACAAAGAAATAGTAACCAATTAAAATTAGTTATTAAAAAGGTGATGGTCTGAACCGACATACAAAGTCGAACAGAGACACACATTATCAGAACCATGAAGGCCATTAGAATAAGGTATTTGACCCAAGTTGTTAATTCATAATTAATAAAAAAAAAATTAAACTTAATTAACAAAACAGGTAAAATGGGTTTTAAAATATAATAATAGATCATATTTAATTAAGAATAAAAAGGAATGTCAATGCGCCGTTTTTGTTTTTGTAAAGAGTTGCAACATTGAAGGTGAATAATCCCGGCAATAACCATGGTTATAACACCCGGGGTATATATATATATATATATATATATATATATATATATATATATATATAGCACAGGCGGCGGAAGCTGTTCAGGATTGGGGGGGGGGCACACACCCATTTTATTCACTGACATCAGGGCCGGACCTTGGAAAGGTCGAGGGGTAGGTTACAGATTTTGAGCGAAGGCGCGAAGCGCCGAGCCTTCTAGGGGGGTCCGGGGGCATGCTCCCCCGGAAATTTTTTTTCTTCAAGGATGCAAAATGGTGCAATCTGGTGCAATCTGAACCTTGAAAAAGCCATTTGAGATGGTCTGGGACTTTGAGCTTTTTGAACAATTGAACTGACAAACTCTGGGGTACAAAAATTATCCTCTGCCCCTCCCTTAAAAAAAAACAACAACACACACACACAAACATTTATTTATCAGCAGAGATGTTTTGTATACTATTATTATTCACTACTTTTTGTTGATCGTTAACGGTATAAAGCTTTACCTTGTAGTTTATGAACATCACCGCCCTGCTTTCATTTAATTCAGTCTTGCTGCACAAGGTTTCTCGGCATTAGTACCATTTGTGAATTGTATCTTCTGGCAAAACAGTTCACTGCCTCTTTGAAGTCAATATCAACATCCCTGTGCACTTTCATTAAAGCAAGTCCATTGAGTCTTTGTGCCCCATTGTAGAGCGCATGTAGTTTTTCAGGTTGCGCAACTGACTGTTTGAACGCTCACACTCGGCAGTAGTGACAGGCAGGGTGCAAAGGTTCTTTAGCATGTTGAACAGGTTGGGATACAAATCCCTGTAACAATGTTTCAGTGCTTCTGATGCCGTGGATGGGATGATAGCTGTCGCATTCTCAGCAGCACTTCGCCATTTGCAAACCCACCGTTGGTATTCTGCATCAAGGGTAGCGTTGTCTGGTAGGTCAGACTCCCACAACATTGCCAGTGTCTTCACCCCTTCTGGAACCTGCATGAAACCATCCTGGTTTTCTATTAAAGTGCTTGGCACCAGACAGAGACCATCAACTGCTAGGCCAGCATTTTTGAACCTCGAGTCCAATTCGGTTGACAGGTGTTCCAAGAAAGGAATGGCAATGCAAATCTTGAAATATTCTTCTGGAGTGGCCGCATGTTGGTTGTCACGGAGAGTCTGTCGGGATGCTTGACGAGGAACAATAACACCAGTTGTCAAAGCATTTGCCATTTTGCTGACTTCACCAAACCAGGCAACGAACGCTGTGTCGACATCTCTTCTAATAGAAGACATGCAGTTACTGACTTCTTTGATTTCCCTGTAGGCATCGACGACATCTTTTGTCCTTTTCTGCAGCTTCACTGTCAAGGGTTTCCATTTCAACGATGTTTTTGGACGATTCAGCGATAGTCGTTTCAATGGATGTTCGTTACAACGAATTGTCATAATTATCAACTGAACATCTTAATTAATATTTCTAAAAAGTCGTTTTTGGTGGATTAGGGCAGTATCAAGGTGAAGGTGCTGGAAGAGGCTTGCGGCCAGAACAAGAAAATATGGCTGTATTTACTAATTTAGGCTTAGGGGTTGGGTTACTTGGTCGTTTCAACGGGAAAACGCTTTGGACGTTTCAACGGATCCCTTGAAATGGATTTCCGTTGAATTGACTATAAATAACTCTTTGTACGTTGGACCAAAAGTGACTAAAAACTGCAATGTTTTAAAAACAACTTTTAAAAAATCGAAACTCTTTGCATTAAAAAAAATTCAATTTTTTTTAATTTGGAGGGGGGGGGGGGGTCCAGAATCCAGGTACCCCCCCTCCCCCCACCCTTCTGGGTCCGGCCCTGGACATTTACTCCAAATAATTTGAACTATTTTCATAGACACAATGTGAGAGAGAAAAAAAAAGATATATCATATATTTCTACAACTGTGCATATAAGAGAGAGAGAGAGAGGGGGGGGGGAGGGAGGGTAGAGAGAAATGGAGAGAAACTGACCTGACAATGTTGATCCATCACAGTAACAAAAACAGCAGTCATGCATGTCATTTGGCATGGGAAATTACACCGTTAATTTTCCAAAGTATGCCTTATGGCGTTCATTTGTATTGATAAATTCGTAAGCAATTTGCGCTAGGTCTAGTTGATCTACTTTGTCTTTGAACACATGCATTACAAGACATTTATTTAGACGCTCCTGCGTCATCGTTGCCCAAAGGTATGTTTTTACCCGCTTTAGGGCTGAAAAACTGCGTTCATCCGTTGCCTATTGTGGTTGGGATGGTGAAGTACAGTCTGAGAAGTTTATCCACTTCACTCAGCATCCGTCGCACAGTGTCAGAAGCTTTCAGTTCATCCGGCAGTGCTTGGAAGATGGTGATCCTAGAGTTAGCCGCCTTCCTGGTGTCACCCAGTGCATGTGGGAGGATTCTAGCTGACTTTTGAGTCTGTCCTAGTCGATGTTAACGGAATATGTATCTTTGATTTCTTGAGGAAGTTTTGGTCTCTTCCCTGCCGCTCCATCACTTAGAAGAACTTAAATTTTCCTTGGTAAGTCGAGAGCTATTTGATCAAACCGGCTCTTTAAATGTTTTTTGATGTTGTCAATGGCCTCACAGTATTGCTGTCTGTAGTAAGCAGATGGACAAGAGTAGCTGTGACCCTGTGAGCCATCATCCAGTCTTCGTGGAGGCTGCTTCTGTGTAGGAACGTAGGGCTCATCACACAAATTTGCAGCTTTCGTTGTGATGTCAGCATAAAATCTCTCATAACAATCTTCATGCCGCATGCTTTCCAGTGTTCTCAGACAAATGTCAGCAGCGTTTACTGCATCATCACAAGTCATTTGTTTTCTTTGAAGAACTGTCGCCAACTCTTCAGTCACAGCAAGGATCTCATCTTTGAATCTTTTTGCAACTCCTGACACATGACCCTGAAAATTACTCGCCCCGTCGTAGGCCTGACCCCTACAGTTTTGCACTGGCAAGTCAAGTCTGGTCAAGCAATCCTTCAGTGCTTTGAAAATGGTCTCAGCACAGATATTGTTAACTTGCATCAGTCCAGAGAAATGGGGAATATATTGGTTTGAACCTTCAAATAATGTTTTTTGAGGGTCTGAATATTGGGGGGGCAAATGTATAGGTTTGCCCCCCCCCCCAATATTTTTCTGGAGGGGGCCAGTGCCCCCCTTGCCCCCCCGCTTCCGCCGCCTGTGTATATATAGATAGATAGATAGATAGATAGATAGATAGATAGATAGATAGATAGATAGATAGATGTTATATTATATAACCTGAGATGTTGTTGACCGGGTATATATATCTATTACTATTATTTTTAAACCTGAGAGTATTTTAAAGTGTTATGCAATTCATTGTTATTGTGAGTATTTATTATTAATTACGGTTGTCTGTTGTTACGTTTATGTGCATTGTATGTCTTTTGATGTTTTATGCGCTTTGAGCAGATATGTTGTCTGATATGTGCGCTTTACAAATAAAATTATATAACTCGCCATTTCAATCAACCTGGATACACTGAAGATAACATCAAATGCATTCTCATTGAGCAGGGCCACACACAATCCGAAACAGGCTGGACTCAAAAGAGAAAAGTTCTGGCAGAACATACGACTGCCTAGTAGCGCCAAAACCGTGAGTTACCAGTATCATGAAATAATTCACTTTAACTCGTGTTCAGTGTTATTTACAGAGGTACCAGTAATTCACGGGGTTAATTAATTATCAGTATTTGCCACGCCTTCATAGCGCCCAAACCTGACAATTACAAATATCATGAGATAATTATATATATCATGTGAAATAAATTACAATTATCAAGGGACAATTACAATGATCAAGGGATATTTACAAATATCTTCACATGATCATGTTTAATTTTCAGTTTTGGCTCTAGCAATCCGTCTGGAAATGCGCAAACATCGAAAATTAAAATTTTTATTTGATAATTACTAATTTTACGTGTTCATTGTAAATATGCCGTTGACATTTGTAATTATCCCATGATATTATTTTGTAATTATTAGCCTTTGGCGCTAATAAGCCGTCCTGTATGTGAATTACACAGAAGACGTGTTAATTACTATTATCACTGATACCAGTTAATGCAAGTTTTGGCGCTAGTAAACCCCCTTAGCCAGAATTAAGCATGATCACGTAAAAATTGTAATTATCAAGCAAAAATTGTAATTACTGCATAATAATTACAATTTTTACCAATAATTAAGTGATAGTTACAATACAGTAAAACCTCCGTTTTGAGACCCTCTCTTAAATGACTTCCCCCAACATACGACCGGAAAAAATTCACCGATGCTTTGTAATATATAAACGACATCTTTTAAACGACTACCTCTAAAACGCGACTTGCGACCTTCAAATAATTAAATTTTACGACCTAGCATCTGAAAAATTCAGATCCCAAAGCAATACTATATTTGTGCGCTTAAAGAAAACAGTTTCGTTTACAACTTTTAACAGCAGACGATGGATTAAAACAGCTTCAAATACTCTAAGGAGCTGACCAGATTTGCCCTGAGCAGGGGCCTGTCAGATCTTGCCGACACCATGTCTGGTGTTCAAAGTGACATACTAAGAGAACATGCACATGGGGGGGGGGGGGATCATGCAAAAAAAAAAAAACGCTTTCTTTAAAAAAAAAAGAAGAAACTATTCAATGTTTGAATAAAAATAATTACAACAATGTTAATGGAGTTAACTTATCATTAGTTATAACTCCAAACATGCACTCAGCACTTACATACACTTTTAAACAACTATAGTACCAACATTGATTTTTTTATTTTGTAAATAATGAGGAACAGGAAGATATTGACTGTATTGGTTGTGAGACAGAGTTTAATCTATATATCTGAAAGATGGTAGATGTTCCCTATACCTAATAGTATAGGTACTTTTTGTACATGTATTTATTTTACTTAATTAATTTTCTAAATATCTTTTTCTTTTTTGAAAATGTCCTACCTCCTTTTTAAGACCCCTCCAATTTAAGAGCTCGTTTTAATGGCAATTTAAAGGTCGTAAAACGGAGGTTTTACTGTATTTGGTTTCTGGCGCATTTCCAGGCGGATTGCTAGAGCCAAAACTGAAAATTAAACAATTATTAAGCAGTATCAAAAGTGCAGGTGCTTCACAACTACATAAAGGCCAAATGTAGGAAGCTGTATTAACCTTATGAACATGTAGCGGTTGATGAGATAATCGTCAGAAATAGAGGGCAATTTACATTCAAGCAATTCATAAAAGATAAGCCCACGCGATGGGGCATGAAATTATGGGTATTTGGAGATTCAAACAATGGAGGATGCCCTTCGAGCTTCCGGATCCATTTAAAGGGGCGGAGGGGGGAATCTATAATGTGGTAAAGTGCTAAATAAAAAAAATTACAATGTACCAGCATGGCACTAGAGTAGGCTAAATTGTGCTGCCCATTTTTCAACCATTTTTTTTAAAGATCCCGCTCTGAAAGTTTTTGCAATTTAAGTCGTTCCGAACGGCTTCTAGCTTTCATCATCATCATCATCATCATCATCATCATCATCATCATCATCATCATCATCATCATCATCATCATCATCATCATCATCATCATCTTCTTCTTCTTCTTCTTCTTCTTCTTCTCTTACCCAAATTAAAGCCATGACTACATGTTATGTGGAGTCTGAGAAAAATTATTTGCCACATAATTCATTATGAGAAGTACAATATTGAATGTGATCCAAATTCCTAATTAGCCATATCACAATTCTGACACCAGCATTGTATTTCACAAACTATAACTTATGAACTTATTTCCACAATAACGTGGGGAGATCAATCCTTGAAGCGAGTGGCGGGGTCAGTGAGAGCAATAATGAACAACTTACACATGGCTGTGGCGACCACCAGGAAGACGATGACGTAAAAGAAGATAGGTCGACGGCTCATGAAAGTCATCCTGCGACCTGGGACAGAAATAAAGATGATGATGATAATGATGACGATGACGACGATGATGATTATGATGATGATGATGATAATGAATAGAAGGTTGAAGAATATTTGCATGAATCTGGGGAACAAGAGAAGAGAAAACTCAACATCATAATATATATAGGTAACTTCCCAGAGAGTGGAAAAAATTCCAATGAAGGTAGATAGACAGATGATAGGGACAGGGTCAGGACCAATGTGAAAGACAAACCACAAGTGGGATGCAGATGAGGTAAACAATGATGATGAAGAGCATATGATGATGATGGTAATGATGATGACGATGATGATAATGATGATGATAATAATGATGATGGTGATGATTATGATGATAAGAGTGATGATGATGATGATAACGCCCCCTTATCCACCCTTACACAACAATTTTTGTGACAGATGAGTTTACTGTGGTCCTGATTCGGCTCTTTGCAGTCCGCTGGACCCTATAAACAATGACTAAGATGATTTTACTACAAATGGCGCTGTCTTACGTAAGGCTGTGTGTAATCTACCACTTTGCTATAGAGGTTCCACTACAGGCACACTACATGGGTAAGCCCCTTTGGACCAAGCTTATTATTTCGACTTTTCCTTTCTTAGATCATAGATCCCTTTCAGTATTGTTTGGTTTGTCTCCCTTCCCCATTATCCCTTGGCCTCACATGTTGACCTTATTGTGAATGGTCCCATCCTAAACGGATAATTTACCTCACTTGCTACAACGTCTGGTATGTCTTTTACAATGGCCCTGACCCTGTCTATCACCTGTTTTTCTACCTTCATTGAAATGTTTCCCACTTTCTGGGTTAGCTATTATAATGTTGAGTTTTCTTTTTTTAATCTTTTTTTTTATCTTCAGATTCATGCATGTATATTCTTCAACCTTCTTTTCAATCATTTGTTCAAATTTCTCCTCAAAATCCTCAGACCCTTCGATTCCAAGTTTTCAAGACATGAGGTCACAGTCTACAAAAGCTGAAAGATGCCGCCTAATTTGGCTCTATTTAGAATTTGACATTATCTATACACCCGTCACATGTCAACATCGTTTGTGAAAGAATCCCCTTGCAAAGGAAGCATCAATTTAACATGCACCGTGGCCCATCCTTTAGAGCAGTTTTGTCTGCGAATTTTTCTGCAGCCGGTTGGAATTCCTCGAGTTCTAATTACTGTCCGGACGCACAGACATGCTTAAAATGGAAAGAACGACGCCTCGCGGTACAGGTTACAGGGTTGCGTTCACGATGGCACTATGTATGACTATGTCACACTTTTCTGCCATCCTATGCACCAACGGGAATCCCCTCAATGAAACATACTTCCGGTTTTTTTCTCCGCGTGTTTTAGTGAGTTATTTCCACATATTCAAGAATAATAACATGTGTCACTGGCCACCTGTATCGTACCCTCACATATTTTTATTTTTTTTTGCTGCAGTTTATTATCCCTTTTTATCGCCAGTGGCGCGCCTAAACCCTACCTACCTAACATTATTTTTGAATTTTTTAAAAATATTCGGAAAAACATAACGCCCAGATGCTGGCGCGAACCCACGCCTGTCAGCCGCCATTGGTTTCTGGCTTGTGGACAAGGCGAGTTAGTCCCGCCTTAGCCCACTTGGCCACAACGCTCGCCTAACATAAGTCAGTTACTTCGTGTTTTGTGATGGTTGCGACGGCGAAGCTATGGAAAACTACAAGAGTCTTCAGGTCCTGTTTCACTTTCTGTCGATGATCGACGCGCCTCCGAAGTCGCCACAAATACAGGCCTCTACGATTGTTTTTTGCATCCTTTCACTGAGCATGTACTTCTTCCACCGTTTTTATACTTATCCCACTCGTTTTCTGGCTCTAACAATCGTCGTTTTCGGCAATTTGCCATATTTAAAAGTCACGCATCAAGCTTTGATAAAAGCAAAACAAGCTAGACCGGAACTTGGTTTCATGCTAACCTCTTGTCTTCTTCTCTTCTTGTCTTGCCGTGTACGCCCACAATCAATCGTGTTGATCATTATGGCATTTGAGAGGTAGGTTTTGTACGCATGTCAAGTACGGATACGGAGCTAATAAGTAAATAACATTTAAATCGTGTCGCTACATAGGAGCTGTGAGTGAAGGGGGGGAAATGCTGGGTAAGGAGACTGGGGGGATGGCGGGTGGTGTGGAGGATAGGGGGGGGGGAACTTGAGGGTTTTATTGGGAGACTCCCGACACCAAGGTGTCAGCAGTCAGAGCCTCCAGTGCCTCACTGTTGAGGGCATTCCAGTCCTTTATGGTTCGTGGCAGAAAAGAGGCGGCTCTATATTGGGTCCTGCACGAGACTTGTTTGTACTGCTTGTTGTGGCTGAGGCGTTGGCGCGATATCGCCTGTTCCACTTTCCCATTGATGATGGGGCAGTTCGCAGTGCCACTAGTGATCTTGCGCAGCATCTGCAGTGCGTCGTCGATCCTCCAGGGACGGCCACCCCAGTGACTCCAGCATGTCCCTAACACTCGATGTGTTGTGATAGCGGTTAGTAGTAGTTAATGGCGATACCCACGAGTTTTTATGAGAGGTGCCGGAAAGTTGTGAATTGCTGCGCAGCCGTTCACAGTCACTGCCAGGGTGGAGAACAACTGAATCAAGAAATCTCTGAAATCCGGCCGGGGCCCAGGGGCCAAGCCCCGGTATTCGCCCCCTGGAAGAAAATGAATTTATGCTATTTTGAAAGTAATTTGGGCCTCTCCTGAAAGCAAAAAGCACAAAGTAAACATGAATAGAAACAACAACAACAACAACAACAACAAAAAGAATGTTTTATGCACATGTCTTTCAAAAAAGTTAAGAATCTTGATTTGTAGGCCTAACAAAGTTTGAGGTCCACCACTGTTACACACAAACTCCACATTTCAAATTTTACTGGGCACACGTTTGTCTATTTTTTAGCTGTAAACAGGCAAGAATTTTTATAATTTTAGAGATATTTAGGGGTTCGTTAGTAAAAACACTACATCTTAGGTATTAGTGACTAGTGTATAGATTTAAATGAAATAAAATGCAAAATGAACAGAAATAAATCTCTTTTGATTATCTACCTTTTTATACTTCTCTTGTCATGTCTTGTTTTTGATTACTCCATGTGTATACAATAAAAAAAAGTTTTAAAACGTCCAAACAAGCCCCCTCCTCTTCTTCACTTTCATGCCAGTCTGAAAGATCGTATGCATGCACACTACTGACACTAATTGTCTAATGACTAATCAGTCTAATGTCAGTACTCAGTACCGATCTCTTCCTCCGACTCCAAGTCCATTTCTCTCACTTTAATGTCTGATAAATGGAAGCCTGTAAACTCCCCTTCATCAGTTGAAGAATCCAAACCATCCATTTTAGACACACACACAAGAAAATTTGAAAAAAAAAATCGAAAAAACGAACGCATCACAGAGAAAACTTGTGGAAATGCAGTCGAATGTTTTCACAACAGAATTTAACCGGAAGTCAATTGCCGGAAGTCTCGCAATCTTTCAAACAACGCGAGAATATAACCACATGGTTGATACGGACGCTTTTGGACGTTTTGCCTGTTTAGACCTTCGGCCGCTTTTGGCCGCTATGCCCAGTAAAGGGTAGCCCTCAGCTTCTCACACTCGGAACTCAATATTTTTTTCTCGGAAATGCAAATGCCTTCCGCGGAAATCCGCGGATTCGCGGAGAATTCTCCACCCTGCACTGCGTATGAACACGTAGTGCTACTTTTTCCTACACCTCTCGAGCGCGCAGTGGATTGTATGAAAGCGCATACAAAAATGGCGGACGCTGGAGGTAGCGACAGCCATTCTTTTCCCCACAGGCGCTTGTATCAGGACACGCGAGCGACATGCATAGGCGCCCGCGTGTCCTGATACAAGCGCATGTGCTTTTTCCAGACTCTGTGAGCATGCGCGTAAATTTGCTGCGCTACACACGGTTCACGCGCACACTGTAGCGGCCTCTACATATTGGATGAGGGTAGTGGAGCGTGAACGCACCCCAGGCATGCTAGCGTTTCAATTTACACTGATTTGAATGAGATGGCGTGCAAGACACGGTGGAAACCCGACAGGACAGGCCTCAACTAAACTTTAAGATCAGTCTACAAGGAAATGGGCGTCATCAAACACCGGCGTCCGTCTGGATAGGAAGGAGGACACCCACAGTACTGGTCTCCGTGTGTGTGTGTGCGTGCGTGTGTGCGTGAGGGTAGTGGTTGGGTGGGTGTGGGAGAGCTTGGCCCTCGAATCTCTCTTGCGCATCGACGTGTCCTATATACAAGACAGTTCATGCTCTATATCACGGACACACACTATTATACGAAGACTCACAATCAACAAAAGCAAGTTTCGTTTACTCCTCCAACCGGCACGACTCCTCGAACCGAGTTTTAAGAGCGATCTTTTTGGGGGCGAAGGTGATTTAATGACGCATGGCACGCAATTTAAACTATGGGAGAACGACAAAGGGTTGATTTCTTCCTTGATAACGTGATGCACAGCGCAAGGACCACATAATGCATTGTGCAAGGACATGCAAGGACTGCAAAGACAAATAGGTCGAACTATTCCAAAGTTCGCCAATGTCTTTCTTTGAAATTTTGACGGTGAAGGCAATGAATGAAATAAATAAAAAAGTATAGATGATTTAGATGGAGGTTGGAGGACGGTTAGGAGTATGGAGAAGTGGTGGTGGTGGTGGTGGTGGTGGAGAGGCTTCATTTTGGATTTGAATTGTCTGTTCTTGTTGGCATACTATTAATAACCAGTGTACATAGCCACCAATGTTTCGTAATAAGTACAGAAGCCAAAGGAATAAGAAATAATTAATGATACTAACAGATATACAAGGACAGAAAGAAAGAGAGAGAGAGAGAGAGAGAGAGAGAGAGACAGAGAGAGAGACAGAGAGAGACAGAGAGAGAGGGGTGGGGTGGGGTGTAGGTAAGGGTGAAGAGAGATGGGGAGATGATTGTTTCAGAAAGTGTACAACACATGTTGCAGTTGTCTTGAGGGTAGTGAATGTCAATTCGATCCCCCTGAACACGGGGGTAAAAAAAACCAACAACACGAAAAGCAGCCAACTATAGATTTACGTGTAGACCTACATCACAAGGATAAAACAAAATACAGTATAAACAAGAAGAATGGAATTATAATAGTTGTATAATTATCTTCAAATATCATTTTGTATTGATCTCATTAGCCGTTGTACGTAGCAAGCATGAACGGTTGGCTTCCTGCCATTTTTACTGTACAGTGTGCAGGGACGGGTCAAAGGGTAAGGTAAGGGGGATGAGGGGAGAAGGGGGAAGGGTGGTGGTTTAAATTGTGGCCAGGGCACAGACCCCGGGAATGTAAAGGGGCAAAGGCCTTGCCGTGCTTGCTCCCTCCCCCTCCAGACCTGATAGTGATCTAAGAGAGGTTTCCGCGGAACGTGCGACTATGTCACGCCTTGTGACAGACATTTTGAAGTCCAATGAGTCTGATGACGTCCACAAATCCACAACTTGAACGGCGAAAATATATACACAAAAACCGTCAACGCTGCACCACTATTCCAAAACAAAGTATGGCGCCGCAAAACCGGAAGCGAGTAAAGCAACTTTCGTCTTCCGATACAAAACAACAACAAAAAAAAAACCAAAAAAATTTTTAAGGGTCCGCAGATTGTTTCGCATTTCTTTTTTTTTTCCTTTTTTTTCCATTTTCATTTTCGCGGATTTCCGCGATTTCGCGGAGAACTATCAGGTCTGCCCTCTCACCCCACCCCGACGCTGAAGAGAATGTACTTATGTACACAACCCAACATTTATCTACATTTATTTATATTAGTTTGATGGATTCATTAACTTATATTTCTTTGTTATATACCCTATTTTCAATTGTAATAGCGTATGAACCTTGCACCAAAACATCTTTTCCTATGCCGATAGTCTTATTTCTTCTTGGCGTAGGCCTTCAGATCGAATATCAAAAGTAAGTCTACATTTTCGATTGTGAAGCATTGAGTTTAAAGCGGATCAGATCTAAGCTCAACTGACACCTTAATGGCTGCTTAACAGTGCTAGCCATTTTGAGAGAATTTATTTATTATAAATTTTACTATTACTTGAAAACCTTTTCCAAAATCATTCTCTCGGTCGGCCCTAGCAATTGGATGTTTTCAATTTGCGACTGGCGTCTAATATGAACTTCTCAACGAACGTCTTTGTAATTACTCAAGCAGTGCATATAGACTGCATTTAATACACAGTCTAAGCCCATGAGGGGCCGGGGAGCTCAGTTGGTAAGAGCGTCTTGCTAGTAACCGAAAGGTCGCTGGTTCGAATCCCGGATTGGTCAACGTGTGATCATATTATTTTCCCCTTTACCAACAACTGGCCCGCTGGTGTCAGTATAAATCGGTCCAGTAGTCACCTATATGCGAAAGTGTCGTGTGACTATAATCTACATACATACAAACAAAACAAACAGTCTAAGCATTCGAGGGCAAATCTTCACTGAAAAGACCTTTGGTAAAGGTCGAAACGCGACAGGAGAATGCAAATGTACTAAAGGGTGCGTTTACGCTCCACTACCCTCATCCAATATGTAGAGGCCGCTACTAACAGTGTGCGCGTGGACCGTGTGTAGCGCAGCAAATTTACGCGCATGCTCACAGAGTCCGGAAAAAGAATGGCTGTCGCTACCTCCAGCGTCCGCCATTTTTGTATGAGCTTTCATACAATCCACTGCGCGCTCGAGAGGTGTAGGAAAAAGTAGCACTACGTGTTCATACGCAGTGACTGTGAACGGCTGCGCAGCAATACATAGTCATACATAGTGCCATCGTGAACGCAACCCTGCATTTGAGCTTCTGAAGCTCATGTGCAATCACATGGAACTGAAAGCCAGTATATCGCACTTATTGTCCACCTTCGAGAGCAGGATAATTACTTTTCTTGATGTTAATGCAACTTGCCTCCCTTGGCTTGTTTTAGTCCTTGCTCCTTAATGGCTGCTGTACGGTGCTAGCCATTTTGAGAGAATTTATTATACATTTTACAATTATTTGAAATCCTTTTTCAAAGTCATTCTCTCGGTCGGCTCTAGCTTTTAGCAATTGGGGTGTTTTTTTAATTTGCGACTGGCTTCTTCCTAACGTGAATTTCTTAACGGGTGTCTTTGTGAATACCCATGCAGTACATAATTATAGATTGCACTTAGTGTATTTGAAGCTCGTTAGTTAGTTATTCATTGCTTACAGGGTCCAGCGGACTGCAAAGAGCCGAATCAGGACCACAAAATTAGGACTACAACTTCTCTGAAAGAGGACTCTCCCCTGATCCGCATAAAAGATCTGCCGAAACAAAACTAGTGGTAAAAGATCTGCCGAAACAACCCTAGTGGTAAAACTGAAGGCACTCCACCAGCCAGTCACTTTACAATAAAGACATCCCGTGCAGGGGACGCTGAGGCAATACTATAATATATCGAACCCCCGTTGACAAAAAAACTAAATAGAATACAAACATCATTATAAAATATCAACAAAACACATACATATAAATTGCCTACATTGCCAAATAATTACATCATGGGAAGCCCCAGTGATCACCTGGCAGAAAGCGTCCAATATTTCCAAGCTGATCTAAAAGGCCTCACACACAACTGATGAGTTTTGTTCCAGAAGAGTTTTCAAGAAATAAGGTAGGTGACTGGTCTAGCGAAGAATAAGATAGTATGGTAGATTGATAGGACACAGTAGGAATGAGAAAGAACAAAGAAGAAAGACAGCGACAGTGGGAATTTAAAGCACTAAATTTCCAGAAAGAGGGGATACTATTTATACTGAAACCCCCTGCAATCCCACCAATAGTCCCCTACACGCTATTGTGTCCGGGGACGGTAATCTACCCACTGAACTGAACTGAACTGAACTGATCCCACCGGGAGATATCATTCAAAGCCAAACCTCCTTTGATGAAAGACACGTCAGGAGAATCAGGCTTTATGAATGCAATAATTGTAATTTGAGCTCCTGAAGCTCAGGTAGAAGCCTATGGAATTGAAAGCCAGAATGTCACACTTTTTGTCCATCTTTGAGAGCAGGGCCCTGTTGCATTCGCGCGAGGAAACTCGCTTCATCCTTACTATCGAGAAACCTCGGACAAGGAGAGATTTGCAACGACACAGTGGGATTTTGGCTAGTTCAAAATGGCGGCGCTCAGTAGAGAAGTTAAAAAGTTAATTTTATTGGCGATATTAGATGAAGATAACTTTGCACTGTGTTCTTTCGCAGTCGAAGAAGATAGGGTTCAGTCGAGAAGAATTGTCCGAAAAAAAACAAGCGACAACTTGATCTTCTTCACTGACGCCGCCATCTTGTTCTCGTTCGTAAGGTACCTTCAAAGGTCACTCGCTTCGCCTCGAGCCGCACTCGAGAAATCTCGCGCGAGATTTACAACGCTCTTTCCTTACTTTCCTCGTTTTTCTTGCGAGAAACTCGGTCTTTACAACGCGCCCCAGGATAATTACCTTTCTTGATATTTCATGACATAATTCTACAATGTAAGTTGACGTCATGAAAATAAAGTACTTGTCGAGAGCTAGAGGACAGAACGACGTTTATGCAGAACTAAATATTGTTCCTGTACAGCGGCAAATACCAAATGCTGTCACTTGAAAATCAAGCAAAACGTTAAAGGAGTGAAAAGCTGTTTTATCGCACAAGTGACGCCAGTTTGGAATACCTACTGATAGTATGTATCTGCCGAAACAGCGCGATAGAAAAAATAATAATAACAATAATAAAAAAAAAAAAACTAAACAAATTATTATGATTATTTACCGACCATTTGCAATTTGTACAGCGCCCTTTCTCACTAGAGCTCATAGCGGCAGAGCAATAAATAAATAAATAAATACCAATTTGAACCAGTTTGTGCAACTGATTTAGCAGCATTCTTGACACCTTCAGAAACAGTCACTGGAGAAGCTGCACGACTGGGCAACATGTTGGCCTCCTAAAAAGGTAAGCCAAGTAGCACATTAAGGCCCGGTGCAAGGAGGCAGAAGAAGAGGGAGACAGAAAAAGAAGTGGGAGGACAACATTCAAGAATGGGCTGGCTTGGCACTGCGCGAAGCCATCAGGGTTCCTGAGGACAGAGAAAGATGAACGATCATCTGTGGTGTCCCTACGACCTCCGAGTTACGGGATATGATAGGATAAGATAGGGATTACATTCAGTTGCTTCTTTCCATCCTACCTCCTACGATGTATAAATTGGTCTATTTGGGTTCTAATGATTTGTTTCATACATATTTAGAAATTAAGTCAGATTGAGCTCATCAGATCTAATCATTGTCCCTTGCTACTCAGTTATTTATAAATAAAATTCAATACTTTAATTCTCACACACAATCACACGCAATCTATTCCTTCATTTCTTTTATAAAGACAACAAACTTCTGAACAATGGATAATATGTGGTGATTTTAATTCACATTCGCCTTTATGGGATAAGAATTGCTATAATGTTTGTTACGTTGAAACGAACGAAAGTGTGTCTAAAGCGCGCACGATAGATCTAATCGTTTCGTTTTGCAAAGTATTCAATAATGGAGTTTATTTACCTTTGATTTGAGTTTGCATTGTTGTTAGGAGAGGCTTTGTATAACGTTGATAATTTTCGTTAGTCGATATTGTTGTAGAATCTTCTGGATCGGATTGTTTACTATCGATCGAAGATTCGGGATAATTGTAGAAATTTGAAGGAACGATCCGGAAGGAGAAGAAATGTGTAATGACGTAAGCCAGTGATGACGATCTTTTATTCGATTGGTGGCAGTGCGTCATAGAGAGAGAGGTTATTTAATCGTGTGCCAAGTTGCTGTTGAGAGAGTAAAGTTGTTGATAGTGATTTAGAGAGTTGCTGTGAAAGTTTTTGAGTGGAGTTGAGAATTGTATGCAGTTGTTGATGTGTGCTGAATAAAAGTGGAAAACTTCATACGTCGACTTTGTGACTTGTATGCTGTTTGGACGGGCTGTGTGAATAAACGAATCTGAGTTACACAACTATCAGGAATTCAAGCATCGGGGCTGAATCAGATACTGATAGAAAACACCATCATCGAACTGAGTGTAACATTTTGGGGGTCAAGCCGCGATTCACGCCATAGCCAAGGGTTCAACTGCTACAACAAGCGAGTCAACGTTACGAGAGGCAGTCATCGAGGGTAGCCGCCAACGAGTTGCGTCGAGAGGGGCCAACATACTGGGACTACATCCGATAGATTCGGGTTGACTGCAAGGGCGTGTAGTCGCCGAAGAGTTGCTTCGTGAGCGAACAACAGAGCGGGACTACGTGGCTGCCGCAAGACTACGTCGAGGGACAGTCTCGGAGCTACATCGCCAGTATTAGAGAGAGCGACGTGCGGACGTCGAGTCTACTTCAGCACAGGAGCGTGTACATCAACACCAGCGTGGTGCAGCGTCGCATACGACGAGGACAGCGGGGCCTGCGTCAACGAAGGCGACTAGTGACAAGCATCAGCGCTACTGCAGAAAGCGTGCTGTTCTAGAACAGTCTAGAAAGGTACAGCACAGTCAAGAACTTTCCAGAAAAAAAAAGAACTCTACAGTCAAGAACTTTATAGAAAAAGAACTTTCCAGAAAAGAACTTTCCAGAAGCATCAAGATGGCTGACTTCTGGCAGAGAGGGGTTGAACTAAATCTAAAAGGCAAACAGCTGACGGAGTACGTCAAGTCTCAAGAGAGAATATGGCGCGAAGAAAGAGAAAGGGAATTAGAAGAGAAGCGTCTAGAAAAGGAAGAGCAGCGTCGCCGCGAAGAACGATAATTAGAAGAGAAGCGTCTAGAATTAGAGGAGCAGCGACGTCGAGAAGAAAGGGAAGAACAGCGTCGCCGTGAAGAAAGAGAAGAGCAGCGTAAAGAAAGAGAAGATGAGCGCAGGCGTGAGGAAAGAGAAGCTGATCGGCAGTTCCAACTAGAGTTTGCGCGCATCCAGCAACAGCAGCATGCGCCACAAGTTATCAGTGACAACACGGCTCCAAAATTGCCAGCTTTCGTCGACGGGAAGGACCAGATTGACAGTTATCTGGCGAGATTCGAAAGGTTCGCTGAAAGCTCTAATTGGCAACCTCGAGACTGGGCGATTCGACTGAGTGCACTTCTGACGGGGCAAGCTCTCGAAGTTTACACCAGACTGTCGAACGATGACGCCAAAAACTACGACGTCTTGAAAGAGGCCCTGTTGCAGTGCTACAACTTTACAGAGAAGGGCTACCGTAAACGCTTCCGTGAATGCCGGCCTAAGTCAGACGAGACGCCAAAGCAGTTTGTGGAGCGCCTGTCGTCATATCTACACAAGTGGGTGGAGTTATCAGGCGAAATGAAGTCTTACGACAGTCTCCATGACCTGATTGTGAAAGAACAATTTCTCAATGCCTGTCACAAGGACCCAGCGACCCACTTAGAAGAACAAAAGCTGCAGACGCTTAAAGATGTGACTGAGGCTGCTGAAAGATATCTCATCGCTCATGGGAAAACCCTGGGGCCACCCAGCGCGACGAAACATTTTCAGAAGACTGGAAACCATGTGAACCAGATCCAGGGAAGCCAGACGAGCCAGAGACAGACAGACTCCACGCCTCCTCCCAGGGAAGGGCATTCAAGGGGCTGTTTCACCTGCAACGCTACAGACCACAGAGCTTCTAACTGTCCTCAAAACAAAAGTAGCGGACAGCGGAGCAGTACGGACAACGCAGCGGCGGGCAACCGGCAGAGACGGTTTTCCAATCAACGGCAAACCAGTAGATCTGACCATCAGGTGTGCGGCGGGAGCGTCATTCTTCCGAGTGAGACCGAACGCACAGCTACCCCTGCGGACGTGCAAGAGTGCATGACCGATGGCCAACTTCTTCTTGCCAACGGAAAATCCATCCCCGTCGTCGCCAGCGCAGCTGTGACCGTCCAGAACATGCCTGTTTCAAAGGGACGCGTCGGAAATCATGAAGTGACTGTCTTAAGAGACTCTGGCTGTAGTGGGGTCATCGTCAGAGAAGACCTAATCGCTAAAGAATAATTCACTGGCGATTCTAAATGGACACTCATGGCCGACAGCAAATGTGTGAGAGCGCCAGTTGCGAAGATTCATGTCAACACCCCTTTCTACATAGGCGAAGTAGAAGCGGTTTGCCTGAAGAAGCCGCTATACGATTTGATGATCGGGAACATCGACGGCGCGAGACGACCCGACGACCCCGATCCAGAGTGGAGTCCTGCCTCAACCCAACGTGTCGAAGTTGTAGAGGAGGATCCATTGCCGTTTCCCGATGGAGACCTTACAGAGCTGCTACGGGATAATGTGGCTACTCCGGCTCAGCCCTGCCGACCAGAGATCGTCGGTGCTGTTACCACCAGGGCCCAGGCCAAGAGAGACAAGACGTCTACGCCACTGAAGGTCGCCGACAACTCTAAAGCTGCCATCGTGGACAGAGATAAGCTTATCCAGCTCCAGGAAGCTGATAGTACTTTAAACAAGTACAGGAACCGTCAAGACCACGTGACCAAAGGCAGTGGTACGGTCTATTTTGAGGTGAAGACCAAGATCCTGTACAGAATCTTCCAGCACCCGAGGGTCAACGGAGGTAAACCACTACGTCAAGTCTTGGTACCGTTACCTCTAAGGCGCCAAGTGATGGAAGTAGCTCATGACTCTATCATGGGAGGTCACCTAGGCATCAGAAAGACGTCAGACAGAATCCAGGCGGTGTTCTACTGGCCAGGGCTTCATGCGGACGTCAGCCGTTTCTGCCGATCATGTGACATTTGCCAGAAGACCATACCTCGAGGAAGGGTCCCGAAAGTGCCTATGCAGAGGATGCCTCTGATCGACCGACCTTTCAAGAGGGTGGCCTTAGACTTAATCGGCGAAATAAGACCTCCGAGTGAAGAAGGTCATCGATGGGTACTGACTTTAGTGGACTATGCGACTCGGTACCCAGAAGCAGTGCCGCTGAAGAAGATTGACACTGAAACTGTAGCAGAGGCACTGGTGGACATGTTCAGTAGACTTGGAGTGCCTGAAGAAATTCTGACAGACCTCGGGACGCAGTTCGTCTCTGACTGCATGAAGGAGGTCAACAGACTGCTGAGCATCCGACATTTAACTACGACACCCTACCATCCAATGTGCAACGGGCTTGTCGAAAAGTTCAATGCTACGCTGAAGTCCACCCTGAAGAAACTGTGCAGCGAGCAGCCCAGACAATGGCATCGCTACATCAACGCCCTACTTTTCGCCTACAGAGAAGTACCGCAGGAGTCCACCGGCTTTTCTCCGTTCGAGCTGCTGTACGGAAGAACCATCCGAGGGCCGATGCACATCCTAAAAGAACTGTGGACGAAAGAAGTAGACACCCCAGAGGTGAAGAACAGCTACCAGTACGTGTTTGAGCTACGGGAGAAACTGGAGCAGACTCTCGAGATAGCCAGAGAAAACCTGAAGAAGTCCCAAGACTGTGGAAAGCACTACTACGATCGTAGGGCCGTGAACAGGAAGTTCAAACCTGGCAACAAAGTGCTGGTGCTGCTACCTACTGATCACAATAAGTTGCTGATGCAGTGGAAAGGCCCGTACGAAGTGGAGACCGTGGTGGGAATCAACGACTACAAGGTGAAGGTCGGCCAGCATTCCAAGATATACCACGCCAACCTCCTTAAGCTGTACGTGGAAAGGCCAACAGAGACTGTGCACGCAGCCACAGCAGCTGTGACCGACGACAGCTTTGACAGCGAAGAACTGTTGGAACTGGGAGACTTCCACAGCAAAGAAGGCATCAATGACGTTAAGCTAGGACCAAGCTTGACGGAAGGTCAAAAGATGGAGCTCAAGGATCTTATGGGCGAGTTTCCCCACAACTTCAGCGATGTCCCTGGCTCTAAGACACGAAGTCCACCTCACTTCGAATATCCCTGTTCGATCCAAGCCCTTCCCGATCCCTTTCAAGGCCCGTGAATCCTTGAAGAAAGACATCGATGAGATGCTGAAGATGGGTATCATCAGGGAGTCCAGTTCCCCCTACGCGTCCCCTGTCGTGGTCGTGAAGAAGAAGGACGGGAGCAACCGAGTATGCATCGACTACAGGAAGGTTAATAAGATCACCGTCTTCGACCCTGAGCCGATGCCTACCGCAGCAGACCTCTTCCGCCAATTATCGGGGAGTAGAATCTTCTCAAAGATTGACCTCAGCAAAGGTTATTGGCAAGTCCCCGTGCGTCAACAGGACATACCAAAGACTGCTTTTATAACCCCTGATGGGACGTACGAGTGCCTAAGGATGCCCTTTGGCATGGTCAACAGCGGAGCTACCCTGAAGAGAGGGATGAAGAAGATGCTCAAAGGGATGGACAATGTCGTGTGTTACTGGGACGACCTGCTAGTCCACACTCGCACCTGGGAAGAGCATCTGCAGACCTTGAGGGAGCTGTTTCACCGTCTCACAGAAGCCAACCTGACCGTGAGACCCAGTAAGTGCATTCTGGGGACTGACAACGTAGACTTTATCGGCCATTCGCTGAAAGAAGGACAAAAGGGGCTTCTGCTAGAAAACGTCACCAAAATTCTGAACGCTCCACGTCCCCAAACAAAGAAGCAAGTACGATCTTTCCTGGGATTGGCTGGGTATTATAGGGAGTTCGTACCGAACTACTCAGCCATCACAGCACCTTTGTCGGACCTGGTGCGGAAAGGCTGTCCAAACCAAGTGCAGTGGGGACCGTCTCAGGAGAGGGCATACCAGACTGTGCGCGACCTCCTTTCGAAGGATCCGGTGCTACGACTGCCCGATACTTCCAAGGAATTCGTCTTAAGGACAGACGCAGCGGACGAAGGCATCGGCGCCATACTGATGCAAGAGCACGAAGGGAAACTATTTCCGGTCAGTTACGCCAGCAAGAAGCTGTCCAGGGCTGAGAAAAATTACTCGACCATGGAGAAAGAGTGCCTTGCCATCATATGGGGAATCCGGAAGTTCGAACTGTACCTTCAAGGAGTGAAGTTCGTGCTACAGACTGATCACAAGCCGCTAACTTACTTGAACTCTGCCAAGTTTGTGAACAGTCGGATCATGAGATGGGCTATGTACTTGCAGAACTTTAACATGCGAGTAGAATCTATCAAAGGATCGGACAATGTTGGTGCGGACTTCCTCAGGAGTGTGTGAATAAAGAACATTGACTGTGTGGATGAACTGTGAACATTGACAATATCCAGATAGACTTGAAGATGAAAACCATTGACTCTGTGTAAATAAGCTGAGCGCAATTACAGTATTCAGAAAGTCTTAAATTAGTTTCAATTGTGGACTTTGTTTGTGCATTACGTTTCAACGTTGTTGAAAGAAATTGGGTAAATTTCTTCTTGAGTGGGGGGTTATGTTACGTTGAAACGAACGAAAGTGTGTCTAAAGCGCGCACGATAGATCTAATCGGTTCGTTTTGCAAAGTATTCAATAATGGAGTTTATTTACCTTTGATTTGAGTTTGCATTGTTGTTAGGAGAGGCTTTGTATAACGTTGATAATTTTCGTTAGTCGATATTGTTGTAGAATCTTCTGGATCGGATTGTTTACTATCGATCGAAGATTCGGGATAATTGTAGAAATTTGAAGGAACGATCCGGAAGGAGAAGAAATGTGTAATGACGTAAGCCAGTGATGACGATCTTTTATTCGATTGGTGGCAGTGGGTCATTTCTACATTGTTCGAAATTCTTCCGGAAGAGAGAGAGGTTATTTAATCGTGTGCCAAGTTGCTGTTGAGAGAGTAAAGTTGTTGATAGTGATTTAGAGAGTTGCTGTGAAAGTTGTTGAGTTGAGTTGAGAATTGTATGCAGTTGTTGATGTGTGCTGAATAAAAGTGGAAAACTTCATACGTCGACTTTGTGACTTGTATGCTGTTTGGACGGGCTGTGTGAATAAACGAATCTGAGTTACACAACTATCAGGAATTCAAGCATCGGGGCTGAATCAGATACTGATAGAAAACATCATCATCGAACTGAGTGTAACAGTTATTAATACTTGCTTTAGTGAAAATGTAATAGATTCGGATTTGATATTGCTTAATGATGGCAGGTTCACTCGCATTCCAGATGTGTCTACTCACTTTCCTTCAGCCCTTGATTTGACTTTAACTACGCCGGATCTGGCCGTCGACTGGGTCTGGAATGTGGAAAGTGACTCTCTTGGAAGTGACCATCTGCCGATTACAATAACTCTGCATAATAATGTCGATATTCAGATAGAAGCTGATACTGTTCCTAAGTATATAATTTATAGTCGTGCAGATTGGGAAATGTATCAAAATCTGTTATTGTCATACGATACCAATTTTATTAATTCCGATGATATTAATGACGTATATGTTAAATTTATACAACTAATTCACTTAGCAGCAGCAAAGTTTATTCCCCAGAAACGAACATATATTAAAAAGAACATACAGGAAATATCTGGTGGAATGACACATGTGAAACAGTAGTTAAAGAAAAAAAGATTGCTTATAAAACCTGGTTAAAATATAGATCAGTAAAAACATTTAAAGAAATGAAAAAATCTAAAATTAAATGTAATAAAATAATAGCTTTTTAAAAAAGACAATTTTGTAAATCTTAAATAAATAATTCTCATGATGCTGCAAAAGTATGGAAGAAATTATCAAAAATGAAAAATGGATTTTAGCTTCCTCAGTGTTCTTTAAAATTAATAAATAATACTTTTCCTTCACCTAAAGAAAAAGCTGAAGAACTTGTAAAAAGTTTTGCTAATGCTAGTAATTTGTCACCTAACAAAAAAAATGAACGAGAACGTTTGAAAAATACTTACGAATATGAAGCACCCCCATCAAATAATAATTTATATATTAATTCTGAAATTAAATATCATGAAGTAAAAAAATGCTAATTTAGATTTAGGAAGAAAAACGTCTGCTGTAGGAACTAGGATTAGACGGTATATCATAAAACTTGATGCATCTTCCTGATAAATGGATACAAATTTTACATAATATTTTTAACAAATGCTGGCATATGGGTACTTTACCTGATTATTGGAAATCTTCTATAATAATAGCTATTATCACTTACGTCAAGTTATAGACCAATATCACTAACGTCTCATGTATGTAAAGTAATGGAAAAGATTATTTTAGAAAGAATATCATATTATTGTATAAAACATAATATTATACCAGTTAATCAATACAATACAATACAATACAATACAACTTTATTCATCTCAAACTGAGCAATTACAATGGCAGCATCAGCGCAATTAGCAAAATACACAAGAATTAAAAATATTATTACATACACATGAAAAGTAGTCCAAGCAATAAATAATAAATAAAACAAATAAATAACAAAACATACGGTTAAATACATACAATAAACTAGAGGTAAATGTCTTAAAAAGTAAACTGCCCTGATATATCACAGATAATAGTTTCTCCGCAGAAAGCTACAATACAAAATGTACATCCCAACAATACTATACAATACCATACAATACAATACCATACAATACAACACAATACAACACAACACCATACAGCACAACACAATGCCACACAACTTTATTCCTCTCAAGCTGGACAATTACAATTACAAAGGCAGCTTTGTCGCAGAAATAACCAGTAAGAAATAAGAATAAAAATTTTAAATGACCTTACCTTTACGTACACACGGAGAGTACTCCCAATAAATAAGTAAATGTGCTGTTAAATGCATAAGTAAACTATAAAATATAAACTATAAAACTATAAAACAAACACCACAGATAATAGTTTCTACCAGCAAAAATCTCCTCACTCTCTCTGGAATTATACCCACACTCACCCACTCACACAGCAGCTTATATCTATTGTCTATAGTGATACAGAATCAATAAAATCAATCGTAAATTTATGTTAAAAAAATCCCTAGTATTACATTGTATAGGCGTTGAGAAGGCGGACAGCAGAGGATACAAATGAGTTTGAATATCTTTTAGTTTTCGAAATGGGTTGAGCAAAACGACGTTTTGAAGGCAAAAGTACAAACTCATCGGCCAAAATATGTTCCGGTTTACTGGTTGGCTGGTTTTCAAAAAGGAAGATCAACAGTAGACCATTTAGTAAAAATCACAACCAATATTAAGAGACAATTTGCAAAAAGAAAGAGCGTTTTAGCAACATTTTTTGACATCACCAAAGCATATGACAGAGTATGGCAGGCAAGATTAATGTACAAAATAAAATCAATTGGTTTGTAAGGTCATATGTATAATTACATTGGCACTTTTTAAAGAGATAGAAATATAAAGGTAAAAGTGGGGAATTCATATTCGTCTAGCTGTAACAAGAGGACCTGTTTACCCTGCACCCTTTGAGATTTGGGCTTGTTTAGTCAGTTAGACTTAGAAGGTTACTGTTAGTCTCTAGCAGACGACAGAAGTGATCATGCGTAACAAAGTTGTAGCCTGACGCCCGCATAGCAGTGACATCATCGCAGCTGACGTTAGAAGGCTTTGAATTTTACTACCACTCAGATTTCTTCAGCCTATCAGAACACAGCACTGGTAGGTAGAACCAATTCTGACTGGGTAGGCCAAGGCTATGTAGTTGGTCATTTGTTTTGAAAGCTTTGGGCAGTACACAGCTACTTCCTAATAGCAGAAATCTCTCTCTGATAGACCAGGGAAGCAGTGCCACAGATTGAGGAGGAGGTGGTGGAGGAAACGTTTAGCAGGATCAGTGTCAACAAGGCCCAGGGGCCTGATGCCATCAGTGGCCGTGTTATCAAGCTTTGTAGCTAGGAGCTGGCACCAGTATATTGTAATATATTTAACATGTCATTGCAGTCCCACAGTGTACCCAGAGGCTGGAAGGCTGCCACTATTTGCCCCGTCCCCAAGAAAGCCAAACCCACTACACTCAATGACTATAGGCCTATTGCACTTACGTCTGTTGTGATGAAATGCCTAGAGCGTATTGTGCTCTCGCTTCTGAAGCAAGGCACGCACACAGCGCTAGACCCGCACCAGTTTGCATACAGAAGTAACCGAGCAGTGGAAGACGCGGTTCTTTCCCTTGTTCAGTACTGTCAGCCGCACATAGAGCAGGGTGGTTCATTAGCCAGAATCTTATATGTAGACTTTTCGTCTGCCTTTAATACCGTGCAGACCCATCTCTTAGTGCAGAAGCTGGAAGCGATGAACCTGAACCCCCACCTCACCCTGTGGGTGGCTGACTTTCTGTCTGAGAGAACACAGACTGTCTGTGTCAGGTCTCCCGCCTATGGCCCCCCACCCCCTCTCCCTCCGTCCTCCTTCTCTACTGATGCAGCTCTCGCTGTCTCCTCGTCTCTCTCCTCCTGCTCCTCCTCTGTCAAAACTATCAACACGGGGACCCCTCAGGGCACTGTCATCTCCCCCTTTGTCTTTACACTCTACACAGATGACTGTCGCAGTGACCGAGAAGATCTCAGGATCATCAAATTTTCTGATGACACGGCTCTTGTTGACACTTCAGATTCAGCAGCTAATTATGAGGAAAGTATATCAACCTTCGCACAGTGGTGCGATCAGAATTATTTGGAACTAAATGTGACCAAAACAAAAGAGATGGTAATTGATTACAAGAGAAATGTAACAGATGTGGCGGCACTCCAGCTGAAGGGACAGGTGGTAGAGAGGGTGGAGGAATACAAGTACTTGGGCACAATTGTTGATCACAAATTAAACTTTTCCAGAAATGCCGAGGTTGTCTACAAGAAATGCAGACAAAGAATGTACATATTGTATCAGCTGAGATCTTTTAAAGTGTCCAGTCATATCATTGAAATGTGTTACCATGCGTTTATTGAGTCTATTCTAACCTTTTCTTTTATCTGTTGGTTCAAGGGATTGAATGTGAAGAGCAAAAATCAGTTGTGTGGAATAGAGAGTGTGTGCAGCAAGATAGTTGGCAAGAAGCAGGCGACTCTGGAACAACTGTTCCACAAAAGAGCCCTCAGCAAGGCAGTCAGAATTCAGAGAGACCCTACCCACCCACTTTCCTGTCTGTTTGAACTTCTTCCATCTAATCGCAGATTCCGCTGTGCACTAATGCGTACACAGCGCTACAAAAACACCTTCATCCCTACTGCCATATCAATGCTAAATGAGGCCAATGCCAGACCCTCAAACACAAGACTGTCTTGATGTAGGAGTCTCCCAACTATCTCGCTGAGTGTATGTGCATGTTTGTATGAAGACATGTGCGTGTGCATGTGTGTGTTTGTGAGTGTGTGTATAATATGTGTGTGTTTAATATGAATGTCTGTAAACAAACTTTTAAAATACCATTTACGTGCTTTACCTGTATTTTTTGACAACTGTTATAATCAGTCAACAGTATTATTGCTTATGTTGATCATAGTTTCATACAGTTATATATTGTTGACCTACTAAGACTCATATTAAACTGAGATTATTTATCTAACACTGTTGCAACAAAATAATTTTTTATAAGTCCAGAGTGGTAAACTATCATATACACTATGTTTGTATGTATTTTTATTATATTTTAACTGTCTAAAAAGGGCATTGACATACGTGTTATAGAACCAGAGTGCGTGGATAGGTGTTTGAAGGAAAAGATGAAGTGTAAGAGTACGCAAGTGATTAGATTTATAGAATGTATATAAATTTAGTATTGATTTTGTAGCTTTGTTAAATGTTATAACATGACTGTTTTTAATTATATGTTTTATATGCCTGACATACATTGCTGTGAAGTTCCTTATGGGATAATAAAGATTTGTTGTATTGTTGTATTGTATATTGCTTGTTGAATATTCGAATTCAATCAAGTAGCCACGGCCTGACATTGTCGAACAGGTAAATGAACATACTTCTGTTTCATCGTGATGTATTTCTATTATTGATGAATTATGTGTGTGAAATTTGCTATGCACAGATTAAATTGTTAGTCCGACTTTGCCTGAACACATGGCGAAACCGACCACGAGGCGACCGGTTGACGCCATGTTGAAAGATGTACGGAACCACTGTTGTTTAACCTATATATATCTGCTTGTAGACCAGTGGCTGTACCCGAGAATGTTTATACTATTATTATTTCTCTATGTGTATAGTTAGCCACGATTTATATTTATGTATGTATAGGAAATTAGAGTGGAGATTCCAGTGGACCACGGACTTAGCAGAATGTTCGTCGCTTATGTATAGAGATGTGGAGCTATCACTGAGGGCTACTTTGGCTTTCAGTGAGACGCTCTGCACAGACCTGTTATTCAGGGTTGTGCAGAATTTCGTCTCATATGTTACAGACGAGCAGGCGGTATGTCGTGAGGCCAACTCAGCGAAGAACAGAACCTAATCTACGCTTAGAGTTGGCTGCCGAGGCATCTACAGCATTGTGAGCAGATAGCCCACCCGTCAAACACAAGCCACGACACCACAGCATGTCAAGGAATCAACAGCAACCCAGCTCTTCGGACACTGAGCTAAGTACACAGCCTTCAGTGCACCAAACTCTGTATAAACAGGACCACAGTAGTCCACTCTTTATGAACGCTAGTAGCCAGTGCCCGATGAAGAAAAAGTTGCTGCCTAGATTATCAGCGAGCGAATCATTCGCATTGACAACTGAACTTTTAAGTTAGTTTTGTACATTAAAGATCGTGTATAGAGTAGAAGAAATAAATGTGTGATTTTTACTGTTATCAAGTGGCTGTACTACATATGATTCATAGCCGTGTGAAAGCTAGTGTGACAGTGATCTTTTACCATTTTTCTATCTATCTCTGTACCCCAGCCTTAACACAGACCGAGCTAAACAAATAAATGTAATAAAGTAATTCACTGGGTGACTCACTAGCGGTCCCCATAGAAGAAGACGAAAGGGTTACAGCATTCCATTGTGCAGAGCCCAGCAACAATAAAACCCCACGTCACACTAGCTATACAACTAATATGGGAATTCCACAAGGATCTATAGTTTCACCAATTTTATTTAATATATTAATTTATGATTTACCGAAGGAGTTGAGTAATAAAGTATCACTTGTTCAATATGCAGATGTCATAGCAATATGGATGAATGTAAATTTTAAAAAGAAAACATCCTTGTATGAAATTAAATATATTACCAAGTTATACCAAAAAGAATTAAATAATATCAGTTATTTCATGCATCACAATGGTCTTGACTTGTCAAAAGAAAAAAAACAAACCTGGTATTATTTAATTGTGGTCAGGAGCCTAGACAATTTCCAAAATTAAAAATTGAAAATGAAGAACTCAAGTATGTAAAAGAGGTTAAATTTTAGGCGTTTATCTAACATATAAACTGCATTGGAAACGACATATAGAATACTTAATACAGAAGGCTGTCAAAAGCTATAATTTATTGAAAATTATTAACAAACAAGCTTGGGGACAAGACGTAAAAACCCTGATTCATATCGCCTGTGCTTTAGTTAGATCCAAATTAACATACGGACAGCCCCTAAATGTTATCTTAAAAAGTTACAAAGCTTAGACAGTAAAGCAATAAAATTAGCACTTGGGGTCTCAATTCAAACAAAAACCACAGAGGCCTGTAAACTTGCGGGAGTTATTCCTCTTGATGAATGGCGAAAGTTATCATGTGCCAAATACATAGTAAGAGCAAATGCAATTAACAACAGTACTGATGAAGAACTGTTCATACGATCTGGTTTAGATTTTCCTAAACAAGCCCAAAAAGTGAACTCCTTTACAACAATAGGAACATTTACAAAAGATTTGATTCAAATTGTCTTAACGCATATTGAGTGTTTACATAAAATTATTATTTCACCAGTACCTATGTGGGAATTAGAAAAGGCTAAATATGATATCTGTTGCTGTAATGAAAATAAGAACCACAACCCTCTGCTTACTGTATTTGAAGTTCGAAATCATATACATGAGAAGTATTCTTGACAACTGAAAATATATACTGATGGATCTGTTCTTCACACAGATGAAGCAGGAGCTGCGTTTGTAATTGTAGTGGTGTTGGTGTTTTTGGAGAGAAGATAAAGTGATGGAGGCTAGGGTGATGAAGAATTCTCACACATTCTCTCTCTCTCTCTCTCTCTCTCTCTCTCTCTCTCTCTCTCTCTCTCTCTCTCCCTCCCCAACGCCAGTTCGTTGATGACCGTTGAAAGTTTTATTCTCGAAGTGCATCATACAAAAGGCAAATGCTCGTGGACATAACAGCTACATTCTGCCCTCTCTGTGTGTTTTTCTCGTTCTTCCCGTGTCTGCCGTGTGTGCCGTTCTCCCCGGAGTGTGTGTCTCGAACTATTTGCACGTCCGTGCTTTTATGTGTGCGCGCAGACCGTACTGAACCCGATGTTTAACGCGTGCTGTGCGCCACAAAATGTTTGCCTCTCTCGGTAATTTGTTTTAGTTGTTAATCTTTATTTTACATAGAATGCTTGAAACGCTAACGAATACTATACAAATTATATATGGGCGGAAACTCGGAAATACGACCTTTCTACTGATATAATAATATCGGACCTATCTGCTACGAAATAAAAATAATAGGCAAATTAAGAGGGAGTTGGCTGCTGATCTTAAGAATGTCACGAATCTAAACTCGTACTAATTCTTTAATTTAATACAATTATAAATAATAATAATTGTGACGGGGGTTTTATTGTTGCTGGGCTCTGCACAATGAACTGCTATTACCTCCTCATCTTAGTCTCTGGGGATAGCTAGTTATCTCCCTATGACTTCACTTAATACCCGGTCCTGATTTGGCTCGGAAGAGTCCGCTGGACCTAAAGCAACAATCAATCAATCAATCAATCACTTCACTTAATACATTTATTTGTTTAGCTTGGTCTGTGTTTAGGCTGGGGTACAGAGATAGATAGAAAAATGGTAAAAGATCACTGTCACACTAGCTTTCACACGGCTATGAATCATATGTAGTCCAGCCATTTAATAACAGTAAAAATCACACATTTATTTCTTCTACTCTATACACGATATTCGAATTACGAAACTAACTTAAAAGTTCAATTGTCAATGTGAATGGTTCACTCGCTGATAATCTAGGCAGCTACTTTTTCATCATAGGGCACTGGATACTTTATGCCTTAATGGTCAGAGTTCTTGAAGAGTGGACTACTGTGGTCCTGTTTATACAGAGTTTTAGTGCACTGTTACTTGTGGCACTTAACTGCGTGGCTGAAGCGCTGCGTTGAGGTCGCTCCTGGGACAAACTGTGTTGTCTTGGAGTCTTTGACTTTGTGGTTCGTCGGTTGGGCTATCTTCGCACAATGCTGGAGATGTCTCGGCAGCCAACTGTAAGCGTCGACTTGGTTTTGTCTCTTGCTGAGTTGGGCTCATGATATAACGCCTGCTCGTCTGTAACATATGAGACGAAATTCTGCACAACCCGGTATAATATGTCTGTGCAGAGCGTCTCACTGAAGGCCAAAGTAGCCCTCAGTGATAGCTCCACATCTCTATACATAAGCAACAAACATTCTGCTAAGTCTGTGGTCCACTGGAATCTCCACTCTAATTTCCTATACATATATAACTATAAATCGTGGCTAACTATACACATAAAAAAATAATTATTATTATACACAGGCTCTGGTAAAGCCACTGGTCTGCAAGAATACATATAGGTTAAACAACGTGGGTCCGACCGGTCAACAACATAGCGGCGCAGCCGGTCGTGTGTCGCCACGTGGTCACGCAACGTTGGACTAACAACAATTCAATTCTATGCATAGCAAATTCCACAAACATAATTTCAACAATAATATAAATACATCACGATGAAACAGAAGTATGTTCGTTTACCTGTTTGACAATGTCAGGCCGTGGCTACTTGATTGAATTCGAATATTTAACAAGTACTGCTGTCTGATCTTCTCAGGAGAGAGATTTCTGCTTGAGTGTACTGTGTACTGCTCAGCGTTTCAACGAAGACTGACGTTCTATCTCTTTGCTTGAATCACCCAGAACTGGTTCTACCTAACCTAGCTGTGTCCCGATTGGCTGAAACAACTCTGAGTGGATGTGTTGTTGTTTGTAGATTATAGTCACACGACACTTTCGCATATAGGTGACTACTGGACCGATTTATACTGACACCAGCGGGCCAGTTGTTGGTAAAGGGGAAAATAATATGATCACACGTTGACCAATCCGGGATTCGAACCAGCGACCTTTCGGTTACTAGCAAGACGCTCTTACCAACTGAGCTACCAGGCCCCTCAAGTGGATGTAAAATTCGAAGCTCGATCGTAGGCAGCGATGGGAGGGGCCGGGTAGCTCAGTTGGTAAGAGCGTCTGGCTAGTAACCGAAAGGATGTGGGGCCGGGTAGCTCAGTTGGTAAGAGCGTCTTGCTAGTAACCGAAAGGTCGCTGGTTCGAATCCCGGATTGGTCAACGTGTGATCATATTATTTTCCCCTTTACCAACAACTGGCCCGCTGGTGTCAGTATAAATCGGTCCAGTAGTCACCTATATGCGAAAGTGTCGTGTGACTATAATCTACAAACAACAACAACAACCGAAAGGTCGCTGGTTCGAATCCCGGATTGGTCAACGTGTGATCATATTATTTTCCCCTTTACCAACAACTGGCCCGCTGGTGTCAGTATAAATCGGTCCAGCAGTCACCTATATGCGAAAGTGTCGTGTGACTATAATCTACAAACAACAACAGGCAGCGATGATGTCCCCAACTGTGCTTGGATCAAGCTACAACTGTGTTAAGCATGATCACTTCTGTCGTCTGCTTTAGACTAACAGTAACCTTCTAAGCCTACATTGACTAAACAAGCAAAAGCTCAAAGGCAGTGGAAACGGGGCTCTTGTGACAATAATAATGACAAAGAAAGAACAACGTCTTCTCTTTCCAACGATATATAATATGACATGGTTACTATTATGGGTTACATCTACCCTCTTCTTACAACTTTTCCTCTGTTTCTCTTCCGATGCATGTCCCTATAAAACTAATATTTAATTTAAGTATATACTATTAGAGAATGAACTATCTAAGGCATCGGAAAATATCACATTTAAGGTGTTACCGTGGGAAATCTTCGCTATCGCCATCATCGACAATTATATTCGTATCATGTGTTAATCTACGATTACACAAGGCGGGAAGAGCGTTACGACCGGCCAAACCCGTAAGCTTATCAGCTTGGTCCGCAACAGCGCGGTGTCTTTATCACCGTGATAGGCATCAAGCTATTCTAAAACATCACGCTCTCATTTAAAACTGCTACATAAATCACAAATAAAGTTTTTATATTCTAATAGAGAATTTAATGCTGCGTCTAACGATTATAGGCTTTAAGGGATCTGAAAAATATATATCAAATTATTGCATACAGCTAGTTTAAACATAACAGAGAACAGAGTGAGGCCTAAGTAGCCTATCGTAATGGTCAGAAATTCTTTGTAGTCCAGCCCGGCTACATAATACCGGATTTAAATATATCAGAATCATATTATTTAGGGAAAGGATATTCGATATTCACTGCTGAGTTAATTGCGATATTAATGGCTCTAAATACAATTTCTAATCTTTCTGTGAGTATATTCAGCATTGTTTTATGCGTAGATTCTATGCCAGTTTTACAAGCATTGAATTCAGATAATAATGGTGAAAGAAAAGAAAATTTTTTGGAAATTAAAAATATTATTCACAGTTTGATAACTAATGGCACTCATGTGAATTTTGTCTGGATTCCCTCACATAGTGGTTTTCTTTATAATGATTGGGCTGATCGGGCTGCAAAACTTGGTGCTTCAAATGTTAATTCTCAAACAATATAAATACCGTTGTCTTCTAAAGAAATTCAAAACTCTATAGAAAATAAATTTGTAAAAGACATTAAACTTAATTGCAACTATAATAAACCTTGTGGAATTGTTAGATCACTTTCAAAAATGGCACATAGAATAATATTAAACTCAATTAAAACCAAATATTGTAAAAATGTAAAATGTATATGTGGTGAATCTATTTGTCTGAAACATGTATTACTTCAATGCAGTAATAATTATGAGTCCATTTTTGCCAACTGATGTTTCTATTACCGATTCCATTGATAACATAAGCTTTGATATAAGCATTAGATTAGCAAAAGCTTTGATTGATTCTCCAGTTGCTCAGTTTATATAATTATGTATTTTATATGTATGGATGTATGGACGGAGCGGCATGCTGAGGCCCGACCGGAGATTCCGACACGATACTCCACACAAACTTCAAATTTCATTTTCCAACGGTAGAGCTCCTTCGTCTGGGTGGCGAAAGAACTGCGGCGAAAGGCGCCTCGTCGTTTTGCAACCGTCTCACTTTCCCTGGCTGCTGTTCACTCTTTTACTACACTAGGGCGACATTGGGACATCTGTGGAGGGTGGCAACAGTTGCGTGCAACGCCAGTATCTCCCCATGCCTGCCTTCACTTCACTCTTCGCATGGCTTTGTGCCACACCTCTTCGCTCCCCTACGCTGCGACATCGGCGACCCATCCACCTTGCGCACAACATTGTGTTACGACTCCAACGCTTGCAATGAATGACTTCAAACCACGGCTTCTATATAACATTTTGGCTTCTATACAACACCAATGACTTCTTATATTATTGTGAAATCTTCCATCATGTCTCCTATACGCGCTCAGTGTCCGGGGACGGTAAACGTATCCAAATGTATGTATGTATGTATGCATGTATGTATATGGTGTAAATGTGTGTGAATGCGTGCGTACGTCTTATCATCTCCATGAAGAAGAGGTTAATAGAACAACCAACTAAGACAAAAAATACTTTTATTAACAATCAATATTTTCAAACCTTCAATAATGGTACAGGATGCAGTCAATATAAAAAATTTCAAAAATAAAAATTCGATTTTCTCTCGTCTTCTAATAGCGATCTCCCTGCCTTTACACCACCTGTTTGAGTGATGTATGTGTATTTGGTGTGTGTGAGGGTAAAATGAGACAGGTGAGCGTGTATGTTGGTATAGATCGCCGCGCTTTGAGCCTTGGGGAAAGGCGCGTACATAGTATCCTGCATTATTATTATTATTATTATTATTATTATTATTATTATTATTATTATTATTATTATTATTATTATCCTATCCTATCCTATCCTATCCTGTCCCATAACCCGAAGGTCGTAGGGGCACCACAGATGATCGCTTAACCAGCATACTCCATCTTTCTCTGTCCTCAGCAGCCCTCATGGCTTCGCTCAGTGTCAAACCAGTCCATTCTCGAATGTTGTCCTCCCACCTCTTTTTCGGTCTCCCCCTTCTTCTACCTCCTTGCACTGTGCCTTGCAGAATGGTCTTTGCAAGGCCTGATGATCTGGTGACGTGGCCATACCATCGGAGTTTCCGTTTCTTCACCACTGTGAGCAGGTCATCGTGTTGTCCAATGGCTTGTGTGATGGTCTGTCGGACTTCAACGTTGGTGATGTGTTGGGTATAGGAAATGCACAGAAGTCTTCTGTAGCACCTCATCTCCATGCTTTGTATTCTTCGTTGGAGATCTGCTGTGAGGGTCCATGCTTCGCAAGCATATAGGAAGATGGAGATGACCAGAGAGCGCAGCAGTCTTACTTTGGAATGTAGACAGATGGTTCTGTCTTTCCAAATGGGCTTCAACCTTGTCAGGGCAGCAGTTGTTTGTGCGATCCTGGAGAGGACTTCCTGTCGAGACCCATTGTCTGACACAATGGCTCCTAAATATTTGAAGCTGTGCACTGTGTTGAGGGATTGGCCTTGTACTTTGATGTCCGTGTTGATGCCATTGGTGTTGTTGGTCATCATTATTATTATTATTATTATTATTATTATTATTATTATTATTATTATTATTATTATTATTATTATTATTATTATTATTATTATTTATAAACCAATTTATTTACAATCAATATTTTCAAATACGAAACGTAGAACAACTCTTATTCAATGCTCACACCCAAAAGCAACATTAGCTTAATCCGATAACTAATACCCCCCCCCCTCCCCTAAAATAATAAAAAAAATAATAATAAATAAATAATAAATAAAAATAATAAATAAATAAATAAATAAATAAATAAATAAATAAATAAATAAATAAACTGCAAAAATCAATGTTTTAGTAATTATAGGTAACAACACTCATTGTAATCCCCCAGTCAGCCAATCCCACTGAACCAATCGATTATATTTCTAACTGAATGTGGAATAACAGAAAAATCAAAGGGTTGGTTGGTGAGTAGATTAACGTCCTCGGACACAAAGCGTATAGAGGACTTGTGTTGCTGCTGTTCTAGGAAATGTCCCGATGAAGGGTAGAAGTGAAGAAACACTGTCGTTGTATTCACAACTTTCCGGCACCTCTCATAAAAACTCGTGGGTATCGCCATTATAAATTAAAACGAGGTTAGCATGAAACCAAGTTCCGGTCTAGCTTGTTTTGCTTTTATCAAAGCTTGATGCGTGACTTTTAAATATGGCAAATTTTTTCGAAAACGACTATTGTTAGAGCCAGAAAACGAGTGGGATAAGTATAAAAACGGTGGAGGAAGTACATGCTCAGTGAAAGGATGCAAAAAACAATCGTAGAGGCCTGTATTTGTGGCGACTTCGGAGGTGCGTCGATCATCGACAGAATGTGAAACAGGACCTGAAGACTTGTAGTTTTCCATAGCTTCGCAGTCGCAACCTTCACAAAACAGGAAGTAACTCACTATGTTAGGCGAGCGTTGTGGCCAAGTGGGCTAAGGCGGGACTAACTTGCCTTGTCCACAAGCCAGAAACCAATGGCGCCTGACAGGTGTGGGTTCGAGCCAGCATCTGGGCGTTATGTTTTTCCGAATATTTTTCAAAAATTCACAAATAATGTTAGGTAGGTAGGGTTTAGGCGCGCCACTGGCGATAGAAAGGGATAATAAACTGCAACAAAAAAAATAAAAATATGTGAGGGTACGATACAGGTGGCCAGTGACACATGTTGTTATTATTCTTGAATATTTGGAAATAACTCACTAAAACACGCGGAGAAAAAAACCGGAAGTATGTTTCATAGAGGGGATTCCCGTTGGTGCATAGGATAGCAGAAAAGTGTGAATAGAAGCGGAACGCTGGAGGCGGTACTCGTGATGAAGTGTGCAGACGCGCAAAGGAAGGAGAGGTCGCTTTTAGAGGGGTTGCGATAAGCATGAGGATCCAGCAGCCACGCCTTGTGAAGAGGGGTGGGCTGTCACTGAAAGCAAGTTGGCGGCGTAAACGCCTGTAGTCCGCAGACGCCCCTCTCCACAACCTGGGTCAGGAAGTCCAAGAGCAGTGAAAGATGAAGGGCAGCCTAGGAGAGGAACGGCGACAGCAAGACATCGAGGCGCCTTCGAAGCCCAGCCGCGGTCGTCCAGTCGAAGGAGTCCAACCAAGAAGAACATGAAGTTTGAATGGTGTATGGAGTGTCAGTTCGAAATCTCCGTAAGGTGCTAGCTACATCGTCGTCGGACCACCGAGAACAATCTCGACTGCAATAGAAGAAGCCCCTAATGGCAAGATATAGTGGAGGTCCATCAGACCAGAGATATCTAGAGAGAGAGGATTCGTAGCTCGCGCAGCGTGCCTGCGATGACCCTATCGCCGAGAAGCGGCTTTCTCTTGCACGCTGTGAGGTTTCACAGATCACTTCCGGTTGATACTTTTCGCTTCTCAAAATGATGGAGGATGATTTGGATCAAATTTTGCAGGTAAAACTTCCGATTTTTTGGACTGAAGGTTATTGCTGATTGACTAAGAAGGTTGAAATATCACAAAATAACTTGAAATGCAAAAAATAACTAACTAATAATAATGACCATTCGACTTTTTCCTGGTTTCTTCAGCTCGACAAACTTGGTAAACAACTGTCTTTGTGTGATTTTCATATATTTATCTTATAATATTTGTGTGTGTTCATGCTGTACGGTTTTGTTTTATAGCTGAAACAAAAACTTTGAAATATTGCTTTATGTCCCTTTTCGAAGATTGTTTATGAAACACTAAAAAACTGTTATTGTATTGCAGGATGTTTCTAACAACACAGAAAATCTACCGGATTTGGACTGTCAGACAACTCACGACCCTGACAAAAGTGACAAGGCTGATGCAGTGATGGCAAACTGAAGAAAGCTGTACACGCCAAAATGTAAAAGTAAGTGTTTACCATTACTTAGCTGTTTAACTTGTGTTGTCAAGCAGACATAAGTAAAAATGTGACTTAAACTTTTAGCTGTTTAATTCTTTGAAGGTTTTGACTTTTGTGTTGGTCAGTGTGTTACACTCAGTTTGATGTTGGTGTTTTCTATCAGTATCTGATTCAGCCCCAATGCTGAATTCCTGATAGGGTGTAACTCAGATTCGTTTATTCACGCAACCCGCTCAAGCAGCATACAAGTCACATAGTCGACGTATGAAGTTTTCCACTTTTATTCAGCACACATCAACAACTGCATACAATCGCCTTTTCACTCTCAAATTTCACTTTCCAACTCACGATCAACAACTCTCACAGCAACTCTCCAGCTTCGAATATATAATTTTTTTCTATCCTTCGAGATGACGACAGTTTGTTCTAGAAATGACGCATTACAACTAACCAATCAGAATTAAAGATCGTCATCACTGACTTACGTCATTCATCTCTCCACACATACCCCGAACCTTCTCTTTCTTCGACAATCGTCCCGAAACTTCGATCGATAGTAAACAAGGAGATCCAGAGTATTCTCCGACAATATCGACCAACGAAAATTATCCACGTTATACAAAGCCTCTCCTAACAACAATGCAAACTCAAATCAAAGGTAAATAAACTCCATTATTGAATACTTTGCAAAACGAAACGATTAGATCTATCGTGCGCGTTTCTGACGTACTACCATTCGCGTTTCAACGTAACATAACCCCCCACTCAAGAAGAAATTTACCCAATTTCTTTCAACAACGTTGAAACGTAATGCACAAACAAAGTCCTCAATTGAAACTAATTTAAGACTTTCTGAATACTGTAATTGCGCTCAGCTTATCTACACAGAGTCAATGGTTTTCATCTTCAAATCTGCCTGGATAATGTCAGTGTTCACAGTTCATTCACACAGAGTCAAAGTTTCTCATCTGCAAGTCTTTCTGGATACTGTCAATGTTCACAGATCATTTACCCAGTTAACGTTTTTCATTTTCAAGTCTGTCATTACCAATATTCTTAGTTCGTCCACACAGTCAATGTTCTTTCGTTCGCAAGGAATCGACGCCCTCGTCAGTTGCGGTCGTCATCGGCCCAGGGTCAAAGACGATGATCACGTGGGCTTCCCCGGAATCAGTGCGTCCTCCGTTGTCTCCTTCTCCCATCGGATGTCCGACGCAGTCGACGTTGTCAGCTCCCAGAATGCATTAGCTGGGTCTCACGGTCAGGTTGGCTTCTGCGGGACGGTGGAACAGCTCCCTCATGGTCTGCAGATGCTCCTTCCAGGTCTGGGTGTGGACTTCATGTTCGACCAAAGTCGTAGAGCCTGGGACATCATTGAAGTTAGGGGGAAACTCGCCCATAAGGTCCTCGAGCTCCAACGTTTGACCTTCCGTCAAGCTCGGTCCTAGCTTAACATCATCGATGCCTTCTTTGCTGTGGAAGTCTCCCAGTTCCAACAGTTCTTCGCTGTCAAAGCTGTCGTCGGTCACAGCTGCTGTTGCTGCATGTACAGTCTCTGGCGGCCTCTCCACGTACAGCTTAAGGAGGTTGGCGTGGTATATTTTGGAATGCTGGCCGACCTTCACCTTATAGTCGTTGATCCCCACCACGGTCTCCACTTCGTACGGGCCTTTCCACTGCATCAGCAACTTATTATGATCAGTAGGTAGCAGCACCAGCACTTTGTTGCCAGGTTTGAACTTCCTGTTCACAGCCCTACGATCGTAGTAGTGCTTTCCACAGTCTTGGGACTTCTTCAGGTTTTCTCTGGCTATCTCGAGAGTCTGCTCCAGCTTCTCCCGTAGCTCAAACACGTACTGGTAGCTGTTCTTCACCTCTGGGGTGTCTACTTCTTTCGTCCACAGTTCTTTTAGGATGTGCATCGGCCCTCGGATGGTTCTTCCGTACAGCAGCTCGAACGGAGAAAAGCCGGTGGACTCCTGCGGTACTTCTCTGTAGGCGAAAAGTAAGGCGTTGATATAGCGATGCCATTGTCTGGGCTGCTCGCTGCACAGTTTCTTCAGGGTGGACTTCAGCGTAGCATTGAACTTCTCGACAAGCCCGTTGCACATCGGATGGTAGGGTGTCGTAGTCAAATGCCGGATGCTCAGCAGTCTGTTGACCTCCTTCATGCAGTCAGAGACGAACTGCGTCCCGAGGTCTGTCAGAATTTCTTCAGGCACTCCAAGTCTACTGAACATGTCCACCAGTGCCTCTGCTACAGTTTCAGTGTCAATCTTCTTCAGTGGCACTGCTTCTGGGTACCGAGTCGCATAGTCCACTAAAGTCAGTACCCATCGATGACCTTCTTCACTCGGAGGTCTTATTTCGCCGATTAAGTCTAAGGCCACCCTCTTGAAAGGTCGGTCGATCAGAGGCATCCTCTGCATAGGCACTTTCGGGACCCTTCCTCGAGGTATGGTCTTCTGGCAAATGTCACATGATCAGCAGAAACGGCTGACGTCCGCATGAAGTCCTGGCCAGTAGAACACCGCCTGGATTCTATCCGACGTCTTCTTGATACCCAGGTGACCTCCCATGATCGAGTCATGCGCTACTTCCATCACCTGGCGCCTTAGGGGTAACGGTACCAATACTTGACGTAGTGGTTTCCCTCCGTTGACCCTCGGGTGCTGGAAGATTCGGTACAAGATCTTGGCCTTCACCTCAAAGTAGACCGTACCACTGCCTTTGGTCACGTGGTCTTGGCGGTTCCTGTACTTGTTTAAAGTACTATCAGCTTCCTGGAGCTGGATCAGCTTATCTCTGTCCACGATGGCAGCTTTAGAGTTGTCGGCGACCTTCAGTGGCGTAGACGTCTTGTCTCTCTTGGCCTGGGCCCTGGTAGTAACAGCACCGACGATCTCTGGTCGGCAGGGCTGAGCCGGAGTAACCACATTGTCCCGTAGCAGCTCTGAAAGGTCTCCATCGGGAAATGGCAATGGATCCTCCTCCACAACTTCGACGCGTTGGGTTGAGGCAGGACTCCATTCTGGATCGGGGTCGTCGGGTCGTCTCGCGCCGTCGATGTTCCCGATCATCAAATCATACAGCGGCTTCTTCAGGCAAACCGCTTCGACTTCGCCTATGTAGAAAGGGGTGTTGACATGAATTTTTGCAACTGGCGCTTTCACACATTTGCTGTCGGCCATGAGTGTCCATTTAGAATCGCCAGTGAACTGTTCTTTAGCGACTAGGTCTTCTCTGACGATGACCCCACTACAGCCAGAGTCTCTTAAGACAGTCACTTCATGATTTCCGACGCGTCCCTTTGAAACAGGCATGTTCTGGACGGTCACAGCTGCGCTGGCGACGACGGGGATGGATTTTCCGTTGGCAAGGAGGAGTTGGCCATCAGTCATGCACTCTTGCACGTCCGCAGGGGTAGCTGTGCGCTCGGTCTCACTCGGAAGAATGACGCTCCCGCCGCACACCTGATGGTCAGATCTACTGGTTTGCCGTTGATTGGAGAACCGCCTCTGCCGGTTGCCCGCCGCTGCGTTGTCCGTACTGCTCCGCTGTCCGCTACTTTTGTTTTGAGGACAATTAGCCGCCCTGTGGTCTGTAGCGTTGCAGGTGAAACAGCCTCTTGAATGCCCTTCCCTGGGAGGAGGCGTGGAGTCCGTCTGTCTCTGGCTCGTCTGGCTCCCTTGGATCTGGTTCCCATGGTTTGCAGTCTTCTGAAAATGTTTCGTCGCGCTGGGTGGCCCCAGGGTTTTCCCATGAGCGATAAGATATCTTTCAGCAGCCTCGGTCACATCTTTAAGCGTCTGCAGCTTTTGTTCTTCTAAGTGGGTCGCTAGGTCCTTGTGACAGGCATTGAGAAATTGTTCCTTCACGATCAGGTCATGGAGACTGTCGTAAGACTTCCTTTCGCCTGATAACTCCACCCACTTGTGTAGATATGACGACAGGCGCTCCACAAACTGCTTTGGCGTCTCGTCTGACTTAGGCCGGCATTCACGGAAGCGTTTACGGTAGCCCTTCTCTGTAAAGTTGTAGCACTGCAACAGGGCCTCTTTCAAGACGTCGTAGTTTTTGGCGTCATCGTTCGACAGTCTGGTGTAAACTTCGAGAGCTTGCCCCGTCAGAAGTGCACTCAGTCGAATTGCCCAGTCTTGAGGTTGCCAGTTAGAGCTTTCAGCGAACCTTTCGAATCTCGCCAGATAACAGTCAATCTGTTCCTTCCCGTCGACGAAAGCTGGCAATCTTGGAGCCGTATGGTCGTTGGTGACTTGTGGCGCATGCTGATTGTTCTGGATACGCGCCAACTCCAGCTGGTACTGACGCTCAGCCTCTAATTGTCTCTCGTCCATCTCGTCACGCCGACGCTGGTCCTCCGTTTCTTCTCGGCGTCGCTCCTCCTCTTTTTCTTGCCGCTGCTGTTCAATTTCCAGACGCTTCAGTTCAATCTGAGACTTGACGTACTCCGTCAGCTGCTTGCCTTTTAGATTCAGTTGCATCCCTTTCTGCCAGAAGTCAGCCATCTTGATGCTTCTGGAAAGTTCTTTTCTGGAAAGTTCTTTTCTGGAAAGTTCTTGACTGTGCTGTACCTTTCTAGACTGTTCTAGAGCAGCACGCTTTCTGCAGTAGCGCTGATGCTTGTCACTAGTCGCCTTCGCTGACGGAGGCCCCGCTGTCCTCGTCGTATGCGACGCTGCACCACGCTGGTGTTGATGTATACGCTCCTGTGCTGAAGTAGACGCGACGTCCGCTCGCCGCTCTCTGTAACACTGGCGATGTAGCTCCGAGACTGTCCCTCGACGTAGTCCTGCGGCAGCCACGTAGTCCCGATTTGTTGTTCGCTCACGAAGCAACTCTTCAGCGACTACACGCTGTTACGTTGAAACGCGTACGAAAGTATGTCGGAAGCGTGTACGATAGATCTAATCGTTTCGATTTGCAAAGTATTCAATAATAGAGTTTATTTACCTTTGATTTGAGTTTGCATTGTTGTTAGGAAAGGCTTTGTATAACGTTGATAATTTTCGTTAGTCGATATTGTTGTAGAATCTTCTGGATCGGCTTGTTTACTATCGATCGAAGATTCGGGATAATTGTAGAAATTTGAAGGAACGATCCGGAAGGAGAAGAAATGTGTAATGACGTAAGCCAGTGATGACGATCTTTAGTTCGATTGGTGGCAGTACGTAATTTCTACAGTATACCAAATTGTTCCAGAAAAGAGAGAGGTTATTTAATCGTGTGCCGAGTTGCTGTTGGGAGATGAAAAAGTTGTTGATAGTGATTTGGAAAGTTGCTGTGAAAGTTGTTGAGTTGAATTGAGAATTGTATGCAGTTGTTGATGTGTGCTGAATAAAAGTGGAAAACTTCATACGTCGACTTTGTGACTTGTATGCTGTTTGGACGGGCTGTGTGAATAAACGAATCTGAGTTACACCCTATCAGGAATTCAAGCATCGGGGCTGAATCAGATACTGATAGAAAACACCATCATCAAACTGAGTGTAACATTTTGGGGGCCAAGCCGGGATTCACGCCATAGCCAAGGGTTCAACTGCGACAACAAGCGAGTCAACGTTACGAGAGGCAGTCATCGAGGGTAGCCGCCAACAAGTTGCGTCGAGAGGGGCCAACATACTGGGACTACATCCGATAGGTTCGGGTTGACTGCAAGGGCGTGTAGTCGCTGAAGAGTTGCTTCGTGAGCGAACAACAGAGCGGGACTACGTGGCTGCCGTAAGACTACGTCGAGGGACAGTCTCGGAGCTACATCGCCAGTATTAGAGAGAGCGACGTGCGGACGTCGAGTCTACTTCAGCACAGGAGCGTATACATCAACACCAGCGTGGTGCAGCGTCGCATACGACGAGGACAGCGGGGCCTGCGTCAGCGAAAGCGACTAGTGACAAGCATCAGCGCTACTGCAGAAAGCGTGCTGTTCTAGAACAGTCTAGAAAGGTACAGCACAGTCAAGAACTTTCCAGAAAAAAGAACTCTACAGTCAAGAACTTTCTAGAAAAAGAACTTTCCAGAAGCATCAAGATGGCTGACTTCTGGCAGAAAGGGGTTGAACTGAATCTAAAAGGCAAGCAGCTGACGGAGTACGTCAAGTCTCAGGAGAGAATACGAGAAAGAGAATTGGAAGAGAAGCGTCTAGAAAAAGAAATAGAACTAGAACAGAAGCGTCTAGAAGTTGAAGAGCAGCGTCGCCGTGAAGAACGAGAAGTAGAAGAGCAGCGTCGCCGTGAAGAACGAGAATTAGAAGAGCAGCGTCGCCGTGAAGAAAGAGAATTTGAACTGAAGCGTCTGGAAATTGAACAGCAGCGGCAAGAAAGAGAAGATGAGCGCAGGCGTGAGGAAAGAGAAGCTGATCGGCAGTTCCAACTAGAGTTGGCGCGCATCCAGCAACAGCAGCATGCGCCACAAGTTATCAGTGACAACACGGCTCCAAAATTGCCAGCTTTCGTCGACGGGAAGGACCAGATTGACAGTTATCTGGCGAGATTCGAAAGGTTCGCTGAAAGCTCTAACTGGCAACCTCAAGACTGGGCAATTCGACTGAGTGCACTTCTGACGGGGCAAGCTCTCGAAGTTTACACCAGACTGTCGAACGATGACGCCAAAAACTACGACGTCTTGAAAGAGGCCCTGTTGCAGTGCTACAACTTTACAGAGAAGGGCTACCGTAAACGCTTCCGTGAATGCCGGCCTAAGTCAGACGAGACGCCAAAGCAATTTGTGGAGCGCCTGTCATCATATCTACACAAGTGGGTGGAATTATCAGGCAAAGGGAAGACTTACGAGAGTCTCCATGAGCTGATCGTGAGGGAACAATTTCTCAATGCCTGTCGCAAGGACCTAGCGACCCACTTAGAAGAACAAAAGCTGCAAACGCTTAAAGATGTGACTGAGGCTGCTGAAAGATATCTCATCGCTCATGAGAAAACGTTGGGGCCACCCAGCGCGACGAAACACTTTCAGAAGACGGCAAGCCATGGGAACCAGATCCAGGGGAGCCAGACGAGCCAGAGACACACTGACTCCACGCCTCCTCCCAGGGAAGGGCAGTTAAGAGGCTGTTTCACCTGCAACGCTACAGACCACAGAGCAGCTAACTGTCCTCAAAACAAAAGTAGCGGACAGCGGAGCAGTACGGACAACGCAGCGGTGGGCAACCGACAGAGACGTTTCTCCAATAAACGGCAAACCAGTAGATCTGACCATCAAGTGTGCGGCGGGAGCGTCATTCTTCCGAGTGAGACCGAGCGCGCAGCTACTCCCGCGGACGTGCGAGAGTGCATAACCGATGGCCAACTTCTCCTTGCCAACGGAAAATCCATCCCCGTCGTCGCCAGCGCAGCTGTGATCGTCCAGAACATGCCTGTTTCTAAGGGACGCGTCGGAAATCATGAAGTGACTGTCTTAAGAGACTCTGGCTGTAGTGGGGTCATCGTCAGAGAAGACCTAATCGCTAAAGAACAGTTCACTGGCGATTCAAAATGGACACTTATGGCCGACAGCAAATGTTTGAAAGCGCCAGTTGCGAAGATTCATGTCAACACCCCTTTCTACATAGGCGAAGTCGAAGCGGTTTGCCTGAAGAAGCCGCTGTACTATTTGATGATCGGGAATATCGACGGCGCGAGACGACCCGACGACCCCGATCCAGAATGGAGTCCTGCCTCAACCCAACACGTCGAAGTTGTGGAGGAGGATCCATTGCCGTTTCCCGATGGAGACCTTACAGAGCTGCTACGGGACAATGTGGCTACTCCGGCTCAGCTCTGCCGACCAGAGATCGTCGGTGCTGTCACCACCAGGGCCCAGGCCAAGAGAGACAACACGACTACGCCACTGAAGGTCGCCGACAACTCCAAAGCTGCCATCGTGGACAGAGATAAGCTGATCCAGCTCCAGGAAGATGATAGTACTTTAAACAAGTACAGGAACCGCCAAGACCACGTGACCAAAGGCAGTGGTACGGTCTATTTTGAGGTGAAGGCCAAGATCCTGTATCGAATCTTCCAGCACCCGAGGGTCAACGGAGGGAAACCACTACGTCAAGTCTTGGTACCGTTACCCCTAAGGCGCCAGGTGATGGAAGTAGCGCATGACTCAATCATGGGAGGTCACCTAGGCATCAAGAAGACGTCAGACAGAATACAGGCGGTGTTCTACTGGCCAGGGCTTCATGCGGACGTCAGCCGTTTCTGCCGATCATGTGACATTTGCCAGAAGACCATACCTCGAGGAAGGGTCCCGAAAGTGCCTATGCAGAGGATGCCTCTGATCGACCGACCTTTCAAGAGGGTGGCCTTAGACTTAATCGGCGAAATAAGACCTCCGAGTGAAGAAGGTCATCGGTGGGTACTGACTTTAGTGGACTATGCGACTCGGTACCCAGAAGCAGTGCCACTGAAGAAGATTGACACTGAAACTGTAGCAGAGGCACTGGTGGACATGTTCAGTAGGCTTGGAGTGCCTGAAGAAATTCTGACAGACCTCGGGACGCAGTTCGTCTCTGACTGCATGAAGGAGGTGAACAGACTGCTGAGCATCCGGCATTTGACTACGACACCCTACCATCCGATGTGCAACGGGCTTGTCGAAAAGTTCAATGCTACGCTGAAGTCCACCCTGAAGAAACTGTGCAGCGAGCAGCCCAGACAATGGCATCGCTATATCAACGCCTTACTTTTCGCCTACAGAGAAGTACCGCAGGAGTCCACCGGCTTTTCTCCGTTCGAGCTGTTGAAGAACCATCCGAGGGCCGATGCACATCCTAAAAGAACTGTGGACGAAAGAAGTAGACACCCCAGAGGTGAAGAACAGCTACCAGTACGTGTTTGAGCTACGGGAGAAGCTGGAGCAGACTCTCGAGATAGCCAGAGAAAACCTGAAGAAGTCCCAAGACTGTGGAAAGCACTACTACGATCGTAGGGCTGTGAACAGGAAGTTCAAACCTGGCAACAAAGTGCTGGTGCTGCTACCTACCGATCATAATAAGTTGCTGATGCAGTGGAGAGGCCCGTACGAAGTGGAGACCGTGGTGGGGATCAACGACTATAAGGTGAAGGTCGGCCAGCATTCCAAAATATACCACGCCAACCTCCTTAAGCTGTACGTGGAGAGGCCGCCAGAGACTGTACATGCAGCAACAGCAGCTGTGACTGACGACAGCTTTGACAGCGAAGAACTGTTGGAACTGGGAGACTTCCACAGCAAAGAAGGCATCGATGACGTTAAGCTAGGACCAGGCTTGACGGAAGGTCAAAAGTTGGAGCTCAAGGACCTTATGGGCGAATTTCCCCATAGCTTCAGCGATGTCCCAGGCTCTACGACTTTGGTCGAACATGAAGTCTACACCCAGACCTTGAGGGAGCTGTTCCACCGTCCCGCAGAAGCCAACCTGACCGTGAGACCCAGCGAATGCATTCTGGGAGCTGACAACGTCGACTGCGTCGGACATCCGACGGAAGAAAAAGACAACGGAGGACGCAATGATTCCAGGGAAGCCCACGTGATCATCGTCTTTGACCCTGGGCCGATGACGACCGCAACTGACGAGGGCGTCGATTCCTTGCGAACGAAAGAACATTGACTGTGTGGACGAACTAAGAATATTGGTAATGACAGACTTGAAAATGAAAAACGTTGACTGGGTAAATGATCTGTGAACATTGACAGTATCCAGAAAGATTTGCAGATGAGAAACATTGACTCTGTGTGAATGAACTGTGAACATTGACAATATCCAGATAGACTTGCTGTGATCGTCCAGAACATGCCTGTTTCTAAGGGACGCGTCGGAAATCATGAAGTGACTGTCTTAAGACACGCCCTTGCAGTCAACCCGAACCTATCGGTGATGTAGTCCCAGTATGTTGGCCCCTCTCGACGCAACTCGTTGGCGGCTACCCTCGATGACTGCCTCTCGTAACGTTGACTCGCTTGTAGTAGCAGTTGAACCCTTGGCTATGGCGTGAATCGCGGCTTGACCCCCAAAATGTTACACTCAGTTTGATGTTGGTGTTTTCTATCAGTATCTGATTCAGCCCCAATGCTGAATTCCTGATAGGGTGTAACTCAGATTCGTTTATTCACGCAACCCGCTCAAGCAGCATACAAGTCACAAAGTCGACGTATGAAGTTTTCCACTTTTATTCAGCACACATCAACAACTGCATACAATCGCCTTTTCACTCTCAAATTTCACTTTCCAACTCACTATCAACAACTCTCACAGCAACTCTCCAGCTTCGAATATATAATTTTTTTCTATCCTTCGAGATGACGACAGTTTGTTCTAGAAATGACGCATTACAACTAACCAATCAGAATTAAAGATCGTCATCACTGACTTACGTCATTAATCTCTCCACACATACCCCGAACCTTCTCTTTCTTCGACAATCGTCCCGAAACTTCGATCGATAGTAAACAAGGAGATCCAGAGTATTCTCCGACAATATCGACCAACGAAAATTTTCCACGTTATACAAAGCCTCTCCTAACAACAATGCAAACTCAAATCAAAGGTAAATAAACTCCATTATTGAATACTTTGCAAAACGAAACGATTAGATCTATCGTGCGCGTTTCTGACGTACTACCATTCGCGTTTCAACGTAACACAGTGTGTCTGCTGTGTGCTTAATTTTTAGTGCTAGTGCTTCAAAAGTGTCACAGAAACTTACAATAAGTAAATTTTAACTGAAAATGAAATATAAACCTATATTTATTATTATTATTTTTTTAGGTGGACATGGGCTTGGTGACCAGAGCCATATTGATTGCGGATGAGTGCACGCCGGAGGAAGTGATAGCAGCTTGTCGAACTGTCTCAAGTGAGTGGTGATGCATTATTCATAATATTGACCAATGTCTACGACTCAGTCACTTTTGGACCTGCAAGTGTTTTCTTTTAAATCACTGTGCAGTTCAGAATTTGTGTATGCTATTTATGTTTTCATTTTTATGCATGCAATCTTATATTCTGAAAAAAAGAATATGCACTACTGAACAATTTTTTTTAACTGTATCACTATCACTGAAAAAAATAATTTTTTCACTAGTGAATATTCTTGTATCGGGGTTCATTAAATTACTTATGAACTAATGATTAATATTATTGTGTTAGAATGACTGATCACGTCAAGAGAGAGTTGGGGCCTATTGACCCATGTTTTTTTTCTTCTATTGAATGAACCCTGTTGTATGTTTAGGACTGGATCTGGTATCCAGGTTGCAATTTCTGGACAAGTGCCTATAGGTGCCAGACACCTGTTTCAAGACTGGCAACAAGGAAAAAGCCTGGATCGTACTAGATTCTACAAATACTGAACCCATCAACAACCTTCTTGGACCAGATGTGTCTCCATGGATCTGTTTTACACTGTTTCAGGAGATGCTTAGGGATGCATTTTGTACAAAAAGAACTGAGAGGCAGGTGCATGCAAACACTTTGAGCGAAAATGAGAAAGATGTCACCAGCTACATCGGTGGAGCAGCTGTGCAGAAGCTAAGGCAAAAAGCATACAGGTTGAAAAACAGTGAGGAAAAACATGTAATTTTAGAGTGTGTTCAGCATCTTTCAGTGGACAAGGCAAGAAAGGGTAGCATGATAGAGATGCTGGACAGAGGTGGGTTGATAAAACTTCATCCAAGTATTGAACTCTTGTTTGAAGCTCTTGAGAAGTTCAGAAGTTTGTATAGTGGATACTCTATCCAACAGTCATTTGAGGCCTTCTTTCAAGAGTGTGTGTCTTTGGATGAAGTTTCAACAGCCTTCTACAACTGAATACAGTACTCCTCTTTTAACGTCACTACCGTTTAAGGTCACAAGGCGGATAAGATCAATCAGGTTGTTGGTCCCGGCCAAACACCTTCTTTGTACCATTTAGAATTCCTCGCTTAGCGTCACCTCGCATAAGGGAAAACCTCGGATAACGCCAACCCCGTTTTGGTTCCCAAATGGAGGAAACTACTGCTTAAGAGAAATTGATGTCACAGATGACATCATTTATGAGGTCACTTCCTGTTTTAAGATGGAATTCCATCCCAGAACACCTGTCATGTCCAGCCAGCATCCGCCGTTATGCGACACTCTGCAATACACACGGGAACCACTTTCACAGAGTGCGACCCATGGGCGGTGTAGACAGGTGTAACTGTGATCTGCTGTGTCCCCTCCTAGCGGGACGTATTGCCACAGTGGACCTTACCCTGAATTGACTTCATTCACTAGCGATAAAGCATGTGCCGTGGCGCAAATACACCCAGTAACTGTCTTGGTGCATACTTTTTATTCTCAGTGTCAATGTGTTTGTGTGTGTGTGAGAGTGTGTGTATGTTTTTGCATTCTTGCATCCGTTCGTTTGAGTGTGTGCTTATGCATCGTACACACGCACAAAAAATAAATATACAGTAAAGCATACATGCATACGCGCGCACTAACGTGCACACATGTACACGCACACACACACACACACACACTGTCACACGACAAAAAAATTTAGCATCTCGTTTAAGATCAAGTTTTGTACTGGTAGTTGATCTTATTAGGGGACTCTTTAGGGTGCCCCTCGGATAAGATCAAACAAAAATTTGGTCCAGTGGGGGTGGGGGGGGGTGGGGGGGGGGGGGTGGGGGGGGGTGTCACCTTAAGCGAGGAGTACTGTATATGAAGTGCGTGCACAAGAAAAACTCACAGAAAAACTTCTGCGAGACATGACATTTTTGTATTTCAAAACAAGAGCACATCACAAATGCAAAACTTTCATGGATGATTACTACAGACAGACACATCAAGAAAAAAAGAGAAAAAGCACTCCGAAAGCGTCTAAGACAAAATCCAAAATAAAGGTAAAAACCAAGTTCGCATATTAATCAATGATGTAAACTTTTAGTAAAAGAACAATCCTGTCATAATGCTAGGTTTCATAAAACAAGCAATACCTTGGCTACTTTATTTTTCTCAACAAAAGAAATGTATATCTAACTTTCTCAACACATGAGAAAACAGTCATGTCTTTTAACCTGTAAGTGTAAAATAAGACTGTAAAATTGAAAACAAGAACTTCATAAATATATAATTATGCCTAATTTACACTGGAATTTTGTGAAGATGCACTGTTTATACTTTTCATGTGGACACATTTCAAGAGGGCAAAAGTTATTTATGCTGATGTGCATGTTAAATCATACGCTTATGTATTATATTATAATTATAGAATGTTTATAGAAAATTTTGAATTTGAAGAATATTTGACAGTTTTGCCCGCCAGCCTAGCTGCTGTTGTCATAAAATTTAGAACCTTAAACCATAAGCTACCAGTGCAAAGGGGACGGTTTCTTGGAATCCAGAGATGTGACAAAATCTGTAATAAATGTAATTTTAATGAGCTAGGAGATGAATTTCATTTTATTTTTATATGTCCACATTTCGACGATGATCGAAAAGAGCTGCTTAAAAGGTTTTTCTATGTGCGACCCAATGCTATTACATTTTTAAATTTATTTTCAACGAAAAATAAGACTATTGTGCTGAAAATGGCTAGGTTTATGAAAATAATAATGGATTGCTTCAGAACGTAATAGAATTTGTAATATTAATGATAGTAATAATAGTGATTATTGTTTTCAATAATGACAATTTAAATACTCAATACCAGTTTGTACACTCCCTCCCCCCTTCTTTATCACCCAATCTTGCGAGAGAGTGCGTGCGATTTGTGATCAGATTGTGTGGACATAAGTTTTATGTAGTATGCTTGTGTTGTGTGATAATAATGAATGTGTATTTTGTAAATGTTTATTATGTGTTTTAGAACGCAAGTGTGAAAGATTAACTTTTATTTTTGTAATATGTGTACATAAATGTATTTTATATTGTATTTTATGATTTTCATGGTTATTCTGTTTATTTTTATTCTTTTTTGTTGTATCCACGTGCCCCATGGGGTTTTATGGAATAAAGCGCTCTTGACTTGACTTTTGAACACATTGTACCATATAAATAAGCTGTAGACACATTTTAAGAGGGCAAAAGTAATTTATGCTGATGTACATGTTAAATCATACGCTCATATATTGTGAACACGTACCATATAAAAAAAGCTGTTGGTACAAAATAAATTAAAAAGAAAACATTGTGTGTGTGCGCTTTATTTTTACTTTACATACAAGATATGCTGTAAAAGCACACTATAAACAAAATCAAAGTTTACAAACAGTAGTATGGCCAGCACCATCATTGGATGCCAGCGCATACCTTCTTTCTTCTTGCAGCTGAAAGCCTTGAGCTGCTCTTCCCAGAAAAGCTTTGTCAGGGGGTTGTTTAAAGATCCAACTTCGTCGTTTATCACTGTCTGCAGTGACTTGTGCACAGAAGCACTGACCGCAACACTTTCAGCTGCCATTTCTGTTCTGAAGTTTTCCAGCTTATTTTGTACTGCTTTAGAATGTTTTCTTGCCTCTTTGACTGCTTTCTTTAGCACACTGTTTGAAAGTTTTAACGGGTTATTGGCACACACTGGGGTTTTCTGGGCACGGACCGCTCTCTCCAACTTCTTCAAAAGTGTTTCAGTATACCGGCAGTGCGCACACATGTCTCTCTCATTTGTATCAAGCAGCCAAGCACACTTGTTGGATCTTACAGTGGATGTGTGCACCTCAGCTGACAGACACACAATGTGACAAAAATACAACTGACCCTTGGCGGGTAAACTTGCTAATTCCTGCAAGGTTTGTGCAGTCACGCCCTTGCACATGGTTCTTTTTGCTAGTTCTGTCAGAAAGTTTTTCAGAGATACAGTCTCCAGGGTTCTGTTTTCACCGCGTACTGTAAAGCCATGTATGTACAGTCACTGTCGCAACAAAATCTGGCTTTATGCTGACTTGTACCTTCAGCGCACTGCCTTCCACGACACCCACCACAATCTCTGTCTCTGTGCTGCAAACCTTTATCCAAGGTGAAGGCAATCTCTCTGCAGCAGCTTGGATCTCCCCGAAGGTGTAGTAGACAACCAGCTCTGGGATAGAGGGAGGTAGTCGTTCCATCTGAAACAATATATTGGGTCATGTTTATTTTATCTTATTGCATCTAGGCGATTGCATTTATATAGCAATCAGTCATACATTCATGACCAAAGTATCAATAATTTATTTTTGATCTCAATGGCCTGCGAAGAGTTGCGCGCGCACAATAGGCCTCTAGCATAACAACGGAGAGGCCGCCGCCATTTTGTGTGGGAAGCTTAGACCGCGTGAGAACACTGTGAGAACCGACTAACACACAGTAACATGAAGAAATCGTCGCCGATCTATAAAGGCCTACCGATTTTTTGTTGATGGATTTGTGAGCGATGTGGGCTCATTTTCCCCAAACAACAAAGTTAGCAGTTATAACAGCAAAGGTAAGCGATGTGTGTTGCCTATAGGTTCCGGTTCCGGTCCCATCATGTCAACAACGGCCTAAATGTAGCTGCCAATTTCATTTGTGGAAACCGGGGAAATCAGCTAGATTTTCACCATGACGGTGCGAAGAACATTAAGGCGAAGAAAGCGAATAGCAAAAGATGAAGAAGAAATGATGACAGAAGACGAGGTGAGGCAGGAAATAGAGATGGGGCCGGCAACAGTGACTGCGGTCACAGAGGTCACTCCTGACCACGGCTGCAGTAGTTGCCACAATCAACTTCAAGTAAGTGAGCTCCAATTAGTCATCTACAAAATGCAAACGGAAATCAAAGAGCTGCACGTGTTGATTAGCGATCAATCGAGTTTGATCAAACAACTCATCGACAAAATAGATCGTAAATCGGCATCCGCAGTGGAGGGTGGCGAGCAGACGACTCCGCTGCGATCGACCATTCCACAAGTCTCATATGCGACCGTAGTGAAGTCAAAATCACTTACTGTACAGGGATGTTGCTAGGAAATTTTTTCTTCGGCGATTTGGCCGAAACAGCCGTGAAACTTTCGGCTTTTTACAGAAAGTTTCGGCTCTCTCTTCCAAAGCAGTCTCCCATGTTTTTTTGACTAGATTCACTACGTTAACGTGCACCCTCCACCTCCATATATTAAAGGTGTTCTGTGGATGCATATCTTTGTAATAAAACATGATTTTAAGAGTAGACTAAGAACATTGAAAATAAATTTTATTTTCTTAAATTTTAGACACACAAAAACAATAAAAAGTTTAGACTGTCCCTTGACAGACCACAATATTGTCAGAGTTTCTGGGTTTAACCTTAGTAATTATCGAATCCTCACCTAAACTGCAAGCGTACAGCACAGGAATATCGCAGAAATGGACAAAACCGAGCCGATTCACCCGTGAAAACTTCGGCTCGGCGAGCCGACATGACGGACAGTTTATCGGCTTTTTTTATAAAAATTTCGGCTAAAAGCCGAAGATCCGACCCAAACGACATCCCTGCTGTAGATGATAGTCCAAAAATCTCTAAAAGCTATCCTTCACCGTCGCAAGTCATCTCTGCAGGTAATCAAAATAAAAAGAAGAAAGAAGTAAAACATTACCAACATGACGAAAATGATGACGTCAATACAAAACATGACGAAGTTGCTTTGGAACGAGACTGTGTCATTCTACATGATTCTATACTGGAAGGAGTGCAAGAAGAGAGATTGGCGATGTCTTACAAGTTTTCAGTTTGCAAGAAGTTTGCTCCCACCATCAGTGACATTGTTCCTACGTTCATTGCTACCCAAGATGAGCTTGTTGTTCCACCGAAAGTCGTCCTGTTCCATTGTGGGGTGAACAATCTAAAGAAGCAGGACCCGCGCTCCGCCAGCAAGCAGTTTGTTGAGGCCGTCCACACTGTAGCCCCACGTCGAAGCTTGTTGTTAGCCAGCTGGCTCCTGTCCTTATCCCATCACTCCAGAAGAAGCGTGATTTGTTTAACGCGATGGTGCTCACGGAGTTGGCTGACAACGACAAGATCGTCTTCATCAGCCATGACAACTTGCCACCCTTTGGTCTTCGCTACGATCGCCTCCATCCCACCAGACGAGGCAGCAGTACCCTGGCTGGAAACATCGCCATCGGTCGCAACGTCGGCAGACTGCTGTGGGAGAAGCCACGGAAAGCTGCGCGCAACTACCGTCATGCAGCCAACCCTCCTGGTTATTATGACTGGAGGGGTAACTTCTACCCACACTCTCCAATACAGTTTCCTACCATGTGGTACTGAGCGTGCTGGAGATCTACTTCCTTTCAGTCTCCATTAGGGTAGCACTAACAAAAAGAGCTAAAAGTTTGATGACTCTTTTTCTAGATCCAGATTTTCCATATGTTTTTAGTTTTTGTAGTATGAAAAGTGAAAAACTTTCAGTATTTCAGTGGAACTGTCGCTCGCTAGTTACTAACTTACATTATTTGGAACAATATTTGTCTGAAACAGACCACCATGTTCTAGCCTTACAGTCATTAAATGTTAACAAACGCAAGCTACCAAAACTGAAGGGGTATTATTATCCCCCCATAATCAACACAAACAGTGATAAAGTCCATGCTGCAATTTACATTCGTCATGACTTGGATTATGATTTATTGAGTCCTACCAGTATACACGATTGTGATAGCTATTGCGCATGTGCGAAAATCAAGATAAATAGTCAGTTGTGTGTAAACATTTTCTCTGTTTATTATCCTAAGGGAACAGATCATACAAACCTTGACTGGATGCAATCTTTTAATGTGTCAGAATCCAGTATTTTTTGTGGAGATTTTAATACCCACTCGTCTCTTTGGGATGATAACTGTTACTTTTCCAAAAACCGTCTAAGTGAAAATATTGTTAACTCTGACCTTTTATTACTTAACGATGGAAGAATCACTCGCGTGCCAGATGTATCTACACATCAACCATCTGCCATTGATCTATCTTTTACTACTCCTGATCTTTATGCAGACTGTATATGGGAGGTTGAGACGGATACTTTAGGCAGTGATCACCTTCCTATTGTAATCACTTGCAATGATTGTGTTGAAGTGGGCATTGAGCAAGATCCTGTGGCAAAATATCACTATGCTCGGGCTAATTGGGATAACTTTAAAGAAATTTTATTGCATACTGATACTTCTTTTACTAAGAAGAAGGATATTAATGAAGTGTATAATACTTTTGTTAAGAGTATTCATGACGCAGCTTCTAGGTCTATTCCCAAGAAAAAAAACATATACGAAAAAATCCCGAACCGGAAATATTTGGTGGAACGAACAGTGTAAAAATGCAGTAAAAGAGAAAAAGGTAGCATATAAAACATGGTTGAAAAATAGAACAGAACAATCATTTATTGAAATGAAGAAGACAAAAATAAATTGTAACAAAACCATTGCTAGCGAAAAACAAGCATTTTGGTCAAATTATTGTAATTCTGAGATCAATAGTTATCAGGACTCAGCTAAAATGTGGAAAAAGTTGTCAGAAATGAAAAATGGATACAGTCTCCCTAAATGTCCCATAAAGCTAACAAATAATACATTTCCAACATCATTAGAGAAGGCTGATGAATTTGTAAAAGTATTTGCTAATGTAAGTCAGTCGTCTAGTTTGCCTAGTCACATACAACAACAAAGAGAAAATGAAGAAAGTAGTCCTACATTTGAGCCTCCTCTACCCAATAATAGTTTATATTATAATGCCGACATAACGTTTGAAGAAGTTAAACATGTAGTATTCCAATTTGGACGAAAGAATTCAGCGGTAGGATTAGACGGAATCTCATACAAACTTTTATCTAATATTCCTGACAATTGGCTCCACATTTTACATGAAATTATAGCAAATAGTTGGGCAAAAGGTACCTTGCCCGAATTCTGGAAAACATCTCTAATTATCCCATTACCAAAATCTGGCAAATCTCGCAGTGTTGTTTCAAGTTATAGGCCTATCGCGTTGACGTCACATGCCTGTAAAATAATGGAGAAAGTTGTATTGGAACGGTTATCACATTTTTGCGTCAAACAAAAAATAATTCCTATCAATCAAGCTGGGTTTCAAAAAGGCCGATCGACTGTTGATCATTTAGTTAAGCTAACAACGCATATTAAAAGACAATTTGCAAAGCGTAAAGGAGTTTTAGCAACATTTTTTGATATTACAAGAGCATACGACAGAGTTTGGCATGCAGGTTTACTTTTCAAAATAAAGCAAATTGGATTATCTGGACACATGTATAATTTTATAAAAACTTTCTTACAAAATAGATCTATAAAAGTTAAAGTTGGAAATTGTTATTCATCAAGTCATTCGACGAATATGGGTATTCCTCAAGGGGCAATAATATCTCCAATTTTGTTCAACATTTTAATCTACGATTTGCCAAAAGTTTTCAGTAACAGGGTTACTCTTGTTCAATATGCTGATGACATTGCTATATGAATGAATGTTAATCTAAAAAAGAAAACTTCTTTGTATGAAATAAAACACATTACTTTAGTTTATCAAACAGAAATAAATAGTTTAAACAAGTACATGATATCTAATGGCCTAGAATTATCTAAGGAAAAAACTAAAATGATGCTTTTTAGTAACTGTCAAGTACCAAGAAAACTGCCTAAAATATTGATAGAAAATGAAGAAATTGAATATACTGCTGAGATTAAATTTTTAGGTGTATATCTAACAAGGAAGTTAAAATGGACAAGACATATTGAGTATTTAATTCAGAATGCTTTAAAAAGTTATTATTTATTAAAGATCATTAGTACAAAATCTTGGGGTCAAGATATAAAGACACTCGTTCATTTAGCAACTTCACTTGTCAGATCTAAATTAATGTACGGGCAGGAAGCATATTTTTCAGCTCCGAAGAGTTATTTAAATAAGTTGAAAAGTCTAGATAGCAAGGCTATAAAATTAGCCCTAGGTGTTCCCGTGCATACAAATACATCTAAAGCTTATATGTTAGCAGGAATTATGCCCCTGGATGAACAGAGAAAGTTGGCTTGTTTTAAATATATCGTAAGAGCACATAATATTTGCAATAGTACTAATGAAGAGTTGTTGTTTAGGTCTGATTTAGAATACCCAAAACGAGCACAAAATGTTAGATTCTTAGAAACGATTTCTACATATACTAAAGACTTAATTGATTCTACGGTAGAGGACATAAAAAGACTTAAGACAGATATTTCTTCACCAATGCCTCCTTGGGAGATGATGAAGGGTAATTTTGATATTCATTATTGTAACACATTCAAAAGTGTTAATAGTAACTTAGTTACAACTGAGGCTCGTGAACACATAGATTCTGTTTATTCTCAACATTTAAAAGTGTATACTGACGGTTCTGTTTTATCATCAGGTGAAACAGGTGCAGCATATGTTATTCCTGATTTAAAAATGAACGAATCATTTTACTTGGGCAAGAATATATCTATATTTACAGCCGAACTGATAGCAATCTTAATGGCACTAAGAAACATATCCAGTCTTCGGATCAGTATTTTTCAAATAGTTATATGTGTTGATTCAATGTCAGTGCTAGAAGCATTACAATCTCAAAATAATAAAAATAGAAGAGATTTAATAATAGAAATTAGACATATTATTCACAGTTTAATCATTAATGGCACAAACATCTCTTTCTGCTGGTTACCATCACATTGTGGTTTTTTCTATAATGAATTAGCAGATAAAGGGGCTAAACAAGGTGCTTTACAATTAAATTCTCGATACATTGAAGTTATGAAATCTTCAAAAGAAATTCAAAATGAAATTGAAAATATAATGAAAAGTACTCTTGACTTTAAGAAACAAGACAATCCATTAAATGGTTACTCAAGAGCTGTGCTTACGATGACTAACAGAATTTTGCTCAATGCCATTAAAACTAAGCACTGCAAAGATGTAAAGTGTGTTTGTGATGCATCCATCTCATTACAGCATGTTTTATTTGAATGTGATCAAATTAAGCCTTTACTGCCATATGAATTGCAAGGGAAGGTCAGTTTCAGTGATGTAGATTTTCAACTCGGAATCAAACTGTCCAAAGTATTGCTGGACTCTCCTGTTGGTAATCTAATTTAACAATTTTTTTTTAATGTCTTATCAGCTTGCTGGAAAAGACAATAAACAAACAGAACAGAACAGTGTTGCCTAAGTATAAACTACAAGTGCCAATATGTAGTGCGTGTTTAGAGAGGTCTCTTTTTGTTTGTTTTTAGTAATGTCCCCCCAACTTCTTCATGGCAAATACACCTGGCTAAAGAGTAGGAGTCAGATTAAGATAAGGAATGATGTTTATTGTTTCAGTTAGTTACATGTGTGCTGGTAGGCCTGTTATTTTTTTGTGGGGACGCAGTACATTCATAAAAATCATTAAATTACTGTGAACTTCTGGTACGGTCACTTTTTTTTTAGTAAGAGGTGGTGGGAGGGGAATTGTCTTAGAGAAATTACAATATTTTAGGATTTACATTGTGTCTTTGCATTCATGATTAAGTCATTCTTTCTTCTTTTTAGGTGAAACACTCGCAGGCCTTGGATCATCTTGGAAGAGAGTGGTGCGGTGAAGTTAGCACACTGCACATGTACAGCAGGCCTAGGTGAGAGCATGTTAAGTGCGACAGTGAGTGTGTGTGCAGGGTGTCACTGTGTGTGTTATCTAGCATGATGTACCGATGTCATTTTAGGTATTATCGCCCCGCCAAGCATACATTGGAAAGGGTTATGTACTTGTGTCTGTCTGTGTGTGCATCTGTATGTAACAGCTTTAAAAAAATATATTATTGTTTAGTTTGAAAAGTTTTTTTTCTTTTTTCTCTTAACACTCAGGGTCAACTTCTGACTATTAATGGCTTGTTGGAGGGTTGCAAATAAGATACTTGCAGTAAAGAGAAATTAAATTAAATTGAAAATGAGGAAGAACATAACAACACGGAAAGGAGGAATACAGCGAAAAAATAAATAAGGATGGGAGTGGGCCACATCATTTTCAAGCCTTCATATAGCTGACCCTTTGTTACTCACTTTCTGTGAGTCTGTGCAGTATGGTCTGTAATCTATGTGTACATGTCAGCTATATGCATCTTCAAGATAACTCTATTACCTCAACAAGAGAAATAACCGTTTTGGGGAATCTTGTTTTGTTGTATTGGTGTTGATATTAATTTTGTATGCTTGCCTTAATACATTTTCATTCATTCATTTCTAGGTGAAACCTGCAGTCATGTTGGAGCAACCCTATTTTGGATAGACTACGCTGTGCAGGCAAACAGATGGTGACAGATGAAGAAGCGTATTGGAAGCTGCCATCTGCTACAAAAATTACATATGAACCCATTACAAATATAAACTTTCAGTCTGCAAAATCTAAAAAGAGAACGGCAGAAGCAGTGTTGAAAGGACAAATCCCCCAGCGAATCATTCAGACCAGCTAGGCGCACACATTGAGCATTCCAAATGCTTGCACACACATACACAAACAAAGGCATTGAACATTAACGTATATTTTTATTCAAAATATGGAGAATTGTGCCAAAAATACAAATAAATCATGCATCTTTCTCTCAGACATAGACATAATATGAAAGTGGTGTATTGTGACAAAAATACCAGCTAACAATTCATGTAACTTATGTTAATTTTAAAACATACCCACACTCGATCACACGTCCCCGTAAAATAGAATTTCAGATGAAACGAATATCATGGAAGTCCATAAACAGTAACTGTTGATGTAACTTAAGAAGTGATTTTAAAGTGAAAGTGAATAGTTCCTTTGAAAAGACTGGAAGATCTTACACAACCTAGATGACAAGATGATTTTTACAGAACTATTACGCAAGCAAGTGGTATGCTAAGTTTGGCACAAGTGTGAGAAACTGGACGGTTCAATAGAGCGCATATTTATGGTCAAGCTGCGCATTTCATGTGCGCAAGTGGAAAGTGTGCGCTTTTGGGGTGCCCCAGTTGAAATAGGTGCTTGTTTAATATCAGTATGATTTTGCATGCTTTGCCTTTGGGATGACTATGTACACATTTTATTTTTTGATGAATATATTTATTTTTTATTATCTGATGTTTATTTTGAAATTACACTTTATCAAATAAATAATTATTATTTAACATGGTGAATCTCTTGTTTCATATTCCCATTATTCTCCAAATGCGAAATTACACACACGTGCACATACACACATACAAGCATTGGCATAATTTTTTTATACTTAGTTTTATTTGTAAAGCAGTTTTATTAAGTGTCACATAAAGGACGTTGACCTAAGTTTTCATAGCAGCAACATGATTCAGGCACGCATGTTTTCATAACAGCACATTATTTGAGTACTTTGCACAAACAGATTTGGAAAATAAAATAAAAATTCTGAACACACTTGAGTGGCACTACTGACTCGCACAAGTTAACCAACGCACAACAAGTAGTGACAATTTTGTCCAGAGTACACATTCTCTCTCCATCTCTAGTCGACAGCATTTCCACAGGGATCGAACCATTCAATATTCTTCTTCCATGCCAGCAATCCTATCCGATGACAGCTCAGTCTGAGTTGACACATCTTGAACATGCATTCCTTCAAAAATACCAGATATAATATGATAAATTTCATTTTTTTCCCAGTGTCATGTTCAGTGTCATCAGTTTGATTTTTCACAGTCAATTTCCATTTCACTGTCATTCTGATTTGACCTACAAGTGTCCACTGCATCACAATTACCACGGTTAGCAGTAAGTGACTGTTGTTGTCGCTCACACCTAGCCTGCAATCTTGGACTACGCACAGATGAGCTCTTAGCAAAGTTGTGGCCAAGTCTGAGGGAAGGAATCCAGTCAGGGTCATTCTTCAGCATCTCATATGCAGGTTTACCTGAAAAATAATAACAAAAAGTCTCAATCATTCAAATAATTTAATAGCCAGGAAATACAGGGTGTTCCAAAAGTCTTGGGCACATTTTGACATTGAATATTTTCGAAACTATTAAGGATATAAAAACGCATCTGGTAAATTCAGAAAGCTTGTAATCTCAATTTTTACATGGAATGTTCAAAGATGTTCAATGTGAGCACCATTGGTCACACGACACACATCAAGCCGATAGTCAAATTCTTGCCAAACGCGTCCCAGCATTTTCTGGTTGAGTGAACGCCATTAATGGGTCTGAAAAGAAATTTAAAAAAATCAACAGCTTTACAAAAAAATTGATGTAATTAGCTTTAAAATGGCACAACTTTTATCTTACTACCATTCATTGTAATTGAGATATGAGGACTTCAAATGTGCCCAAGACTTTTGAAACACCCTGTATTACTACTGCTGCCTTGTCACTCTAAGGGCGCGTTTACATGACAAGCTTCGAGCGAAGATTTGAGCTGCGCTTCAGCTGCGCTGCGAAAAGTCTAACTAGAATTACTGTAGAAGCGTCCACACCACGAGCGGTAGCCGCGCGGCTATTGCTAGCTTCGAGCAGCGGTAATGTTCTCGGCATTTATCGACGCTCGAAGCTCAAGCGGTGGTTTTGGGTCCTTGACCTTGATTGGTTTTGTGTCCTTGGCCTTGAATCAGTCTTCTTACCACCCTTCGCTTACGGAATCATAGAACTACAAAATAAGAGATTGTGGCAGAAAAAAACAAAAAAATTTTCGAACAGGGAGGTTTGAGCAAAGCTGTTTCAGGAGGTGCCTAAAATGGCAAGGCACTCAAGTTAGTGATTGAGTGAAGATGGTTATAAATTTTATAATAAAATGACCAATTGCTCTTTTCGTATAGTATAGGCCTAATTGACAAAATTGCAGCTTTATCATTTGTGCAGTCGCCATTGAAAAATAATAGTACCCTGTAAGTGCTTTTTTTTCTTTTATTATGTTTTAACACAATTTGTTGCAAATAAAATACAGTGGAACCTCCGGTATACGACCGTCCAAAATCTGAGAAAAAACGGTCTTATAATAGAGGTGGTCTTATACCGGAAACAAGGGGTGGGGTGGGGGGGAAGGGGGTCAGGCTCGGAGGGGTATGTAGTCATAATTTTCACACTCACCAGCATGTATTCTCTGACAAAGGAAACTGTAAAACATGTTTCATTTTTAGCTTTGTCTTTTATTCACAACTTCAAAAATAGAAAACAGTCGAACCACTGCCAGACGCGTTCATCCAAGTCTGTCAGTGCAGAAGCTCTCAGTTTCGATGTTTCCCTTTTCGCCACTTTCTCCACTCTCCCATCGTAGTTTCACAGATTCCTTATCCTTTATGATGAGCTGAATTTGGGTCTTCCCAACGTCTAAACTTCTTGCAATAGACAAACAACTCTCCCCATTTTCACTTCTTTCAATCACTTTCATTCTCTCTGCCAAACTCAAAACGTTCCTCTTACGCGACGCCATTTTGACAGCCAGTGTAGGCGAGTAATGTCCCTTATTTGCGAACCGGAAATAGCAGACAACAGCAGGTGTACACTAACATGAGAGAAAAAACGAAAGGTACAGACAGCAAATTAACTGATATCTCTTTTAAATTGCCCTAAGACGGTCGTATAAAGGGCTTAAGACACGGTCGCTGGTCGCATAAATGAGGTTGTCGCATACCAGAGGTCATTTATTATTGGAAGTGAATCCGTCAGAAGTTTTCAGGTCACATAACGGAGGGAGTCGTATACCAGAGAGCCGGATACCGGAGGTTCCACTGTACAGATCTAGATCTATTAAGCGAATTCACATTTGATGTTTTCACTCAGATTTAGAACCGTGCTTATAGTCCCAAATTCAACCTAGATTTAGATCTGGATTTTATAAATAAAAAAAATTTAAAAAAAGGGCTATGATGGTAAATTATCAATGTACACTTATGATGTAGGTATTGTGTGTTCGATGCCAGCCAATAAAAGTTTACAAAAATATATAGTTAACGTTTTAACTTGGGTTTATTTCTTTGTAGCTTTGTAGGGGTGGGGGGTGGGGGAAAAACAAGAGAGAGAAAAGGGGAAGGCTGTACAGTAAATGACCAACATTTGGGTGGAGTGCATGATTGCAGGTCAATCTTTTTTAAATCTGCACTCTTTGTTTTATTTTTTAAAAATAGTACATTCGGATTCCATGTTGATCTTAAAAGTGACCAACTTTAGATTTAAAATCACAAGCTTTGTGCCGTATATGAACATGGGAAAACTAAAGTCACGAGAGTCTCATCCTTCATTATCACTGCCGTCAGCAAAGTTATATTAACTGTAGCTTTCCTGCCAGTTCACTGCACCAACCCTGGCAAAATACTCAACCAGCTGTTCTCTCACCCATGCTAAGTATTTTCCAGGACGACCTGAGTAACACCCCATCCGTCTGTCCTGTTCGCCACGGACTTGAGTATCATTCCAGATCGCCATGTCCTTTTTTATATCAGCGCTTTCATGATGGATGACTGCATTGTGCAAGGCAACAGTGCTAGCACAATGTTGTCAGCAGTGGTCACGTTGTGCAGATTGCTGTTTTTAGCACTTACAATTTTCCAGCAAGCACTACAAACCCGCATTCTATACAACGGCTTGCCATGGCGATAATGGAAGATGATATCGACTGTGTTGATGCGTGTTATTAGGTATGGCTTGGGCGATAGGCTGGGTTACCTACCCAAAAAATAGGAAGATGAATGTTGGAATTTGGTAGTGGGACATATTTACTGTATTCCCTTCAAGGCAGAGTTTCATCTGAAACCTGGAAAATATTCCATCACTCTCTTTTCCGTAGGCTCCAACTTCAACAGAAATAAATTTTAGTTGCGGGTCTGCGATGCCTTGCAAAACCACAGATAATAAACTTATGAACGACAGCTAGCATCACGCTCGCAGGCAGCTAGCTGTAACAGCTTGTCATGTGGCCACCCAAGCTGTCGCCGAGCTTACAGCCAGCTGTACAGCTAGCGAGCTGCTAGCTTTTTGACGCTTTTGGTGTGGCCACCCACCGCTCAAAGCTCAAAGCTCGTCCAACGCTACGCCACCGCTAGCTCAAAGCGCAGCTCGTCATGTGGACGCGCCCTAACCTATAAGAGAATATGTTGTTACAGCATAATTTAAACTAAAGACATCTCATACAAGCATCCTTTTCATTTCTATGTGTATCCATTCAGTGCAGTATTCACCATACGTAGGCCTACTACTACTAACCAGTACTGAGTGTACACTTTATTCTCAGATAGTAATTCACAAATGCCTTACATCTGCATACACAGTGCATGTAATATGTATGTCCATGATCATTTTATGCAAAATGTATTTGCTCATACTCATATAATGGTGCGCTTGGATCTGTTACGGCGTACTTTATTCTCGGATAATAATTCACCATCTTACATCTGCATATAATTATGAATAGATCAGATGTAACCTTGATTCAGTGCAGTATTCACCATACGTCAGACTACTACTACTAACCAGTTACTGAGTGTACACTTTATTCTCAGATACTTAATTCACAAATGCCTTACATCTGCATACAATTATGAATAGATCAGATGTAACCTTGATTCAGTATTCACCATACGTAAGCCTACTGCTACTAACTACTAAACTAGTACACGTGTACAATTTATTCTCTGGGAGCAATTCACCACAACCTTATAATTATATCTGCACACAATTAATGAATTATGAATAGATCAGATGTCATTTTCATTCCTGTATTCACCATACATAGGCCTACTAGTACTACTACTAACTAGTACTGAGTGTACACGCCTACAATTTATTCTCAGATAGTAATTCACCATTGCCTTACGGCTTACAACTGCATATAATTATATTATGAATAGATCGACGTAATCTTCATTCCTGTATTCACTTTACGTAGGATTACTAACTAGTAGTAGTAGGCCTACTGTGTATATAGTTTCTCCAGAATATTTTTACGATTAAAAAGAGATTACAACTATCATAAAAGAAACTGTAACAACTTACCCTTTAAGAAATGATCTGAGCAGACTTTAAAGTGTGTCTTGGCTGTGTTGAAAGTGATGTCTTATATATATCTGTTTAATCCACTCTCGTCGTCTTGCTTCGCCTTCGGTCATTTCACGCACCACGGATCCTTGAGAATGTTTCACAGCTGGAATCCTTAAGTAGGATCTTTTTTACTCCCAATTCATTGTCTTTGGTGGTGCTGTTATGGCACAGCTTAATACAACAATCGGTCGGCATGGTTAAAAGAAAAAAGACTGACGAGTTGTCGATGATCACTTTGCGCACTGTGGACTCTTATGTGGCGTCCCACACAAAATGGTGGACAGCGAGAAAATCGCGATTGCGTCCCTTGCTGTGACGTCAAGTCGTCGCAGGCCATCACGATCTGTTCACTCGGCATTTAACTAACAACCCCTCATGCTCATGTGGTTTTCCAAATGAAACTGTCGAACATTTCCTCTTTCACTGTCCCCTCTATACTCAATTCAATTCAATTCAATACAACTTTATTTATCCACATAGGGCAATTACAAGATTTAGAAGCAGCTAATATTATTGAAATAAATAAATACATAAAAAAGTTAAAAAAAATGTGAAATTTAAAAGTTTATCACACGGTTTCATAAGCACATGTCCTACCATACAAACATAAACCAAACACACACGCAAACACACACACACACCACGCACATCATGAACACTCACAGCCGACAGTTAAATCAAATAAAAACATGAAGGTAAGAAAATAAGGTAAGAATATCATCAATGAATCATCATTGCAGTAGGGCGGTGGGGAAAATGTTAAAGCGGAGATGATCGCATCAAATTTAGCAGTCAACTAACATCAGAATAACTACTATCACTACCCTCAAGCAAGAACAAGTAACGTTAAATAACTTACTGCACGGAAACCAAACCTTTTCTCTATCTGACAATCAACTTCTTTTCAGTACCACTCAAGAGTTTATCAAACAGTCAAAGCGTTTTCGTTAAGTGAAATTCTCCGCTTCACCACACAAACGTCCCGGTGTTCAGCTCAAACCATCTCTCTCTCTCTCTCTCTCTCTCTCTCTCTCTCTCTCTCTCTCTCTCTCTCTCTCTCTCTCTCTCTCTCTCTCTCACACACACACACCCATGCCTACCTACCCAACGTTGTGTGGTAGGCACATTTTTAGCATCGTTGTGGGGTACATACACTGCATAGCATATTTCACGTAATATTAGGTTATGCTGACTTTGGGCAGTTTTAACATAATTGCCGAGCAGTGACGAATGTTTTTCATCAAGAATGAGGCCAAACCGGTTACTTTGAAAATGGGAGCCTTGTGCTTATGTTGTGAGGTATAACTGCATGAATATTCATGAGGTAAACAGGAACTACCTCACAAGTACGTTACAGTGTTTCCAATTATGAAAATTATCTGTTGCAATACTCATTATGTAAGATGGTGTTTTTTTTAAAATTAAATTATATATAAATGATAAATAAGCATAGCAGCATTATATAGTGTATGTACATGTAATTTGAAAATAAACACCGAGCAGATGTGACTTTTAAACCGTTAATTTTTCTACCTATCTGAACATATCATAGCATCATTCTTCCCCCGCAGATTGATATGATTAATTATTATTAGTCTCTTCTAAAACAATGTTCTGTGAGGATTGTTATTGCTGTTGGTTAGTTATTTTGCGTCAATGTTTTACTTTTGTTCATAATGTTGCATAGCGGTTGTTTCATATTATCAAATTGTTGTTAATGTGCTTTAGTTGAATCTATTACATTGGAACCTCCAATATGTGATCTTGCAAAATGCACTCCAAATGTGATCTTATAATTGAAGGGTATGATAACTTAAACAGAGAGACCAAACCAAACACATACCACTTGTTCAGATCAAAAGTAAATTATTTCAAGAGAGAATTTTATATTAAAGGGATTACATTACAATGGAAACAGAGAGGCAAGGCACACATGCCACTCATTCAAAAGCAAATTATTTCAAACTTTTATTAACGAATTGTAAACGAATCTGTAGTATCTTTTTTCCTTTGTTTATTTTGTTGTTTTTGTTTGTTTGTTCAAATTAGCCTATACTCTATAAACCAGTCGGAAAGGATCGCTCCATTACAAAGGTGTAATTCATATTATAAGTAAACTTATCAGTCATAAATACAGGTCATATATATTAGATATCAGATATCAGATATTTTAATAGGAAGTCTCCTCTCTGAAAATCCTTTCGGGAAGAGAGGGGACTATAAACTGATACACATACATACAGGTCACACAATAGGCGAGGTATACTGGAGAGACAGACATTGGAGGTTTTACAGTATGTAAATTGTTTGTGGGAATGGCTTAAGTACGCTATTTAGTCTTGGATCGCTAAGTCTGTTAGATGATGTCTGGCGCGACTGTCGGTGTGACTGTCTCAAGGAAGTTAATTTGCCATGTGTGTGCTGCTTTTTAGATAACTGTTGTATTAACGTCCAGTTTCATTCGATGGTATCTATTTTGCGCTAAGCTAATTTCCTACATTTTGTCGTCAATATTTCTGCTGTTACACTCCCCCAAAATCAGAGTTATCGCGCACACTTTCAAATACATACACGGTCGAACCCAATCAGATTTCTCCCCAAGTTAACCAATAAAATGGCAAAGTATATGTCTCAATTCGGATAATCACGTGTGCAACAGATTTTTTTTTTTTTAAAGAATGACTAGATCTTATATAGCTTTCCCGTTCTTCTAACGACAATGGCTTGTTGTGCATTAATATCAGCACGCAATTTATCCCGAGAAGTGTATATGTTGATGAATTTACGACAGGATACAAGTAGTAGAGCCATGGCTCTGCCAAGGTAATAGATGCAAAAACTTAGTCCCTGCTAGCTACAAGGTCTGAAGTTTGGCAGAGAGAGGACAACCCCTGGTCACCAACATCAACAGGGCCAACAGGATTAACATGAATACACGGGAACCAAAGTTTCGTAAAATAGAAGAACCAGCAGCAAAGATGAACCGAGGCAGGCAACACAACAGCAAACTTACAACCTCGCCATTACAATGGATACTCATGAAAGTAATGCTCTAACTAGACTGAGACCCTTAGTATAAATTCTTCCCTTTTATGGGGAACTTTTAAACTCTTTTTTAAATTTTATTTTATTTCTTCTGTTTATTGAATGCATCAAATTTGGATCTCAAAATAATAAAATGAGGATTTCAAGTAGGTCTATCAAATGCAATGTCTAATACTGAGAGCGATATCTGATCCTTTTTTTGTCTTTTTTTTTTTTGAGTAAATTTACGTCCCTGGACACATTAAGCGTATAGGGGACGGGTACCTGCGGTAGTTTTCAATTCTTCGTCATCCTTATTGACCTCTTATTCTTCCTCCGCCTCTCCGTCGTCATCCACTTCTTTCTCTTTCTTGCTTTCGATAAACAACATTTTTGCGACCTTTTTGTACTGAATGCTAAACGAAGCCATTCATATTCACGCCCTTCGATTTGTTTTATTTGGAAATAACTGGGCCAAACGTTATTGATCATGACAGTTCCAAGGTGGTTCTTAGCCTTTTCAGTCAGCCAAGGTTGACCAAAGCATACACGGGGAAGATCACATAGGGAAATACTGAAGCCACCGACCAAGATGGACGTGGGCGGGGAACTCCCTGGGGCATTCATCGATTTATGACGTTATCGCTGACGGGCCACCACCGCTGAAAAATGGATCCTGGACAAAAAAGATCTCGGCAGTTGGTTCCCTTGACCAATGCAAAAAAATGGGACTAATTTGCCTTGAATTTGTGAGGTGCGAGTTTTCAATGGGATGGGATGTCGGATAGCGCAGTGGTTGAAGCACTCGCTACTGTGTCGCAAGTTAAGCACCGTCCAGTGCGGTTAGCACTTGGATGGGTGACCGCAAAACGTGAAGCGACATATAACAACGACCCCAGTTGACTCAACTGCGCCAGAAATCGTCCCCTATACGCTTACGTGTCCGGGGACGTTAATCTATATAACTATCTAACTATCAACTGTGACTGAATACCTACTCTCTTAAGGGAGGGGAAGGTAAAGCAGCGAGGGAGAGAGATGGGCAACACCCTCATTACCCTGGCCCAAGATAAGTGTGATCTCCAACATCACGCTCCTCTACGGCCACAAGGTTATGGGACAACCCAGGGCCGGACCTAAGTTTTTGAGGGGTAGGGGCCCAAATATATTTTAGGGTAGTAGTGAAGGCGCGAAACGCCGAGCCGACGGCGCGAAGCGCCTAGTTTGCTAGGGGGGTCCGGGGGCATGCTCACCCGGAAAATATTTTGAAAAGGGAGAAAAAATGGTGAAGTCTGGTGCAATCTGAGCATGTAAATTGCAAAATTTTGGTGCTATAGTTTGCCACTGATTTTGGAGAAATTACCTTTAAAAAAGTGTGTGTGTGTGTGTGTGTGTGTGTGTGTGTGTGTGTGTGGGGGGGGGGTTTCTTTTCTTTCTTTTATATTTTTCCCCCACATTTTTTTTCTTTCTTTTTTTTTCTTCCTTTTTTTTCACAAAAGGGTAGGGGCCCGGGCCCCTCGGGCCTCTAGGGCAGGTCCGGCCCTGCTACCTTTACCTACCTTTACCTTTACCGAGTTTTCAAAGATGTCGAAAGTTAGTTTGCTATTGTGTATACATGAAATGTATACATGGAATTAAAAACACAGACCTAAAACAACTGGTCATATGCATGCTACACACAAGAGTGTAGAGTCATGACTTTGTTGGCCTGTAGAGTCTATCAGAAAGTAAGTCTGTGCAGTATGCCTTTTAATGCAATTAACATAGTAATTTGACAACTAGAATAGCTGAGCCCACATGACTCACACGCTCCTTATGGATCTCGCAATATTTTACATGAAAATGAGTGCCCAGAAAAAAATGAAACGGTGGCATTACAATCCAAAGTAATACCGACTTTGATCTTTCTATGCCCTTGATCTTGAGATGACATTGATTTCCGGCTCCAAATACACATGCACTATCAAATAAACTACAGCAAAAGTTATATTATGTCAAAAACGTTGACCTTCATTGACCTTGACCTTGGGATGACCTTGACCTTTACGTGACCTTTCATGCATGTCTGATCAAATAACCCAATGTTGTTGCATACTATGGGTTAAATATCCAGCCATTCAACTATACGATGACCATTTTTTTTGCAATGATTTTGCAAGTCCTAAAATGACCTTGACCTTCAAGATCAAGGCATAAACAGAACACATATAAAAGATCAATATATCATCTCTAAAATGCAACAAGTTTGGATATTATATCTCTCATAGTTTAGGGTCAAGGTCACTTCAAAATACCTATACGTACTAACCGACTTTGGACAGCTTCAGTGACCTTGACTTTGGAGTGAGGTTGACCAAATTTGTATAATATGTGTGTCTCATTAATATTTATCATGCTTAAATAAATCATACATGCAAGTTCAATATTACTAACCTAGGAAAAATGTGAAATTTTGTTTTAAAAAAAATCAGTTTTTGACTAACATTTGTTGACCCTGTGACCTTGACCTTCAAATGAAGTCACTCATTCACTTATATACTTATATCATGGATATACATCATCTTACCAAGTTTGGTTGTGATAGCTGTAATAGGTTCTGAGTTATTAATTTGTTTTCTTCTGTAAAGCGCTAAGAGCTCTAGTGAGGAAGGGCGCTGTACAAATGTTCCTATCCTATCCTGTCCCATAACCCGAAGGTCGTAGGGGCACCACAGATGATCGCTTAACCAGCATACTCCATCTTTCTCTGTCCTCAGCAGCCCTCATGGCTTCGCTCAGTGTCAAACCAGTCCATTCTCGAATGTTGTCCTCCCACCTCTTTTTCGGTCTCCCCCTTCTTCTACCTCCTTGCACTGTGCCTTGCAGAATGGTCTTTGCAAGGCCTGATGATCTGGTGACGTGGCCATACCATCGGAGTTTCCGTTTCTTCACCACTGTGAGCAGGTCATCGTGTTGTCCAATGGCTTGTGTGATGGTCTGTCGGACTTCAATGTTGGTGATGTGTTGGGTATAGGAAATGCACAGAAGTCTTCTGTAGCACCTCATCTCCATGCTTTGTATTCTTCGTTGTTAATTATTATTATTATTATTATTATTATTATTATTATTATTATTATTATTATTATTATTATTATTATTATTATTATGATTATTATTATTAATTCATTTGCACGTTCTGCACAGACAGACGCCGGACGGCGAACAGGCGGACGGACGGACAAAAATATTTTTCAATTTTGGACTATTTACAACTTATCTTGCACAGATTTGCAAAAATAAGGGGAAAATTTGTTCCGGGGTAAATACACAGTCTCATATTGCTATGCATGTGATTCAAAAAGCAATGGTGAAGTTGATCAAAGATACTAGAACAGTAAAGATAGGTCAGTAGGCGCGATCCCTTCTATTTTCATTCAGGACGGCCTGCGGCAAGCGCTCCAAGCGGTAATACTGATCACACAACCAAGGGAGGTAATTTTGAATTAGAGCGAGAGCAGTTTTTATAGGCCTACATGTGACCAAAGATACTAGAAAAGTATTTATATCTTTGATGTGACATCCGAGCGGGTTGTTGATCACACAGTAGACCTCTGACGTTTATTATAGGTTTACACATCGAACAAATCATTAGATCAAGCCAAACATAAATTAAATACAAATAAAGTAAAAATAATCTCTCATCACAACATTTTTTTTCTTTTTAACCGGCCTAGTTGTTTATGTGCTTTGTAAATCATTTATGTACAAGTGTTTGTGTAAACAATGTTTTTCAGTGTATGCATGTATTATTATTATTTTGTATTTAACAGGGGTCAGAATGATGTGGAGGAGCAAGCTCACATAGATTATTGCATTGTTCAGTATATGTTAGTTTATTATTATTATAGTATGACTTTATGTGCATGCTATTACTATTCTCAAAAAAAAAAAAAAAAATATATATATATATATATATATATATATATATATATATATATATATATATATATATATATATATATATATATATATATATATATATACACACACACTATATATACACACACAGCCTCGCACACACACACACACTTACACATAAACCATATCTATCTCTTTTTTGTTAATAACACACTGGTTCAGTGATAATTCAATAAAAAAAAATTATTTGTATATTAGGTTATAATTCTTGCATTCAACTACACTTAACCCCAATCGTATGACACTTCAATCGTATGACACTTTCATTGTATGACACTTTCATTGTATGACACTTCAACCGCATGACATGTATACAGACGTTGGTCGCAGAGATGGGAGCACTCGTTGGAATACCACAGTGCCATCATATTATTACACTGCAGCAACTGCACAAAACTGACCACACTGTCAAGCAACTTTACATTATTCAAGTAGGCTTTTGACAAGTCTGTGGTCCACTTCTCTAGCCTCCCTGCCAATCGTTCTTTATCCAGCTACTGTTGAAGTTGTTGTTGTTGTAACATAAGTTGTACTAATAAAAATGTCACACTTTCTGTGGAAGTAGGATAGCTTGATTTGTTTACACAAACTGTAGGCGACTTTGGCGTCAACTTTAGATAATGTAACCTCGTCGTCGACGTTGAAACCAGGGTGTAGTAGTCGTCGTTGTTGTCGCCAAGCACTACATCATCCCGTGCGCACAGCTCGTTGAGGTGCATCCAGTCTAACCTCGCCCAGGTAACTGTAGAGTGCTTTAGGAGGATACCCACCTCTCTTCTCTGGTAACCGGCAAAAGTGTCGCGAGCCTCTGGCACTTCCCTCTTCTGCATGTGCAGGGCAAGACAGGGAGCGTCAAAACAATTACCAGTCCTTACATTAGAAAATCAAGTGTTATCCTACAAGCAAAATATTAAATTCTTAGGTGTACATTTGACTCCCATGTTAAAATGGAAATCTCATATTGAGTATTTAATTAAAAAAGCAAGGCAAAGGTTTAACTTATTAAAGACTTTAAGTTTTCAACCATTTAGCCAAGACACTAAAACTTTGTTGCATTTAGCGTCGTCCCTTGTTAGGTCAAAGTTGTTATATGGCCAAGAAATTAATTTTTCAGCCCCTACTTCTCTCTTAAACAGGCTTCAAAGTATTGACAGTAAGTCCATTAAAGTGGCCCTGGGTGTTCCAGTGCACACAAACACATTAAATGTGTATAAGGAGTGTGGTTTACTGTCATTGTCAGAACAACGAAAATTAGCAACTGCAAAATATTTGATAAGAGGTTTGTCTGTAGAGAATTCAGTAAAAGAGGAAATTATAAACTTTTCGAAAACACAATATCCAAAAGTAACACAGAATATTTCTTATATTCAAACAACACAAGACTATACACAGGACATTATGATGGAATGTAATATTGATATTGCAAACATTCCGATAATGCCTGTTTCTCCAAGAATTCCACCTTGGGAACACTTAAAAGCAGAATTTGATTTAGATTACACCGAGTTAAAGAAAAATGAAAAATGATAATATGCTTAAATCTGAGTTTCAAGAGCATATTTCAAAACATTACTCGCAACATTTAAAAGTGTTCACAGACGGTAGTGTACTCGAGTCATCAGCATGTGGTGCAGGGTTTAGTATACCCGCACTAAAAATCAACCGTTCTTTTTGTTTGGGTAATAATTTATTAATATTCACATGTGAACTTGTTGCTATATTAATGGCTACAGAATTCATTTTATCTATTCCTAAACAAATACTTCAAGTAGCAATTTGTGTTGATTCTAAGGCTGTGCTCCTTGCCTTAAGAAATTGGAAAAGCAAAATTCGTACAGATTTATTGTTTGAAATACGATTTCTTATACATTGTTTACATATGAGAGGTACCAGTGTGACTTTTTGTTGGGTACCATCTCATGTAGGTATTTATGGTAATGAGCTCTCGGATGCGTTGGCTAAGTCAGGAGCGGACAATTCTGACGCTGTCATGCTCAAGGTTGACTTAGCTGCATGTGAATATTTTGCCCTTTTGGAAAAAGTTGCTTACAGAAATGTTAAACTAGGAAGTGCTGTAAAAGGACCTAGAAGTGTGTCAAGGCTGGTTTATAAATTACGATTGAATTCATGGAGTACGAAATATGTGAAAGATATTAAATGTATATGTTCAGAAAACATTACAGTCCAACATCTGATTGTTGATTGCCCAGGGCTGCAATCAATGTACAAAGACAATGGTGTAAACGTAACAACTTGTGACCTTCGAGAAGTTGTGCGAAGTCCTATTATTTACGATATCGTAAACGTCATCATGAAATCGTCCTTATCAACAGTGTTGTAACTGATATCACTACAGTTGTTAGTTTTATTGTGTTGTAACTAAATTAATTGTCTAATATCACTGTCGTGAAGAGACAATAAATTCAACCATTGAAATTGAAACAGGGAGCGTGCTCCCAAAATATAATTTAACCACTAAAACTTTAAAAAATAGATAAATAGAAGAAGAAGACGAAAACGAATGAACAGTGAAGTTTAACATATATACACCCACCATTAGCGATATGGCAGGCAAAAATAACCATCTCAGGCAAGTGGGATAGGGACGTGAACACTGGACCACCAGACCAATCATATACTGCTAAGATGGATGGCCACTGTTATTTTTCCCACCACCGGATCGGAACCTGGGTCATCAGGTGTGGCAGGCGACCGTTCTACCTCTGAGCTACGGTGGTGGGACAAGAAGAAGAAGAACGAACAAGAAAAAGATCATATTAGATGATGATGATGATGATGATGATGATGATGATGATGAAATCTCTATAAAATAATATATATAATTTTTTAAATATAATTTTTGTTTTTAATTACTGCAATTTGCGATTGTATTTTACACCTGGCAAGCTTACGATATTAAAAACAGTTATTATTATGTATAATTTCCTCTGATTGTTTTGTTTACTAGCCACACCCACATACATACAATTATTAGTCCTAAACAACTGGCATATTGTGATGTATTCAATGAATGCAAAGTGTAACATAATTTGTGCATTCAGAGCATGCTGGTGCTAAAGATAATATTGTTGTTTATTTTATTTTTATTTTTGTGTGTGTGTGTCTTTGGGATGGGTGTAAGGAGAGAAACAAAGAACTAACACACACACACACACACACACACACACCCCACACACACACACACACCCCTACACATACTTGCAATTCATCATAAATGGGTTTATTTAAGAATGTAGGAATCGGAAAGTGATTTTTTTGACGGAAAGAACGCAAACTTCTTCTAGAAATGTAAGAATCTAAGTCAAAATTGGCTCTTTCCGTCTAAAAAGTTGACCTAGTTCGTCTCCTAAAGGCGACGAAATAGGTCGAATTTTCTTCAAAATTTCTCCGAAAATGGACTGCATTTTCTCCGTCCCGGATAGTGCACTCCTCTGTACTTAAAACACTCTCATGCACTACAACTGCACTCCCTTGCACTAAAAGAGCACTCCCGCGCACTTATAAAAAAGTGGGGTCCTGGAAAAAAGTGGGTTCCAAGCAAATGAACCCATTTGTTACTACGAAAGACAAGGTCTGCTACCCATTTGTGCGCTTTTGTGGGTACCCTCCCCCCCCACACACACACACACACGCACAAATCCAACAAACCCCAGACTTTGAGCTTCGTTATAATTCTTAATCGCAAGCATTTTTATTTAAATAGTAAGCATTAGTTCTCACACGTTCTAACTCTACAAAGTTGCCAAAGTAATTGTATTTAAGTCACACGTGAGACACAGTAAACACATTGTTTAAAGATAAAATGCAATCAGAGAGCTATAATAAAGAGAGAGCCTGCTTTGCGTGTAGCCCTACGCTTCTCTGCTTAAAAGGTCGTGTTTGAGCCTTAGTGCAAGGCCGATGGAAATCAACACTTCCGGTTTAGTCTGCAACAATGGATGTGTCAGCAAACTTCATGGGTAACTTCGACGAAATCGTTGAGGTTAGAAATATATTCCGTTCTTTTATTTAATATTTTCGTTTTTTGTCCCAAGTAGGTCGATAAATTTATGTTGTCTTATAATTAATCAGTTATTTAGGGATATTATTATTAGCTACATGTACATGGCTACTAATAATTATAAAGTTTAGCAATAGATAGATAGCATACTATTACTATAAATTATTATGTATACTATTGTCTAGAACATTGCTATAGCATTGTTACCTTTTAAAGAAATAACTTTAATAAATAATTACAATAAATTTTAGAATTTTTTTAAAAAGATTTTAATGCTTTATTATCCCTTTTTATCGGGAAATTCTGGGCCGCCTCCCCTGTGGAAGGCGTAGTCGCAGCCTGTGGCGCGCCCAAACCCAACCTACCTAACATTAGTTGTAATTTTTTGAAATTTAGAAATTCTTTAAATTTTTGAAATTTTTGGAAATTTTGCTGGGGGAGCCAACCGGAGAAAACCCCCGAGACGTTGCCCGAGTCGAAAGTAAATAATATTCGGAGAAACATAACGCCCCGATGCAGGATCGAACCCACACCTGTCAGGCGCCATTGGTTACAAGGCAAGTTAGTCCCGCCCTAGCCCACTTGGCCACAACGCTCCTGCTTACTGCGTATGAAACATTCTTCCTTAAAATGCCTAGAACAGATTGTCGCATTAGTTTTTCGGCATTTTGTAAGTACACCACCACTGTCACCGTGTCATGTACTGTCAAAACATAAAATCGGATGTTTCCATTTCTACCGGGCTTTGACGCATGCGCGGTGAGAGGTTTTTGTCCGCTACGCAAAGCAGGCTCTCTCTTTATTCCAGCTCTCTGATGCAACTAAATGTTCACATGAAACACACCAACAAACGACAATGTTTTGGTGTTTTAGGCCACAGGCCCTAATCGCAACGTGCATCAAACAGAGAGCAAAGTCAAAGAAATTCATAATTAATATACCTGTATACATAAACATAAGAAAAAAAGAAGGAAAAATATTTTAAGACAAAAAAATATTATTAAAAAAACACCATAATAATAACGTTTAATCATCATCATTATCCTTGCCAGTGTCAATGCTGTTGTCATCACAACCATAATAAATTAATAATAGTAACAATAATGATCATCATCACCACTATGAACATCACAATGTTGAAACAGGTGCCCAAGCACATTTACAAAACAGAATTAAACATGTCTAGATTTGTTTTTTTTTACAAAAAAAGCAATAACACTGAACATATGCAAGCACTTACCTGCATATTACAAAATCTGAATACTAAATGCAATGAGTGTATGTGTGGCGTACTGATTGTCTAGCTGAGTTGAGTTGTGTTTAACACTCACTTTTTTTGGGGGGGGGGGGGTGGGGGGGGGTGGGGGGGGGCTTACTCTGGTAGGAATCATCAGTGGGCAATAAAATAAGCTTTACAATTACGCCTATTGACACACAGTTTTTGACTGTACATTTTATAATCATCAAATGTTATCGTAATAATGCCCAAAATACACATACATGTCCTAGATATATTGATATTATACTAAACGTACATTTACACTTAAAAAAAAAGTAATAGTGTTCAACAAAGCACAGCACACCATATCAGCTTATTTTTCTCTGTGGCGTTCATAAACTGGGAGTCTTCAAAATGGTCACTGCACAGGTAGTAGCCAGACTTGTACACTTAGTTTAGCATCTTTCTGCAGCAGATCTTCTCTCCTCACCCTCTGTGCACACGCAGTCTTTGCATCTGTAGCAACACAACAAAAATAGGTCATGGTGATGAAATTATAATTACTCAACACACAGTCCAAGCATCAAACACATTACATCCACTATCTTGATATTCTGAAAAGTGATGTAGAAAAAAAATAAAAGAGACAGCTATTGCTGCACAGTTCGATTTTCTCATTCCTGCTTCATATTGCTTTCGGGGGTGGGGGCAGGGCGGTGGGGACAAAACATGTAGATTGCTTCGCCAGGCCTTAAAGTACAAAATGATGTTTGTGCATCACACAGCATGTTTGATGTTTTAACCCAAGTTAAAAGATGTTTATAAAAGCTGATCGATGCGAACACGTGTACTGTCAGGAGACGAAATGTAATGTTGACGACCGGTCTAGTTCAATTCAGAATCGATTAATATATTTTCAAACAAAGATAGCCAAAAGAATACTGGTTCTTACCTCGCCTCGTCTTTTGGGAATCGGAAGAAAGATTTTCCAGGGCATTTAAATCTGGAGTTGGTACAGTAATTGCACTGCAAGACGCACCACCGCGACGCTTCTTCGAGTTAGTATTCGACGCCATGTTCAACCACGCAGCTAGGGGGCGCTCACTTCCGCCGATCATCACAACAAAGCGCTAATGACGTATCTTTATTTATACTATCTTTGAGTTGATGTAGAATGAGAATCTGCAGCGTACCGGCTATATATAAATACACTCTTGAAAATGTTTTTTTTTTTTAATAATAAAAAAAAATTAAAAAGACAACCATTTTTATGAACGTAGCTATGGGGGTTGCTAGGATGAATTAGCTGCAGCCATTCAGAAGCAGTAGGTGCGAACTTTATATTGCTACGTCTAAAAAATATGATTCCGATTGCAGCAAAATAGTCTTAGACATGTCTGTAATGTTATACTTCCTTCCAATACTATCCAAACACGAGGTTACAATGCTAAAATTATTTTAAAAACAAAAATACTGACGAAGATGCACATCAAGCGAGCACAACCTATGTTAATCTGATGAATAAAACTTGATGCAACAACAACAACAAGCGAGCAAATGGCAGTGTCTTATGGCGTACGAACAGGGTCAAACGCGCGATGAAAAGTAGCGATGCTTTGCATCGATACTATTCTCATAAGGATCCATCCGTTTAGGAAAGTATCGCTACTTTTCTCAAAAGGATCGCACATTTTCTCAAATGGAACGCCAAATGCGAAAGTATCGATGCTTTCTGAAAAGTATCGATGCTATGCTTTGCATCGATACTTTTTAAAAAGTATCGATACTTTGCATCGATACTTTAGCTCGAGCTGTTTCATCGCGCAGTTCCGAAGTTTACCGAGGCGAAACACAGTTTCTGCAAACTGAAATCGGGCAAGCTAATGAAATAATATACATTTATTATGTAACATTCCGCAGTTCCAATTGTCCTTTGCAGAGCAAATTAATTAATAAATATAATTTTTCCACATAGCCAAATATAAGAATTAATATTAGTTAATAAATAATATCTACATCCATCTTCCCGCCTCAAGTAACGCAAAACGAAAGGAAAGCATTCCGCTTTAGTTCCGATCAAACTTTTGGGAAATTTGCATACTGTGTTTTCGGAAGAACTCGGAAATGCGCGATGAAAAGGATCGATCCTTTCGTAACGGAGCGATGCAAAGTAGCGATACTTTTCAAAAAGTACCGATGCAAAGCATCGCTACTTTTCATCGCGCGTTTGACCCTGTTCGTACGCCATAGTGTCTGAGCGTAGGGCGTGGAGAGTGCCGTGTGCAAAATGATCACAAATAGGTGGGAATTCCTGGAATACTCTGGACGGCGTTTCAGGACCTCTCTAAGGCCAAATTCAGGCGTCACCAAAACCCACACCATTTAAAAGGTGCAGCCGGTGAACAGGGCTATACAGTAAATCGGTCGAACGACACACTAGTTATTTATCGGCACTGTTAATTCATGTCCTTTTTTGTTGTGTATTTTCGTGTATTTTTGTGTATTTTTGGTAGTTCTCAAAAACTGTTAGTTGCTTAGAGACAAAAAAAAAAAAGGGTTATAAGTTTTGACTCACATGCATAGCGAAATGGGAGTATGTATTAACCCCTCAAAGTATTTCCTGTATTTTTTTTTTTTTTTTTTTTCAAATATGTGAGAAAACAAACAAACAAACTAACAAACAAACAAACTAACAAAACAACAACTCTCCGTCTGTCTTTACGTCGCCCGGAGTCTGCCATCCGTTTGCGCAAAACCTGCAAGTGGATTAATATCTCAGATCCTATTTCAACTATCCTATCCTATCCAGTAACTCGAAAGTCGTTGTAGCACCACAGATTATCCTTTTATTGCCGTCCGATGGCAAAGTAAAGCAAGTCCAGTACAGCTTCTTTTTACATATGAGCATGAGAGGTTTCTGAAGGTCAAAGTCATCCCAAGATCAAGGTCACTGAAGGTCAAGATCACTGAAGGTCAAGGTCACTAAAGGTCAAGGTCATCCCAAGGTCACTGTTGGAGCTGGAGGTCAAGGTCATCTCAAAGTAAAGAGATTCGAAAGATCAAAATCTTTATTAGTGACATTATTTTTGCGCAAAACACCCACCCACCCACCCACCCACCCACACCCACCCAACCACACACACCCACACCCACACCCACACCCACACACACACTCACACACGTACATTTGTGTAGAAACGACGTTGTGATGACTGCTGTGAAACTCTACATACATTATTTTGACACACTTCCCATTTTTGTGACATTATTTTGACATTTTCAATTTTTTTGAAGCTATCCCTAACCCTTACCCCAAACCCTAAACCTAACCCAAACCCTAACCCTACCCTAAGCCTAAAACAGCTGTAACTCTACCGGAACACTATTTTGACGTCAAAATAACGGGGCCGTCCAAAAAAAGTCAAAAGAAAGTATGTAGAGTATCAAGTGTATGTCAGGGTAACGTCGTTTCTACATGCCCACCCGCTCGCGGTTAATAAACACGCGCACGTCGGCTCGCGAGTGCACCCGGAAATACATCCATCCGCACACACGCACGCGCGCTCTCACACATACACGCACATATACTACACGCCCCCACATTCTAAGGATTATCGTTGCAATTCCTCTCTAAAGCCCATGCCACACGAGCGTCAAATCTACTGGACTTGACGCGAATCGGAGCAATTTTCGACTTCGAAGTCGGAATTTCATTTTGACTTGAATCGCGCAGTGCCACACGAAAGTCGCACATCGAGTCAAACTTGAGGGTTATTGGTCTTGAAGTTTTGCTGTACGCGTGTTTGTGATCACGTGATTCGTATTCTGCTTCTCATTGGCCAAAAGGTCCGAATCACACAATCGAGACTCGCGGAATTAGAACCTGTTGAAAGTCGGCAATCGGAGCCAATTCAAAGAATCTGGATTCGCGATGCACAGGGTGCCACACGACAATCAAGGGATTTTGTCGTGATTTAGTGATTTGGATTCAAGATTTGACGCTCGTGTGGCATGACCATAATGGGTGTCCGAAAATGGGGAACTCTAAGGAGTGTATGAGTCTTCACACAAAGTGAGCCCAGCAACAGGTAAACAAATCAACTACGACAATGAGCTGTAAGGAACTTATAGGAAAACACTAATCTATTTCTGAATTGAGCTCAATTGAATTCAACTGATTCCTTTTTTTCCCTTTTTTTTTTTGAGGGGGGGGGGGGGGGGGGGTGGGGGACACGCTTTCCACCGAGAGCATCGTAAATGTAAAGTGGTTTTTAGAAATAATGACAATGGACTGAATAGATCTTACCCGATCCTAGCGATTAAAACGGAAACCAACCAGACTTAGTGGAGCAATGCTTTAAATGCTGTAACATAATCCTGGTCCAAGAAGGGCACTTTTCAACAACTGTTCAAGGCACAATACCCATTGGCACAACTGGGCTTAAAATATGACTGAAGAAATTTTTTTTTTTAAATGAGGCGGGTTGGAAATGACAATTTTGTACTTTAATGAAAGGAAGTCTGCGCTGTATCTAAAAACAGCTGAGTCGATTTTGACTCCGCTCTCCCCCTCTCTTCCACCCTAACAGATAATTCAACTATTGGCATATCAGTCTATTTTCCTTTTGCTTCGTTCGGACAAAACCACAGGCGCTTGTATCTGGACACGCGAGCGCCTATGCCTGTATCTATAATAACCAAAGGGAGACGTGTTTCACAGGCATAGGCGCTTGCGCGTCCAGATACAAGCGCCTGTGGATCAAACCGAATCACAACCCTACCAAGAAAACCAGCACTTAAGAGCTGCTCAAGGTGCTGGTCGATACAGGATCTAACCCAAGCTCGCCCGAGACGCCCACCTGCAATCTTTGGGCGCATAATCTGACGCCCAGACGACTGAGCTCAACCCTGGGCGACCAGGGACGAGGGAGAAGGAATAGTAGTGCATGCTGGGTGTATTTGTGTAGCAGGCGCTCACCCGTCTAGGACATGAGCGTCAGGATCTTTAAAGTCCATGTTAAAGGAATGGGTGCGTGCACAGACTAGACCTCTCCCTTCGTGGGGGTGCCGGGGGTTTCTGGGGGTTTCTGTATAAATAGTATCCCCACTTTCTGGAAATTTAGTTTAATTAAATTTAAATTCCCACTGTCGCTGTCTTTCTTCTTTGTTCTTTCTCCTTTTTACTCTGTTCTATCAATCTACTTCACTATCTTCTTCTTCGCTAAACCAGTCACCTTTTTTTGTTTCTTCTTTAAAGCTCTTCCAAAACTCCTCATGTGTGTTCGAGGTCTGTTGGGTCAGCTTGGGAGTATTGGACGATTTCTGCCAAATGGTCACTGGGGCTTCCTATCCTATCCTATCCTATCCCGTAACTCGGAGGTCGCAGGGACACCACAGATGATCGTTTAACCAGCATACTCCATCTTTCCCTGTCTTCAGCAGCCCTGATTGTTTCGCTCAGTGTCAAACCAGTCCATTCTCGAATGTTGTCCTCCCACCTCTTTTTCGGTCTCCCTCTTCTTCTACCTCCTTGCACTGTGCCTCGCAAGATGGTCTTTGCAAAACCTCATGATCTGGTGACGTGGCCATACCATCGGAGTTTAATTTTTTTCACCACTGTGAGCAGGTCATCGTGTTGTCCAATGGCTTGTGTGATGGTCTTTCGGACTTCGTCGTTGGTGATGTGTTGGATATAGGAAATGCCCAGAAGTCTTCGGTAGCACCTCATCTACATGCTTTGTATTCTTCGTTGTAGATCTGCTGTGAGGGTCCATGTTTTGCAAGCATACAGGAAGATGGAGATGACAAGGGAGCGCAGCAGGCTTCCTTTGATATTAATTTTTTTAGCAATGTAGGTATTTTCTAAGTATGTGTTGATTTTTTTTATAATGATGTAGCCGAGCGGAGCGTTTGACTCCCGTCTCTCGGCCACGACCTTGAGAACATTGCTCCACCCGAGGGACATAAAAATATTTGCCCTGCAAGGCGGTGAAGCGTGGTTGGGAATACCGGGTTGCCGGCTACTAGTGGCACGCACTCTATGCAAAGTCGCTGCCATCGACCTGCATAAAATGCCTGCCGACAATGTGGTCTCGCTCGCCACCAAACGCAGCAGGCGAATGGTCAGCCGGGGAGAACAAATGTCGTGTCGCCCTGTCCTGCGTAACCCAATGGCATACCCAAAGGATTCTGCAAAGCAGGAGCCACCCAAGGCTAGTCTAACCAAGAAAGTCAATTTAGACAATTTCTCCCCCAAGCATCAACCAGTCGCCTCCCTTTCCGCTACAATGATGTTTGTATTCTATTTTGTGTTTGTAAACGGGGATTCGATAAATTACATAAATTCGATAGAGTACAGCCTCAGCGTCCCCTGCGTGGGATACTTTTATTGTAAAGTGACCGGCTGGTGGAGTGCTTTCAGTGTTACCACTAGGATTGTTTCAGCAGATCTTTTATACGGATCAGGGGTGAGTCCTCTTTCAACCAAGTGGTTATCCTGATTTTTTTTTTTTGGTCCTGATTCGGCTCTTTGCAGTAGGTTGGATCCTGTAAGCAATGAATAACTAACAGACTAGACCTCGGTTTATACTCTCATCCGAAGGAAATTTTTGTCCCGCCTTTGTGTGTAACAGCGAGTGTCTGTAACAAAACTCATTGGAATGGCTTGGCGTTTTATTTTTGGTGTGTCACAGTGACTCTTGGACAGGAGATAATCCCACATGGCTAGAAGTAATAAGGTTAGCAGACTACACAGTAATTGCTCACGTGGAGATGTAGTCTGTGATAGTGCAGTGTAGAGGAGGGTAGGGAACGGTAGGGTCGGGTACCACACCGCCATCCACGCCCTCGACCCATTCTCGTGAAGTTAACCAGGGAGTGGGAGGAGCCTGACATGCTAATGCTTGCTTACGTAACGTCTTGGGCGCTCCACGCGGGGGCTGTCCCGTCCGTATAGGAATTCTGATCGTTGTGAATTGCCAAGAAATCATTTCCAATCATTTAATCTCTCCCAACCCAGTTTTGCTTATGTTGAAATATTTAAAAAAAAAAAATCAACCATACGACGTATTTTATACGTTTGTGTGTGGCATTTGTCATACATTTGGTGGATTTCTAGTTCGAGGTATTATTCCCTATACAGTTTTACAGTGTTGATTGTTTAAGCACATCTTTGTTCTCTGTGTTTGGAAGTTTTTGTAAATGTGGACCATACCGGATTTTTTTAATTCATTATATTTATTAGTTAGTTTGTTTTCAATGCGCAATTTTTGAAAGCAAACGTTTTGCGATTGCGAATCAGCAAAAACAAATAATTCCAATTTTTGGTTTTTTTTTTGTGTGTGGCTAGACAAAACTGTTTTATTCCAGAAAATGCCCGGCCTACAGTTCGTTAATTTTTTTTTAAAGAAATCAAAGTTTTGACTTTGAATTTTCCAAACGATGTGTTTAAGGAGCGTTTAGACGAAAACGCAACTTTCAGTTGTGATTGTTTAAACAATTTAACACAATTTTCTTTCTCTCTCTTTTTTTTTTCCGAAGTAAATTTACACAAGTAAGTTTGTAAAGATTCTGCAGTCGCTTGAATTTCTTAACAGCTTTAAATGGAATTGACCAAAACGCAGTTTTGTAGGTACATTTACAAAACACAGTATTGTGTCATTTTTTTTGGGTTTGTATTCTGGAAATACTTTGAAATTGTCCAGAATGTGAACGAGACCGATGTCGGTTGGTCAGTGGTTCCGTCCGTCTCACATCCTATCTCAAGAGCCATTGTAAAATTGTGTTTGGATCAAACTTCATTGGAACATTTGGTTTGTGGCCAGCTTCCCGTTGTCATCGTATTTAATATTTGCTTTACCTCAAAGGTCAAAGTCGCTTGGGACAAACTAGTAGGTCTATTTGCTGGACGCAATTTGCTCTAAATTTCAATTTAGAAGGGGCTGGACCGATTTGATGATTTTTGGTATTCAGTGGCTTCATGCAGCTCATGGCCAATCATTCAGAATCGGTCCATTGATCGGTTAGTCGGTCCGTGGGTCGCTCCGTCTCCCTTTCAAATCATATAATATTTAAAATTATCCAAATAAAAAGAAGCTGACTGATTTTGATTATTTTCGCTATGCAGATAATCTAACCATTGCTCAGCCTTTAATGTAATTCATATTTGCACGTTCTCAAAGGCCAAGGTCGTTATGGTTTATCATTTTATAAACAGGTATTGCGCTGAATCTCAAAATCGGCTGAACGGATTTTGATACATTTTGGATTTAGTGATCAAGCGTTCCAGAATTTAGAACGATCAAAATGTCGGTAGTTAGACGGGTCTGTCGGTTTGTCGGTCAGGCCCATTGGACGCTATATCTCAAGACACACTGAACGGATTCTGACCAAACGTCATAGGAATATTACTATTTACTATATTATTAGGTATATTGCAATGGCCTGCTTTCCGTGGCATCATATTTGGTCTACCGCAGAGATCAATATCACCTGAAACATTTAATTGCTACACACGTTTTGCTCAATATCTCCAAAACGGCTAAAGCGATTTTGTTGAGGTTTGGGATAGAGATACTTTAAGTTATGGGCCATCCCACGAGTAGTCAGATTTTCGGTCAATCAGTCTGTCCGTCGTTCGAAATTTCACTTCTTTTGCTCAAAACATACTTTTGCCTTTTCTCAAGAATGGACCGAACCGAAAATTCATCATTTTAATGTTTACTTTAAAAAATTTTTTTCTTTTTGTTTCGTTATAATAAAGCCCAGTTACAATACCGACCAAAAAAATATCACATTTGAAATTGCTTATTTTTATGTACGTGTAGGAGTGGCTGGAACTACATTTGAATAGCATACCATGCATAGCAGTGTGACTCTATGTACTCACCCCTCTCCCACCCCCCCCACCCCCCATTTTCTCCCCTTCCCCCCTAAAAAAAGAAGAAAAAAAAGGGAAAAAAAGACGAAAAAAAAATTACGAGAGATGTAAAGTCCAAACTTGTGTTTAGAGATGATAGATTGATCTTTCATATATGTTCATTTTTTGCGTTGATCTTGAAGGTCAAAGTAATTTTAGGTCTTGCAATAAATATTTAAAAAAAAAACAGGTTATCGTACAGTGGAATGGCTCTATGTTAACCCATAGTATGCAACAACATTGCGTTGTTTCATAATACGTGAGCATGATATGTCACGTGAAGGTCAATTCCATCCTAAGGTCAAGGTCACTGAAGGTCAAGGTCACATTTTGGGGGGCATAATACAACTTTGGCTGTAGTTTATTTGATAGTACACGAGTGTATTTGGAGCCGTTGGTCAAGGTCATCGCAAGGTCAAGAGCATAGAAAAATCAGGTATTATTTTGTATTTTAATGCCACTGTTTCATTTTGTTTTTTTCTGGACACTAAATTTTTTATTTTAAATATTTCCATTTCCATAAGGAGCATGTAAGTCATATGGGCTTTGTCCTTCTAGTTATTTTTTCTTTTTGTCAAGTTATAAGAGTGACTGTCAAAAATACATTTGAATGTATCTTGTTTAAAAATTAATTTTAACTTAATTTTGTAAACAGTTTGTTGTTTGGGAAGTTAATTTACACACTCTGAAGTGTTCAAGCTTACACATCAGCAGAATTTCTTAGTTTTTAAATTAAAATAGCCAAACTGCAATTTTTAACATGTAAAAACTCAGAAATTCTTCCTAATGTAAATATATAACTTTAATTTAAAAAAAAATCTTCAAACTAATTTTTGTAGTTGTATATATTTGGATTATTTCTTAATTGTCGTTTTTCGTTTTTATGAAAATTTGGGTTTTACATTCTTTAATATGGTATTTTTCGCCGGGACAAACATAAAACCTGGTTAACGTTCGCTCTTTACGCTCAACAATGGCTAACAATTATTTGCAATACATTGCTGTCCCGCTAACCCAGTTGGCTCATATCCTAGTCCCAACCTAAGGTCGCGTGTCCCAAACCCACATGCGGCAGGGTGGGGTACAGGTACGAACTTATGCGACTTCAGTAGGCTACGAGACTTTTCCGATCGCCGAGGGTTTCTCCGGTTACTCCGCGGATCCGGTATCCTCTAACCTCACTTCAAAAGTGCTATTGGACTCAAGTCACTTCAATAGGGTTACTGGACTCAGTCACTGCAATAGGCAGGGGCGGATAATGAGAGGGATAGATTTAGGGTGGGGGTAGGGTGGGTCCAGGGACACATAGGTGCGCTATCTACCGCTTGGCTATCGAGGACCATTGTCAGTGTGTAATGAGGGTATGAGTTATATTTTCTCGTTACAATGAGCCTGGACCATTTGTTGAAAAGTTTACACTATATAGTACGATCAAAGAAGAGATTTAAAAAAAAAGATATTCTTAAGGTGAAAGCTCCCGATGGGCCTCTATAAAACAACCATTTGGAGTCCAGAATGAGATCAGGGTCTTCTCTAGCAGAGTGGTAAGTATGACTTTGGTCAGCTAATCGCCTTCACGTCTGGGGAAAAGCTTACATTCTACGGTGACAACACTTTACACTCATGAAGAGACAGTTCGAGAGATTTTATTTACTGACCCACAACTCTTTTTTTTCCCCCTAACTATTTATATATTGGAAGGCCATCATCATGGTATACAGCAAAATATCAAAATCTTCATCCTACCTATCTAGCACAATTCCTTCACATATCCCAGAGGCAGAGCTGAGAGGTCGAGAGCTGAGAGGCCGAGGGCCCCTTTCACTCGTGCACGATCTATTCTGTCCTATCCCGTAACTCGAAGGTCGTAGGGGCACCAGAGATGATCGTTTAACCAGCGTACTCCATCTTTCCCTGTCCTCAGCAACACTCATGGCTTCCCTCAGTGTCAAGCCAGTCCATTCTCGATTGTTGTCCTCCCACATCTTTTTCTGTCTCCCTCTTCTTCTGCCTCCTTGCACCGTGCTTTGAAGGATGCTTTTTGGAAGGCCTGATGCTCTGGTGATGTGGCCATACCATCGGAGCTTTCGTTTCTTCACCACTGTGAGCGCCTCATAGTGTTGTCCAATGCTTGTGTGATAGTCTGTCGGACTTCGTTGTTGGTGATGTGCCGGGTATAGGAAATGTCTAGAAGTCTTCTGTAGCACCTCATCTCCATGCTTGGTATTCTTCGTTGTAGGTCTAATGTGAGGATCCATGTTTCGCAAGCGTATAAGAAGATGGAGATGACAAGGGAGCGAAGTCGCCTTACCTTGGAATGTAAACTGAGGGTCCTGTCTTTCCAAATGGGATTCAACCTTGTCAGGGCAGCAGTGTTTGTGTGATCCTGGAGAGGACTTCCTGTCGTGACCCATTGTTTGATACAATAGCTCATAAATATTTTAAGCTATGCACTGTGTTGAGGGATTGGCCTTGGACTTTGATGTCCATGTTGATGTCATTGATGTTGTTGTCACCATTTTGTCTTCTCTGCACTTATTTTCATTCCATAGGCTCTGGAGGTGGTGTCAAGCCTCTGTAACAGCTGTTCAAGTTCTTGTTCCTCTCCAGCCAATCCATCAATGTCATCCGCAAAACGGAGGTTGGAGATTTTTCTACCCCCTATGCTGACTGTGCCTTCGTGATCTGCAAGGGCATCTGACATGATGCACTCTAAGAAGATGGTGAAGAGTTTTGGAGAGAGTAGGCATCCTTGACGCACACCGGTTGTTAATCTGAACCAGTTCCTGATGGAGCTGTTGTGGAGGACTGCACTGGTAGCCTTGTCATACAGGCTTTTGAAGACTTCAATAATGTTAGGGCTGATGTTGTACACTCTCATGGCTGCCCACAGATGTGCATGCCAGACTTGGTCAAATGCTCTCTTGAAGTCTACAAACACATAATATAGATGTTTTTGGGGCTGTGGGTATTTCTCGCAGATTATTCCGAGGTTGAAAATCTGCTCAGTAGTACTTCGCCCTGCCCTGAATCCTGCTTGTTCTTCAGTATGATTTGTTCAGCTTGGGGTTCCAACCTGTTGAGTATTATTTTCAGATGGTGCGGTAATGTTTACACTCCTGAAAGTTACCTTTTTGTGAAAGAGTGATGGCAAGTGACTGGGTCCATAGTGTAAATATTATGGGTGTCCAGCCTCAACTTTACGCCTCCCAACTTAATAAAGATTGGTCAACTGTGCAATTATGAATATTCATAAGAATATATATATTACCGGCAATCTTTGTATTCAGTCAATAGGTGTATTGTATAAAAAAAACAACAACAGTCAGTTCGTGCTTTGTCTGTGACCACTAGCCAGTACATGTAATGACTGAAATTTCCAGTCAATACGTTTATTGTCTTAATTTTGACCCATTTCAAGACACACAATGACTGACAGTTCATTTTAGTCAATGCGTGTTTCGCTCAGTCAAGTCTTCAGACAATTTTTTTCATTGCACATGCGAGCTTTGATTGATTGATTGATTGATTGTTGCTTTAGATCCAGCGGACTCTTCCGAGCCAAATCAGGACCGGACAACCCCCGATCCGCATAAAAGATCTGCTGATGCAACCCTAGTGGGAAAATTGAATGCCCTCCACCGGCCAGGCACTTTACAATAAAGACATCCCACGCAGGGGACGGCTGAGGCTTTACCCCAACTACTCGAACCCCCGGTTACAAAAACAAAATAGAATACAAACATCATTATAAATTTTCAACAAAACATATACATATAAAATGCCTATATTGCTAAAGAATAACATCATAGGAAGCCCAAGTGACCACCCGGCAGAAAGCGTCCAACACTCCCAAGCTGATCCAACAGACCTCATACACAAACAAGGAGTCTTGTCCAGGAAGAGTTTTCAAGAAAAAAGGTAGGTCATTGATCTAGCGAAGAAGAAGATAGTATAGCAGAGTGATAGGACAGAGCAGGAATGGGAAAGAATAAATGAGGAAGACAGCGACAGTGGTAATTTAAAGCACTAAATTTCCAGAAAGTGGGGACACTATTTATACTGAAACCCCCGGTACTCCAACGGGGGTACTGTTGCCGCAGTGAATTGGTCATTCCTATAAAGGAAAGACAGGTTTTCAACTGGGGCTTTCACTTTTCCCTTCATAGGTTAGAACAATCTACAGTGGCAAGATTGCTCATGACCCCAAGCTTAAAGCAATATTTATATTACACAGAATTGTGGTGAGCTCAGAAAATAAACCTTGAGATGTATTAATCGGCATATAACTGATAAGGTTCAGTTTCTTGTTTGAAAATAAATCACTACGACTTCAGCGAAAATCTGGTGATGACGATTGCGATTTCAAACAAACCACAAACCACAATTCCAGACAAAACTACGTCGATCACTCATTCCAGACCTGCTTTGCCGGCTCTTAACCACAAATGATGGATATGAACGAGAAATAACAACAGTTTTTAAACAAGCTGGCCGAAATTCTAGCGACGAAAAATTCCAGTTGCTTGTTGACCAAGGCAAAATACTACCACTTTTACACGTATTTATCAATATTTGCTTCAGCCTCGATGCTTGAATCTTTATACAGGGTGGGCCAATACATTGTTACCACTTTTTAATTGTACATACGTTTTTTATAATGAGAACGTTTTCGAAAATTTTCTTCACAGAAATGTAACGGAAGCACCAAATTATCATTTGATACCAAAGGTTTCCCACTTAATCACTCGTTCTGTACACAGTTTAATAATTGATGATATGCTCAAACCACGCTCATCTTCTCTGGATTACAGCTGCAACACGCACATTGAAGTTTGTGATGACATTGCCACACATCTCAAGTGGGATTCTCCGAATTTCCCGACGGATGTTGGTCTTCAGGGCCCAGTGGTCTGTGGGTTGTTGTAGTACACTCTCTCCTTCATGTTCCCCCATAGGAAGTAGTCTGTGCGAGAAAGATCAGGGGAGTAGGCAGGTCATGAGTTGTCTGTACGCCATGAGATAAGTCTATCTCCAGGAAAGAATTGTTTGAGAGAATCCAGTGAAAAAAATTGATTATGTCTGGTATTAAATGATAATTTGGATATTTTTTAAAATAAAATTTTCGAAAACGTTATCTTAAAAAAACAACAACTTATTTACGATTAAAAAGTGGTAACATTTTATTGGCCCACTCTGTATTTATAACTTGAATTCGTTTATCCACGCAGCGGGTTCACTCAGCAACAAGGCAAGAGTTGTCGTATACAGTTTTTCAACTGTATTCAGCAAACACCAACAACTGCGAACAAGATCACTTTCCAAAAATCACTCCAAAAATAGCTTTTCAAGTTAGTTATATAGATTAACGTCCCCGGACTTTTTCAAGCAGACAGTGCATTACTTATATAGCCTCTCTGCAATCCAGTAAGGCTTAGAACATTCCAGAACGATGCAGCAATACCCAATCAAAATAAAACTCGCCACCGGAACTGTCTCACGACTTAAAACATTCCTCAGTTTAGAAGAATTGCCTAGCTATTACCAGATAGGTCTGGAATTTTCGATCGATAATAAGCAAGTAATTCCAGAAAATTCTCGACGATACTACAACAATATCGACCAACGAAAATTATAAACTGTCATTACACAAAGCTTTTCCTAGCAACAGCGTAGAATCAAATCAAAGGTAAATACACGCAATCATTGCATGTTTTCCACAATAAAACGTTCGGAACCATAGTGCTAGTCTCAATCGTAACAACGACGCGGAACTCTCTCTCTCTCTCTCTCTCTCTCTCTCTCTCTCTCTCTCTCTCTCTCTCTCTTTCTCTCTCTCTCTCTTTCTGTCTCTGTCTTTTTGTTTCACTGTCAATTAAATCTAATTCTTGAATGCAATCGGGGAGGAAGGCCATACCATTATTGACGAGAGAGAAAGAGAGAGAGAGAGAGAGAGAGAGAGAGAGAGAGAGAGAGAGAGAGAGAAAGAAAAAGAAAGAGAGGCGGAGACAGAGAAAGGGACAGATAGGGACAAAGAGAGAACGTTGTAAATTTAAATATGTACATTTTGTACTTTGCATGAGAGAGAGATAGAGATAGAGAGTTTTAAATCGAAGTGTGTACATTTTAAACTTATTTTTAATAGTTACTAACTTATACTTGGTTTAGTTGTGTGGATGTGTCAATGTTAGTGTGCGTATTGAACTAAAAGAACAACAAATGATTGTGTGGTCATTCATTTATTCATGTTTACAACCAGCTGCAGTTAATGCCGAATGGCAGTTCAGTCAATTCGTGTATGGACCATATACCTTTTTTTTTTTTTTTTTTTTTTTTTAAAGACAATACACGTATTGACTGCAAATGTTAGTCATTACATGCATTGGCTAGTGGTCACTGTCAAAACACGAATTGACTAATTTTTTTAGCCACTACACGTATTGACTGAATTCACAGATTGCCGATAACATATATATGGCATGCGTCCGTTTCCTTATTAATATTAATTTCAAGGAACTTTCCAAAAACATCTCACTATCTCCTATTCTCCTTACACCATTCTGTGTAGTTTCATTGACCACCGATGTTAAAGGTAAAACAGAACAACAATAACCACACCCCACGTCTTTCCTCTGATTAAAGATTAATTTCCCACACTAATACATCTCATCAATACCTTATCACTTTCAAACAAACACCTACCTTCAAAACTACCAACATATTACTGCATTACTGCTATAGAAGATGACCTTTCGAATGCTCTGGCACGACGTTTAGATTAAAACAGACATCCTCCACACCCGCAGTCCGATCCCCCACCCCCTTCTCTCACCCCAACAAAAAAGCAAAACAACAACAACAACGAACAAAAGAAAACAAACACTCCAGTATGAATATACACACAAATAGTCATCTCATAGCCAGAACCCAGTATGAATATACACACAAATAGTCATCTCATAGCCAGAACCCAGTATGAATATACACACAAATAGTCATCTCATAGCCAGAACCCAGTATGAATATATATATACACACAAATAGTCATCTCATAGCCAGAACCCAGTATGAATATAATTATATACACAAATAGTCATCTCATAGCCAGAACCCAGTATGAATATATATACACAAATAGTCATCTCATAGCCAGAACCCAGTAAGAATATACAAACAAATAGTCATCTCAAAGCCAGAACCCAGTATGAATATACACACAAATAGTCATCTAATAGCCAGAACCCAGTATGAATATAGGCCTATATACACAAATAGTCATCTCATAGCCAGAACCCAGTATGAATATATACACAAATAGTCATCTCATAGCCAGAACCCAGTATGAATATATACACAAATAGTCATCTCATAGCCACAACCCAGTATGAATATACACACAAAATAGTCACCTCATAGCGACAATTAAACTTAAAATATAAAAAAACACTTTTGTTTGTTTTTTTATTTTTGTTCGTATGTTTGTTGTGCTAGTTTGACTGAACTTTTACCCTAAATATAGTTTGATCATTGGAGGTTCTATTCATAGTCCACTTTATTGCCATAAAAGCTATACTCGTTCTTCACTAGCGCTTTTCCAGCTCAAGAGCTGCTCAAGGCACTGACCAATATAGGCTCTAACTCAACCCACCACCCCAACTTCCACCCCCTCTTCCTCCCTCCCCCCCCTCCCGAGGCGCTTCGATAAACGTATTAAAAAAATCAACTAGTTCGTAGCTTCCTCATTTGTTGAAAGACATCCCCCCCCTCCACACACACACACACACACACACACACACACACACACACACACACACATTTCCTCCCATTCCAACTCCCCTCACTCTCTCTAGCGACTCCCCTTTTGCAAAATGTGTGATTGCCACTCAGCTCCCTTATTATTTTATCTTTCTACATTTCCATCCATCCTTCAATCACCAAGGATCGTCCTTCCATGCTTCAATCACCAAGGATCGTCCTTTACCACTACACAACGGTTTAAAAAAAAACCACACACACACACAAAAATGTGCACTTGTCAGATCACGGCGATCTTAAGATATCACTGTTACAAGTATCCCCACTTTCTGGAAATTTAGTGCTTTAAATTCCCACTGTCGCTGTCTTTCTCATTTGCTCTTTCTCATTCCTGCTCTGTTCTATCAATCTGCTATACTATCTTCTTCTTTGCTAGACCAGTCACCTAACTTTTTTCTTAAAAACTCTTCCGGGACAAGACTTCTTGTTTGTGTATGAGGTCTGTTGGATCAGCTTGGGAATATTGGACGCTTTCTGCCAGGTGGTCACTAGGGCTTCCTATGATGTTATTATTTAGCAATGTAGGCATTTTATATGTGTTTTGTTGATAATATATAATGATGTTTGTATTCTATTTTGTTTTTGTAAACGGGGGTTCGATAAATTAGAGTACAGCCTCAGCGTCCCCTGCGTGGGATGTCTTTATTGTAAAGTGACTGGCTGGTGGAGAGCTTTCAGTTTTACCACTAGGGTTGTTTCAGCAGATCTTTTATGCGGATCAGGGGTTGTCCGGTCCTGATTTGGCTCGGAAGAGTCCGCTTGACCTAAAGAAATAATGATGTAATGTAATGTAATCACTGTTACAGATGGCGGAAGAGAAATCTTTGTTTATTGATTTTATTTGATCATATCTATCTATCTATCTATCTATCTATCTATCTATCTATCTATCTATCTATCTATCTATCTATCTATCTATCTATCTATCTATCTATCTATCTATCTATCTATCTATCTATCTATCTATCTATCTATCTATCTATCTATCTATCTATCTATCTATCTATCTATCTATCTATCTATCTATCTATCTATCTATCTATCTATCTATCTATCTATCTATCTATCTATCTATCTATCTATCTATCTATCTATCTATCTATCTATCTATCTATCTATCTATCTATCTATCTATCTATCTATCTATCTATCTATCTATCTATCTATCTATCTATCTATCTATCTATCTATCTATCTATCTATCTATCTATCTATCTATCTATCTATCTATCTATCTATCTATCTATCTATCTATCTATCTATCTATCTATCTATCTATCTATATTACATTTAATTTTTATAAATGGAGGTGGGGGGAGGCGAGTCTGGGGAAGCGGAACTTTAGATTGACTTCATCCAATACCATTACTGAAGTGAGAGAGGAACCGAAGTACCCAGAGAAAACCCTCGAAGTCTTGAAAAGTCCCGTACCTTAGATCGTCCCATGCAGGGTTCGAGCCCGCGACCTTCGGTAGAGGAAACCAAAGCAGCTCACTATCAACTATTGTTATCAGGCCACCCAAAGTTAAAAAAAAAAAAGAAGAGAAGACACATATTTTTGTAATAGATATATTATAGTGAAAATTCGTATACTGCCTCAAAATGTGTGTGTGTGTGTGTGTGTGTATTGGTGTGTGTGTGTGTGTATGTGTGTGTGTGTGTGTGTGTGGGTGGGTGTAGGTGTACCCACAAAAGCGCACAAATGGGTAGCAGACCTTGTCTTTCTTAGTAACAGATGGATTTATTTGCTTGGAACCCACTTTTTTCCAGGACCCCACTTTTTTCTAAGTGCGCGGGAGTGCTCTTTTAGTGCATGGAAGTGCAGTTGTAGTGCATGAGAGTGTTTTAAGTACACAGGAGTGCTCTATCCGAGACGGAGAAAATACAGTCCATTTTCGGAGAAATTTTGAAGAAAATTCGACCTATTTCGTCGCCTATAGGAGACGAACTAGGTCAACTTTTTAGACGGAAAGAGCCAATTTTGCATTAGATTCTTACATTTTTAGAAGAAGTTTGCGTTCTTTCCGTCAAAAAAGTGCTTTCCGATTCCTACATTTTTAAAGAAACCCATTTTGTATCGAACACAAGTGTAAGTGTGTGTGTGTGTGCTTATTTTTTTTTTTACCCCGGTGCTTGCCACTTCAAATAAAATAAAATAAAATAATAAAAAATAAACTGATATAAAATAAAATAATAAAATAAATAAATAAAATAAAATAATGAATTTAAATAAAATAATCACTTAAAAAAATTAACACAAAATAACATAAATAAAATAGAAATGATATGAATGAACAATACATAACATGAAATACACTTTAAGAGAAAAATAACGTAACATAAAATATACCCTTTTTAAAAAAATAAAATATAATAGACAAATGAAAAGGAAAATGAAGCTTATTATGTGTATTTAATTATTTTATTGTATTAAAATATATACATGAAACATATTATATTTAGTGAAAATGGCGTGGGGACGCTTTGTAAGGCCGAAGAAGGCCTTGATCGTACTGCTGAGTGCTGGAATGCTGGCCTTATTAGTGGTCAGTTTCTACGTCATCGCCACAGACGGTTGCCAAGAGATCAACACCAAATTTTACTTGTCACCGTCGACATCGGTAGGTAGTCCAATCAGTGTTTCACAACAGTTGTGTGTGAATGTGTGCGTGTGTGCGTGCGTGTTTGTGTGAGGGTATGTGTGTGTGTGTGAATGCCTGTAGGACTTTGATTAGTGGTATGTGTATTTGTGTGTGTATGTTTGTGTGCGCGTGTGTGAGTGTTTGTGTGTGTGTGCGTGCGTGTGCGAAAAGATTAAATAGCTTAAAGTTTAGCCTATTTATGCAAATGATTGGAATGTGTCGTTTTCATTGTGTTGGTTTGAGAGAAAAGAATAAACGTGTTTGTTATTTTCAAGTTGTAAATTAGTATAACCTGATAACGGAGACGGAATATTCAACTCTCTCTCTCTCTCTCTCTCTCTCTCTCTCTCTCTCTCTCTCTCTCTCTCTCTCTATCTCTCTCTCTCTCTCTCTCTCCCTCTCTCTCTCCCTAAAGGATAAAGCATTCATTAAATTTACATTCTCGCTACTGTGTCGAAAGTGAAGCACCGTCCGGTGCGGTTAGCACTTGGATGGGTGACCGCTAAGGTGTGAAGCGACAAACAACAACGCCCCCAGTTGACTCAACTGTGATTGAGTACCTACTCTCTTGAGGGTGGGGAAGGTAAAGCAGCGAGGGAGAGAGTTGGGCATCACCCTCATTACGCTGGCCCAAGATAAGTGTGATCTCCAACATCACGCTCCCCTACGGCCACAAGGCTATGGGACTACCTTTACCTTTTTTTTAAACTGTTTTATTCTGGTCATATTCAATCACTTATTGATTATTTTTCTACTATTTGGGATTCTGCTAGTGGCAACGCAATGAAACCTTTAATTAGAATTCACAAACGTGCAATGAAACAAGTTATTCCTTTAAAAACATCTCCAGATGACTATAAACGGATCAATATTCTATCTCTTCTCGACAAATTAAAATTTAATAAAGTCGTTTTATCTAGATCTGGGTTTTCTTAGTTAGATCTATAGTTTCGTATCTAGATATAGGGTTTCATATCTAGATCTAAGTTTTAATAATAAGGCTTTATCTACCGTTTCTTATATAGATCTGTTTTTTTTTTTAAAATCTAGATCTATGTTTCTTATCTAAATCTACGGATTCTTACCTAGATCTATTATCTCTTATCTAGATCTACGTTTTCTTATCTATGTCTACGGATTCTGACGACGACAACGACGAGACGACGACAACGACGATGATGGTGATGGTGATGATGATGATGATGATGATGATGATGATGATGTTGATGTTGATGAAAAGCATCATCGTACCCCTCTCTGAGGCGAGCCAGTGTGATGGGGGGCTATATCCCTACAGACGTTTTCAACCCTGTTGGCCAGACGCTCCAAATCCCACAGCACGTTGCTAAGCTCTCCCTAGCCCTCCGAATTTCAATTTTTTTAAAACTCACATGAAAAGCAATGTGAGTCTATGTACTCACCCCCTCCTTACTCCGCTCCCTCCTCCCCTCCCCCCCCCAAAAAAACACAAAAACAACAACCACCCAAAAAAAAAAAAAAAAAAAAGTTAGGATTTTTGCAAATCTGTGCGAGATAGATAGATAAATAGTTGTAAAAAGAAAAGACATAAATTTTTTTTTTTTGTCCGTTCGTCTGTCTGTTCGCTGCTCGTGTCAGAACCTATTTCAACTATCACACCCGAACGTGGTAAAATGTTGTATATCCGTAAGACCGGAGCGTGAGATGTTATGTGAAGGTCAAGGTCATCCCAAGGTCAGGGTCAATGAAGATCGAGGTCAAGGTCATTCCAATATTACTTTTTTGGCAACTTTTACTTTGATTACAACTGTTGCTATAGTTTATTTAATAATACCTTAGTGGTATTGGGACGGAGGTCAAGGTCATCTCAAGGTCAAGCACATAGAAAGATCAAAGTCGGTGTCACTTTGCATTTTAATGCCACTTTTTTTTTCTTTCTGGCATTCATTTTCATGTTAAATATAAGGAGTATGTGAGTCATGTGGGCTCTGGCCTTCTAGTTTTGTTCAAAGCACATTTTTTGCCTTATATTAAGACAACTGAACCGACATTCCTCAGCTATCAGGGTTGCTGAGGACAGGGAAAGATGGAGTACGCTGGTTAAACGATCATCTGTGGTGCCCCTACGACCTCCGAGTAATGGGATAGGATAGGATGGGAACCGACATTCATCATTTTTCACTTTCCGGACACTTTAACTACTGTTAAGCATGTTTAATATTCCCATTTGAATATTCTAAACGGTCAATATCATTGTGTTTTACTGTTTTCTAAAGCCCATGCCACACGAGCCTCAAATCTACTGGACTTGACGCGAATCGGAGTAATTTTCGACTTCGAAGTCGGAATTTCATTTTGACTTGAATCGCGCAGTGCCACACGAAAGTCGCACATCGAGTCAAACTTGAGGGTTATTGGTCTTGAAGTTTTGCTGTACGTGTGTTATGATCACGTGATTCGTATTCTGCTTCTCATTGGCCAAAAGGTCCGAATCACACAATCGAGACTCGCGGAATTAGAACATGTTGAAAGTCGGCAATCGGAGCCAATTCAAAGAATCTGGATTCGCGATGCACAGGGTGCCACACGACAATTAAGAGATTTTGTCGTGATTTCATGAATTGGATTCAAGATTTGACGCTCGTGTGGCATGACCATAAACACGCTTTGCTCTGTGTCTATATGTTTTTGCTTGCAGCTAGTTCAGAAAATGGTGTATCATTTCATGCTAGTGTTTCATGGGGGAACATGTTTCGTCATGTTTCGTGGCACGCAAAGGACATGCTTGTCGCGGACCCCTACGTAACCATAATATTTGAACTCATTTAGACCCTTGCACGCAAACCTTGGCCTCGATAGGATAATTCCTATTTTATTTTGCGCGCTGCCGAAGGTGTGTCCGCTGTGACCAATCAGAATGCTCGGATACAAAACGTCTAGATCATTGTTGTCAGGGTGGCGACGTGTTGATCGTCCTTAACGCTGATGCAATAGGACGTTAAGCTTCGTTTTCCGTTTCCTGATTCGGTCTGTCTATTTACTCTTTTGACTTCTCCTTTCCTTGAGGTAAATGTTGCTATAGTATTTGTGAATTAGTGACGGTTTGGGAAAAAAACAACCTGCTGTTTTAGCGTATTACAAGAACAACGGCAACAGCAAATGCTGCTACAGCTAGCTTGCGTTTTCTATCGAAAATAACGGAAGCTATTTTGTAACTATGCAGTCAAAGTCACATTGCAGGCAATGCAGTGCTGCGTTTGAACATAATAGACAAGCAAAGCATTGCTGCAATGCTTGCGACCTTTGCCTGCAACAAAACATGTTCACGTCTGAAAAGGACGAGTCCAAACACCTCCAAGAAAATTAACCTTTATTTGAAAATGCTTGTTTTCCGGCTACGTGTAGGAGTGTCTGGAAATGCTTTTGAATTTTTTTGCCATCTTGTTATTCATTATTTTGTAACGTCACGCTTCCTCATTCTTCATGAATGCCTCTTCAAATGTAATCATAATAGTAATTATGATAGAAGATTTAGAAATAAGTCGTGCATTTACGCTGGAAATAAGGGAAGACGAACACCTAAAAAGAGTGTGACATGTCGGAGAGAGTCCTCGCAAGACCTATGCCTAGCTGTCTTGCCTTTCCCGGCGTGACATCGTCACAGTTCCTAGTATCTTAGCTGGGCTGGGGGCGACTGGGAGCATTCTGATTGGTCGACGTGTTACAAAATTCGACGCATGCGCACAGTGCTATCGTAGTCTTAGTAAGGATTAGGGTTAGGGTGAGGGTTATGGTTTAGGGATAGGGTTAGGTTTTAGGGTTACGACGCCTAAGAACATCGTGAAAAAGCCGGCCCGACATGACCTGGCGCATGCGCAAAGGCGCCTGGATAGGTAGGAGACCCGGAACTTTGACGATGTGACACCGGTTCTAAAAATCTCCAGGTAGGCCTACCAATCCAGGGGCGGCTTATCCTCTTGATGTACCACTGCGTATCTTTACAGCCACCCCTTGGGGTCATGAGCAATCTTGCCACTGTAGATTGTTCTAACCTATAAATGGAAAAGTGAAAGCCCCAGTTGAAAACCTGTCTTTCCTTTATAGGCATGACCGATTCGCTGCGGCAACAGTACCCCCGTTGGAGTGCCGGGGGTTTCAGTATAAATAGTATCCCTACTTTCTGGAAATTTAGTGCTTTAAATTCCCACTGTCGCTGTCTTCCTCATTTGCTCTTTCCCATTCCTGCTCTGTCCTATCACTCTGCTATACTATCTTCTTCTTCGCTAGATCAATGACCTACCTTTTTTCTTGAAAACTCTTCCTGGACAAGACTCCTTGTTTGTGTATGAGGTCTGTTGGATCAGCTTGGGAGTATTGGACGCTTTCTGCCGGGTGGTCACTAGGGCTTCCTATGATGTTATTATTTAGCAATATAGGCATTTTATATGTATGTGTTTTGTTGATAATTTATAATGATGTTTGTATTCTATTTTGCTTTTGTAACCGGGGGTTCGATTAGTTGGGGTAAAGCCTCAACCGTCCCCTGCGTGGGATGTCTTTATTGTAAAGTGACTGGCCGGTGGAGGGCATTCAGTTTTCCCACTAGGGTTGTTTCAGCAGATCTTTTATGCGGATCGGGGGTTGTCCGGTCCTGATTTGGCTCGGAAGAGTCCGCTGGACCTAAAGCAACAATAAATCAATCAATCAATCAACCAATCAATCTTTACAGCCGATTTCTGTTGTCCACTAGACGGCATAATAGGACAGCCGTTAGTTTGCCCGTTTTTGTTTTAGTTATGGTTCAGCCTGAGTTTGAAGTCACAACCTAGCCTGACCATGGAAGAAGACCCTGATAAATATAAATAAATACATAAATAAATTACTGGTAGGCTTACCGACTTATTCAGTGTGAAATCAAAACAATTCCAAATTGTGTCTCTAATGGCTCTTAAAAACGGGATAAAGATGACTAGGCAGGTCTGCAAGTTGCTTATTCAAACCTAACATTGTCGGTCATACCTCACCCATCCTGAACGCAAAAAGACAAAATAAATAAGAAGGGGTGGAAGATGGCATGGAGGGTGATATAAGTAAGATTACGCCATCAGAGAGTAAAAGATCTATGTCAGTCATAGCAAGTCTACATCGCTGGCCAATAGGCTAATTACTGGGTACCAGAACTACGCTAAGCTTTTCCAAAGCCAAATTAATATAGAATTTATTAATGCCCTATCATATCCTATCCTATCCTATCCCGTAACTCGAAGGTCGTAGGGGCACCACAGATAATCGTTTAACCAGCGTACTCCATCTTTCTCTTTCCTCAGCAATCCTCATGGCTTCGCTCAGTGTCAAACCAGTCCATTCTCGAATGTTGTCCTCCCACCTCTTTTTCTGTTTTCCATCTTCTTCTGCTTCCTTGCACCGTGCCTTGCAGGATGGTCTTTGCAAGGCCTGATGCTCTGGTGACGTGGTCATACCATCGGAGTTTCCGTTTCTTCACCACTGTGAGCATGTCATCGTGTTGTCCAATGGCTTGTGTGATGGTCTGTCGGACTTCGTCGTTGGTGATGTGCTGGGTATAGGAAATGCCCAGAAGTCTTCTGTAATAATAATAATAATAATAATAATAATAATAATAATAATAATAATAATAATAATAATTTTAAAAAAATAATAATAATACAGGATGTTATGTACGCGCCTTTCCCCAAGGCTCAAAGCGCGGCGATCTATACCAACATACACGCTCACCTGTCTCATTTACCCTCACACATACCAAATACACAAACATCACTCAAACAGGTGGTGTAAAGGCAGGGAGATCGCTATTAGAAGACGGAAGAAAATCGAATTTTTATTTTTGAAATTTTTATATTGACTGCATCCTGTACCATTACTGTAGGACATTATCTCCATGCTTTGTATTCTTCGTTGTATATCTGCAAATAAGGGTCCATATTTCGCAAGCGTATAGGAAGATGGAGATGTCAAGGGAGCGCAGCAGCCTTACCTTGGATTGTAGACTGATGTTCATGTCTTTCCAAATGGGCTTCAACCTTGTCAGGTCAGCAGTTGTTTGTGCAATCCTGGAGAGGACTTCCTGTCGGGACCCATTGTCTGATACAATGGCTCTAAAATATTTGAAGCTATGCACTGTGTTGAGGGATAGGCCTTGGACTTTGATGTCCATGTTGATGCTCTTGGTGTTATTGGTCATCATTTTGGTCTTCTCGGCACTAATTTTATTATTGACGTCACTGAACACATAAAATAGCAATCAATAGCATTAGAGTTATTTGTTTTGTTTAATTATTTTTGGGGGGTTGAGGGTGGGGTGGGGGTGGGGGACGTGCCTGTGTGTCCCGGTGTTGTCGGTTTTTTTTCCTGAGGGGTGGATAAGGGGGGAGGGGAGCAGTGTGTCCGTCTTTGAGACTCCTCTCCCAACCCCCCTCTCTCTCTCTCCTATAATCCGCCCCCGCATTCACATTTGGGTGAATGGGACAATGGGATGTGTCGGGGTGGGAATTTTGAAATTCTTTAGGTCTTTCCGTGGTTGCTTGGTGAGCTATTTCAAAGAAGACAAATGTTATTTGAAAGCAAAATTAATAGAGCAAGCAGACACATATAAAGAAGCTCAATGAGTTATTTCTAACCCTTTCACTATTATAGTGCTGAAGGTCATAGCACAAACTGTTTATTGTGCATGTATGGGTCTTTTTTAACGGACACCGGTTAGTGCATGTATACTGACTCGTCAAACGCTGACGTGAAACTATTCACGATTTCATTGCAGCGCGCCATTGCAATTCCACTGCACAGAGAGAGAGAGAGAGAGAGAGAGAGAGAGAGAGAGAGAGAGAGAGAGAGAGAGAGAGAGAGAGAGAGAGAGAGAGAGAGAGAGTTATTCATTGCTTACAGGGTCTAGCGGACTGCAATGAGCCGAATCAGGTCCACAAAATCAAGACAACAACTTCGCTGAAAGAGCCCCTGATCCGCATAAAAGATCTGTCGAAACAACCGCAGTGGCAACACTGAAGGCAATCCACCAGCCCGTCGCTTTACAATAAATACATCCCACGCAGGGAACGCTGAGGTTATACTCTAATTGATCAAACCCCCGTTTACCAAAATAAAATAGAATATAAACATCATTATAAAATAGCAACAAAACACATACATATAAAATGCCTACATTGCCATATAATAACATCATAGGAAGCCCCAGTGACCACCTGGCAGAAAGCGTCCAATATTCCCAAGCTGATCCAACAGACCTCACACACAAATGAGGAGTTTTGTTCCAGAAGAGTTTTCAAGAAAAAAGGTAGGTGACTGGTCTAGCGAAGAAGAAGATAGTATATTAGATTGATAGAACACAGTAGGAATGAGAAAGAACAAAGGAGAAAGACAGCGACAGTGGAAATTTAAAGCACTAAATTTCCAGAAAATGGGGATATTATTTATACTGAAACCCCCGGCACCCCCACGGGGGAGAGAGACAGAGACAGACAAACAGAGGCAGAGAGAGAGGGACAGCGAGAGAGAGAGAGAGAGAGAGAGAGAGAGAGAGAGAGAGAGAGAGAGAGAGAGAAAGAAGCAGCTGTTCATTCATTGTTTTAATTATAAATGCTTGCATAAAGCCTCCCCTGTATACCTCTCTGGCCACACTCCAATCCGCCGCCGAACGCCTCAGACTGAAAGTCCCTCGCGCAAAACTTGTCACTGCTAAGAGCGCGCGCCTTCTCTATTTCAAGCTCCAAACCAACTGGAACTCACTGCCGCTTTCCTTCCGTGAAAACCCGTCTTTGTCCTCTTTCAAGTCTGCCCTTAAAACTCACTGACCTGTATTCTAGATTACAGGTCAGTGTTAAAACCCTATTTTCCTAAGTAACGAACCTTTCTTCTTTCCTTCCCCTCTGTTGCGTCCACAGGCGCTTGTATCTGTACACGCGAGCGCCTATGCCTGTGACGCGTCTCCCTTAGCGCCTATGCCTGTGACGGGCATAGGCGCTCGCGTGTACAGATAGATAACCAAAGGGAGACGCGTCACAGGCATAGGCGCTCGCGTGTACAGATACAAGCACCTGTGGTTGCGTCTTCCGTCAGTTTCTCCTTCCCCGTCATGTAAAATACAGTGGTGTGCTTAAGTTTGGAACCACTTGCAGCTTTTTGCATTTTTTCAACATTCTGACCTTTAACTATATTTATTTGACCCTCAACATTTATCTGCATGCAATGTTACAAGGGATATATTTGACTATAAAATTAACATTGTTATGCACCCTTGGACATAATATTTTAATTTTATTTGTTAAGGTTTGCATTTGAATTATTTTCTGCATTAATCACATAATGTGCAACACTGTTTAATTATGTCAAAAAATTTAGCATACTTTAAAATATCGTGATATATTCTTTATATTTCTTTGTATTTGCATAGATGGCCTTTTTCAAAAAGCCGTGTTGTGTATCGGTGATGGCTCAATATTTGGTGGACCAGCCCTTGTTCTTGATCACCAGACGGCATCGAGTCGGCATTGATTGCACCAGTTTGATGAGGTGATCATGGGTGACAACGTGGTTCCAGGCTGCAATCAGTGACTCAATCAACTCACGCTTTGATGTTGGGTGTCTCTTTGATATCTCCAGTGCCACCTTGTGCCATAAAAATTCTCAGTGGGATTGAGATCAGGAGACTGGGCGGGCCATTCTACTGACTCGATGTTGTGCATCCTCTTCCAGTTCATCACCATTTTCGACCGATGGCAGGGCGCATTGTCATCCTGGAAAATGAACTGACCTGGAAACAGTTGCTGAGCTGATGGCAGCATGCATTTGTCGAGTATGGTGATGTACTTGGTCCCATTGGCCATTCCATCGACGATAAGGAGACGTCCAAAGTCACTGGCAACCATGTAACCCCAGACTATGACCTTGAGAGGATGCTTCACTATGAGGTTAAGACACTCGGGTTTAAACTCCTCTCCAGGAAATCTCCTCACGTAGGGTCGGGCTTGGTTTCCGAACAGGCAGAAGGTGCTTTCGTCGCTAAAAAGCACCGTTTTCCACATTGCACAGGCCCAGGTTGAGTGCTTCCGGGCCCACTCATTTCGGTTGCGCCTTTGTAAATCATTCATCAATGGCTTGTTGCGGGCCTTGCAGCCTCGTAGACCAAACTGCAAACACCGGCGACGAACTGTACAAGGGCTAACATTGATATGGCAATCATCTGACCACTCATGCAGCAGCTGAGGTGAGGTCAACCTGCGATAAGTCAACGAAATGCGTCCAAGTACACGGTCTTCACTTAATGTTGAAGCACGTGGACGACCGGACCGAGGCTTGTTCACCACTGAACCAGTCTGGCGCTTCTTCTGCAGAATCTTTACAACCGCGCTGTGACTACAGCGGACTTTTTTTTGATGATCTGATGACAAGAAAGTCCTTCCTCCTTCGTCAATGACACCCTAATACGTTCCTCCAACGTCAGATTTCGCGTCTTTGTAATGGTTGATGAAGAAATTGTATGAAATAATTTTGAATTAGGTAAAATTAACGTCCCCGAACACTTTAAGCGTATGGGGGACAGAGTTAATGGATAAGTCAAACGAAGACAGCCGACAAGCAGCTTGGAAGATGTAAATGGCGAAATGAAAGACGAAAAGGACGCTGTAGAAGCTTGTGTAGAAGCAGAGCGCTCACAGGCGGCACAGGAAGAAGAACAGAACCGCAGCTGGAGGGAGGAGGACGACTCGTAGATGCAGGAGAAGGCCCAGGCCCAGGGCGGGAGGTGACATCGATGAAAAGCAACAGGCCGGCAAAACAGCAACAGACCACAGGGAGTGTAGTGGAGAAATCCGGGACTTTACGGGATAGATGGGAGAAGGACTGGCAAAGCTGCCACCAAATAGATCCAGACCAGGTCTGGAGAAAGGTACTACAGGAAAAAGCCGGCGCAGCGCCGGACACAATAAAATGGAAATGACTTGCGAAATGCAGGCGGGGAACCCCCAAAAAGTTAAAAATCATATCAGAACAGTTAATCTTAAGCCAAAGGCCAAAACGACTGACAGTAAGAAAAGGTTAAAAACGACTAAAACCATGCGGCCCAATAAACGGACCCAAATGCAAAGAGCGGAATAATAAATATACAGATAAAAGTGCGCCTATGTACAACAATAGTGACCAGAATGCCACAAGGAGAAACGGCCTCACAGGATCGCCGCGCTAGCGCGTGGAGGCGGACTTCCCACCTGACTTCCGCCCCCAGTCAACGACATCCCGAGCACGGGACTCCGGTGAGCTACCGGTCTCAACTAGCTCAATCCGATCAACGACGAACTGAACGGCTCGCGTAAACTTATCGACTTCGTGCTGCGGCAGAAGGCCGCGCACGAACGGGACAAAGCCAGAGAGTTGTCGAATGAGATCCGAGCTTTCCATATTGCCAGAACAAACAGGTGAGGAGCGGGTCTTAGACGGAGAGATCTGGGTGGAACAATCCACAAACTCACGACGTCCGCTCATATTATCGAGCAAGGGGCCCAGTTTTTCGAACTATGCTCAGCTGCATTGCGCTTTACAATTAAAAACATATATTAAAAACATGTAAAACTCAAACTTAAAAATGACGTAATAAAGAATGACGCAAGACAAACTACAAAGACAATCATACTTCAGACATAAAACCCTTTCCTATCCTATCCTGTCCCATAACCCGAAAGTCGTAGGGGCACCACAGATGATCGTTTAACCAGCATACTCCATCTTTCTCTGTCCTCAGCAGCCCTCATGGCTTCCCTTTAAAAAAAAAACCTTTAAATAGAAAAAAAAGTAATAATTTAACAACCAATTTGTAAGCAAGTATAAGAATTAACTAGGTATAAAACCAAAAATTTAAGTACATACTAAACATTAAAATCGCATAATCTTCCTCCACTCCAGCGATGCAACCACTATTTTAAAGTGAGTCTGACGTCTAGATGGAGATGGAGGGGAGGTTTGGGACACACCGGGAAACGTTGGGTCTGTTCTATTCAGTGCCCGAACCCACAGGCGACTAACCGGTGATGTCAGCACGGCACCAATGGGCGAAAGTCTTCTACACAGACGTCACCGGCCAGAGTGGAGGAACCTCACGTTACCATAGGTTCAACGACCACGTGCTCTGGGCCAAGGCAAGCCACACTATACTCATGGATTTCGGCTGTGGCCAACAGCCTGGAGAGTATTGGGCCAGATCTTTCTTGCCCAAGACACACCGTGATAACAATAGAACCGCTCACTCCATACCGGATCGGTCGTCGCCCGGGCACCAAGGACCGTGCCTTCAGTTGGCCACCAGGACGGAGGTCATAAGTGTGTTTACTGATGGACAACTTAACAAGGACCCTAACTGCGGATGAAAATTTATAAGAACTGGCCCACGAGCTGGCCCACTATCGATGGAACATTTTAAATATCAGCAAACTGTGATGGAAAAGGTGTAACAACGAAGGCCAGAAGGCCACAAACTTTATTTCAGCGGGAGAGATGAAAGGCACGAACACGGAGTTGGATTCTTGGTCTACAAAGACATTCTAGCCACTGTCATGGGTTACCGTCCAGTCTCCAGTAGAAACAATACCATCCGTCTTAGAGCAGTCCCTTTCAACATAGCCATCATCCAGGCTTACGCGTTAACAGCAGACGCTGACGACAGCGAAGTGGAGGATTTCTATGAACATCTGCAGGCTATCCTTGACCACGTGCCGAGCAGGGACATAGTCATAGTGCAAGGCGACTGAAATGCCAAGGTTGGCCATCCTCTACATCAACTTTTCAACCGCTGCCTATCAGAAGGATTGTTTCCAGATATCTGAAAAATTGTCCATGCTATCCCGATCCACAAAAAAGGACCAGCTGATACTTGCATCAACTAATGCCAAATATTTCTCCTAAGCTGTGTTGGTAAAGCCTTTGAGCGCTGTGTCCAGCTCATGTTTTTATTTAATTTTTAACCTTATAACGCCATCACAGTCTGGTTTCATCCCTTGGGGTTCAAAAGTCAACCAATTACTTTCCATTTATAACGATTTATGTTTAGCCTATAACAGTGGAATCACTAACCAGTAGATCTTTTTTTGACAAATCCAAAGAGTATTGCACAGAGGATTGCTGGTTTAAGTTTGAGGCAAGCTTCTTCAAAGTTTTTCCGAACTATTTAAATCAACGCAAATAAGTTGTTGTTATTAATGGTAAATCAGACTATAAAACCGTTCCGTCAGGTGACCTCAAGGGTCAGTTATGGGCCCCCTATTGTCCCTAGTTTATATAAATGATATTGTTGAAAACATGGAATCAGTTATACAACTTTCTGCCGACAACACAGGCATGTTATTACCCTAAACAACCCAGAAATACGAACTGAAATTTTAAATTTCTGATTTTCAAAAGATAAACGACTGCGCTAATACATGGAAAGTAAGATTTAACCAAAAAATGGAAAAAAAACTATTAACTTTCAAACGTGACATTTTACCTAACAACCCCTTGAAGTTTCGGCAACGCAATTTTATCCGATAATGAATACTATAAAGATTATGGACTGACACTGCAATATATCCGCAAATTGGACATTCATATAAATAACATTATAGATTGATTGATTGATTTATTGTTGCTTTAGGTCCAGCGGACTCTTCCGAGCCAAATCAGGACCGGACAACCCCCAATCCGCATAAAAGATCTGTTGAAACAACCCCAGTGGGAAAATTGAATGCCCTCCACCGGCCAGTCACTTTACAATAAAGACATCCCACGCGAGGGACGGCTGAGGGTTGACCTCAACTACGCGAACTCCCCGATTACAAAAACAAAATAGAATACAAACATCATTATAAATCATCAACAAAAAAACATACATATAAAATGCCTATAGTGCTAAATAGTACATTCATAGGAAGCCCTAGTGACCACCCGGCAGAAAGCGTCCAACACTCCCAAGCTGATCCAACAGACCTCATACACAAACAAGGAGTCTTGTCCAGGAAGAGTTTTCAAGAAAAAAGGTAGGTCATTGATCTAGCGAAGAAGAAGATAGTATAGCAGAGTGATAGGACAGATCGGGAATGGGAAAGAGCAAATGAGGAAGACAGCGACAGTGGGAATTTAAAGCACTAAATTTCCAGAAAGTGGGGATACTATTTATACTGAAACCCCCGGCACTCCAACGGGGGGAACTGTTGCCGCAGTTAATTTGTCATGCCTACAAAGGCAAGACAGGTTTTCAACTGGGGCTTTCACTGTACCCTTTATAGGTTAGAACAATCTACAGTGGCAAGATTGCTCATGACCCCAAGGGGTAAATAACATTATAAAGAAAATAACCCTCTTACTAGAGTGTTTAAGACTGTACAAACATAAACTATGCAGAAAAATGTTGGAAAATATATACAAATCTTTTATTCTGCATCACTTCGATTATGGAGATGTTAGGAGATAATTGTATAGAAACTCCACTTGGAAGATATTAGAATCATCGTTGGGGCGGTGAAAGGAAGCAGTCATGAGTTATTTACCGAGAGTCTGGACTGTGCACGTTGAAAGAGAGAAGGAAAAGACATAAGTTGCTTACCTTTCATAGATGATAAACGAGTGCTAAAGAAGCTCTCCATCTTGATTTTTCTTCAGCGTTTTTTTTAATAGTTTGTTCTGCACTCTGACCTGCGTTGTATGGCTGGCTCTTATTGTAAACGCCTCTGGCAGACCGAATGGTCTAATCAAATCAATAACAAACTTTTTCAAATTCTGCCAGACTTGTCTGCTTCTTTGCCTAACTTTGCGTCCACTCGCAAAGAAGAAACTGTTTTGGCCCGCCTTCATATTGGGCATACTTACGTCAGCCACAGTTTCCTTTTGAAAGGTGAGGAACCACAGTGGTGCTTTGCATGTAACAAATCCTTTTTATGTCCGCCATTTTATGTCTGAATGTGCTGATTTGGTTGTTGAAAGAGAAAAAATATTTTCGTTGGATGCCCATTATTTAGATTTTTTTAAGTTTGCAATGGTCAAAACCTATTTTCATGTTTACGAGATATTGGTTTGTTTTATCGCATATAGGTCATGTCATCTTGTTTCTGTGCTTGGTTACATTTGATCAGTAGGGATCAGTTGATCAGTAAGGGAGGCATGGTGATAATAATTATAATAATTATTATAATAATTGATTTTGATCAGTAAGGGAGGCATGGTGGCCTAATGGTAGAGCTTTGGCTTGCGGATCTGAACGTCCCGGGTTCGAGCCCAGGCTGGGGCATTGTGCTGTGTCCTTGTGAAAGACACTTTACTCCCATTTCCTACTCCTTCGGATGAGAGTATAAACCGAGGTCTAGTCTGTGTCGCATACATTCCTTCATAACGGACTTTAAAGATCCTGACGCTCATGTCCTAGACGGGTGAGTGCCGGTAACAAGAAAACACCCAGCATGCACCTAGGTCCTTCTTCCCCATCCCTGGCTGCCCAGGATTGTGCTCAGTTGTCTGGAGCGTTATTACAATGCGCCAAAAGGCTGCAAGTTGGCGCCTCGGGCAGCTTGAGTTAGATCCTGTATCGTCCAGCGCCTTGAGCAGCTCTTGAGCTGGAAAAGCGCTATATAAGAACGATTAAATAAAATAAATAAATCAGTAAAGCTACTCTTATGTGCATCTTTTGTCATATTTATTGTTAGCGTTCTCGTCTGATTTTGAATAGTTTTGTGTGGTCCTGATTCGGCTCTTAGCAGTCCGCTGGACCCTATAAACATTGATTATGTTATGAAATCTAAAAATGAGTGTTGTCCTGAGTACTCATCCAACCTGGCTCCACAATTTGTATCAACAACTAACCCATATCACCGCAGAAGACCTTTAGAGCGTAGGGCACTTCCCCCTAAAACCGAACTTTACACTATTTTTTTTCCTTTACCACAGTCCTGTGGAATGATCTCCCTGAGGAAATTCAAACCAGTCCATCCATTAGCTTATTAAAATAAAAGACCTTGCTAAAGATGATCCATCTGTTCCATTGTATTACTATCATGGAACACTACAACAGCAGGTTTTACATACCTGACTTCGACTGGGTGTAAGTTGTTAGACGACCCAGCATCCGAGTATTTCCACCCCTTTTTTTGTCCCATGTTTGGCACTGCGCGTGTTAAAACAATTAATGAAATATATCCTACTGTTAGAAACACCACACCTTACTGTTCGGTAGTGAACATCTCTCCCTACAAACAATAATATATTCGTGGGTCATGTTGTGCCTAAACCAGATAAATGATGTTATCCGATGTTGGCAAATGAAAATACAAGTCAGAGAGAGAGAGAGAGAAACAGCAAAACAACATCAACAACAACAAAAACAATAACGTCTTTAATTTTTGCAGGAGCATCAACAGCAACAGCAGCAGAGGAAAATTGTGTTGGTCAATGACAACTTCGGGCTGCTTCCGCGATCGTTGGGACTGGCAGAAGGAGGGGAGACCATCAAAGTAGGGGAGAGCACTGAGGTCCACGTGATTGGCGCTTTCCGGCGAAGATCGGACTACGGGGGTTGCACGTATTGTCCCAAAGGTCCTTACGACTTCAACATCCGCCTGCCAGCCTGGGTTGGCAGCAAAAATGCGGTGGACAAGTGAGTTGCTTCTTCTGCCCCACCCCCTAACGCCTATCTCTGCCACTCCCACAAACCTCCAAGCCACATCCGTCCTGTCAGCACGCACCCCACCCACCTGTCAGCACACACCCCACCCACCCTGTCAGCACGCACCCCACCCACCCTGTCAACACGCACCCCACCCACCCTGTCAGCACGCCCCCCACCCACCCTGTCAACACGCACCCCACCCACCCTGTCAACACGCACCCCACCCACCCTGTCAGCACGCCCCCCACCCACCCTGTCAACACGCCCCCCCACCCACCTGTCAGCACACACACCATCCACCCTGTCAGCACGCACCCCACCCACCCTGTCAGCACGCACACCACCCACCCTGTCAGCACGCACCCCACCCACCCTGTCAGCACGCACCCCACCCACCCTGTCAGCACGCACCCCACCCACCCTGTCAGCACACCCCCCACCAACCCTGTCAGCACGCACCCCACCCACCCTGACAACACCCACCCACCCACCCTGTCAGCACGCACCCCACCCACCCTGTCAACACACACCCCACCCACCCTGTCAGCACGCACCCCCACCCACCCTGTCAACACACACCCCACCCACCCTGTCAGCACACCCCACCTACCCTGTCAGCACGCACCTTTTCATTCCCCTCACCTTCACGGCATAACACGACCACCTTTCTCTTTTCTTTTACTAATGTCAATCTTTCTTTCTTTCCTTTTCTTTGTTTCTTTCCTTTCTTCTTTCTTGTCTTTTTTGACTCTTGCATAGCAATATGAGTGTATGTACTCCCACCCTCTCCTCCCCCAATGTGCATTCCCAATTTTTTGCAAATCTGTGCAAGATGAGTCCTAAATAGCCCCAAAATGACATTTAAAGAAAAATGTCCATCTGTTCGCCGTCTTTTGCAAGTGGGTTAATGTCTCAGAACTTATTTCAGCTATCACAACCAAACTTGGTAAGATGGAATATACCCATGTGACCTCATACATAATCATTGAATGAATTATTTCACTTCAAGGTCAAGGTCACAGGATCAACAAATCATGGTTTAAAAAATTACATTTTTCCACAAAATTTCACTTTTCTTTCTAGGTTAATAATATTTAACCTGTGATTCTTTGATGCATTCCATCAATGAGACACACAAACTGTACAGATTTGGTCAATCTCACTACAAGGTCAAGGTCACGGGAGCTGTCCACAGTTGGTTATTATTGTTACTTTGAAGTGACCTTGACCCTAAACTATGAGAGATGTAAAATCAAAACTTGTTGTATTTAGAGACGATAAATTGATCGTTCATATATGTTCCGTTTTGCCTCGATCCTGAAGATCATGGTCGTTTTAGGCCCTGCATAAACATACAAAAAATAGGTCATCGTACAGTGGAAAGGCTGTTTGTTTAACCCATAGTACGCAACAACATTGGGTTATTAGATCAGACATGCATGAGAGATCACATGAGGGTCAATGTCATCCCAAGATCAAGGTTACTAAAGGTCAAGGTCATTTTAAAGGTCACCTTTTTGTCATAATACTATTTTTGCAAAGACCATCCTGCAAGGCACAGTGCAAGGAGGTAGAAGAAGAGGGAGACCGAAAAAGAGGTGGGAGGACAACATTCGAGAATGGACTGGTTTGACACTGAGCGAAACCATCAGGGTTGCTGAGGACGCTGGTTAAACGATCATCTGTGGTGCCCCTACGACCTCCGAGTTACGGGATAGGATAGGATAGAACTATTTTTGTTGTTGTACTTTATTTAATAGTAAATGTGTGTATTTGAACCCGGAGGTCAGGGTCATCTCAAGATAAAGAGCATAGAAAGATCAAAGTCGGTATTTACTTTGCATTTTAAAGCTATCGGTTTCATTTTCTTTTTTCTGGGCACTCATTTTCATGTTAAATTTTGCAAGTTCCATAAGGGGCATGTGAGCCATATGGTCTTAGCCCTCTAGTTTGACTCACATGCTGAGCAATGTGAGTCTATTCACCTACATGTACCAATAATTTTTGTTCCAGAATTTTTGCAAATCTGTGCGAGATGAGTCTTAAATAGTCCAAAATGACATTTAAAAAAGTATCCGTCCGTCCGTTTGTAAGCAGTCCGTCCATGCAAAACTTTAAAAGTGTCTAAAAATTCTATTTTAACTATCGCAACCAATCTTGGTAAGATGGTGTATATCCATGAGACTTCAAAAATGATCAGTGAATGAATGACTTCACTTCAAGGTCAAGAATACAGAGTCAACAAAATGTTAGTAAAAAAAAATTACAATGTAAAAAAACAAACCCGTTTATATTTTTCCTTAAGTTATTAAAATTGAACCTATTATTCTTTGAGGCATGATAGATATCAGTTTAATGTACATACTGTGCAAATTTTGTCAACCTAACTCCAAGGTCAAGGTCACTGGCGCTGTCCACATTTTAGAGTCATATAGGTGCTTTGAAGTGACCTTGACCCTAAACAATGAGAGATATAAAGTCCAAACTTGTTGTATGCAGATATAATAGATTGATCTTTCATATGTGTTTCTTGTTTTGCGTAAATCTTGAAGGTCAAGGTCAATTTAGGCCATACAAAAACATTTTAAAAACTGGTCAGCGTACAGTGGAAATGATCGTATATTTAAACCATAGTATGAAATAACATTGGGTTATTCGATCATACATGAGCGTGAGAGGTCACGCAAAGGTCAATGTCAACCCAAGAATTAGGCCACGTGAAGGTCATTGTCACACCAGGATCACTGTTTTTGTGTTGTGCCTAATACAACTTTCGCCGCAGTTAATTTGATCGTACACGGGTGTATTTGGAGCCGGAGGGCAAGGTCATCTCAAGGTCAAGAGCATCGAAAATTCCAAGCTGGTAGAACTATGTATTTTATTACCACTGTTTACATTTTTAAATTTTTTAGAAGGGTGGAGGGGATAGGGGGGGGGGCGAAAGGGAAGGGGAGGGGCGCAGGGGTGAGGGCGGGTGGAGTGGGTTAAGGTGGGAAGGAAGAGAGGGCGGCGGGGGAGAAGGGGGGGGGTGTAGTGGGTGTGGGCACCCATTTTCTTGTTAAATATTTCAAGTTACATAAGAAGCATGTGAGTCATGTGGACTTTGTCATTCTAGTTTTTCTTTCTTTTCCTTTTTTCTATTTACAGTTCTTTATTCCCTTTGCCTTTCTCACTTTTCTTTTTTTTTGTTTTCTGTTGTTTCCTTTCTGCTCCTCCTACCACTCTTCTTCTTCTTCTTCTTCTTAGCAGCAGCAGCAGCAGCAGCAGAAGCAGCGGCAGCAGCAGCAGTAATAGTAGTAGTAGTAGTAGTAGTAGTAGTAGTAGTAGTAGTAGTAGTAGTAGTACTATCATCTTCATAATTATCATCATAATCATCACCGCTACCATCACCACCCCCACCGCCAACATTATTATTATCTTCACCACCATCACTAACATTCTCATCATTTCCACCTCCATCACCTCCATCATAATCATAATCATGTTATAGCTGATTGTGTGTGCATGTGCGTGCTTGCGTGTGTGGGTGTGTGTGTGGGGGTGCGTGTGTGTGTGTGTGCAGACGTGGCTTTGTGTGCTGTTTCTCTCCCACTCTTGGCTTCAAAGACGTGGTCGAGTCCAATGCCATCATGCAGTACCCACTCCCTGGAAGGTAACAATGAAATGACGTTTTTTGATGATTTATTTGTGGGCACCTCGGGCAATTTGAGTTATCCCGTCTCGGCCAGCGCCTTGAGCAGCTCTGGATGTGGAAAAGCGCTATATAAGATTGATTAAATAAACAAGTGCAGGATCCTAACGGGTGCAGAGTTCTCTCGTTGCACATACACACAAACACAAACACACACACACAAATACACACACACAAACACACACATACACACACATCCACATCCACACCCACACCCACACATTCTTGTATAGGTCACAAATGGGGTAATTTTAGAATGCAGGAATCGGAAAGTCATTTTTTAGTCATTTTTTTGATGGAAAAGGGTTAGGGCAAGGGTTAGTTGCAGCGTTGCAACTAGCCCTTACCCGAACCGTTCTCTAGAAAGTTGACCTATTTCGTCTCCTATAGGCGACGAAATAGGTCGAATTTTGCTTCAAACTTTTCTAAAAATTCACTGTATTTTCTACGTCCCGGATAGTGCACTCCTGTGTACTTAAAACACTCTTATGCACTACAACTGCACTCCTACGCACTAAAAGACCACTCCGGCGCACTTAGCGACAAATGGGGAACGGGAGACAAATGGGTAAAGTGAAAAGTACCCCATTTGGTACTAGCAAAGGTAAATTTCCATCCCCATTCCTGCTGTTTCACACGTTCACCCTCACACACACGCACACACACACACACACCCTGTATTTCAGACAATTAAGAAGACAGAGAAAAAGGGAGAAAAATGAGGAGGGGGAGTATGATTATGAAAATACTGTCCCCGGACTGTAAAGATGTTGACTCTCATGTGGGAGAGATCCATTTACATAAATTCAACAATTGAGGTGTTAGACAATGCACCTAAGGATGCGGTTTGGCTCCTCGGGCGGCTTGAGTCAGATTCTCTATGGGCCAAACTTTAAGCCTAGAGCAGCTCTTGAACTGGAAAAGCGCAACATAAAATCATTAAAAAGCTTTCCAGCTGAGCTGACCGACAGGCAGACAAACAAAGCAAGGGACTGTATGACGGCCTACTAGCGCTAAAACCGAGAGTTACCATTTCCCACGAGATACTTGAAATTAACATGTGTTCTGTGTAATTTACAGAGATACCGGTAATCCACAGTGTTAATTAACGATTACCAGTATTTGGCACGTCTTCCTAGCGCCAAGACCTGAAAATTACAAATATCATCAGATAATAACAAATACCATGGGATCATTACAATTATCAATGGATAATTACAATTATCATTGAAAAATTACAATTGTCTTCGCGTGATCAAGTTTAATTTTCAGTTTTTGCTCTAGCAATCCGTCTGGAAATGGGCCAAAACCGAAAATAATTACAATTTTTACGTTTTAATTGTAAATATGTCGTTGATATTTGTAATCATCACATGCTTTTTGAAATTTTAAAGTTTTGGTGCTAGTAGGCCGTCATAATGTGAATTACACAGAACACGTGTTAATTACTATTATCACTGATGCCTGTAAATGCACGTTTTGGCGCTAGTAAGCCGCCTTAGTCAGAATTAAGCATGTTCATGTACAAAGTGTAATTATCAAGTGAAAATTGGAATTATTATGTGATAATTACACTTTTCGGTTTTGGCGCATTTCCAGGCTGATTGCTAGAGCCAAAACTGAAAATTAAACTTGATCACGCGAAGATAATTATAATATTTCAATGAAAATTGTAATTATTCCTTGAAAATTGTAATTATCCCATGATATTTGTAATTATCTCACGATATTTGTAATTAATTATCTCACGATATTTGTAATTATCTCACGATATTTGTAATTATCAGGTTTTGGCGCTTGTAGGCTGTCATAGGTATGAACTGCGTGCATAATAATGTGTGAATGATGTAAATTTTGGTAGCTATAGCAACAGCTTTATCCTGAGTGCTGTGTGGTCATTTGGGCAGCAACGTCGTCAGCTCGGTCTACATCGACATGTTTGACTCCTCTTACGCCTGTCTCCTAAAAGATACTGTCGCCACACTGGCCAACGGGAGCAATGACACATCAGCACGGCAGATCTCCTTTTCGGCGCTGCGCTACGTGGCTTACGCTGAACGGTCGTGCGACGCCAACTTGACGTGGACAGCGCACGAAATCGTCACACCCGAAAACGGCCAAGGCAAGGTATTCGGTCATATATCTATTTCCGTTGTCGCAATACATGGTGATGGTGGTGGTGATGATGATGATGATGATGATGATGATGATGATGATGATGATGATGATGATGGTGGTGATGCTGATGATGATGAGGAGGAGGAGCAGAAGGAGAGGAGGATGATTTTGCCCGTTTTCTTCGTTGTTCTTCATTCATCGGATGAATATGTACACACAGTTGATCAGGTTCGGGATACAGGGATACAAGCTATTAGCGATTTTATCAAATAGGTCCGACCTTTATGGATTTTCGCTACCAAAGGGTGGAACTTTGACAGGATTATCTCCCATCCAAATGTGGCTCAGTATTGATCGACTTGGTTATCTTCTTGGGCTCTGCTTTACACCCCACAGCTACATTAGGGTGGGACTTTGAGAGTATAACTGACCCTCGATAGCACCGCGGTAATGGGTCTTCGATAGCACTGAGGTAGTCGATCCTTGTTAGTACAGCGGTAGTGGATCCTTGATAGCACTGCGGTAGTGGATCCTTGATAGTGCAGCGGTAGTGGATGCTTGATCCTTGATAGTAACACCATCAGTGGTGAACAAAAAGAAACTCCGATGGTATGGCCACGTTACCAGAACATCAGGCCTTGCAAAGTCCATCCTGAAGAAGAGGGAGACAGAAAAAGAGGGAGACAGAGGGTTGCTGAGGATAGTGAAAAATGGAGTATACTGGTTAAACGATCATCTGTGGTGCCCCGACGACTTTCGAGTTACGGGATAGGATAAGATAATGTAGGATAGGATAGGATGCATGTTACTTTAGTTATTCAGGGTGCTGTAGGAATTTTACAGGTTTATATAATATTTTTAATTTAGCTTAATATGGAAGTTTCGGGACCTAAATGAATGGAGCTCTAGAGATAGGAGAAAGGGGCTTCAACCCCAAATTTTCAAAGAGTTGCGAAAGGTAGCCTTTTATTGCAATATAGGGCTGTTTTATAAGTATTTAAAATGCACGTGAAAGCACTCGGGAAATCCGTCATTTGCTAATATATATGCGTATTTCTTGCGTCTTTGTTTTAAAGGTCGCCCTTGTTATTATTAAGTGTCCCCAACATCAAGCCATATGACTATTAACATTAAGCCTTTTCCTCATCATCATCATATTATTATGATTAGTTAATTAAACTCCAGGGGTATGAAGGTGGTTGAGGTTAAAGGTGTTTAAGTAACTTTAATAATTATTTATAAGTTGACTTTAGAACTTAAAACGTACTTACAAAATGACTTACTGGTCTTTAGCAACACATCGGAGAGCTTCGTTCGACTTCGGTGATTGCCTTTTTGGGCGAATGACTGGAACTAGGTTGAAAAAAAAACAAGTTTGCGATCCGGACTAGAAATTTGTTTGTGATGATTACATCAGGAACATAAGATTTGATGAATAACTCAGGAAAAAAAAGAGATTTGAATCGAAATTAGTATTTTTAAAAAACAGCCCTTTGATCCTTTGTACAATTTTTCGGTAATAGATATATTTTCTAAAACCGAATTCACTTGGATGAAAAACACCAAAAACTGGAATACATTCACAAAACTTAATTTCTTGACATTTTGGCAATTACAAAAAAAAATTTGAATAGTTAGATAATTGTTTTAGTTTCCTCTCTGACTTTGCTTTAATGAAATCTCTCTCTGTCGCCATCTTGACGTTACGCTATTTCACCTTTGAACACATCGCCATTCGCAAATTAAAAGCCCACAGCTCTGGCCGACATCTTTCTCTCTTCGCAAATAATCTTTCGAGACCGCTTTTCAGCGCTATCTAGCGCTCTCCCCGAATATAGGGTTACCCAGATTTTCAGCCAAAATTTTACGTAGTATCACGTAGCGCTCTTGCCGGGCCGCAAACTTTTTTTTTCCAACAAGTTCCAGTCATTCGCCGAAAAAGGCAATCACCGAAGTCGAACGAAGCTCTCCGATGTGTTACGAAATGATGCTTGCATGACTATGACTAGTCAAACAGACTAGTTAAACATTAAAAACGGTCGCTGTTGCTTCTAATTCTGTTCGATTTACACAGACTAGCATTTCTCAATGATGTAATTTGGTAAGATGAGTATAATTATTATCGACCATATTTACTAGTTACATCCATTGCTTTGCTTTTGTTAGTTCTCAGCAGTACGCTAATAATAGCATTCCCCATTTCCTGCCGCGAATTAAGTAGACACTGTTATGTACGTAGGCTTAATCTATATTATATATTATAAGTCAGTCACCGCGCAGCGAAGAAGCGTCACTAGCTGAATATTATTATTAGGCCTGCAACATCGGATAGCTTCGCTCGACTCGGATAGCTTCGTTCGACTTCGGTGATGGCCTTTTTCGGCAGATGACTGGAACTAGTTTGGAAAAAAACAAGTTCGCTGCCGGGCCACTCTCTACGTGTGTGTGTGTGTGTGTGTGTGTGTGTGTGTGTGTGTGTGGGTGTGCGGGTGTTTGTGTGGGTGTGTGTGTGTGTGGGGAAGGGAGGTGTGCGTGTGTGTGTGTGTGTGTGTGTTTTGGCAGGCGACTATTTACCCTTTTGTGCAGTTCGTCTTTTTAACGTTCAATCTTCTCATCTTGTATTGCGAATGTTACGTCAACTTGCTCATTATGTTTTTAATGTGTGCTTTTCTGTGGTGCCGCAGCACTGACCAAATGCATTCCTTGTGTATTCACTTGGCAATACAATATTTTGTATCCTTGTATTCTTGTATAGTGGTAGCAACTATGTATCATAGTTAGACATTGGGCTGTTACCGCTGTACTATCGAGGATCCATTGTTCGTGGTTAGTGCCGCTATGTATAAAACAACCCACAACAACAAACACAGGGCACTGCGGTGAGAGGTACTGATGATGACCATGTCCATTTGTAAGGCGCAGACAGCATCGACTATTCTAGCAGAGTACTTCAGGGCGCATCGTGTTTGGCTGTGCAGGTGGCCATGTGCGTGGGCTTTATCTTCGGGGACCTGGATCCGGAGCCGCTGATCGAGTGGTTCGAGTTCGTTCGCGTGGTGGGCGTGTCGCGAGTTCAAGTCTTCTACAACGTGGTCAGCCCACGAGTGATGGATGTCCTACGTTACTACAGAGACACCGGCTTCCTCATCCTACTGCCCTCTATCATCCCCCACAGAAAAGGTCAGCTCTTCTTCCATCATCATCATCATCATCATCATCATCATCATCATCATCATCATCATCATCATCAACATCATCATCATCATCATCATCATCATCATCATCATCATCATCATCATCATCATCATCATCTGCAGCAGAAGCATATTTCTTTCTTTCTTTCTTTCTTTCTTTCTTTCTTTCTTTCTTTCTTTCTTTCTTTCTTTTTTCGTCTTCCTCCCTCCCTTTAAAACTGTTGCAACAAAATAGTTGAAGAAGTGCAATGTCATAAACTTCTTGGCGTGACATTAGATAATAATTTCTGTTGGTTGCAATATATTTTAAACGTTAGCAAAACTGTTTCTAGAAAGACTTGTTAGTTACCAAGGATTAACTTTAAAAAAAATCTACTTTTCGTAAATTGTTGTATTCTGCATGTATTCATCCATTTATTGATTATTCTTGAACAATTTGGGATGCTGCTAGTCGCAACGCTTTGAAGCCTTTATTTAGGATTCATAAACGTGCAATTAAAATGGGTATTCTTTAAAAACAAATCTATCAGAATTATTACGAACAGGTCAACATACTACATGTACCTGTTACGATTAAAACGCGCACGATAGATCCGATTCACCTTTATTTACATTTGATTTGATTTTGCTCCTGTTGCTAGAAGAAACTTTGTATAATGTTAATAATTTTCGTCGATGGATATTGTCAAGAATTTTCTGGAATTATTTGTTTATCATCGACCGAAGTATCTAGATAGGTCTGGTAATATATAAAGATTCTTCTAACCTAAAGAAAGTTCTATGACGTAAGACAGGGTGTAGTTTTGGTGACGAGTTTTGTTTTGATTGGGTGTTATTGCGTCATGCTGGAATGTTCGAACTTTTTCTCATTACAGAGAGGCTATATATGTAATGCACTGTCTGCTTATAGGGATGATTTTTGATGATTTTTGAAGTGATTATCGGAAAGCGATCTTGTATGCAGTTGTTGATGTTTGTTGAATAAAGTTGGAGAACTTTATACAACAACTCCTGGATGTTGCTGAGTGAACAGGCTGCGTGGATAAAGGAATTCGAATTACACTTATCAAAATTCAAGCATCGGGGCTGAATCGGCTATTGATAAATAACCGTGTAGCATTATTGGGGTCAAGCCGCGATCTACGCCATAGCCAAGGGTTCAGCTGCGACAACAAGCGAGTCAACATTACGAGAGGCAGTCATCGAGGGTAGCCGCCAACGAGATGCATCGGGAGGGACCAACATACTGGGACTACATCACTGAAAGTTTCGAGTTGACTGCAAGGGCGTGTAGTTGCCGAAGAGTTGCTTCGTGAGTGAACAACAGGTCTGGACTACGTGGCTGCCGAACGACTGCATCGAGGGCTGCATCGGAACTACATCGGTAGTATTACTGAGAAAGACGAGCGGACGTCGCGTCTACATCAGCAAAGGAGCGTACACATCAACACCAGCGTGACGCACGTCGCATACGACGAGGACAACAAGGCCTGCGTCAACAAAGGCGACTACAGACAAGCATCAACGCTACATGCCGAAAAGCATGCTGTTCTAGAACAGTCTAGAAAGGTGCAGGACAGTCAATAATTTTCCAGAAAAGTATCAAGATGGCAACTTCTGGTAGAAAGGACTTGAACAGCATCTTAAAGGAAAGCAGCTGACTGAGTACGTCAAGTCTCAAGAAAGAATACAAGAAAGAATACTCGAAGAACAACTCCGGCGTGAAGAAAGAGAAATTGAAGAGCAGCTACACCGATAAGAAAAAAAAAAGCAGCGTCAGCGGGAAAAAAGATAAGGGCAGCGCAGGCGCGAAGAAAGGGAAGCTGAGTGTCAGTTTCAGCAAGAAATGAAACTATGCAGGGAGCAGCCCAGACAGTGGCATCGGTACATCAACGCCTTGTTTTTCGCCTACAGAGAAGTACCGCAGGAATCCACCGGCTTTTCTCCATTCGAGCTGTTGTACGGAAAAACCATACGAGGGCCGATGCACATCCTGAAAGAACTGTGGACGAAATAAGTAGACACCCCAAATGTAAAAAAACAGCTACCAGTACGTGTTTGAGCTACGGAAGAAGCTGGAGCAGACTCTCGAGATAGCAAAAAAGAAAACCTGAAGAAGTTCCAGGACTGTGGAAAGCGCTACTATGATCGTAGAGCTGTGAACAGGAAGTTCAAACCAGGCAACAGATTGCTGGTGCTGTTACCTACCGATCACAATAAGTTGCTGACACAGTGGAAAAACCCGTATGAAATGGAGGTCGCGGTTGGCCATGGGAATCAACGACTACAAGGTTAAGGTCTGCCAGCATTCCAAAATATACCACGCCAACCTCCTTAAGCTGTACGTGGAAAAACCACAAGACTGTACAATGCAGCAACAGCAGTTTAGATTGATGACAGCTTTGACAGCTTTGACAGCGATGAACTATTGGAACTTGGAAACTTCTACAGCAAAGAAGGTAATAATGACGTTAAGCTGTGACCAAGGCTGATGACAGGTCAAAAGATAGCTCAAGCACTTATCGGCGAGTTTCCCCATAATTTCAGTTATATCCCAGGCTCTACTACTTTTTGGTCGAACTTATGAAGTCCACTTATTTAAGATATTCCCGTTCGATCCAAACCCTTCCCGATCCCTTTCAAGGCCCGCGAATCCTTGAAGAAATACATCGATGAGATGCTGAAGATGGACATCATCAGGGATTCCAGGTCCCCCTGTCATGGTCGTGAAGAAGAAGGACGGCAGCAACAGAGTATGCATCGACTACATGAAGGTTAACAAGATCACCTTCTTCGACCCTGAGCCGATGCCTACTGCAACAGACCTGTCCCGTCAATTATCGGGGAGTAAAATCATCTCCAAGACTGACCTCAGCAAGGGTTATTGACAAGTCCTGTGCGTCAACAGGACATTCAATGATTGTTTTTATAACTCCTGATGGGACGTACGAGTGCCTAAAGATGCCCTTGGGCATGGTTAACAGCGGTGCTACCCTGAAGAGAGGAATGAGGAAGATGCTTAAAGGGATGGACAACGCCGTGTGTTACTGGGACGACCTGCTAGTCCACACCCAGACCTAAAAGGTACATCTGACGATTTTGATGGAGCTGTTTCACCGTATTACAGAAACGGACCTGACTGTGAGACCCAGCAAGAACATTCTGGGAACTGACAAGGCCGACTTTATCGGTCATTCGCTGAAAGAAGGATAAAGGGGGCTTCTGCTGGAAAACATCACCAACATTCTGAACGCTTCACGACCTCAAACAAAGAAGCAAGTGCGGGCTTTCCTGGGATTGGCTGGATATTATAGGGAGTTCATACCGAACAATCCCGCCATCACAGCACCCATGTCAGATCTGGTGCGGAAAGGCTGTTCTAACCATGTGCGGTGGGGACCAGCTCAAGAGAAGGCATACCAGACAGTGCGTGATCTTCTTTCGAAAGATCCGGTGCTACGACTGCCCGACACTTCCAAGGAATTCGTCCTGAGAACAGACGCAGCGGACGAAGGCATCGGCGCCATACTGATGCAAGAACACAAAATGAAACTATTTCCGGTCAGTAGGCCAGCAAGAAGTTGTCAAAGGCTGAGAAGAATTACTCAACCATGGAGAAAGAGTGCCTCGCCATCATATGGGGAATCCGGAAGTTCGAACTGTACCTTCAAGGAATGAAGTTCGTGTTACAGACTGATCCCAAGCCGCTAACCCACTTGAACTCTGCCAAGTTTGTGAACAGTCACATCCTGAGATGGGCTATGTACTTGCAGAACTTTGATAAGCGAGTAGAATCTATAAAAGGATTAGGCAATTTTGGTGCGGACTTTCTCAGCAGAGTGTGTGAGTAAAGAGTACCTACAGCACCCAGACAGACTGAAATAAGTTTCTGGACGTTGTGCATTGCGACTCAATGTTCGTTGATAGAAATTAGGTAAATTTCTTCTTTTATAGGGGGTAGTGTTACGATTGAGACGCGCACGATAGATCCGATTCACCTTTATTTACCCTTGATTTGATTTTGCGCTGTTGCTAGAAGAAGCTTTGTTAATAATTTTCGTCATTGGATATTGGTGAGGATTTTCCAGAATTACTTGTCTATTATCGACCGAAGCATCTACATGTAGATAGGTTTGGTAATAGCTAAGCGATTCTTCTAACCTCGTAATGTGACGTTTGAGACGCGCACGATAGATCCGATTCACCTTTGTTTACCTTTAATTTGATTTTGCGCTGTTGCTAGAAGAAGCTTTGTTAATAAATTTCGTCGTTCGATATTGGTGAGGATTTTATGGAATGACTTGTTTATTATCGACCGAAGCATGTAGATAGGTTTGGTAATAGCTAAGCGATTCTTCTAGCCTAAAGAAGGTTCTATGACGTAAGACAGTGTGTAGTTCCGGTGAGGAGTTTTGTTTTGATTGAGCATTATTGCGTCATGCTGGAATGTTCGAACTTTTTCTCGATTACAGAGAGGCTATATAAGTAATGAACTGTCTGCTTGTAAGGAATGCGCCTGCCGCCCTTCCTGGCTCCCTTGACTACGGCTTCCTCTCCTGTCAGCCACTCAACGCTTCGTCCGAGCTGGTGTGTTCAGCAGCTACGAGCGCTCCCCTTCAACCTGTCAACACTCATCATGAAGACATCTTATTACTACAAGAACTCAACGTATCCTTGTCCCCTATACACAATGTGTCCGGGGACGTTAATTCACCCAACCAAACCAAACCTTGTAAGGAAGAGGGGCCGGGTAGCTCAGTTGGTAAGAGCGTCTTGCTAGTAACCGAAAGGTCGCTGGTTCGAATCCCGGATTGGTCAACGTGTGATCATATTATTTTCCCCTTTACCAACAACTGGCCCGCTGGTGTCAGTATAAATCGGTCCAGTAGTCACGTATATGCGAAAGTGTCGTGTGACTATAATCTACAAAACAACTTGTAAGGATGATTGTTGTAACGATTTTCGGAAAGCGATTCTTGTATGCAGTTGGTGTTGTTTGCTGAATACAGTGGGAGAACTTTATACTACGACTCCTGCCTTGTTGCTGAGTGAACATGTTGCGTGGATAAACGAATTAGAGTTACACTTATCAAGATTCAAGCATCGTGGTTAGATCAACTATTGATTTAAAAAACAACAACAGTGTACCACTACCTCTCGCCAACAGATTCAAATTTAATAAAGGAATTTTCATGAACAAGATCCTTTCGGGTAACACACCGTCCTGGCATTGTTGTAAAGTGCTTTGATCGTTTGGAGCAAAATTTCTGGTCCTGATTTGGCTCGTAGGAGTCCGCTGGACCTAAAGCAAAAATCATGTAATGTAATATAATGTTTGGAGCAAGCCTTCTTTAGTATTGAAGCGCCACAGGACCTGCCACATACCTTTGTGCCAGACTCTATCAAAGGCCTTGTTGAAATGAAGGAAGTTGTGGTATAGGTCCTTTTGGTGCTGAGGTGGTCTTCGATCATGATATGACAGTAGTAGATTTGTTCAACTGTGCTCCTTCCTGGTCTTAAACATGCCTGCTCTTCTTCTTCTTCTTCTTCTTCTTCTTCTTCTTCTTCTTCTTCTTCTTCTTCTTCTTCTTCTTCTTCTTCTTCTTCTTCTTCTTAATCTTCTTCTTTTACTACTACTACTACTACTACTACTACTACTACTACTACTACTACTACTACTACTACTACTACTACTACTACTGCTGCTGCTGCTGCTGCTGCTGCTACACTACTACTACTACTACTACTACTACTACTACTACTACTGGATGCAGTATAGGCGATTTACTCCAAATCACAAATAAGACTCAAAGAGCGGCGATCTGTACCAACGTAAAACTCTCACATGTTTTTTTACACTCTCACACACACAACAAGCACACATCTATCACCGGAACATGTAGTGTAAAGGCAGGGAGATCGCTATTCGAAGAGAGAAAAGGAAATCGACTTTTATTTAATGTTTTACATTGTAGATTGGGTGCCTCCAAAACCAGCCATTATTGAAAGGGGGGAAGAAACCGAAATACTAGGCTACAATGCAGATAATATTTCTTAGGCAAAGATAGGACAAGGTAGGTTAACGGAGGGTGGGAGTGAGAGCACATTGCGAAGGTAGCCTATCACTATTCCTGCCTTACGTTGCCTAGGCGAGCGTTTGCGAGACTACAGCATTAACGAGCCCCAGAAATGGAACGACAAGGACGTACTGCTGGAGGACTGCATGCACAGATTGTCAGGATACGACTACGTCATCAACATTGATCTGGACGAGCTGCTGATGCCTCTCCCGCCTTTCAACACTCTCCACGAAATGTTGCAGGCAAGTCTACCGCCCTTTATACGTGACATACCATCACCTGCTTATCGCCCTTTACACCTAACACACTATCACGTGCTTACCGCCTTCTTCACATTCCGAAAGTGCATTGGATAATCATCATTATCATTCTTCTTCTTAGTAGTAGTAGTCTATCTCTTTGCCTGCCAATCGACGATATATCGTCGATCTGAGCCGCCATGTTTGTGCCAATCGACGATATATCGTCGATTTCGTTTCGTTCCGGTTTTTTGCGCAGTCCAATCCAAGTTTTATTTTAACCAAAGAGAGATAACTCTTTCTACTTTCGTTCTCGATCGACATGCGCGTGGTTTCTTCAAATTGATTCGTTTTTAGAGTGTTTTTTGTGCATTTTACTAAGCATTGTGATGGGCACAATCGACAGTGTTTCAAACTCTGCTAATAATCAATATAATTTCAAACTGTAAAGTGTATTTTGATCCTAAATACATTTTCTTTCTGGTGTGTGAAGCTGATTCAGTGATTGGAATTATTCCTCCAGATTTTTTTTTATCACTGTGGTATGTAGAAATATTTTTATTTTATTTTATCATTTCAAAAAGATCAACATGCTTTCAAAACACATATTTCAATAACATAATCAAATTAACATTTTTGTGTTTTTTTTTTCTTATTCTTCACTCTTTTACCTTTAATTTGATATGAAATATGTCTATTTAACAACTATTATTGAAAGAACAGTAGCTTAAATGCCTAAGGTACTGAACTTTCTTTCCGGTGCCAGACATTTCCACAAACGTGGAAACATGCCTGGCAGGCAAAGAGCTAGCTAGTACTACTACCACTACTATTACTACTCCTCCTCCTACATTTTTGTCGTCGTTGTCATCATCATCATTATCCTCAGCATCATTATCATCATCATTGTAATAACCTTTACGAGTTTCTTACACAATTCTCTGGGTGATGTTTTCCTACAGGCAGCTGTGGCGAAGCAGCCCAGAGCAGTCGGGTTCTCCGCCTACTCTCACATCGCCCTGAAGGGCTGGCCGCAAAGTAACCCGTCAGAGGTCGTCACCTTCCTCCGAAGACTGGACAGGACGGCCAGTAATATGGTTGACAACCAAGGCTGGGGCAAGAGTTCCCCTAAAACCATTTTCCGCCCATCCCTGGCCTATAAAGTTGGGGTGCACAATTTCAAGGAGATCCATAAGTGCTCTCAAAGGTAAGATACTTGTGTTGCAAATCCGCCCACTCTCCCTTTCACGCACACGCACACACACACACACACCCCTCCTCCTTCTCTGCCCCAAAAATGGAGTTCATAATTTAACCACCACACGAAATAAAATAAAAAGAAGAGCTAAATATAAGAAGAAAGGAATGAACGGTGGAGGTTAATTTCTACATCCGCCGTTGGCGATATGACAAGCGGGAATAACCAGCGCAGGGAAGAGGGATAGGGACCTGAACACTGGACCACCAGACCTATCATACTGCTAAGATGGATGGCCACTGTTCTCTTGCCCAACACCGGATCGGAACCTGGGTCATCAGGTGTGGCAGGCGACCGTTCTACCTCTGAGCTACGGTGGTGGGGCAAAGAAGATGAAGATGAAGATATAGAAGAAGAAGAAGAAGATGATAATGATGATGATGATGATGATGATGATGACGATGATGATGATGATGATGATGATGATGACGATGATGATGATGATGATGATGATGATGATGATGATGATGATGATGATGATGATGATGATGATGAAATCTCGGTAATATGAGACTGTCCCTAAGTTTCACTAACTAAATAAAAACACTGCTAGGCTTTCCTCTCCCCGAGTAGGCCTATAGAGACTGGATGTGATTGCAGGCAGGTGCTGCCGAACGAGATCTACCGGTTCATCCACTACAGATCCTGCAAGCCCAAGCTGTGGAAGACGTGCGATTTCGCCAAGGAGCGGGAAGTGGACATTCTGCGGCTCAAACCCCAGTGGTTGGCGGGACTGGCCAAACTGCCTCTGGAGAACTTGGGCTGCAGCAAAAACTACACGGAACGGATCCAGATCGCCGCAAAGTCGGCAGCAGCGATAAACGTGGCTGCATCAAACATTAAAGGGACCCGCTTCGACCAAGCGTCCCAAATGACAGAACATAACTTTTTATTTTTTAACTGAATAAATCCTATAGTTTTTGACTCGTGTGTATAGCAATGTGAGTCTATGTACTCATCCTCCCCACTCCCAACTCAAAAAAAAAAAAAAAAAAAAAAACCCACACACAAACAAACAAACAAACAAAAAACAACAACTTTTTTTTCCAATTTTTGCAAATCTGTGCAAGATGAATCTTAGATAGTCCAAAACTGACATTAACCCAAAAGAATCCATCCGTCCGTCTCTCTGACGACCGTTCGTCTGTGCAAAACTTGCAAGTGACTTAATATCATGGAATCTATTTCAACTAGCACAACCAAACTTGGTAACATGGTGTATATCCCTGAGACCTAATAAATGATCAGTCAATGAATGACATTAATTCAAAGTCAAGGTCACAGTGTCAACACACTTTAGTGAAGCTTTACAATTTTCAGAAAATTATACTTTCCCCTCTAGTTATTAATATTGAATTTATGATTCTTTGAGGCATGATAGATTTCAATGAGACACACATATTTTGCGTATTTGGTCAACCTCGCTCTAAGGTCAAGGTCACTGGAGCTGACCATATTCGGTGTGTATAGGTATTTTGAAGTGACCTTTGCCATAAGCTACGAGATATATAAAGTCCAAACGTGTTTTATTTGGAGATGATAGCTTGATATTTCATATATGTTCCGTTTTTGCGTTAATCTTGAAGGTAAAGATGATTTAAGGATTGCAAAAACGTGTTTTTTTTAAAAAAATCGAACAATGGAATGGCTTTATATTTAACCCATCGTATGCAACAACATTGGGTTATTTGATCAAACATGAGCATGAGAGGTCACGTGAAGGTCAATGTCATCCCATCACTGAAGTTTAAGGTCATCTCAAAGTCAATGATTGTTTTTTTTTTGTTTTTTTTTTAATGTTGGCCTTATACAACTTTTGCTGTAGTTTTATTGATTGTAAATAAGTGTATTTGAAGCTGGAGGTCATCTCAAGCCAAAGAAAATCAAAAGATCAAAGTCTTTACGACTTAACTGTGTTTTTTAATTCGACTGTTTCATGTAGTTTTTTATGGGTACTCATTTTCGTGTTAAAATTGCAGGTTCCATAAGGAGCATGTGAGTCATATGGGTTTTGCCCTTCCAGTTCTGCCTATTAATAGCAACAGCCGTTGGCTAGTCAGCCAACTTTCTAGACCTAAAAATAGCTGGTACCAAAGGCGGGAAGAGACAGCACTCGTTTTTAAAAAAAAAAAAAAGGCTCGTAAGGTTTTGGGTTTTAGGTTGATACAATAGACCCGGTCCGCCTTACCCCCAGACACCAAAGACATAGTCTTCAGTTTCATGGTTCACTCAGGAATAGGGTCAAAGGTCACAGGGCTATGGCATTCCATGTACCGTTAATGACCTAAAGCAATAACCACGTAATGTAATGTAATCAGTTTAAAATCACTCCTAATTGTCAGAACCGAACATAAAAAGTCAAACTTGTATGACGGCCTACTAGTGCCAAAACCTGACAATTACCAATATCATGAGATAATTACAAATATCAGAGGAAAATTACAAGTATCAAGGGATAATTACGATTATCATTGAAAAATTCCAAATATCTTCGCGTGATAATGTTTAATTTTAAGTTTTGGCTCTAGCAATCTGCCTGGAAATGCGCCTAAACCGAAAATTGTAATGATCACCTGATAATTACAATTTTCGTTTCATAATTACAATGTTTACGTGATTATGCATAATTCTGACTAAAGCGGCTTACTATTCTAATTTTCCTATATTATTTGTAATTATCTGATGATATTTGTAATTATCAGTTTTGGGCTGTAGGAAGGCGTGGCAAATACTAATAATTATTACCAACTCTGTGGATTACCGGTATCTCTGTAAATTACGCAGAACACGTGTTAATATCAATTATCTCGTGATAATGGTAACTCGGTTTTGGCGCTAGACCTCGGTTTACACTCTCATCCGAAGGAGTAGGGGCGCAGTGCTTGAACCACCGTCTGCGCAGGCTGCATGCTATTATTCGCTCGACATTCAACACTTCAGGTGTTTTGCATTTTGAGTACACCATTAAGCCAGCTGTCTCATGGTCATGTCAATATTATTATTATTATTATTATTATTATTATTATTATTATTATTATTATTATTATTATTATTATTATTATTATTATTATTATTATTATCATCATCATCATCATCTTCATCATTATTATTACTATTATTATTATTATTATTATTATTATTATTATTATTATTATTATTATTTTTATTTTTATTATTATTATTTTTTTTTAATAAATTAATTCGCATGCATAGCACTGTGAATCTATTTACACATCCAGTCCCTACAAAAATTTCTTCAGATTTGTGAAAAAAAAAGTTTTGCGAAATGAGTCGAAAATAGTGGTTTAAAATTACATATGTGAAAAGACGTTAAAATAAATGATTGAATTGAATTTTAGTCCAAAATAGTCCAAAAATGACATTTTTAAAAAAGTGTCCGTGTCCGTCTGTGCAAAACTTGCAAGTGGATTACCATCTCATCGGGCTCTCTTAGATACTAGCCACCCCATTTCGGAAGTGACGTTGCGTATGTAAGACTAATATTGCTACAAGGGTTCGGGTAAGGGTTAGTTGTAGATCTATCCCTAGCCCTTGCCCTAACCCTTTTCTCTACAAAAATGCTCTTTTTCCGTCCAAAAAACCCACTAAGCAAAGCAAAGTTCACGTGGAGGTGAAAACTTAGTTTTAGATACGCAACGTCACTTCCGTAATGCGATGGCTAGTATCTCTAGAGAGCCCATTTCAACTAGCGCAACGTCTAAACTTGGTAAGATGATGTAGGCCTACATCCGTGAGACCCCCTAAATGATCAGGAATGAATTACTTCCCTTCATGGTCTAGTTATTTGTTCTTTGTTTGATCTCAGGCCACAGTGTGTGTGTGTTTGGGGGGGGGGGGGGGGTATGTGTGTGTGTGTGTGTGTGTGCGTGTGTGGGAGTGCGTGCACGTGCGTGCGTGTGTGTGTATGTGTGTGTGTGTATACTATAAAATGGTATGGTTTTAGGTGAGCACTTTAATTCGCATTTTATTTGAGATGTTATCGCATTAATGTTTTTTTTTTCTTTTAGTAAATCTGTGTTGTATTTATGGTGATTGCAATGACTGAGATACAGTGCTGCATTTTTTTCAGTTTTGTAATATTAATTTAGCAGCAGGCGTACGTGTGATTGGGATGTGCGCTTGATATACCTCTTGATTTATTACATCAATTTTATATTATAAAGTAAATGTTTACCTGTCTCTTATCTTATGTAATGTCAATTTGATTAGGTCAATTTGTTTGTGATCAGAGCTGTGCGTCAGTGTATTTAAGCGCGCGTGTGCGACAAAGTGTTCATGTGCGTAATGCTTTTTTTGACTCGCATGAATAGCGACGTACGTATTGCAAGACGAGTCGTAAATGATGGCTAGGAGTCAGCAATGTGCGCTTGTGTTGGTGTGTGTATGTGTGTGTGTGGGTGTGTTTGTGTGTGTGTGTGTGTTGACTAGCAAATATATATTTGCCCTTTTGTACAGTTCATTTGTTTCATGACTTTATCTTCTTATCCTTTTATTGTGATTTGCTGTTAGCTTGTTCACATGTTCTCTATGTTTTATGTGTGCTTTTGTGTGGTGCTGCAGCGTTTACCGAATGCATTCCTTGTGTATTATTCACTTGGCAATAAATTATCTTGAACTTGAACTTGATCTTGAACTTGAAATTGTAAATACTGCAAAAATGGCAACAACAAAAAAGTGTCACTCCGTCCGTCCCTTTGTCTGCCGTCCGCGTCCGCCGTCCGTGCAAAACTTGCAAGTGGATTAATATCTTAGAACCTATTTCAACTATCACTACTTGGTAAGGTGGTGGATATTCATAAATGATCAGTGAATGAATGACTACACTTCAAGGTCAAGGTCACAGGGTCAGCATTACATTACATTACATGATTATTGCTTTAGGTCCAGCGAACTCTTCCGAGCCAAATCAGGACCGGACAACCCCTGATCCGCATAAAAGATCTGCTGAAACAACCCTAGTGGTAAAACTGAAAGCTCTCCACCAGCCAGTCACGTTACAATAAAGACATCCCATGCAGGGGACGCTGAGGCTGTACTCTAATTTATCGAACCCCCGTTTACAAAAACTAAATAGAATACAAACGTCATTATAAAATATCAACAAAACACATACATATAAAATGCCTACATTACTAAATAATAACATCATAGGAAGCCCTAGTGACCACCTAGCAGAAAGCGTCCAATATTCCCAAGCTGATCCAACAGACCTCATACACAAACTAAGGAATCTTGTCCCGGAAGAGTTTTCAAGAAAAAAGGTAGGTGACTGGTCTAGCGAAGAAGAAGATAGTATAGCAGATTGATAGAACAGAGCAGGAATGAGAAAGAGCAAATGAGAAAGACAGCGACAGTGGGAATTTAAAGCACTAAATTTCCAGAAAGTGGGGATACTATTTATACTGAAACCCCCGGCATTCCAACGGGGGTACAGTGTCAGCAAACGTAAGTAAAAAAAAATTTTTTCCCACAATATTTCCATTTAAAAAAAAGTTATTAATATTGAACTTACGATTAGTTGAGGCATGATAGATACCAATAGCATATACTATGCAAATTTGGTCAACCTCACTTTAGCTGCCTAAAGGGAGCCGGAGACCAAGGCCATCTCAAGGTCAAGAGCTCAGAAAGATCAAAGTCGGTTTTACTTTGCATTTTAATGCCACCTTTTCATTTTTTTTGTTGGGTACTCATTTTCATGTTAAATACTGCAAGTTCCATAAGAAGCATGTGAGTGACATGGGCTTTGCCCTTCTAGTTACTGTTGATACCTATACATGTGTCTCAAGTTCAACAAAGGCTATACCTATCTCAGCAATGTTTAATGCCTGTCATAATTCATTGTAAGAGGTAATAAAGATTAGTTGAATTGAATTGAGTAAATTAGTTCGTTAATTAGTTAGTCAATGTTTATAAAGTCCAGCGGATTGCAAAGAGCCGAATCAGAACCACCACTTGGTTGAAAGAGGGCTCAACCCTGATCCATACAGAAGATCTGCTGAAACAACCCTAATGGTAACACTCAAAGCACTCCTCCAGCCGGTCACTTTACAATAAAGGCGTCCACTAGTTACATCAGCGTAAACTTTGCACCCTATCATTTATTTACGATCGTGTCTAGTCTGAGCAATTTGAAGGAGAATACGCGCTTGATTACACTACTCGTTACGGACCTCTCCATAGTTAGTAAAACGGCTAGCATGGCCTTCGGGAATCCAAAACTCCCGTCAGCATCATCCAAATTGAATGGCCAAGCAATTTATCAATGTTTTGGAGGGGATGGAATCCATTGTTTCCAGAATGGAAGCTAACTTTGTATTTTCAGACTTATCTGAAAACTGGTTTTCGGTCAGTTGGTCGATCGGTTGGGCCATGGCTCCGAATTTCACTTCTTTTGCGTGTGTGTTCAACACACATTTGTGTCCTATCTCAAGAATGATTGGACCGATGTTGAATTTTTTTTTAAAATATGCAGATACTTTACCTGCTGCTAAGCATTTCATGTCCTTGATATTTACACTTGCTTAAAAGTCAAGGTGGCTGTAGTTGATTATTTTCTAAACACGTTTTGAGCCATATTTCAAAATTAGCTGGACCGGTTTAAATAATTTCGTGGCTAGAAGTAATTTCAGATCGTGTTCAGGTTTTGTTTTAATTTTGCTTCTTTACACGTTTAAAAATTCCGATATTCAGCTATGTGTGGGAGTGTCTGGAAATACATTTGAATTGCTTGTCATCTTGTTTGTCTTTAAATATGGTTTGATGAACAAATTCTGGATTATAGCGGGCAAATCCCAACAGAAAACTAAGTCATGTCAACTACATTTGCGTTAACATACTCCTCGTGTGATAAGAATATTAATATAAACGTATTTCAAAAAGGTTCATGTCTTTATAGTCTGGTTCTGGAATGGAATTTTAAAAAAAAAATAAAATAAGGAAATAATTGCAACCGTTTTTTTGTTGTTATTATTCGTTGGTGAGCTCACGCATGTTGATTAAAAATCATATCCAAAGTATAGCTTGAAGCCTTTTCTGCAGTGGAAGCCTACATTTCAAGGTTAAAAGCTCAGTCACTGTCAGTATACTTCGTAACAACGGCGTAAAATTTGCAAGCGATGATTAAATTACTTTGGTTAGCTTGGAAGTTTGAACGTGAAGACATTTTGATTCGTGCGGTATAGGAGAACCCGTTTATTCCGTTGGTTTGCGCATATCACAATACATAATACGGTCAAGGGGAGAGAGACATTATCACTCTACAAACATTGATGGGGCAGTGGTTGCTTCCCTTAAACGTATACTATTACTATGACTATATATTTATATAAAAAGTTATTATAAATTTTTATTCATCGGATTAACATAAGTTGTACTTATATATATAATATAATAGGATATATAATAAGATATTTAATAAGATATTTAATAAGATATATAATAAGAGAGTGGCAATGTGAAAGCAATGGTGTTTGATTGGCGGTGTCCTATCCTATCCTATCCTATCCTATCCTATCCTGTCCCGTAACCCGGAGGTCGTAGGGGCACCACAGATGATCGTTTAACCAGCATACTCCATCTTTCTCTGTCCTCAGCAGCCCTGATGGCTTCGCTCAGTGTTAAACCAGTCCATTCTCGAATGTTGTCCTCCCACCTCTTTTTTGGTCTCCCTCTTCTTCTACTTCCTTGCACTGTGCCTTGCAGAATAGTCTTTGCAAGGCCTGATGATCTGGTGACATGGGAATGGCGGTGTGCTGCTGCAGAATTATTTCATCTTTACACTACAGTTGATCTGTCCCAAACCTTGTTGAAGTTTAGGATCTGTCAGGTGACATTTAAACACCAGTTGTTCTCTGTTCACACTTTATTGTATTAATACTATGAGTATTACTTTTTCATTACCGGCAAGTTAGATCTAAGTGTCTCTATCAGTGCCTATATCAGTAACTATGTCCTGATTCGGCTCTTTGCAGTCCGCTGGACCCTATAATCAATGACTAAGTAAGTACCTATATCAGTGCCTATATCAATAAGAGGGACAAGTCCTTCTGCGCCTATATTAACAAAGCCGATGACTATAACTCGGTTAATTTCCTTGACTTGGAGGTGAAAAGTCTGATTCAAAAACACTTGTGATAGTGTCATCGTAGTACTGGATTCTTATGATTGTGCATGTTGTAGTATTTAATATATAGTATTTATAGGATAGGATAGGATAGGATAGGACTTTTGATTGTTTTGTTTGAGCCGAGATCTCTTGTCTTCTGTGGAATAAAATACGGTCCACTTTTAAACAAATGTTCAACAAACCTGGCACTGTTTTTGTGTTTATTGTTTGTGTTTCTTCTGTTGTTTGTTTCTCTGTTCTTTTTGTCCCGTCTCCTTTTTATGTAGTGTTAAGTTTGCTTTGTCCTTGGTTCTTGTGTCTTTCTAGTTCTTGCGTGACAATAAAATACATATTTCTAATAAGAGAGAGAGAGAGAGAGAGAGAGAAAGAGAGAGGGGGGAGGGGTGTGGGCATGGGTGGGAGAGGAGGTGGGAAGGGGGGTATCCGGCTATGACACCCTACATTACATTACATTACATGATTATTGTTTTAGGTCCAGCGGACTCTTCCGAGCCAAATCAGGACCGGACAACCCCTGATACGCATAAAAGATCTGCTGAAACAACCCTAGTGGTAAAACTAAAAGCTCTCCACCAGCCAGTCACTTTATAATAAAGACATCCCACGCAGGGGACGCTGAGGCTATACTCTAATTTATCGAACCCCCGTTTCCAAAACAAAATAGAATACAAACATCATTATAAATTATCAACAAAACACATATAAAATGCCTACATTGCTAAATAATAACATCATAAGAAGCCCTAGTGACCACCTGGCAGAAAGCGTCCAATATTCCCAAGCTGATCCAACAGACCTCACACACAAATAAGGAGTCTTGTCCCGGAAAAGTTTTCAAGAAATAAGGTAGGTGACTGGTCTAGCGAAGAAGAAGATAGTAAGCCTATAGCAGATTGATAGAACATAGCAGGAATGAGAAAGAGCAAATGAGAAAGACAGCGACAATGGGAATTTAAAGCACTAAATTTCCAGAAAGTGGGTATACTATTTATACTGAACCCCCCGGCACCCCAACGGGGGATATGACACCCTGGGCGCGGAGATATTTGCAAAATGTTTGTATGAAAGCCACCTGAAATGTGATCCAGCTATCTAATTCCTCAGCCTGTCGGGCCGTTGTGGTGACACGGAGATTGCTGTCGTTGAGAGTTTTCACCGTCTCGGTCTGTCTGTTGCTGCTGTCAGAAGACGTGTCCTGTCCAGCACTCCAATCCCTGTCTTGACATCATCTGTCCTGCTCTCTCTTTTGGCCGTCTCCTGCGCCTGACCCCTACCGCCCTATCCTTGCAAAATGTTTATGTTGCAAAGGCTGTCGGGACTTTACAAGATTCTGACGCTCGTCCTAGACCTGAAAGACCCAAACACCCGCCATAGGTAGTGCTTCAACTTCTTCTCGGAGAATTGGGAGGATTTCTTCCTCTTCTCTGTTCTGGGGACATGCTAGAACTGATGGATCTCCGTTTGGTTTGGGGCTGTAAAGGTCAGAGCCGTACTCTGTCCATCTATCCAAGACTTCTTGTTCTTCTGAAAGGCATATGCCACACTTGCTTTGGACTGTTTAACACTTGTCAGCCGCTTCACAGTCTGGTAGGCCTTCTTGCTGTTGTTCCTGTTCAGACTGTTCTCTATTTCCTGGCATTGCTCTTCTATCCAGTTCTCCTTTGCTGTGCGCATGCCTTTTCGGAGGCCATTGTCGATTTTTTGGTAGGCATCAGCTCCCTGTGAGGTTTTCTTTTTCATTTCTCTTCGTTATCACACAGGTCCAAAAGTTCAGGTGTAATCCACGGTTTCTTCTTTGGAAGGCGCGGTCCACGACCGATCCAGTATGGAGTGAGTGGTTCTTTTCATCCTGCAGTGTGTCTTGGACAAGAAAGACCTGGCAGAGCCCAATCCTCTTCAGGCTGTTGGCCACAGACGAAATCCACGAATGCAGTGTGGCGTTTTTTGGCCCCGAGCACGTGGTCGTTGAACCTGGCCGGTGACTTCTGTGTAGAAGACTTTCGCCCAGTGATGCCGTGCTGACATCACCCCTATTAGTAGCCTCTTACGACACGCTGGGCAACGTTAGGTCTATTCTATTCAGTGCCCGAACCCACAGAGCAGAAATGAAAAAAAAATCGTATTAAATTCATACGGAACAGTGCATACACCCTTTTAATTGATTTTTTTAATGGCCAAAATGTTTTGAACAAAATTGCGGAAAAACTTTTTCTGTCCCTTGCACATTTGTACGTATTTAATAATAATAATAATAATAATAATAATAATAATAATAATAATAATAATAATAATAATAATAATAATAATAATAATACAGGATGCTATGTACGCGCCTTTCCCCAAGGCTCAAAGCGCGGCGGTCTATACCAACATACACGCTCACCTGTCTCATTTACCCTCACACACACCAAATACACATACATCACTCAAACAGGTGGTGTAAAGGCAGGGAGATCGCTATTAGAAGACGGAAGAAAATCGAATTTTTATTTTTGAAATTTTTATATTGACTGCATCCTGTACCATTATTGAAGGGAGGGAGGAAACCGGAGTGCCCGGAGAAAACCCTCGGTGACCTCAAAAGTCTCGTACCTAAGTCACATACGTTCGCCCCTTGCGGGAATGAGGTCAAATTCTGTATTAATTTGATGTGGAAAAGCTTAGCCCTAATTTTGGTTGACCAGTGATGTAGGCTAGCATAGATCTTTTACTTTCTGAGGACGTAGTCTTATTCGCCCTAGATCATGCCGGCTTCCATCCCGTTGTATTAGATTATATCTCTTTGTTTTCAGGATGGGTAAGGAATGTTTAGGTTTGAATTAGCAAAATGCAAAAATGACTATAGGCCTAGCAATCGTTTGTCCAGTTTTTAAGAGCAAATAAAAGCAGAATGTGAAGTTGTTTATGATTTCACAGTGCACACATATCTGTAAGCCCACCATTTAATTTAATTTTTTTTATCAGGTCTCCTGGCAGTCCACTAGAAGCAGGATCAGGTTAGGTTGTATTTATATAGCGCTTTTTCCTATTTAAAAATCGGCTCAAAGCGCAATTCTCGTGCATTCGCACACACAAACAGAAAATCATTACGATCAAAATAAAAAAAAAGATACATCAAATAAACAAAGAAGAGAAAAAAATATATAGAGATATACGCTGTGAGATAAATAGAGACCATTCTAAACATACTATTGTTGTGGAAGATGGTTAATGAGCAAAAGAAGATGAGAAGAGTTTTTAGATTCTGTTTGAAGGAGAAGATTGAGGGTTTGCTACGTAGAGAACGTGGGAGTTAATTCCAAACAGATGGTCCAAAGGCAGAGATAGAGCGGAATCCGGTAGAAATAAGTTTGGTTCGAGGGACTCGAAGAGTCAGAGGATCAGAAGTTGGCGTGTACAGGCTGATGGATGCTGTCTGAAAAGTAGAAAGAGGCAGAACCATTGATGCACTTGAAGCAAAGAAGGTTAACGTTGTAGAGTATTCTGTGTGAGACAGGCAGCTAGTGATGAGAGAAGAGAAGAGCAGTGAGGTGATGTGATCAAACATGTTCTTTTTCAAGATAAGGCGAGCTGCAGAATTTTGAACGCGTTGGAGAGGTGGATGGATGATGCAGGCAAACCAGAAAAAAGTAAGTTGCAGTAGTCCAGTCGTGAAAGGATGAGAGATGCAATTAGCTTTTTTGTGGCATCAATGGTGAGCTACTACGAATAAGGCCAATACGGCGACGATAAAAGAAACACGACTGACAGGTTTTCTGAATGCGTTGAAACCAAGATTTTTGACGGAAGAAGAACGGAAGATTGTGCTATGTCCAACAAAAATTGAATCAGTAGAGACAGAAGAAAGCTTAAGTTCGGTTCCAGTGAGGTAGGGTTTCGGTCTTGTCAGCGTTCAGTTGAAGTTTGTTGCCAGTCATCCAGTTTTGTATGTATGTTAGTGAAAAAGCCAGAAGTTTTTGAAAAAGGTGTGGAAGATTTTCAAGACAATCACTGTCGTGAGGTTGGCTATCGTCAACGTAGAAGTGATGATCGATGTGGTGATTTTGGAGGATGTCAGAGAAAGGGGAAGTAAACAGGGTGTAATGAACTGAGCCAAGAACAGAGATTTGATGAACACCGCACTCTCCTCTCTCTCTCTTCCTTTCCGATAGGTTTCAGACAGTCTACGTGAACAGTGCCAATTCTTCTCCAGTCCTTCTGTCTGAAACCTGTCAGAAAGAAACGAAGATAACCAGTTGAGTGAAGAGCCGGAAATCCAAAAAGTGTTTTCAAGACTTTGGAGGAGAACAGAGTGATCGATGGTATCCATGGCAACACAGAGATCGAAAAGGGTGAGAAGGGAAAGTTTCCCGGAATTAGTGGCTAGCAAGAGGTCATTTAAAATATAGACTAGCGCCGCTTCCTATCCTATCTTATCATATCCTATCCCGTAACTCGGAGGTCGTAAGGGCACCGCAGATGATCGTTTAACCAGCGTACTCCATCTTTCCCTTTCCTCAGCAACCCTGATTGTTTCGCTCAGTGCCAAACCAGTCAATTATTGAATTTTGTCCTCCCACCTCTTTTTCGATCTCCCTCTTCTTCTACCTCCTTGCACTGTGCCTTGCAGGATGGTCTTTGCAAGATCTGATGATCTGGTGACGTGGACATACCATCGGAGTTTACGTTTTTTCACCACTGTGAGCAGGTCATCGTGTTGTCCAATGGCTTGTGCGATGGTCTTTCGGTTTTCGTCGTTGGTGATGTGGTGGGTGTAGGAAATGCCCAGAAGTCTTCTGTAGCACCTCATCTCCGTGTTTTGTATTCTTCGTTGTTGATCTGCTGTGAGGGTCCATGTTTCGCAAGCATAGAGGAAGATGGAGATGACAAGGGAGCGCAGCAGCCTTACCTTGAAATGTAGACTGATGGTCATGTCTTTCCAAATGGGCTTCAACCTTGCCAGGGCAGCAGCTGTTTGTGCGATTCTGGAGGCGCTTCAGTGCATGGAATGATCAGAGTGGCTGAAATGGGCAGAGAAGGCCGTGGGAAGCAAGATGTTCATTTAACTGTTTCAGGACAATCCTTCCAAGGAGTTTTGATATGCTAGGTTGTGACTTCAAACTCCGGCCGAACAATAACTGAAACTTAAAATAAAAAATTAAAAAACTAAATAAAGAGGCAGACTCACGGCTGTCTTATTTTGCATTTAGTGGACGACAAAAATCGGCTGTAGCAATATCCAGTGGTACATAATTATTAGTAAGCTTAGTCTCCTAGTGTCACATAATGTTATCAGGAGCCCCAACCTCTCCCCCTTCCTCATGAAGAGCATAATCCGCCCCTGCTGACTTATAATATATGATAAGTTGTATGTGCCATCACTGGACGAGAACCCCCTACCTCTGAACCTAACCATACAATTAAAATATTCAGAAAACACAACAAATAATTTATGCCTTTTTTGGAGGGCTCGCGTGCGTAATCGGTTTCACTTATGTCCATGTGATTTATACAGTCCTTGAAAGCAACCTCTCTATTTCGACACACAATAACTTTTTGTGGGAATATTTTTATTTCCTTCAGGTCCCTCGATTTGGCTCGGAAGAGTCCGCTGGACCTAAAGCAACAACCATGTAATGTTATCTAATGTGTACAGAAGGCTCCATTTCGTTTCTAACGATGTCTCGTTTCTAAAACTCGGTCCCGTGGCCGTGGATGAAGAAGAAAGTACTTCTAAATTGACCTATTCAGTTTTGTTTCCATTGTTGTAAACTTAGAAAGCTATGTCTTTAATCGAGTGGATCTGTTGTGGTATTCAGGAAGAAGTTACCCAGGAGATAAAAACCGCAAAGCCTTGTAGTACGGTACAGAATTACCTTTCGCTTCGCGGATTTACCCACTGGGTAACTTCTTCCTGAATACCGCCTCTGATCTCTAAAAGAACTTGCTCAACATGTCTACTTCACATTGATGCTTGTCTTCATCATTATTTCTGTTAAGTCTTGATGTTAGTAGTAGTAGTAGTAGTTCTAGTAATAGTAGTAGTAGTAGTAGTTCTAGTAATAGTAGTAGTAGTAGTAGTTCTAGTAATTGTAGTAGTAGTAGTAGTAGTTCTAGTAATAGTAGTAGTAGTAGTTGTAAGCTTTAGTAGTAGTAGTAAGCTTAGTAGTAGTAGTAGTAGTAATAAGCTTAGTGGTAGTAGTAGTAGTAATAGTAGTAGTAGTAGTAGTAGTAATAGTAGTAATAGTAGTAAGCTTAGTGGTAGTAGTAGCCCCGTTGGGGTGCCGGGGGTTTCAGTATAAATAGTATCCTCACTTTCTGGAAATTTAGTGCTTTAAATTCCCATTTTCGCTGTCTTTCATTTGTTCTTTCTCATTCCTGCTCTGTTCTATCAATCTGTGTGTATGCGCAATGAGTCTCTGTGAGTTTTGCGCTATATAAATGTTATTCATTATTATTATTATTATTATTATTATTATTATGATTATTATTATTATTATTATTATGATTATTATGATTATTATTATTATTATTATTATTATTATTATTATTATTATTATTATTATTATTATGTTTTGCTTGAGCGTAGATGTCTTGTTATGTATTACATTTTATATGTTTGGTCACGCTCTTTTGCTTATTTAGTTGTATCTTCTTGTTTGCAGTCGCTGAGTTTTCATTTGTATTGTGTTTGCATGTATGGCTATGTTGTTTACTCTTTACTCTGCTTCTCTTGTGGTCCCCCGTTGGGGTGCCGGGGGGGTTCAGTATAAATAGTATCCCCACTTTCTGGAAATTTAGTGCTTTAAATTCCCACTGTCGCTGTCTTTCTCATTTGCTCTTTCTCATTCCTGCTCTGTTCTATCAATCTGCTATACTATCTTCTTCTTCGCTAGACCAGTCGCCTACCTTTTTTCTTGAAAACTCTTCCGGGACAAGACTCCTTATTTGTGTGTGAGGTCTGTTGGATCAGCTTGGGAATATTGGATGCTTTATGCCAGGTGGTCACTAGGGCATTCTATGATGTTATTATTTAGCAATGTAGGCATTTTATATGTATGTGTTTTGTTGATAATTTATAATGATGTTTGTATTCTATTTTGTTTTTGTAAACGGGGGTTCGATAAATTAGAGTGCAGCCTCAGCGTCCCCTGCGTGGGATGTCTTTATTGTAAAGTGACTGGCTGGTGGAGAGCTTTTGGTTTTACCACTAGGGTTGTTTCAGCAGATCTTTTGTGCGGATCAGGAGTTGTCCGGTCCTGATTTGGCTCGGAAGAGTCCGCTGGACCTAAAGCAATAATCATGTAATGTAATGTAATGTAATGTAATGTAAAGTAGCCCCGTTGGGGTGCCGGGGGTTTCAGTATAAATAGTATCCACACTTTCTGGAAATTTTGTGCTTTAAATTCCCACTGTCGCTGTCTTTCATTTGTTCTTTCTCATTCCTGCTCTGTTCTATCAATCTGTGTGTATGCGCAATGAGTCTCTTTGAGTTTTGCGCTATAGAAATGTTAATCATTATTATTATTATTATTATTATTATTATTATTATTATTATTATTATTATTATTATTATTATTATTATTATTATGTTTTGCTTGAGCGTAGATGTCTTATTTTATATGTTTGGACACGCTCTTTTGCTTATTTAGTTGTATCTTCTTGCTTGCAGTCGCTGAGTTTCCATTTGTATTGTGCTTGCTTGTATGGCAATGTTGTTTACTCTTTAGTCTGTTTCTCTTGTGGTCCCCCGTTGGGGTGCCGGGGATTTCAGTATAAATAGTATCCCCACTTTCTGGAAATTTAGTGCTTTAAATTCCCACTGTCGCTGTCTTTCTCATTTGCTCTTTCTCATTCCTGCTCTGTTCTATCAATCTGCTATACTATCTTCTTCTTCGCTAGACCAGTCACCTACCTTTTTTCTTCAAAACTCTTCCGGGACAAGATTCCTTATTTGTGTATGAGGTCTGTTGGATCAGCTTGGGAATATTGGACGCTTTCTGCCAGGTGGTCACTAGGGCTTCCTATGATGTTATTATTTAGCCATGTAGGCATTTTTATATGTATGTGTTTTGTTGATAATTTATAATGATGTTTGTATTCTATTTTGTTTTTGTAAACGGGGGTTCGATAAATTAGAGTACAGCCTCAGCGTCCCCTGCGTGGGATGTCTTAATTGTAAAGTGACTGGCTGGTGGAGAGCTTTCAGTTTTACCCCTAGGGTTGTTTCAGCAGATCTTTTATGCGGATCAGGGGTTGTCCGGTCCTGATTTGGCTCGGAAGAGTCCGCTGGACCTAAATATAAAGCAATAATCATGTAATGTAATGTTTCTCTTGTGTGCGGAAGCATGTATTGTCTTGCCTGAAGTACTGTGTTACTTGTGTGCCGATCCCAGGTATGTTTGCTGATCCCTGCTCTGTATCTAAGGCTTTGTTGTTAAGCCTTTTGTAATACTTGTATTCTCTTGCTTTGAGCATGTCTTGCTGATGTTTTGTTTGTGTATCGTGCTTGTATGTATGGCTAGACATGTAATGACTGTAATGTCTTGCTTGGGTTCGATTGCTGGTTCGCTGATGTCTTGAAATTAATGTCTAGCCTCGAGTTTGATTCGCTGGTTTGCTGATATGCACTTGAACAATGATTTGCTTGTATGTGTTTAGTGTTTTTGTCTTTATGACCCTGTTGTTTGTACTGCCGTGGTCTAACTGTGTGCTTGTATGTCCATTCGCGCTTTGTATGTATGGCTATGTTGTTGATGTCTTGCTTTGGGTATGCTTTGCTTGTTTGCTGAGGTTGGTTTTAATTATCGTGCTTTCTATGTGTTGCATGCTTGTGTAACTGGATGTAATTGTAAAGCGCCTTGAGCATTTGTATGAAAACGCGCTATATCAAATACACATTATTATTATTATTATTATTATTATTATTATTATTATTATTATTATTATTATTATTATTATTATTATTATTATTATTCCTATCCTATCCTGTCCCGTAACCCGGAGGTCGTAGGGGCACCACAGATGATCGTTTAACCAGCATACTCCATCTTTCTCTGTCCTCAGCAGCCCTGATGGCTTCTCTCAGTGTCAAACCAGTCCATTCTCGAATGTTGTCCTCCCACCTCTTTTTCGGTCTCCGTCTTCTTCTACCTCCTTGCACTGTGCCTTGCAGAATAGTCTTTGCAAGGCCTGATGACCTGATGACGTGGCCATACCATCGGAGTTTCCGTTTCTTCACCACTGTGAGCAGGTCATCGTGTTGTCCAATGGCTTGTGTGATGGTCTGTCGGACTTCGTCGTTGGTGATGTGTTGGGTATAGGAAATGCCCAGAAGTCTTCTGTAGCACCTCATCTCCATGCTTTGTATTCTTCGTTGGAGATCTGCTGTGATGGTCCATGCTTCGCAAGCATATAGAAAGATGGAGATGACAAGGGAGCGCAGCAGTCTTACTTTGGAATGTAGACTGATGGTCCTGTCTTTCCAAATGTCAGGACAGCAGTTGCTTGTGCGATCCTGGAGAGGACTTCCTGTCGGGACCCATTGTCTGACACAATGGCTCCTAAATATTTGAAGCTATGCACTGTGTTGAGGGATTGGCCTTGGACTTTGATGTCCGTGTTGATGCCATTGGTGTTGTTGGTCATCATTTTGGTCTTCTCTGCACTTATTTCCATTCCATAAGCTCTGGAGGTGGTGTCAAGCTTCTGTACCAGCTGTTCAAGTTCTTGTTCCTCTCCAGCCAATCCATTAATGTCATCCGCAAAACGAAGATTGGAGATTGCTCTACCCCCTATCCTGACTGTGCCTTCATGATCTGCAAGAGCATCTGACATGATGCGCTCTAAGAAGATGTTGAAGAGTGTTGGAGAGAGTAGGCATCCTTGACGCACACCGATTGTTGTTCTGAACCATTTCCCGATGACGCTGTATTGGAGGACTGCACTGGTAGCCTTGTCATACAGGCTTTTGATGACTTCAATAATTTTAGGGCTGATGTTGTACACTTTCATTGTTGCCCATAGAGCTGCATGCCAGACTCGGTCAAAGGCCTTCTTGAAGTCTATGAACACATGATATAGATGTTGTTGGTGCTGTAGGTATTTCTCACAGATTAATCTGAGGTTGAAAATCTGTTCAGTGGTTCTTCGCCCTGCCCTGAATCCTGCTTGTTCTTCAGCTATGATTTGTTCAGCTTGGGGTTTCAACCTGTTGAGAATTATTTTCAGGATGACCTTGCTGGGATGGCTGATGAGGCTACACACTATTATTATTATTATTATTATTATTATTATTATTATTATTATTATTATTATTATTATTATTATTATTATTATTATTATTATTATTAAAGTAACACGGGGTCAAGAAATGTTAGTTTAAAAAATGATAAATGTTCACATTTAACTTTTTAAAACGTTTTTAATATTGAAAATGATTATTTGACGCATGATGGATATCATTGAGACACACATACTATTCAGATTTGTTCAATCTTCCTCCAAAGTCAAGGTCACGGGAGCTGTCCAGAGTCGCTTACTTTGAATTGACCTTGACCCTAAACTATAAAGGCTATGCATTGGTCTCGAAGAGATATAAAATCCGAACTTGTAGTTAGAGATGATAGATCTTTGATACGTGTTCCGTTTTTGCGTTGATCTTGAAAGTCAAGGTCATTTTAGGCTTTGGAAAATTTTTTTTTTTACAGTTCGTCCTAAGTGGAATGGCTGTTTACCTAACTAATGGAATGCAACAACATTGGGTTATTTGATCCCATATGAGCATGAGAGGTCACGCGACGGTCAAGGTCACTGAAGGACAAGGTCATCTTAAGGTCACAGTCTTTTTTGGCACACTACAACTTTTGTTGTCATTTATTTGATAGTATATAAGTGTATGTGGAGCAGGAGGTCAGTGTCATCTCAAGGTCAAAAGCATGGAAAGATCAAAGTCGGTATTATTTTGTCATTTTAATTCCACTTTTCATTTTGTTTTTTTCTGGCTACTCAATTCCACTTTAAATATTGTAAGTACTATAAGGAGCATGTGAGTCATATGGGCTTTGCCCATCTAATCTTTTGGGAGATTTTTTTTAAATTTAAAGGGACCCGCTTTGACCAGGCCCTGTCGACAGATTTTGTAACATTCACAGTGAGTGTTGTCCCACAAAAAAAGCATACAGCAAAATAACTCTATGGAAAGTAGGCCTATAGTTATTTTTTTAAATGAATAAATTCCGTAATTTGTCTGCCTATTAATAGCAACAGCCGTGGGCCGTGCACTAGGCTGAAGTTCGACCTGGACAAACTGCAAGACCCGGAGGTGGCAAAAATATTTCAGGCCACAATTGGAGGGAAATTTGCACCACTGCTTATTTTGGGGGCAGGCGAAGTAGATGTCAACACCATGACCAATACCTTCAACTCAGCTGTAACAGATGCCGCCACTGAGATCCTTGGCAAGCACCGACCAAAGAAGAAGCCGTGGATCACACCTGAACTTTTGGATCTGTGTGATAAACGAAGAGAGTTAAAAAAGAAAAAGAACACCTCACAGGGAGCTGATGTCTACCGAAAAATCAACAATGACATCCGAAAAGGCATGCGCACAGCAAAGGAGAACTGGATAGAAGATCAATGCCAGGAAATAGAGAACAATCTGAACAAGAACAACAGCAAGAAGGCCTACCAGACTGTGAAGCGGCTGACAAGTGTTAAACAGCCGGCCCAAAGTCTCCACTATCCAAAGCAAGTCTGGCATTTGCCTTACAGAAGAACAAGAAGTCTTGGACAGATGGACAGAGTACTGCTCTGACCTTTACAACCATACACCAAATGGAGACCCATCAGTTCTAGCATGTCCCGAGAGCAGAGAAGAAGAAGAAATCCTCCCAATTCTCCGGGAAGAAGTTGAGGCAGCAGTGCAATCGCTGAAGAAAGGGAAGTCAGCGGGAGTGGACAACATACCAGCGGAACTGCTACAAGCAGGAGGAGAAGCGATGACTGATGCTCTCACCATTATCTGTAACAAGATCTGGCAGAGTGGGGAATGGCCTACACCATGGACCCAGTCGCTTGTCATCACTCTTCCCAAAAAAGGTAACCTTCAGGAGTGTGAAAATTACCGCACCATCAGCCTCATCAGCCATCCCAGCAAGGTCCTCCTGAAAATAATACTCAACAGGTTGAAACCACAAGCTGAACAAATCATAGCTGAAGAACAAGCAGGATTCATGGCAGGGCGAAGTACCACTGAACAGATTTTCAACCTCAGAATAATCTGTGAGAAATACCTACAGCACCAACAACATCTATATCATGTGTTCATAGACTTCAAGAAGGCATTTGACCGAGTCTGGCATGCAGCTCTATGGGCAACCATGAAAGTGTACAACATCAGCCCTAAAATTATAGAAGTCATCAAAAGCCTGTATGACAAGGCTACCAGTGCAGTCCTCCATAACAGCGCCATCGGGAACTGGTTCAGAACAACAATCGGTGTGCGTCAAGGATGCCTACTCTCTCCAACACTCTTCAACATCTTCTTAGAGCGCATCATGTCAGATGCTCTTGCAGATCACGAAGGCACAGTCAGCATAGGGGGCAGAGCAATCTCCAATCTTCGTTTTGCGGATGATATTGATGGATTGGCTGGAGAGGAACAAGAACTTGAACAGCTTGTACAGAGGCTTGACACCACCTCCAGAGCTTATGGAATGGAAATAAGTGCAGAGAAGACCAAAATGATGACCAACAACACCAATGGCATCAACACGGACATCAAAGTACAAGGCCAATCCCTCAACACAGTGCACAGCTTCAAATATTTAGGAGCCATTGTGTCAGACAATGGGTCTCGACAGGAAGTCCTCTCCAGGATCGCACAAACAACTGCTGCCCTGACAAGGTTGAAGCCCATTTGGAAAGACAGAACCATCAGTCTACATTCCAAAGTAAGACTGCTGCGCTCTCTGGTCATCTCCATCTTCCTATATGCTTGCGAAGCATGGACCCTCACAGCAGATCTCCAACGAAGAATACAAAGCATGGAGATGAGGTGCTACAGAAGACTTCTGTGCATTTCCTATACCCAACACATCACCAACGTTGAAGTCCGACAGACCATCACACAAGCCATTGGACAACACGATGACCTGCTCACTGTGGTGAAGAAACGGAAACTCCGATGGTATGGCCACGTCACCAGATCATCAGGCCTTGCAAAGACCATTCTGCAAGGCACAGTGCAAGGAGGTAGAAGAAGGGGGAGACCGAAAAAGAGGTGGGAGGACAACATTCGAGAATGGACTGGTTTGACACTGAGCGAAGCCATGAGGGCTGCTGAGGACAGAGAAAGATGGAGTATGCTGGTTAAGCGATCATCTGTGGTGCCCCTACGACCTTCGGGTTATGGGACAGGATAGGATAGGATAGGTGGGCTAGCCAGCCAACATTCCACAAAAACAAGGGAAGATCTATGACGCCGAGATGTGGAATCTGGGGGCCCTTTATTACAAACACACACACGCACGCGCGCGCACACACACACACACACACACACACACACATACACCCGTACACACACACACACACACACCCGTACACACACAATGCCAATTGCACTTTGGCTTTGAGAGGAAACATCGGTTACCGAGCATGGCGGTGGACAAGTGCGACCAACTGTTGAATATAATTATGATGGCCACTGAAGCAGGGGCAGACAGACCGACAAAGAGAGAGAGAGAGAGAGAGAGAGAGAGAGAGAGAGAGAGAGAGAGAGAGAGAGAGAGAGAGAGAGAGAGAGAGAGAGAGAGAGAGAGAGAGAGAGGCAGAGGTGTGATCTGATTACGGCGGATAAGAGAAGGCAGTGTTCAACGTTGCGGTAAGGTCAAAGACTCACAGAACCTTTTAACATACCTGTCAAGGGGTTTTCGGGTTGTGGTGTAGCAATTTAACAGAAAAACCATAGCAAATGGAGGTTTGGTGTAGCACTAATGTGAATCACGCGATTCGCAACAAAACTGAAAACTTCTGCATCCAATATAAACACACACATCCATTGTGTTTACACATTTATTGTAAAATCTTGTTAATGCACAACACTTTAGCTATTACCATTATCATTATCATTATAAACATTTTCATGTAAAAGTGAAAATGCAAAAAAATAAAAAATAAAAAAATAAAACATACAGACAGAAAATAAGCTAGGCAATCATAACGAAAACAAAAACAAAAAACAAGGGAGACCATCACTGACACAGAAAAAGCAGATGAACTTTTTTCCCCCCAAACAAATTTGCTTATTCACAAAACATGGTTTACAATGGTTGAATGCCAAGAAAATAACTATTAGCATTGCACAAAAGCTTATATCAATTAATTTTAAAAAAAAATAACTATATGGCAGATGATATAATAGACTGAAGTTCTGAACGAACACGTGTTGCGGAAGTGCGGTGCTTTTACTAAGTGTCTTTAAACCGGACTCGACCGGAACAGACTACTTTCGCGTGAAAACCCCCTTGGTTAAAAAATATTATCGTCACTTTTGAAAAATTGCGTAGCAGCTTTGTGATACGCCGTAGCAATGGGAAAATGTTTAAAATGCGTAGCGCTACGCAAAAATCCGTAGCACTTGACAGGTATGAATTTTAACAACCTGTGATCCAGGGCGTGTAATGGTCTGGAGTTAAAAAAGAGAAAATTGGCCCGGGTCCAGGCGCATAGGCGCTGGCAGAGAGTGCAGGGGAATAACCACTCCCCTCCTACCTTCTACCCCCGGTGAATACGAATTGTTGCATTTTAATCGAGAATTTGCGATGACCAAAAAAATAACAGTTAAGGCACGACTTGCTTGCTTACACACAGCTTGAAGTAGCTTGTCTTTATCGATGCATCATAGCTTACAGTTATTATTCGCCATCAAAGTCCAACTACAAATGTAAGTTTAAACACACACTGGTGCCCAGCTGACAATCCCTATTCACCAATAAAGTCCAAATTTAGTTTAAAACTTTTTATACATTCTGATGCACAACCCAAGTCTTGAAACAGCGTTTTCACTGACAATGGTTTAGTTGGTATGCTTGAAGAATTTGGAGAGATTGGTTTGTTTGTGACTGCAGTAAGTTTTCCTAAACAGTTTTTTGATGTTCTTTACCAACACTGACTGAATGCTGGATGCAGCACACTGGCTTCACAGATTGTGCATCAGCAACACTGCCTGAAGGTTGAGTGCTGCACACTTGATTCACATTTACATGAGACGGCTTAGCTTTTTTTTAGTTTTTTTTTTTTAGCCCTCCATTGCTCGTATTTGATTTCCGACTGGCATGCTGTACAAAAGCCTGTTCCATTTCTTGAGATCTCCCTCAAATGTTGTCCTAGTCGTTCATCACCCACTTCTGTTTCCATCCGTTCCAATTTCCATTCCGTTATCATCCATATGTCGCATCCATTTTCCCGGCAACAATTCAGACACGCGCATGCGCAGTTCCATGTTTCCGTTTGACTTGAGGACACGCATAAAACACTTTATCATTGGAGGGAAAACCATACCGTGGAATCCATACTGTTCTCGGCGGAAATATTTATTCCAGTAGCGGAAATCCGCTGACCCGCGGACAATTACAAGCCCTGGTCATCAATAGTTGTGACAACATCTTAAACTGTATACGCTTTGTCGTCCCAGGCATTAAAAAAAACAACCCGGGAAGCGCTTATGGTAAGGGGTCCAGGAAGTCATGGATATCACATTAAACCGATAAGTATTATTTTATACGGTTACATGTACACCAAAAAATAAATAAAAATGTTTTTATTGTTAAATAAATATATAAAGAAAGAAATAAAGAAATTTGATGATAAAGGAAAACTTCATCCGCACATTTCAACAAGGCACATTTATTTAATAAATGTTGAACTTTTTTTGGTAATGTTAGTCAAAGGCAAACAATTTAAAATGACCTACGCCATTCATTCATTCATTCATTCAATAAATACTTCTTATAATCACAACTGTGAATTTAAACACTTAACCACTCATTGAGGGGTCCATTACTATCCATTGACCACAATTATCACACTACAGGTAGATGATCTTGATCTGTCATTCATGTGGTTACGTGGATGCATATTATAAATACTCTTTGAATTGTTTTAAGATCATGATCAAACAACGCTTAAGAGATCAGTCGTTGCAAAACCTGCATTAGGATGTATTCGATCATAATACTTGTAGAGACGTTTTTAAAGAATATCTTCTGTTTCGAGGATTATTTCATTGATTTGTCACCTTTATCGAGAAGAAACTTATTAAAATTTAGGTTTAGCTCTCACAAACTATCAATTCAATCATATAATAATTTTATTATCGAGAGAGAAGACAGACTATGTACTCTACGTGATCTGGAGAAACTAGGTGACGAATTTCAATATCCGTTTAATTGGGACAAATCCTGTACCGGTGTCAACGGGCTATCTTTAGTACCCCAATACTAATCAGTTAAATCAGTTCATGAATTTTAAATCTAAACGCAAGTTCAAATATGACGCACAATTCTCTTGTATCTTTATTTTGAATCCAATGTATATTCTTGGTTAATTCCTAGGCGTATTCTTGTTTGTTTGTTTTTTCTCGTGTCTGTTACCTTTTATTATTATTATTTAAAATATTCATTCGTTTATTTACATATCCGCCCCATCCCCCTTTATTCCAATTGGGTATGTTAATGTCAATTTGGTGCGTGCATTATTTCTATCTACTGTTACGACTTTCTTGTTTACTTGGGTATGTTTTTTTTTTATTGTATCCCCAACGCCACAACTGCGCCTTTTTGGGCTATACGCCTCTCCCTCCTCCCGCTCCCCCTCACCACGGGCTATGATCCTTATTTAATACTGTTTGATGGTGTTGTATTTAATAAAAGGACAACGTTCCACGTCAGGTTTAATTTAAATATATAGATCGAAAGAAAGAAAGGAAGAAAGAAAGAATAAAATAAATATAAAAAATACATACATAAGCCTACATACATACATAAACGCAGTACCAAACTAGGAAAACCCACATTGATAATAAAAACGTAAAATAAATAAATAAATAAATAAAGCTCAGAACCAAACAAGCAAACCCCACATTGATTACAAATTTAAATATATCGAGTGTCAGCTTTCACCCGCTGTGGCACACTGGCCATTAAAACACACACACACAAGCACACACACACACTAGTATGTAAAACACCAAGACTGGGTTTTACTAAGAATGTAGGAATCGGAAAGTGGTTTTTGACAGAAAAGGGTTAGGGCAAGGGTTAGGGAAAGCTCTGCAACTAGCCCTTACCCGAACCCTTTTCTAGAAAGTTGACCTATTCGGTCTTCCTATAGGCGACGAAATAGGTCGAATTTTCTTCAAAAATTCTTTGGAAATTCACTGTATTTTCTCCGTCCCGGATAGAGCACTCCTGTGTACTAAAAACACTCTCATGCACTACAACTGCACTCCCATGCACTAAAAGAGCATTCCTTCGTACTTAGAAAAAAGTGGGTGGCTGGAAAACTCTGGGTGACTAATACACTCACCCATTTTCTGCATAAAAAGCAAGGTTAGTCACCCATTTTAAGGCTTATGCCTCCGCACCCACATTCACACACGCCACTATACATCCGGGAATAAACGACTTGAAAATGGAGTATTTGTTACAAAGTGCAAAGGCGAGTCCCAAGCATGTACAGGTACATGCTGATGTACAATGCAAGTTTCAACCTGTTTGCGAGGCTCGAACACACCTCGCCTGTGACGCACGCGCACAGGTTTGCGCCCTGTGTACCACTGAGTCAGGCCTGTATAACCTTGGAGTGAAAGTCACACAGGGGAAAGATGATGGTAAGGGATGATTATAAACATTGCTAAGCTAGACATGGCTATTGCAGTGAGTCAGAGGGGCAGAAGTGTTAGTATTACATTGGCACGTGCCGCGCAAAAGCGCTTGGTCAGCTGTGTTGTCCGGCAAGAATGACTAACGGGCACGTTTAGTGCATGTGCATGCAAGCAGGTCTGTGGTCTGCAACCATTGGTCTCTTATGTGCGAAGAGCATGGTCAATTCTGACCTCGTGATTGGTGCAAGTCCCAGGGATTTTGGGTTGGGTCAGTGACGTAGAATTAAGGCATGACCTTATCTAGAGAAATGCACCCCTGCGGAGTTATGCTATAAAAGCCAGAGTGAACAAAGGAATCTCTCTCTTATCTCTTCCTTCTGCAAGACTTCGGACAGCTCTCTGCTTCTGCTAGATTGTAGTGCTTAGGGTGGTCAGTTCATAATGTATCAGAAACTAGGGCCGAACTTATAGTGCGCACAATTTTTAGTTACAGAATGTATAGGGCAAAGCTTGGCTCTCTTTGTGCAAGGTCTTCTCTTTCTCTGGTTTAGTGTATATAGAATGCAGGGTGCATAATGTGTCAGAGGTTAGGATAGAATGTATAGTGCAAAGCTTGGTTACCTTGGGCTTAGTAGTTGTTTGACTGGTGATTTTGTTATTTAGATGCAGAAGTTAGTTTGAAAGTTAGTCAGTCAGTGAGTTGGTAAGTAAGTTAGGTTTGGTCGATTCTTAGGGTGTGTGCATAACTTAGACTGCTGTTTTAGTTCTATTATTGTTAGTATAGGGTGAAAGTTCGTGTTTTCAATGGAGGAAAGAAGGGCGAAAAAGAACTGAAAATTGCGGTAAGAAACGATGAATTTGTTTGACTATTATTTGCCTTGTTAGTTAGAATCTATGTGCATGCGAGTTTTATGTTCCTTGGTTGACATGTATTAAGTTAGATTAATAAAAGTATATAAAAGTGGAAACAAATTGTAGTTCAGAGTCATGTTTGTGAGCGCACGGCGACGCCTTTGGATGGCAGTGAGACTTGTTCTGTTTTGTATGTCTTACATGCTATAATAGGGTAAGTCGTGCCCGATCCCCGTACAAGTAGAAAATTAAGTAGTTAGTATAACTCTCACATAGATAACGCAAATATAGGGGACGCGTTACACCTGCTTATTACTAAGGTAGGACATTCCCTCGGGCCCTCGCAGTCGGCTCAGTGGAATACGCCACGGTAAAACCACAAATGTCCGGCAATAACATTGCAGCAGTGGTGTCAAGCCTGTTGACGGCCTGAAGTGCCGAAACGCACAAAAAGTCAACCTAACAATAATGGCATGACACCGAAACACAGTTGGATCATCGGTGTACTCAAAAGGCAAAACAGGTGATGTGTTGAATGACGAGCGACATGCATTGCCGCATGTACAGGCTTGTGTGAAGCCCCGTGGACGACCTGCTGTAATTTGAAAAGAAAAAAAAAATCAAACCCACCCATGACACTGAGACACTGCATCCCTACTCCTCGGGATGAGAGTATAAACCGAGGTCTAGTCTGTGCACTCACGCATTCCATCGCACGGACTTTAAAGATCCTGACGCTCATGTCCTAGACGGGTGAGTGCCGGGGACACAAATAATTATACCCAGCATGCATTAAGTCCCTTCTCCCATATCGGCAAGGATAGTGCTCAGTTGTCCGGGCGTCGGAGAATACGCCCAAAGGCTGCAAATGGGCGTCTAGCTCGGGCAGCTTGAGTTAGATCCTGTGTCGGCCAGCGCCTTGAGCAGCTCTTGAGCTGAAAAAAGCGCTATATTAAAATAAATAAATAAATAAATAAATAAAATACGTGTTCACTTTGTGATTGATCGAAACGTGTTCATAACATTCTGATGATGGCCAACCGTACAGGTGCACAGCGTGTTCTTAACGTTCTGATGATGGCCAATCGTACTGGTTGCACGGCTTGTTCGTAACGTTCTGATCATAGACAATGATGCACGTTCACACTAGTTATGCTTTCCTATAAGAGCACTGGTAACTTGGCTGCTGTTTGATGCAGCCACGCCCATCGCTGCTAGCGACTTTGCGGCGATCTGGATCCGTTCCGTGTAGTTTTTGCTGCAGCCCAAGTTCTTCAAAGGCAGTTTGGCCAGTCCCGCCAACCACTGGGGTTTGAACCGCAGAATGTCCACTTCCCGCTCTTTGGCGAAATCGCACGTCTTCCACAGCTTGGGCTTGCAGGATCTGTAGTGGATGAACCTGTAGGTCTCGTTCGGCAGCACCTGCCTGCAATCACAGCGGAAATATATATATAATTATATATATATACGTTCCGCGCTTTTTTGGAATCTGGGCAATTCTAGAATTGGCCTGCGCAATTCTAGAATTGGCCTGCGCAATTCTAGAATTGGCCTGCCCATTTTTGAAATTCCAACATTGGTTAGGGTTCGGGTTCGGGTTACGGAAAGGCTTAGGGTTAGGTCCTAACCCTAACCCTAACCTTAGCGGGCCAATGTTGGAATTAAAAACATGAATGTGACCACTAGGCAATACATGTAATGACTAAAATTTCCAGTCAATACGTATATTGCCTTAATTTTGACCCACTTCAATACACATATTGACTGACTGTTCATTTTAGTCGATGCGTGTTTCGCTCGGTCAAGTCGTCCGACAATGTTTCAGAGCACATGCGAGCTTAGAGCATTATTTATATTACCCAGAAATGTGATGAGCTCAGATGCTAAACCTTGAGATGTGTTAATCGGCATGTAACTGATAAGGTTCAGTGTCTTGTTTGAAAATAAATCACTAGGACTTCAGCGAAAATCTGGTGATGAGGGTTGCGATTTTAAACCGCGACAAAACCACAGTCGATCATTCATTCTAGACTTGCTTTACCGGCTCCTCACCACAAATAATGGATATGAACGAAAACGAACAAAAGTTTTCAAACAAGCGGGTCTACCGACGAAAGATTCCAGTTGCCTGTTGACCAAGACGACGGTTACACGTATTTATCAATAGTCGATTCAGCCTCGATGTTTGAATCTTCACATTTGTAACTCGAATTCGTTTATTTACGCGTATACGCAGCATGGTCACTCAGCAACGAGGTAGGAGTCGATGTATAAAGTTTGTTAACTTTATTCAGCAAACATTAACAATTGCATACAATATCGCTTTCCGAAAATCACTCCAAAAATCACTTTTGAAGCAGACAATGCATTACTTATATAGCCTCTCTGCAATCCAGGAAAGCTTAGAACATTCCAGAGTGATGCAATACCACCCAATCAAAATAAAACTCATTACACGAACTGTCTTACGACACAGAACATTCGTCAGTTTAGAAGAATTGCCTAGCTATTACCAGATAGGTCTGGAACTTTCGATCGATAATAAACAAGTAATTCCAGAAAAATCTCAACGATACTACAACAATATCGACCGACGAAAATGATCAACATTATACAAAGCTTTTTCTAGCAACAACGCAGAATTCAAATCAAAGGTAAAATACACGCTACCATTGCATGCTTTGCAAAATAAAACGTTCGGAACTATCGTGCGCGTCTTAAACGTAACAACGACACGGAACTCTCTCTCTCTCTCTCTCTCTCTCTCTCTCTCTCTCTCTCTCTCTCTCTCTCTCTCTCTCTCTCTCTCTCTCTCTCTCTCTTTCTCTCTCTCTCTCTCTCTCTCTCTCTCTCTCTCTCTCTCTCTCTCCCCCTCTCTCTCTCCAATAATGGTATGGCCTCCCCCGATCGCTTTCAAGAATTAGATGTAATTGACTGTGAAACAAAAAGACAGAGGCAGAAAGAGACAGGGACAGAGAGGGACAAAGAGATAAAGTTTTACATTTAAATGTGTACATTTTAAACTTATTTGTAATATTTACTTTGCATGACCCCGTGCGGTGCCGGGGGTTTCTTTTATAAATAGTATCCTCACTTTCTGGAAATTTAGTGCTTTAAATTCCAACTGTCGCTGTATTTCGCCTTAGTTCTTTCTCATCCCTACTCTGTTCTATCAATCTGCTAAACTATCTTCTTTTTCCCCAGACCAGTCATCTACCTTTTTTTCTAGAAAACTTTTCCGGGACGCGAACTTGTTTTTTCCAACCTAGTTCCAGTCATTCGCCGAAAAAGGCAATTACCGAAGTCGAACGAAGCTCTCCGAGTCGAGCGAAGCTATCCGATGTTTTACGAACGAATGCTGGCAGGACTACGTGAAACCACAGGCTGGGAAGTCTCGTCTTTTGTAGGCCTCAATTACATACTATACTACGTACGTATGTAGGAGGCCCACGAGTTTACAAAGACAAAAGAAAATACTTCAGAGCCTGTGGTGAAACATCCGTGCATACAAATAGCCGCTGTTGCTTCTAGATCTAATTCTGTTTTGATCTGCACAGTTTCAAGCTGTAAGTCAAGTCTAGATTCGAAATTTGAAGCAGTTAGTATTATTATTGTTTTATGATGATTAATATACTGACACAATTAGTAATAAAGAGTAAAAGTAATACATAACACATAATGCACACATACAACGATTTCACATCTATATCAACAATAAAACCATGACAAAACTTCAAAGCGCTATGGATACATTGATGTCCCTTCAGCACAACAAGACAAAGCAAGTTTATAATGGTCTCAAAAAACTGACATTTTTATTGCAAGCACCAAAGGAATTATTTATTTAACTAATATTATTCTTTTTAACTGATACAGTAAATTTGTTATATGTATTTCAATGATATGTATTTTAATGAGAAACACGTATTTAAAAAAATGTTGCGTGGCAGGCAAAAATCTCCATAAATCATCTGAAAACTTTGGTAAATCTATAAGAAAAAAATAACCAGTAACACCATCTGAATATTATTTCGGGTTACACCCAACTTCAGAAAAAACAAACAAAACGTCACTGACCGTATTTACACCATTGAGCACGCACAGCAGCACACTATTCTTGTTGTTGTTTTTTTTTAAAAGTAGGAATAATAATAATAATAATAATAATAATAATAATAATAATAATAATAATAATAATAATAATAATAATAATAATAATAATAATAATAACAACAATAATAATAATAACAAACAAACAAAACAAATAAATAAATTAAAGATTTAACTAAATCACTATACTACTACTACTACTACTAGCGAAGTTGTGGTCTTGATTTTGTGGTCCTGATTCGGCTCTTTGCAGTCCCCTGGACCCTGTAAGCAATGAATAACTAACTATTAATTTAGCTCTGATCTCGAGTTATAAAAAAAAAATAAAATTCGAGCTTCTTGTGATATTATTATTTAACAATGTAGGCATTTTATATGTATGTATTTTGTTGATATTTTATAAGGATGTTTGTATTCTATTTTGTTTTTGTAAACGGGGATTCGATAAATTAGAGTATAGCCTCAGCGTCCCCTACATTGCTTGAGAGAGAGAGAGAGAGAGAGAGAGAGAGAGAGAGAGAGAGAGAGAGAGAGAGAGAGCGGTAGAGGGAGAGATAGAGTTTTAAATTTAAGTGTGTACATTTTAATCTTATTTTTAATATTTACTAACTTGTAATTAACATGGTTTAGTTGTGTGGATGTGTCACTGTGAGTGTGCATATTGAAGTAAAAGAATAACAAATGATTTTGTGGTCATTCATTTATTCATGTTTACAACCAATTGCAATTTAAATACCGAATGACAGTGCAGTCAATTCGTGTATTGACCAGAGCATTTTTTAAGACAATACAAATATTGACTGGAAATTTTAGTCTTTACATGCTAGGCCTACTGGTCACAGTCAAAACACGAACTGACTGATTTGTTAAGGCAATACACGTATTGAATGAATACACAGATTGCCGGTAACATATATATATATATATATATATATATATATATATATATATATATATATATATATATATATATATATATATATATATATATATATATATATATATATATATATATATATATGTAGGTAGTTAAACTTAAGAACAGTTTCATTTTATAGAGATTTGATCATTCATCATCATCATCATCATCATCATCATCATCATCATCATCATCATCATCATCATCATCTAATATGATCTTTTTCTTCTTCGTTCTTCTTCTTCTTGTCCCACCACCGTAGCTCAGAGGTAGAACGGTGGCCTGCCACACCTGATGACCCAGGTTCCAATCCGGTGGTGGGCAAGATAACAGTGGCCATCCATCTTAGCAGTATGATTGGTGTGGTGGTCCAGTGTTCAGGTCCCTATCCCTCTTGCCTGAGATGGTTATGTTAGCCTGTCATATCGCTAATGGTGGGTGTATATGTTAAACTTCACTGTTCATTCGTTTTCGTCTTCTTCTTCCATTTATCTATTGTTTTAGTTTTAGTGGTTAAATTATATTTTGGGAGCACGCTCCCTGTCTTGCCCTGCACTTGCAGAAGAGGGAAGTGCCAGAGGCTCGCGACACTTTTGCCAGTTATTAGAGAAGAGAGGTGGGTAACCTCCTAAAGCACTCTACAGTAACCTGGGCGAGGTTAGACTGGATGCACCTCAACGAGCTGTGCGCACGGGATGATGTAGTGCTTGACGACAACAACGACGACTACTACATGTACACCCTGGTTTCAACGTCGACGACGAGGCTACATTATCTAAAGTTGACGCCAAAGCCGCCTACAGTTTGTGTAAACAAATCAAGCTATCCTACTTCACCAGTTCAACGCGCCTATTTGGTTCTGAAAGTGTGACATTTTTATTAGTACAACTTATGTTACAACAACAACAACTTCAACAGTAGCTGGAAAAAGAACGATTGGCAGTGAGGCTAGAGAAGTGGGCCACAGACTTGTCAAAAGCCTACTTGAATAATGTAAAGTTGCTTGACAGTGTGATCAGTTTTGTGCAGTTGCTGTAGTGTAATAATGATGGCACTGTGGTATCCCAACAAGTGCTCCCATCTGTGCGACGAACGTCTGTATACATGTCATGCGGTTGAAGTGTCATACAATGGAAGTGTCATACGATTGAAGTGTCATACGATTGAAGTGTCATACGATTGAAGTGTCATACGATTGGGGTTAAGTGTAGTTAAATGCAAGAATTATAACCTACTATACCAATAAAATTTTTTTTATTGAATTATCACATTATAGTGACTAGCAATACAAAAATCACTAGTTTATGGCTCGGGTATTGTGCCAGGGAGAGTGATTGGGTGCCTTTTGATTGCTTGATTGGACTTTCCTTTGGTCATCTTTTCGTGCGCCTGTTGGTCTCGATGCTTACATTTCATTATTTTCAGAAGACGATGTGTTGTAATATAGCTCTTTAGTCATTATTCTCAGAAGACGATGTGTTGTAATATAGCTCTTTAGTCATTATTCTCAGAAGACGATGTGTTGTAATATAGCTCTTTAGTCATTATTATCAGAAGACGATGTGTTGTAATATAGCTCTCAGAAGACGATGTGTTGTAATATAGCTCTTTAGTCATTATTATCAGAAGACGATGTGTTGTAATATAGCTCTTTAGTCATTATTATCAGAAGACGATGTGTTGTAATATAGCTCTTTAGTCATTATTATCAGAAGACGATGTGTTGTAATATAGCTCTTTAGTCATTATTATCAGAAGACGATGTGTTGTATATAGCTCTTTAGTCATTATTATCAGAAGACGATGTGTTGTATATAGCTCTTTAGTCATTATTATCAGAAGACGATGTGTTGTAATATAGCTCTTTAGTCATTATTATCAGAAGACGATGTGTTGTAATATAGCTCTTTAGTCATTATTATCAGAAGACGATGTGTTGTAATATAGCTCTTTAGTCATTATTATCAGAAGACGATGTGTTGTAATATAGCTCTTTAGTCATTATTATCAGAAGACGATGTGTTGTAATATAGCTCTTTAGTCATTATTATCAGAAGACGATGTGTTGTAATATAGCTCTTTAGTCATTATTATCAGAAGACGATGTGTTGTAATATAGCTCTTTAGTCATTATTATCAGAAGACGATGTGTTGTGATATAGCTATTTAGTCATTATTATCAGAAGACGATGTGTTGTAATATAGCTCTATAGTCATTATTATCAGAAGACGATGTGTTGTAATATAGCTCTT
>CM072527.1:40396493-40486493 GCA_036898135.1 Oncomelania hupensis
TACATAAAAAAAATAAAAAATTAAAAGGACGGTGCATCTTTTGGCAAGAGGTAAATGCTGTTCTATTCCTAATAATTCGTGGAAATTTAGCTTTTTAAGAATAACCGTTTTAATTGCACGGTTATGAATCTTACATAAAGGCTTCATGGACTTACCACTAGAAGTATCCCAAATAGTTGAAGAATTATCAATAAATGACTGAATATGTCCCGCATAGAATAGTTTACGAGAACGTAGATATAAAAAAATGTTTAAACCTTGATGACTGACAAGTCCTTCTAGAAACAGTTTTACTAACATTTAAAATATGTTCAAACCAAGGAAAATTATTGTCTAATGTCACCCAAGACGCTTACGACACTGTACCTCTTTTAACATTTGGTTGCAAAGTTTTAAGGGAGGGTGGGAAAAAAGACGAGAAGTGGGAGGAATTGATTGATTGATTGATTGTTGCTTTAGGTCCAGCGGACTCTTCCGAGCCAAATCAGGACCGGACAACCCCTGCTCCGCATAAAAGATCTGCTGAAACAACCCTAGTGGGAAAATTGAATGCCCTCCACCGGCCAGTCACTTTACAATAAAGACATCCCACGCGGGGGACGGCTGAGGGTTTACCTCAACTACGCGAACCCCCGGTTACAAAAACAAAATAGAATACAACCATCATTATAAATTATCAACAAAACACATACATATAAAATGCCTATAGTGCTAAATACTAACATCATAGGAAGCCCTAGTGACCACCCAGCAGAAAGCGTCCAACACTCCCAAGCTGATCCAACAGACCTCATACACAAACAAGGAGTCTTGTCCAGGAAGAGTTTTCAAGAAAAAAGGTAGGTCATTGATCTAGCGAAGAAGAAGATGATAGTATAGCAGAGTGATAGGACAGAGCAGGAATGGGAAAGAGTAAATGAGAAAGACAGCGACAGTGGGAATTTAAAGCACTAAATTTCCATAAAGTGGGGATACTATTTATACTGAAAACCCCGGCACTCCAACGGGGGAACTGTTGCCGCAGTGAATCTGTCATGCCTACAAAGGCAAGACAGGTTTTCAACTGGGGCTTTCACTGTTACCTTTATAGGTTAGAACAATCTACAGTGGCAAGATTGCTCATGACCCCAAGGGGGAAGTGGGAGGAAGAAAAAGAAATAAACAAAGGACGAAAACAACAGAAGAACAGTTGGGGGTGGAAGAAGAAGAAGGAGAGGTAGAAGGAGAGGTAGAAGTAGACGAAGAAGAAAGAGATAAAGAGGAAGGAGGATGAGAAGTAGAAAGAGTAAAAAAAAAATAATAATAATAATAATAAGAAGAAGAAGAAGAAGAAGAAGAAGCAGAAGAAATAAAGAAAGAAAGAACAAAAGAAAAGAAAGAAAAGAAGAAGTAGTAGTAGAACTACTACTAGCAGTATAAGTAGTCACCCGCAGAGCCTAGGCCAGGAGAGGTTTAACCAGTCATGGCAGCAACTGGCACACTCTGCTAGATACCTTAAAGGAGTCTTATATTTCCCAGGCACAAAAGCTTCATAGCACTACTTCCTACACGCTTCAAGCGCTATAGTGACGGAAAAAGCGCAATTTCACTGTAAATATATACAGAATGTTGCTCTAAAATATTTCGCTCTTTCCGTCTCAAAAACCAATTGCCTTGTTGGATTCTTAAATTGCATGAAACCAAGTGAAGACACTATCCGGCGTCAACAAACGGTTCAAAAACATTGTCAAACGGTTCATAAAAGACAGTTGACCTAGAAACTAATACAGTTTGACCTAATTCGTCCCCTAGAGGAGACGAAACTAACATTTTTCTATTTTCATGAGTTCACTGCAGTGAAATTGCGCTTTTTCCGTGACTATAGAGCTTGAAGCGTATACAAAGCAGTGCTCTGAAGCATCGGAGCATGATTTATCGCCTGTTGAGGCGACCAATAACGCATGCTTCTGGTAGCGTTCGACCAATGTGTATCGGGTGCTACTACTACTACTACTACTACTACTACTACTACTACTACTACTACTACTACTACTACTACTACTACTACTACTACTACAGGTATCTAGCAGAGTGTGCCAGTTGCTGCCATGACTGGTTAAACCTCTCCTGGCCTAGGCTCTGTCAGACTCCTTAAAGGAGTCTGAATAGATGTGCATCGGGTGCAGTAGTAGTAGTAGTAGTAGTAGTAGTAGTAGTAGTAGTAGTAGTAGTAGTAGTAGTAGTAGTAGTGGAACATGCTTCAGCTGCAGATGGTGATGATGATGATGATGATGATGATGATGATGATGATGATGATGACGACGACGATGATGGAAATGACGATGACGATACAAGAATAACTGACCTTTTCTATGGGGGATGATAGAGGGCAGTAGGATCAGGAAGCCGGTATCTCTGTAGTAACGTAGGACACCCATCACGCTGGGTCTGACCACGTTGTAGAAGACTTGAACTCGTGACACGCCCACCACGCGCGCGAACTCGAACCACTCGATCAGCGGCTCCGGATTTAGGTCCCCGAAGATAAAGCCCACGCACATGGCCACCTGCACAGCCAAACACGATGCGCCCAGAAGTATGCTGCTAGAATAGACGAAGCTGCCTGCACCTTACAAATGGACATCATCATCGTCATCATCATCATCATCATCATCATCATCATCATCATCATCATCATCATCATCATCATCATCATCACATCCTCTCAACACAGTGACGTGTCTTTGTTATTGTTTGTTTTATACACGGCCATTACGCATGATTGATCCGCGATCGAGAGTATAGCATAGCTGTAGCAGCCCCCTGCCTAACTATGATACTCGTATAGGGGGGGCTGCTAACGCTGTGCTATCGAGGATGCACAACTGCTATACTATCGAGAATCCACTAGGGGTGTTCGGTTTTACCGGTTTTCCGGTTAAAATCGGTTCGACTTTCTCACGGTTCGGTAAACCGGTTTGGCCTTAAAAAACCGGAAAACCGCGGTTTTCCTAAGGGACATCACTCGTCCCGTAAAGCACTAGCAAAATGGCAGAAACAGAGAAATTCGTAGCGAACACGCGTGGGAAAGCTGACATTTGGAGATTCTTTCTCCTGCGAGAGACAGAAGCAGGAAAGGTTGACCATAATACCGGTTACTGTAAAGAGTGTAAGACAAGTATTAAACTTGGCGGTGGCACTTCAAATCTGAATGCACGCATTCGCGACACCACCCTTTGCTGCTGCTGAAGCCAGCCAAGCCTGCGGGCCCTGCACCCAATAGATCTAACCCACAAGTCCTACATGCTAGATCTAGTCCGTGTACCAGCAGCGCTGACGCTGACGTGAGCATTGTGACTGAAGGAGGGCCAGTACAAGTAAAGGCGATACAAAACAAATGACAATCAGTGAAGCACTCAAAAAGAAGCAGGTATATCCAGCTAACTCCAGATTCCACCAACGGTTTCACAAACTCAAAATTGAAAAGCAAACTCCCAAATCTACCCACAGTGGAGGAGGGAAATTGCTTCTGAGTTAAGTAGCTAGCGACATAAACTCAAACAAAAATTAAATACAGAGGTTATTTCCCTTGCTAACTATGCGCCTTTACCCGGGGTAACCAGTTGTAACTTCTAGCCGGTTAACCGGTTTTAAACCGCGGTTTTCTATTGGAAAAACCGGTTAAAAACCGGTTTGAGAAATCGTACCGGTTCCACCCTCTAGAATCCACTGTATAGGGAGTCCTCGAGTTACGACGTTGATCCGTTCGTTGGACGCGTCGTAACCCGATTTCATCGTAAGTCGGAACGTAAGTTGGAACATAAAGAAAAATACCTGTACTGTATGTACAGTGCTATATAGGCCTAATGTACTGTAACTGTTAATGACATAAACAAGTATTAATATTATACTGTCCATTTTAGCGTCCATGGTGATGGCCTTTCTTTTTTTTTGATGCACTACCATCAGAAGAGTCTGAATTACGTTTGGGAGCCATAACCAAGGGCAAAAAACGATAAAACACGTGACAGAGATAGATGGCGTAAACAACCAAAATGGCGTGTGTACAGTGACTGAGCGTATGTAGCGACGCCAGCGTAGGAAGCGACGCCGTCTTCCCCGCCGTATAACCGCAACAAAGCGTAATCTTTCGCCGTTCGCCAAAAACTAGCTCCCGTTTGTTTACGTCGCTTACGACGCTAAATCGCGTAAGACGGAACGACGCGTAATATTATTTATTATATTTTTATGGGGAGGAGCGTCGTAACCACGAAACGACGTAAGTCGAGACCGGCGTAACCCGAGGACTTACTGTATTTAAGGTAGTTGGGTACGTCGATTTGCGCATCGTTTTGCGAATTCATAATTATATCCAAGCGTTCGTCATGTCGCAGTAATTATAATCCCAAAGATATTTTCCCCATCGGTTCTAAGTCTGCAGAAATTATCGTAAATTCTTTTTGAGCGCGCCGAGTTAGGGCACAACGCGTTCTTCGGGTGATATTTATGGAAATGTCAACAAGAAAACTCGCGGTTACGACAAGCCAAAATCGATGTTCATTATTGTGAATAGACCTACATGTGAAACGAGCGTGAACGATCGCTGACTTTGAGATCTAAATCCTCCGCCCAGAAAAATACAGTGCATAAAATTTTTCGCGACTGTTATAAAACAAAGCTTCGCCTATACTATCTGTCGTCATGTTGATGGCTAAATTACTTCAGCTTCTCCAAAATTGATTTGTAATCGGTAGGCTAGCAGCGAGCATGAAAAATATAAAGAAGGGTTCTTTGTGGGGTAAAATCATCTTATTCTATTGTTTCGAATTATTTTCGTTGCACAGATGCTAAAAGTACTAAAATGAAATCTTTCAGCTCGGTGATGACGTGAAGGCATTGTTTGTGAAGAAACAAAGCGTGAAAAGTGACAAAATAGATTATGGGTCTTCTGTGTTCAATGATACCCCGATCAGTGCAAATGATGATGTAAACAGGCAAAACCTGCCTCATTTTGACTCGTTTGTTCTCAGGTGATGTTAAACTATCAATGGTAAATTAATTCTTGAATTAGTATGATAATTTTGCCGTTTGTTGATGACATGCATGTTCATTTAGATCTAGGTTCCTGCACGTGTTGTTTCCATTTTATATAAACAGAAACTGAAACATATAGACGATCACAGCGTTCGGACCAGAAATTAATATATAGACGTGTACGGAAATAGCTCTCGTTAATAGGCCAGGTAGTTTGTAAAGGTTGGAGCGGTACTCTGTCCATCTATTCAAGACTTTTTGTTCTTCTGTAAGGTATATGCCAGCCTTGCTTTGGATCGTGGAGACCTTGGGCTGTTTAACACTTGTCAGCCGCTTCACAATCTTGCTGTTGTTCTTGTTCAGACTGTTCTTTATTTCCTGGCATTGCTCTTCTATCCAGTTCTCCTTTACTGTGCGCATGCATTTTCGGATGCTATTGTTGATTTTTCGATAGGCATCAGCTCTCTGTGAGGTGTTCTTTTTCTTTTTTCATCTCTCTTCGTTTGTCACACAGGTCCAAAAGTTCAAGTGATCCAAGGTTTCTTCTTTGAGGGGTGCTTGCCAAGGATCTCAGTGGCGGCATCTGTCACAGCTGAGTTTAAAGCCCCGGTCACAGTGCACTTGCGGATGCAAAGAGGATGTAAAACGTAAAAATAATCTTGCCATCCGTTGGAAACCGCTATGCATCCGTTGTGTACTCATTGCATTCGTGTTTCATACGCTCTATCCATTGAGCATCCGTCCACTGTGATTTCATCCGCGCAAAATGTTTTGAGCTGCACAAAACTTTTAGAACGGATGAACGTACGATGTAAATCCGCGACACATACGAGCAGCAAACGTACTATGTTCGTAAACATCCGTTAAACGTCCGCTGTATCCTCTCTGCATCCTCTGGGGATCCTCGCGACTCGCATCCGCTGCAGGTGAAAACGGAAAGAGAAAGGAAAGATAAGGTACATGGAACGTCTATACATTGTTAGTAGCACGGAAATAGAAAGGATGTAAGCGTATGCATCTCGTATATAAAGTATTCTAAACAGACACAACGTTTGTATCTGAGATGTATCTCGTATATTTAGGATGTCCAGAGTATGTAGAAGGACAATTTGCGGACTCCAGATATTTTGTATAAAATAGAGGAGAAAATCATCTGGATCTCAGTATGGGTCGAGCAGCTGTGGTGTACAGACCTCATCACCCTCGGTCTTGGTCTTCAGCATCATCAGTTGTTCTCCACCATGGATGATCAAAGAGTCCATCTGATAGTTGCGCTCATTCAACAGCAGAACCACAACCTGTTCAGACTGTCTGAAGTTTTAGACAGAAGGAGAAGGAGAAGAAGAAGACGTCAAAAAGCTGTGTGGGTCCGAGGATGGATCGAGAGAAGAATGGAGTTTGGACTGTATCACTAGTTGATGGTGGAGTTGAGAAATGAAGACCCTCGTGCATTCATCACTTCATGAGGATGCCACCAGCCATGTTTGACGAACTTGTAGAGCGTCTGAGACCCAGGTTGACCAAGCCAAGCATCAACTTCCGTCCCAACCTGGACCCTGGACTGAAGGTGGCACTGACTCTGCGGCACCTAGCCTCTGGAACCACATACAGAAACATGCAGTATGCATGGAGGGTACCACACAACAGCATCAGCAATGTCGTGAGAGAAGTTGTACAGGCCATCATTGAAGAATACGCGGACGAGCTCCTCGGGTGCCCCACCACTGAACAAGGCTGGAGACAACTTGCAGAAGATTGGTATCTGAGGTGGAATTTTCCCCACACCATTGGAGCCATAGATGGGAAGCACGTGGCCTGCAACGCACCAGCCAACTCAGGGTCCACCTATTACAACTGCAAGGGCTTCTTTAGCATCATCCTCTTTGCCATGGTTAATGCTGACTACAAGGCCATCTACATCGATGCTTCAGGCAACGGGTCATCTTCAGATGCCCAGATATACAACGCAAGTGATCTCAAGGATGGGCTGGAACGCAGCCTCATCATGGGGTTTCCAGGCCCAGACCCCCTTCCCAACGACACAGGCCCTACTTCATAGTTGGTGATGACGCGTTCGCCCTCAGCCATTCCAGCACATCGTCCTCATGCTCTTCGGAAACAGTGTACTGTTTCCTCTCTCCCTTCTTCTTCCCTTGCCTCTTCATCCCTCTCACTGGAGCTTGTTCAGTGCCTTCAGGGGCTTCAGCTGGGCCTTCATGGGCTTGAACATCAGGGCCTTCAGTACCTTGTTCAGAGCCTTCTCGGGCTTGAGCATTAGGGTCTTTAGGTTCTTGAACAAAAGGACCTTCAGCAGCAGGACTTTGAGGGACTTGAAGGTTTTGGGGCTGGTCCACCACAGCAGCAGCAGCTTCATCATCAGAGTCAGCGTAAGGGGGTGGGGTTCTGGTTCTGGCCTTTTTCACCTTGCCAGGGCTTGAACGAGTAGGCAGGGATTTCTGTTTCTTGCCTGACTGACGCACCATGGTTTTGATAAAATATATCGATGTAGCCGCCGTCTTTCCGCTGTATGCTGACTGCGTGCGTGTTGCATTCTTTTATAACCACGGAGCTGACACAATTCATACCCCCCGCATACGCAGTGAACGGTTTGTATCTGATATTCATCCGCGCGGCATCCCCTTTGTTTCCGTTAGGCGTACATGATGCATCCGCTTCATCCGCTATGCATCCGCTCTTTCCGCTATGCATCTGCTTCGCCATTATCCCCGGTTACCCCGTCGGAGCTGTCATCCACTTTCATCCTCTAGGCATCCTATGAACATCCGTTTAGCATCTCCGCCACATACTACCCACTTCCGTTATTTTCCGTTCTGTTTTCGCAAATATTCGCCAATTTTGTCCATTTTTGGAGCGGATGAAACCGGATCCGAAATTTTGCTCGTACGCTGTGTCCTTTTTGCATACGTTTTGTGTCCATCGGCCACTGAGACCGGGCCTTAAGGTGATGGTCATGGTGTTGACATTTACTTCACCAGCTCCCAAAATGAGCAGTGCAAATTTTCATTTAATTGTGGCTTGGAATATTTCTGCCTCCTTCGGGTCTTGCAGTTTGTCCAGGTCAAACTTCAGTCTGGTTCACTTTGGTGTGTTTACTCTCTTCAAATGGAGCCGGAAGGACATCATCACGAGATTGTGGTCACTTCCGATGTCTGCTCCTGTAAAAGTGCGTGTCCTGCCAATGTTGATGCTTGATCTGAAGGGTGTCTTGACCATGATGTAGTCAATCTGGTTGTGATGCTCCCAGCTGGGACTAAGCCATGTCAATCGTCTGACATTTTTGTGAAGACCAAGCGTGTTTGCCAGTATCAGATTGTTGTATCATGTCAGATTCCAAGAGTCTCAGACCCCTGTTATTTGTCTCGTTGTTGCAGTGGAGTCCACATGTGTCTCCACAGTTGTGGTGCGCATCTTGGCCAACCTTGGCATTCCAGTCGCCTTACACTATGACTGTGTCCTTCTTCGGCACTTGATCAAGGACAGCCTGTAGATATTCATAGAAATCCTCGACTTCGCTGTCGTTATAGTCTGGGGCATAGGTTTGGATGATGGTGATGTTAAAAGGGGCTGCTCTCAGACGGATGGTAATGAGTCTACTGGAGACTGGGCGGCAACCCATGACAGTGGCTAAATTGTCTTTGTGGACCAAGAATCCAAAGCTGTGTTCGTGCCTGTCATCTCTCCCGCTGAAATAAAGCTTGTCGCCTTTGTCGGTCATTGTTTTGCCTAGGCAAGACGGAGTCCCATCAGTTATAGCATGTCCCCAGAACAGAGAAGAAGAACAAATCCTCCCAATTCTCCTAGATGATTGACGCCCTCACCATTAACAAGATCTGGCAGAGTAGGGATTGGCCTACACCATGGATCCAGTCGCTTGTCATCACTCTTCCCAAAAATGGTAACCTTCAGGAGTGTGAAAATTAATGCACCATCAGCCTCATCAGCCATCCCAGGAATGTCGTCCTGAAAAAAAATACTCAACAGGTTGAAACCCCAAGCTGACCAAATCATAGCTGAAGAACAAGCACATTCAGAGCAGGACGAAGTACCACTGAACAGATTTTCAACCTCAGAATAATCTGCGAGAGATACCTACAGCACTAACAACATCTATATCATGTGTTCATAGACTTCAAGAAGGCGTTTGACCGAGTCTGGCATGCAGCTCTATGGGCAACAATGAAAGTGTACAACATCAGCCCTAAAATTATTGAAGTCATCAAAAGCCTGTATGACAAGGCTACCAGTGCAGTCCTCCAATACAGCGTCATCGGGAACTGGTTCAAAACAACAATCGGTGTGCGTCAAGGATGCCTACTCTCCAACACTCTTCAACATCTTCCTAGAGCGCATCATGCCAGGTCAGATGCTCTTGCAGATCACGAAGGCACAGTCAACATAGGGGGTAGAGCAATCTCCAATCTTCGTTTTGCGGATGACATTAATGGATTGGCTGGAGAGGAACAAGAACTTGAACATCTGGTACAGAGGCCTGACACCACCTCCAGAGCCTATGGAAAGGAAATAAGTGCAGAGAAGACCAACATGATGACCAACAACACCAATGGCATCAACATTGACATCAAAGTCCAAGGCCAATCCTTCAACACAGTGCATAGCTTCAAATATTTAGGAGACATTGTATCAGACAATGTGTCCCAACAGGAAGTTCTCTCCAGGATCGCACAAACAACTGCTGCCCTGACAAGGTTGAAGCCCATTTGGAAAGACCGGACCACCAGTCTAGATTCCAAGGTAAGTTTTTTGCGCTCGCTCCCTTGTCATCTCCATCTTCCTATACGCTTGCGACGAAGAATACAAACCATGAAGACAAAGTGCTACAGAAGACTTCTGGGCATTTCATATACTCAGCACATCACCAATGACGAAGTCCGAAAGACCATCACACAAGCCATTGGACAACATGATGACATGCTCACAGTGGTGAAGAAACGGAAACTCCGACGACGGTATCGCCACGTCACCAAAGCATCAGGCCTTGCAAAGACCATCCTTTAAGGCAAGGTGCAAGGAGGCAGAAGAAGAGGGAGACAGAAAAAGAGGTGAGAGGACAACATTCGAGAATGGACTGGCTTGACACTGGGCGAAGCCATGAGGGTTGCTGAGGACAGAGAAAGGTGGAGTGCGCTTGTTAAACGATGATCTGTGGTGTCCCAACGACCTTCGAGTTACGGGAATGGATAGGATAGTTTGTTTGTGCGAGCGTTTTGGGAAAGTGGTCAAACTAGGCGGGGCCAACTTGCATTGTCCACAGGCCAGAAACCAATGGCGCCTAAAAAGTGTGGGATCGATCCCACCAGCTGGGCGTTCTGTTTCTCCGAACATTATTTACTTTCGACTCGGGCAACGTCTCGGGGGTTTTCTCCGGGTACTCCGGTTTTCTCCCCCAGCTAAATTTCAAAAACACAAATAAAATTAGGTAGGTTGGGTTTGAGCGCGCCAAAGGCTGCGATTACGCCTTCCCCAGGGTAGGAGGCCCAGAATTTTCAGATAAAAGAAGACAAAAAAGCCTTTAAAAAAAAAAATAAAAATAAAAATAAATAAATCAAAACGTTTGTTAGTCTGCAAGGGATGGCGTCAGATATGCGCTGACGATGCTATTCTATCCTATCCCGTAACTCATATGCTCAATTCCATGCCATGAGCAGCCTTTGGGCCAAATCCAATCCTGTCACAGTCCTAACCTAAAGCAGCTGTGGGGCGTAAAGTAGAGTTAAGGGAGATAACTACGGCGACCAATATTGAGCTACATTTGAACGGGAGATCATCCTGTCAAAGTCCCACTCTTTTGTAGCGAGAATCCAAGTCAAACCTTTAAGAATAACGAGTGAAAGCGGGACAACATCATCATCATCATCATCATCATCATCATCATCATCATCATCATCATCATCATCATCATCATCATCTTGTGCGGTAACGGAAATAGATATATGACCGAATACCTTGCCTTGGCCGTTTTCGGGTGTGACGATTTCGTGCGCAGTCCACGTCAAGTTGGCCGCGCACGACCGTTCAGCGTAAGCCACGTAGCGCAGCGCCGACAACGAGATCTGCCGTGTTGGCGTGTCACTGCTCCTTTGGACCAGTTTGGCGTCAGTTTCATTTAGGAGACAGGCGTAAGAGGAGCGAAACATATCGATGTAGACCGAGCTGACGACGTTGCTGCCCACATGACCACATACATAGCACTCAGGACAAAAGCTGTTGCTATAGCTACCAATATTTACGTCATTTACAGATGATTACACACGCCGCTTCTTGCTCTGTCTGTTTGCCGGCCCAGCTTCTAAACATTTTGTTTTGGTTATTTTCAGCCCTGCGTGCTCTTTCTCCCCCAGTCGATCTAGAGTTTCCCTATAGGCTTTCGAATACACTATCTAGTCCCCAAATATCCTCACGATGGAAAGAGCATAAAGGTTAGAAAAGTCAGTACCTCCAAAGCCACGAAGCCGAAATGGCAAGAAGGGTAATTAACCCGTGTCCTCTGAACGTATCAACAATAACATGTGCAGGCGAGCGTGAGGTTGATACAGATCTCCGCGTTTTGACCCCTTGGGGTCATGAGCAATCTTGCCACTGTAGATTGTTCTAACCTATAAAGGGTACAGTGAAAGCCCCAGTTGAAAACCTGTCTTGCCTTTGTAGGCATGACAAATTAACTGCGGCAACAGTTCCCCCCGTTGGAGTGCCGGGGGTTTCAGTATAAATAGTATCCCCACTTTCTGGAAATTTAGTGCTTTAAATTCCCACTGTCGCTGTCTTCCTCATTTGCTCTTTCCCATTCCCGATCTGTCCTACCACTCTGCTATACTATCTTCTTCTTCGCTAGATCAATGACCTACCTTTTTTCTTGAAAACTCTTCCTGGACAAGACTCCTTGTTTGTGTATGAGGTCTGTTGGATCAGCTTGGGAGTGTTGGACGCTTTCTGCCGGGTGGTCACTAGGGCTTCCTATGAATGTACTATTTAGCACTATAGGCATTTTATATGTATGTTTTTTGTTGATGATTTATAATGATGTTTGTATTCTATTTTGTTTTTGTAATCGGGGAGTTCGCGTAGTTGAGGTCAACCCTCAGCCGTCCCTCGCGTGGGATGTCTTTATTGTAAAGTGACTTGCCGGTGGAGGGCATTCAATTTTCCCACTGGGGTTGTTTCAACAGATCTTTTATGCGGATCGGGGGTTGTCCGGTCCTGATTTGGCTCGGAAGAGTCCGCTGGACCTAAAGCAACAATAAATCAATCAATCAATCCGCGTTTTGATGTACAGTAACCACCGCAGATATACGACTTTGATTGCTTTGCGGGTGCCTCTCTTGATGGAAAAAACATGATATCCTTTTTCAGTGAGCGTCTACAGTACCTACTATCATTGTATAAAACGTGCATACCAAGTTTACGCTTTATTGGAGCGTAAACACCGGAGATCAAAATAACAAAAAGGCAGGTACACAGACAGACTGATGCTGAGACAGACATTCAAGCAGACAGACAGACATAATGCGGCCTATGAACTCTAACCTTTAAAACGGAGTGTAACAAGATGAAAATGAAGATAATGTCTGCAAAGTTTCAAAACATTCCGATTACCGGCGTTGACCATTAACTGCTAGTTCTGACTAAGGGGTATACCAAGCGTAACCTCTATAGATCAAAATTTACCTCGGCGACCTGTGTTCATTTTTGTGTGTGAATAACAATATGATAATAATGACTGTGTCTGGAAAGTTTCAGGCAATTCTATCTAATATTTCAAGATTTATTGTAAGTTTAATCCTTGATGGCAGGCCAAATTGCAATTTGTTTAGTCTTAAAAAGTGTTGTTCAGTCTCACTGAAATTTAAATTTCAAGTACAAAAATGTTCCAAATTTACCTACAGAGCGTTGTTCTACCTTATTGGTAGTTGCCATGCTGAAAACTTCATTTTCTTCCCATCTTTGCAGCTGTTTACTATCATACTGCTTTTCTCTCAAGTTTTTCCCGTTTTAATCTATTCGGATTGCGAATCCTTGTCTTAAAGACGCGTGAAGTTATAGACAATAAACTATCAAAGCTTCAAAAAGCGTCTCAAGTTTACCCCCATTAATTAAGAAATTCTGTTCTAACTTAAAAAGTAGCACGGCGTGATACTTATTTAAAAAACAAATTGTATGTGTTCTTTGAATGTTTGCTTAAGGAATAAAACAAGCCAATGGAGGCACGTTGCTTTAATAATAATAATAATAATAATAATAATAATAATAATAATAATAATAATAATAATAATAATAATAATAATAATAATAATGATAATGATAATAATAATAATAAAGAACGTTATCACGCGCTTTCTTCAATCGAAGTCAAAGCGAGCGATCTGAAGAAATCGCTATTACAGAAGTCAAAATAGAAATATCATTATTGACGGGAGGGAGGAAACCTGAGTACCCGGAGAAAACCCTCGGTGTCTCGAACCTAAATCGGCTAAGTTAATTGCACAAGGGGTTCGAACCCGCGACCTTCCGCCTAGGAAAGCAGTTCACAATCCACTGAGCTACTGAGCACTGTAAACTTCAAGAACGGCAATTATCCTGCTCTCAAAGGTTGGCGAAGAGTGCGACGTACTGGCTTTGAATTCCATTTCCTTCTTCCTAAAGATGAACTTCTCAAACGGTGTCTTTGCGACTACCCAGGGTCACAGGGATAAGGTCGAATCATTTCGCCTTAAGGTCGAGCGATGCACAGATCTGACCAAGGTTTGAGAACAAAATGTCGGATTACACATTTCGTCCTAAAGGTCGACTGCAACGTTTCGTATTAAGATCGAAAGTGCTCAGGTCGTCCTAAGGTCGAATATACATTTCGTTCTATGGTTGAAAATAGTGTGAAAGAGAGAGAAGGAGAGAGAGAGAGAGAGAGAGAGAGAGAGAGAGAGAGAGAGAGAGAGAGAGAGAGAGAGAGAGAAGATTAGGTTTATATTAAATCCGATATGAACATAATAATATTAAAATAGAAATAAAACAACTTTTTTTTTGTCAACAAGCATTTACTGACTGGTACTCACGAACATACATGTAGGCTTAAAACTATAACTATTTTAAATATAACTATTTTTTGTTGTTGTTATGACGGATTGCAAAATGCCGACCTTAAAACGAAATGTGTATCCGACCTTTGGTCGAGCTAAGCAAAACGAATTAAACACTTTCGACCTTATGACGAATTAATGTACCTTCGACCTTAAGAAGAATTAATTTACATTCGACCTTATGAAAAATTAATTTACATTCGACCTTATGAAGAATTAATTTACATTCGACCTTATGAAGAATTAATTTACATTCGACCTTATGAAGAATTAATGTACATTCGACCTTAAGAAGAATTAATTTACATTCGACCTTAAGAAGAATTAATTTACATTCGACCTTAGGACGAAATGTATTTTCGACCTTAGGCGAGCGTTGTGGCCAAGTGGGCTAAGGCGGGACTAACTTGCCTTGTCCACAAGCCAGAAGGCGCCTGACAGGTGTGGGTTCGAGCCAGCATCTGCGCGTTATGTTTCTCCGAATATAATTTACTTTCGACTCGGGCAACGTCTCGGGGGTTTTCTCCAGATACTCCGGTTTGCTCCCCCAGCAAAAATGTGAAAAAAAAAATCACAAATAATGTTAGGTAGGTAGGGTTTGGGCGCGCCACTGGCTGCGACTACGCCTTCCCCGCGCGGGGGAGGCGGCCCAGAGTTTCTCGATAAAAAAAAGGGATAATAAACTGCAGCAGGAAAATGTTTTTCGACTTTAGTAAACTGATTCCCGCAGTACAAAATATAGACTGCATTCAGTGTAGTCTAAGCATTGAAGGCCAAACCTCCTCTGATGACACCTTTGGTAAGGAGCTACACGCATAAAGAGAAGTAGACTTTAGGAATGCAATTGTACATGTACCGCATTTGAGCTGCTGAAGCTCATTGAGAAACACATGGAATTGAAAGCCAATATGTCGCACTTTTTGTCCACCTAAGCGCAAATAAAAAATTGGGTATATCCTTAGTCTTAACCCCTATGCGCTGCCTCCAAGGTAAACTCAAACCTATGCAAATCGAGTGACGTAATCATGAAGACGTAATCTTTACTTTAAAAAAAAAATTCTTAAAACTTCATTTGTAATTAAAGTATGCAGGCACCTTGAGCTTAAATCAAAACTCAAGTGACGCCATCGTAATGATGTAATATCCCTACAGTATCTATATTCCCATTGACGTAGCTCAAGTGGTAGAGCATTCGCTTGGCACACCGATGGCCCAGATTCCCGTGTTGGGCAAGATAAAAGTGACCACTAACCGATAGAGGATCTTTACGTCCCCTATATGCTCAGGTGTCTGGGGACACTAATCTACCCAACAACATAGAGGATCTGACTCAAGCCGCCAAATTGCCTCCTTATGAGCACTGTCTAATGCCTCAATCGCTGTATTTATGTAACTGAAACTCACAGGACACATAGGCAAGATCTATAAAGTACAGTGATAGCATCTTCATAATCCTCCTTCTCCTCCTTCTTTTCCCCTTTCTTCTTTTTTATTGTCTGAAGTACAGGATGTGTGTTTGTGTATGCAGTGTGTGTGTGTGTGTGTAAACGTGTGTATGTGCACGCGAGGAAACTCTGCGCTCGTTAGTAGGGCTGGACGGTTTTACCGATACGTAACTGTATTCAGGTTCGGAAACGCGACGGTACGGTATACCGGTGCGGGTGTCCAAGGTCCGGTTTACTGAGAAATTTCGACAACACATAACGCGACAGTGGGCGACATCTTGTCCGCCCAGAGAGCGAGCCTAAAGCCCAAACACGTGGATAGGCAGCCGTTCTTGAAGAAGAACTTACAAGAACAGCAGCTTATCCACATGTTTAAGCATGGTACCAGTCGCCAATCCTTCTGTACTCTTAAAGTTCTTAAATACCTTTCCCGTTGAATGTTTTCGTTTTATTTTGATTTTGTAGTTTAAAGTTAGCTGATGTTCTAAACAGTGATTCATCATAATTTTGTTTTGAAGGCGTTTCAAGCAATAAAATAAAGCTTCAGTGTTCTATGGATATGTTTTTTCTTTGAAACTGTTTTTGAAGTGTATGGATGACACATTCTTTCTTTGCGTCGGTACTATTGTCAGTGCCATATCCATTTGATTGCCACGATGCTGTGGTCCTGACTAGTGAAAACCGATACGACCTAAACAAAAACTGATACCGCGTCAACCGGTCTTAATTTGACACGGTTCGCTTTCGGAAGTGAGTTTTCTTGACCGTGCTATACTCGGTTATCAGGCGGACGGGTCGAAACAAATACTGATAATACGCATCGCGGTAAGGGAGTAGCACTGTTTGAGGCTTGGTGAGAGAACAGTTGGTTCGGGCTGGTTAGACAGGGGGGGACGCCTGCTGTGGGCCACGTGGGGATGCCATTGGGTTATCAGAGGGGGCAAGGCGACCGTCCCAGGGATCGGGAGTACTGCGGGCGTGAGTGGGGAGACGGGTCCTGTAGGTTGAAGGGTACCCGTGCACGTGGGGACTAATAGACTCCCCTCGTCAGAAAAGCTTCTTCTATTTTTGAGCTTCTGCCGCGCGTGAGCCTTCTCATGAAAATCACCAGCAACCCCACGCTCCCACCGCCGTGGTGGGAGGTACCCGGGGGCGGATTCCCAGTCACGTTAATACCAGTGCATCCAAATAGGATGTCTGGGATTGTTGCGGGGAAGGAGGAGTTGGCTCGGCGATGAGAGGGGTCGTTGCGGCAGTAGATCGGATCAGTTTCCAGGGTAAATACGTGATTAGGCTATGGAGTGCGATGGATGCAGTAGGCTTTTTCTGGTGTGGGGCTGTTATTGGTATAGTTATTTATGTCGTGGAGGTGTTTGCTATGGTTGCCTAATTCAGTATCAGGAGGACATATGGTACGCCGCTTATTATTTAATGTGGTTTTTGTTGTTTATTTCTCCTTCTTTACTTCTGTGGCTAGGATGGTGATATTTATTATAATTTACAGGAATTAATTATTCCTACATGCAACAAGTTGCCGGTTTGCATTTTAATTTGGTCCAGGGCCCGTGAAAATGAAACATAGAATATAAAAAAGAAAAAGCTAGGCATCAGTTAATGGTAAAGTGCGTCTTGTAGAAAAAGCTTCCGAGGTTTCATGTCTCTTTTATTTTATCCCTTTTATCAACTGGCCGTGTGTCAGTTTTCCAGTTGACCTATATGCCGAAAGCCAATTATGAGCAGAGCTCCACCTATCCGGTATACATGGTATAAGTTGTCAGATTCATCAGTCTCGCTCCCTTTTGCATTTTCATAATTGTTGCTTTAGGTCCAGCGGACTCCGCTCCTCATGGTTCGATATTCAGATCTGCTGAAACAACCTGGGAAAAATTTTTGCTTATAGAATAGGCTCGAAATAAAGGGTCATTTCTTAATTGACTGTGTTCAGGCATCATTACTGAAATTTAAACACGTTTTGCTCCACAATGCCTATCTTACGCCTGGTTAGCTAGGGAAATTTGTTTTCTCGCGATCGCCTCAGTCTTATGGTTGCGTCGTTTCCCGGGTTGGGGGTCCTGGGTCTCGCCTGCCGGTTGTGGGGGCGACAGCAGGACCTGCTGGCTTCGCTGATTTGAATGCGTGATGGTACTATGTGGGATTTGATTAAGGTTTTATGTGAGTGGTGAAGATTTTTTTATACCTGAAAAGTTCTTTTGTTTATGTATACTTTGATTGATTTTTGAGTTGGTAATGCGTCATTCTTTCTAGTTTCAATTTTCTGTGAAAGATGTGTCTTAGTCTTTTCAGTTTTTCTTTTGTTTTCAATTTTGTGCTGCTGCCTGTGCCAAATACGCCGCAGGTCCAGCTCCCCCGGGGCCCGGCTTCCTCTTCTAATGGCTACCGTGTATTTGGCCCTTAATTGGTCTGCCGAAACATATTGGGTCCCTCCCGCGCGCTTCCCGCTACAGGATTTGGTCCTTGCCGGGTCTTTAAACAGTAGTGCCATCTCTACCCCCGTGGGTGAGACAATTTTTGGGGGATTCACTGAACCTGCACCACAATCACGGGAAGGAAAGGGCGCCACTATTCAGTCGACCCCCACCACGTGGCATTACACACATCTGCGTTTTTTTAATAACTGCGGATGACTATACGGGTTTGGCTGTATGCATAGTAATAGATTGATGCTTGCTGGAGTTTTTCGGGTTGGTGTTGGCGTTTGGTGTTTGTGTGGGTGGGGGGGGGGAGGGGGGAGGGGGCGTTTTTGGGGAGTGTGATGTGTGGGATGTATGTGGTGGAGTTTGGGTGGAGATGATTTGTTAATGTATGTTTATTTCCTACAGGTGGTTTAAAAAAACGAAAATGTGAAAAGTAATAATATACCACTTTCGAAACAGGCACAGCAATGTAATTTACTCATCGTATGGAATGCATAGCTGATCTCTGATTTTTTCTCCGTGATTAAGGTTCACACTGGGTTAATGGATTTTTGGTATTAGCTGGATAGATGGGCCCGTCATGACTTTCTTGCGCTGTACCACCTTTCGTGGCCGTTCTAAAGCAGTTGGAGGGATGAAAGTTGGGCCAGATGGAGCTAAGTGGGGTACGAGGGACAATTATAAAAAGAGACAACCATAGCAAACTGTGTGGGGGAGGGCCTAAGGGGGGAAAGGGAAAAGTGAGATGGGGCTTGTGTACCACTTGAGCGGGCCACTAATATCAATTTTAGTATCATATCCTGCGCTGAAGCATTCTTGGACATTTAGTAGCGGGGATGTTCAGAGTGAAGTAATTTGGGCACACGCGCGTTGGATTCTGGGTCCAAAGTGCCTACTTACGAAATCTTGTCTGCCAACTTTATCTACATTCCGCCAAACTGCTCAGGTCTTTTGGGGTTAACATCAGACTATGACGACAGCGAAGTGGGGATTGTTGTATTATGAATAATTCCTTGCAAGTGCGGGGGCAGGTAATAGTCACCTTGTAGCCCGGCCAAGATAAAAACCACAACACCCAACACATGTGGACCCCACTGCAACAAAGATTGAGACTCAGTAGCCAGGTCAGAGGGAAGATTGGGACATTAGGACCGATTTAGGCCGAAATCATAAAAACCAAAAACAAAAGTTTCCCGGAAATCTTGCCCCTCCACGGTCGATACACAACTATCAGAGAAGCGCGTCATCGCGCTGTGGAGAACATGGTCCAGGGTAGGTGTTCCCAGGGGAGATTTTGACAGATCAAGGGACGCAGGTAATGTCTGAGGTCATGCGGGAGATGAGCAGACTACTGTCAGTCCATGGGAAGGCCACCACTCCATATCATCCGCATTGCAACGGGTTGGTCGAGCGTTTCAATATAACACTGGTTTCTATGCTGAAGAAGCTAGCTAACGACGGAGCAACCAACCGCATGGGACCGATACATTCCAGCATTGTTATTTGCATACCGTGAGGTAGGACAGGTTTCTCTCCCTTTGAACTGCTTTATAGGAAGACGGTGCGAGGACCGATGGCTGTGCTACGTGGTCTATGAACAAAAGAAACGCAAGAAAAGGAAGTGAAGATCAGTAGTCAGTATGTGGTAGACCTGCGCAACTACATTGAGGAAACTTACAAGCTGGCTCAAGCGAACTTGAAAACCGCGTCAGCCAAACAGAAACGTCACTTTGACAAGAAGGCGAAACGGCGGGTGTTCAACACGGGGGATCAAGTACTGTTGTTGCTACCCGAAAATGGCAATAAACTGCAGTTGGCGTGGCAAGGACCATTTGAGGTAATAGAGCGTGTTGGCGAATGCGATTACTGCATCAAGATGAAAGGCAAGAACAAATTATTTCATGCTAATCTCCTGAAACGATTTTGCGTGAGAACGTCAGTGGTAACGATAGTCGGGGACGACGAACGGGTGAAGAACACCAATAGCCCGTTGATGAAATTGGCTCTTCGGCTGCAACCATCCTTCATGATAGTAGAGCACATTTCATGGGAAGGATAACGTACCTGCAGATTTCTTGAGTAGGAGTATGCAATAGGAATTTAACGTAGTAGGGAGATCGATCGCGTCGTAAGTAGATTCTTCAAGGTGTTAAGAACTGGGGGGAGGGGGGTGGGTGACGACACGAGGTTATTATACCTACATTTATGCTGTGTCAGGATGTATATAGTTTACAGTTTCATATCTATGAAAGTGCTGTGCGAAAAGTATTGGGGAAGCGCTTTGCATTGCGTATTGTATATAGGTTTTGAAAGTTTTTCGTGCTCGATAGCTACTAGAAGCGTGAACAGAGTTCGGTGCCTGGAATTGTGGACTGGGAGAAGCGGTATAAGGTGACAGTCAAGTTGGTACTGATTGTGATCAGACGGCAATTGGATATTTGTGACTGCCATTATTATAGAATAGCTGTTGAGTCCCTGTATAATGGTTGTGTTTTGCCTTAGAACCACCCAATGTTTTGTCTTGTTCCTTAAGAAGGGCAAGAATGACCAGTGTGCTGTAGTACAGGAGAGATAGAGTACGGTGACCATCACGCGGCCAGACCGAGGTGCGGCCAATTCTAATAACTCCTATTCTACTAGCTTTAAAGCTTTGAGGAATCAAAATTGCTTTCCTTGAGTCTACCTTAGCGTTTTTGTCGTGATTTCCGGTTATGGCCGCGCTCTGCATATGAATTTTACTGTCTGTAAGTACTGACCCAAGAAAAGTTTCTTTTTCGAGATTTCCTTTTGGGTGTTTTCATCAATCTTTATCACATCTGGAATATTATCAGCAGCATGTCTTTTTGTGTTTGTTGGATTTCACATTGCATGCCAATAGACGTAAATACGTAGAATAGTCATAAAATCTAAGGCTGAAAAAGAAATACAGGTGGCGTGTAGGCATGGTGGCCGCAGCTGTGGCTTATTGTTGGACGCACCTTGGGCACCTGGCCGCATCATGGTACACTGAAATTGTGCAGAAATCGCTAAGTAGGTCCACAATGTTTCATTTATTTAATCGTTCTTATATAGCGCTTTTCCAGCTCAAGAGCTGCTCAAGGCGCTGGCCGATACAGGATCTAACTCAAGCCGCCCGAGTCGCCCACCCGCAGCCTTTGGGCGCATGGTCTGACGCCCGGACAACTGAGCACAATCCTGGGCAGCCATGGATGGGGGAGAAGGACCTAGGTGCATGCTGGGTGTGTTCTTGTCACCGGCACTCACCCGTCTAGGACATGAGCGTCAGGATCTTTAAAGTCCGTTATGATGGAATGTATGCGACACAGACTAGACCTCGGTTTATACTCTCATCCGAAAGAGTAGGAAAACAGGAGTAAAGTGTCTTTCCCAGGGACACAACACAATGGCCCGGCCAGGGCTCGAACCCGGGACCTTCAGATCCGCAAGCCGAAGCACTACCATTAGACCACAGTGCCTCATTTATAGAACCCCGGCCAAGTCAGTGCCGTTACTGCGACCTCCCGATTCCAAAAAATCAAACTTGGATTCTGATTGGTTCGTAAACAAAAGAAGTATGAGAAAGTGTTCGTTCGTGGCCGCAAGTGGTCACCCTACTCTATCTCTGCCACAAGTGCTGTGTTTTCTTTGTGTAGAGGGTGTTTCTAAGGGTGTGTGCTCTTCTGTTAGAGACCGCCCAAGTCCTAGTTATTTCGCCGATACTAGGATGTCTTGGGATCATAAGAGAGTGCAACAGTAACAAACCATCGACTCTCGTACAGACTGTGTGTGTTGTGTTGTTTTTTGGTGTGTTGTCTGTACCATCACAGGCCGAGGACTGAATGTGAGTGGTGCCCAGTATTGTAATTCATTCAGTGGCTATACACTCTGAGCATGCGTGCGAGGATGAATGATGATGGATGAGGGGGAAAAAAAGGGTATATTAAGAAATATTATTTTATATGATTTTCTTGTTGGAAATGTATAGTGGATGTTGTTGAGGTTGTTGCAAGAACGAGGTCAAGGGTGACACACCGACTCAACCAAAGCTTTTAGGTTTTGAAGCTAGTTCAGCCAGGCTAGCTATAAATAGCTTCGCCAGTGCTCTTCTTTCCTTTCCTTTCACTGAAAGGGAGGGTGTAGGTAAGCTATAAATAGCCCGCAGCCAGCAAAATGTGAGAGAACCTAAGAGTGCTGCTCACATAGGCATTGAGCTGGTGTGGTGATGATGTATGATAAGTATGGAAGAGGGGTGATGAATATGAGTGAGAGGATGAATCAAGATTTTGATTAGGAATGGAATTATAATGCATTTGTATAATAATCATCGTTCATACGAAGGTATATAAATTAAAGAAGAATGGTGAATTATTTGTAATGCATAAATAAACAGGTCAAGATGGCGGACGGTGGAAGGAGTTATTTCCCATGTTATGTTTACATTGCATTTAGATAGCCTAGTAAGATAAGTTATTATGTTGACCAGATTGGGCCTGCTTGGCTGTTGCCTGCGTGTTCTTTGCTGTTGCTTCCATGCCGGTGTTGTATGGTGCCGTGCGTTGAGTCAACGATGTTCTGAACCGGTCTGAGAAACTAGGACGTTGCGTGACCTGGGCCGCCTTGGTGCTGCATGACCCCTACCACACTGCACTGCGGTACTCAGGGCCTCGCACACTCACCAACATACAACATTACACGCACATAAACCCAAACTACACACGTAGTGAACATTTAATACAGTGATTTTCACAGAATTCACGGAAGGTCGTGACTTGACTTGAATAGATTAACGTCCCCGTACACATGGAGTATAGGGGACTTAGGTCGTGAGCAAGACTTGTTGAGCTTTATAGTCTGTGTTAGTTGTGAAAACAGTGTGGTTATTTTTCTGGAATTCTGTAATGGAAAAGCAAGGACCTGCGTTGCTGATTCCAGATGATATTAGTTAAGCTTTATATTGAATAACGAACAATTGTGCTGATTTATGTAAAGGGTTTTTGATATTAATTAAATACATTTCTGTCAAAACTTATTGGTTGTATACATAAGCCATCTGTTGTAATACTTCATCTTTGGTTTCATATTGTTATATCTTGGATGTGTTGGCACCTTGTGTCCAGTGTCTAAGGGGTTACGGATTAGTCAAGGGAGGTAATTGTTTGTTAATTGTTGGAGTTGTGGGGACCGGTTAAGGCTTGAGGTAGGGTTAGATTCCCATATTCCTGTGTATATGTGTTGAATAAAAGAGTGTAACTGTTCATCTGGTATTTGAGTTAGTATTTTAGTTAGAGTTTGAATCCCCTCACTCGCTGTTTGAGCTGAAGTCATTGAGTCCATTCGGGTGACCCATACAACATATGATGATAAAAAAGAACAAGTCAAATTTGTTTGCCAAAAAATAATGTTTTTGATTGGGTGGGTCGGAAAAAGGCGTCCTCATAGTGTACCGGATGAGACGCAATCATTAGTGTGGATTTTGAAACATGAGATTGCGAAATCCAGATAAACACGTCAGCAAAAACACAAACAGACACAAAGATCAACCAAAACACACACACACACACACACATAATCACACACACACACACACGTACACACACAAACCCCTCCCCCCACTCACACACACACGCACGTGCACGCGCGCGTACGTCCACACAAATGTCGATTTGCTCTAAACTAGAGTCGCTGGCATTGTTGCCTTTTGACATCACACGGCCGATCGTCATGCAGATAACAAGCTGACTGTACGATAGATTTTACCTTTAAGGCTGGCTTTGAGTCACAGCCGATGAATGCAGGGCATGAGTACCCTTTTATGTAGGTTTATTGTACCAAATCTCAGCCATCGAGAACCTCACTCCGGCCAATCCGATACAAAACAAGTCACGCGCAATGACGGGCTGTTTTGCCATTTCGTTTTGGTTTATAATCATAGTAATGATGATGATGAATATGAATATGATGAATTACATTACATTACATGGTTATTGCTTTAGGTCCAGCGGACTCTTCCGAGCCAAATCAGGACCAGAGAAGTGAAAGAGGACTCACCCCTGATCCGCATAAAAGATCTGCCGAAACAACCCTAGTGGTAACACTGAAGGCAATCTACCAGCCGGTCACCTTACAATAAAGACATCCTACGCAGGTGGCGCTGAGGCTATACTCGAATTTATCGAACCCCCGTTTACAAAAAACAAAATAGAATTCAAACATCATTATACAATATTAAGAAAACACATACATATAAAATGCCTACATTGCCAAATAATAACATCGTAGGAAGCCCCAGTGACCACCTGGCAGAAAGCATCCAATATTCCCAAGGTGATCCAACAGATGAATATGAATATGAATATGATGATGATGATGATGATGATGATGATGATGATGATGATGATGATGATGATGATGATGATGATGATAATGATGATGATGATGATGATGATGATAATGATAATAATAATAATAATGAATGGTACTTATATCGCGCAAATCTCAAATTGTGACTCATTGCGCACCCACTCGCATTCATCCATTGTACATCCTGTCATTACAACACATATGGCATAATATTACAATGAAATAAAAACAAAAATAATAATAATTATTATTTGAACGCAAGCTTGAACAAATACGTTTTCAGTTGCGATTTGAATGTTGCCAAGTCAGATACGCCTCTCATGTTTGCCGGCAGCGAATTCCAGAGAGTAGGCGCAGCAAAAGAAAATGCACGTTCTCCGAAAGTTTTCATATTTCGGAGTGGTGCTGTTAAAAGACGTTCAGACGAAGAACGTAGTGCCCGAGTTGGTTTATAGGCTACAAGTGCATTGGCTAGGTAGGATGGTAGTGTGCCTTCAAAGAACCGAAATGCCAAAATGCAGACCTTGAATTGAATGCGAAACTTCACCGGCAGCCAGTGAAGCTTGCATAGTAAGGGAGTGGTGTGATCCCTTTTCTTCCGTTTCAAAATAAGACGCGCTGCGTTGTTTTGTACGCGTTGAAGGCGATTTATTTGTTCAGTTGGAAGACCCACCAGAACAGAATTGCAGAAGTCAAGCCGTGATGTTACAAAAGCATTGACAAGGGCTGCACACGCTGACTCGGTTAAAAACGGTCGAATAGAGGCAATGCGCCTCATCTCGAGAAAAGTAGCACGACAAATAGTACCAATTTGATCTTGCATTGACAAGGTTTGGTCAATTTTGACTCCAAGATAGCGCACGGAGCCTTGGTACGGAATGCTGCTGCCATTTACAACTAGGGAGTCGCTGCCGACCTGCCTGAGACACGAGGCTTTGCCTACTGGCATGATTTCAGTTTTTTCAGTGTTCAATTTAAGCTTATTGCTATCCATCCAGGAAAGAACATCATGGATGCAAGTTTGAATGTCTGACTGCACAGTCTTAAAGTCTGATGGCTGAGAACTCTTGGACAGTTCAGTATCGTCTGCATATTTATGGAAATTACATTCATGGTCTGTGATGACGTCTGAAAGTGGCTGAGAATACAATGTAAATAACACAGGCCCCAACACAGAACCCTGAGGTACACCAAATACAAGTGAGTCGGGTGATGATAAAACACCATCAACCAGAACTGACTGAAAGCGATCCTGCACATACGACACAAACCAGTCATGAACAACACCACGTAGGCCAAATGATTTGTTAAGTCTTTGAAGCAGTACAGAATGATCCAGCGTGTCGAAAGCCGCGCTGAGGTCAAGAAGCGCCATGAGAGAAACTCGCTTCTGATCTGAACTCATTAGTAGGCCATCCAGAACATTCAGCACGGCTGTCTCCACACTGTGATCCTTTCTGTATGCACTCTGATACACTTCTAACAGATTGTTTGCTTGCAGATGCTCGATCAGTTGGGCTAGAACCACTTTCTCTAAGACCTTCGCCATAAAAGGCAGGTTCGACACCGGTCTATAGTGTTTTAACACGTTCGGGTCAAGCCCAGGCTTCTTGAGAATGGGGGTGATCACAGCTTGTTTGAACTGAGGTGGCACTATGCCACTGACCAGAGACGAGTTAACCACTGAGGTGATAATAGGAACAAGTTCTACCAAACATTGTTTCGTTAAGGGAGTGGGGATGGGGTCAAGCAAACACGTTTTGCTTGGCATCTTCTTCAGGAGATTCATTATCTCTGTTTCTGTCACGAGGCGGAAATGGGTTAACAGAGGACCGCTATACTCTTCAAAAGAAGCTGGCTCAACAACGTGGGAGTCCAGCTCGTCTCTCAGAGCTTTGATTTTGCTAGAGAAGAAATCGCAAAAACGCTGTGGAAGCTCTTCCTTAGGGATGTCTGAGGGAAGAGGTTTAGTGGAGGTTTTGCCCAGCAACTCGCTAGACACAGCGAACAGCTGCTTGGTGGATGCAGCCGTCTCAATCTTGCTCTGGTAGAACTGACACTTAGCGGCCAGTAGGCAGGATTTGGCAGACTTTCTTTCTTGCACGAAGATCTGGCGGTGGACGGTGAGGTGAGTCTTTCTCCAAGTACGCTCAGCACGCCTCTTTTTACGGCGCGCCTCCCGCACCGCAGCAGACAGCCAAGGGGCCGAAGAACGATCCCTCACCCGTCTCGTAACGGACGGAGCACGTTGATCCAGGACTGCCCTCAGGCCAGTGTTATAGCTATCGACCAGGGTCTCAGCGCTAACATCAGGGTCAGCGCGAAGACCCTCCAGCGACGCGGCTAGGGCAGCGACGTCGGCTTATAGAATGTCCGGCTGCACAGCGCGCAGGTTCCGCGACGTCACTAGGCGGGTGGGGGGCGGTGGTCGGGCGATGGCGAGGCTGCAGGCGATGACGTGGTGATCGGAGAGGCCCGCGCTGTCCGACACCGACTGTAAGGACAGCAGGCTGTCGTCGCTGCGCACGATCACCCAGTCCAGCACGTGACCAAGGCGGTGCGTGGGCTGGCTCACCAGCTGGGTCAAGCCGTGGTCACTGAGGAGTGTCTTGAGACGACTCACTTGGCTGTCACTGTCATCATCGTAGTGGAAATTAAAGTCCCCAAAGATCGAAAGCAGATCACATTTAGCACCAACATAGCGAGACAACAGTTCTGGAAACTCTTGAAAGAAAGTGGAAACGAGCAGTTTGTTCTTTTTACTAGGTGGGGGTCTGTACAGACAAACACACGAAGCTGAAGTTTTGTTCACATGTAGACGCATCTCTACACACTCGAAGCTGCTAAAGTCCAAAGGGGTGAAGGTGGCTTGATCGGCAATGTTCGCCTTAACAATAAAGGCTAAACCACCGCCTCTCGACCCAGCACGGGGGAAACTGAAAGTACGATATCCTTGAGGGGTTAGAGCAGAAATGTAGGCCTCATCACCTTTATCATATAGCCATGTCTCTACTAGCATCAACACGTCGGCTTTGTGTTCAATGATCATTTCACAGATTTCAGTGGCTTTTTGACGACACGATTGTGCATTGAAGCAAAGAACTTTGAGAGCATGCTGTGTTTGTTTACGTTTGTAACGCTTGCGTGGTAGACCGATGATGATGATGAGTTAGTCATTGCTTATAGGGCCCAGAAGAAAAAGTTGAAGATGATGAATGATGATGATGATGAGGACGTTGATGATGATGATGATGATGATGATGATGATGATAATGATGATGATGATGAGACGATGATGATGCTGATGACGTTGATGATGATGATAAGGACGATGAGGAGGAAAGGAGGAAGCGGAGAAGAATAGGAGGATAGTCTTCGCCATGTGTCTACAGACTATTCTGGACAATTTGGGCATGATAATCAAAAAAGGATGACGACGACAACGACAACGATGATTATGATGATGATTATGATGATGAGGAGGAGGAGGAGGGGGAGAAAGAGGAGGAAGAGAAGGAGGAGTAATGATCATAGTAGTGATGGTGATAGTCCAGTGTTGATAACGATGAACATGCAGATGCCGACAGAATACAAACATCGTAAAAAAAATAAAGAAGACACCCCTACTTACACACACGCTGAAGCACACACACACACACACACACACACACACACACCCGCACCCACACACACGCACCCCCCCCCCACCCCCCCCACCCCCCCCCCACCCTCTCTTTCTCTCTCTCACAGAAACGCACGCACACGCAAAGACTCTCTCTCTCAATTACACACACACACACACGCACGCACGAACACACTCCTGAAACACTTATTGGACTACCTACCGTTATACTCGACGACCAGTCCAGTTTGGGTCTGATATATTGGTCACCGTCTGTGGCAGTGATGGAGAAACTGAGCACTAAAAAGGCCAGCAGTCCAACACACAGCATGGTAATAACCACGACCTTTTTCGACCTTACAAAACATCTCCGCAACACTATTTTCACTATATAATACATTCACTATAAATATGTGGATGGCCTGTTAACACAGTTGACGGTGAGCTGATTTCCTGTACTGAAGGTCGCGGGTTCGATCCACCTGTGGGACGAGCTTACGTGACGTAGGTACGAGACTGTTACGTTGAGACTCGCGCGGCGGTCCGAATGGCACGCCCACGATGGATCTGTTCGTTTTATTTTGCAACGCATGCAATAATAGAGTGTATTTACCTTTGATTTGATTTTGCGTTGTTATTAGAAGAAGCTTTGTATAACGTTGGTGATTTTAGTTGGTCGATATTATTTGAGAATTTTCTAGAGTTGGTTGTTTACTATCGATCGAAGCGTATGGACAATTCTAGTGGTAACTATAGAAGCTTCTATCCCAAATAAGGTTGTATGACGTGAGACAGTGATGACGAAATTCGTTCTGATTGGTTATAATTGTGTTTTGCCCGAACGTTCTTTATTTCTCTGGAGTTAGAGAGACTATATATAAGTGCCGCACTGTTTCAAAATTGGATTGAATTGTAAGGTTGATGGTTGAGAATTGTAGAGTGGAAAAGGCGATTGAGCGATTGTATGCAGTTTGTTGATGTATGCTGAATAAGGTTGGAAAATTTCATACGACGACTCCAGCCTTGTTGATGATTGAACAGGTTGCGTGGATAAACGAATCTGAGTTACACCTATCAGGATTCAAGCATCGGGGCTGAATCGACTACTGATAGAAAAAAAAAAAACAACAACATCGAGTGTAACAGAGACTTTTCCGGACACCGAGGTTCTCCTTCAGGTACTCCGGTTTCCTGCCTCTTTTCAATAAATGGCTATGGGTGCAATCTATCTAAATTCATCTCCCCACTTACCCAACCCCCTCCCCCAAAAAATTTAAAACCATTATGTTTTATAAAAAAATAAGAATAAAGATAATAATAGATAAATAAAAAAAATTAAAAAATGAAATAAATAAATAAACTAATTTATTGTAATTTAATTACAAAATAAACATCAATTTCTCTTGCGCCTTCTGTAAGAGTGATATCTTAAGATCGCCACGCTTTGATTTCGATTGACAAGTTCCACAGTTTAAAAAAAACAAAACATAACGTTTTGGTAGTGGTAAAGGACGATCCTTGGTGAGCGAAGAACGGATGGAAATGAAGGGAGATAAAATAATAAGCGAGCTGGGTGGCAAGTACACAACTTGCAAGAGGATGTGAGCAGCACTCTTAGGTTCTCCCACATTTTACTGGCTGCGGGCTATTTATAGCTTGCCTACACCCTCCCTTTCAGTGAAAGGAAAGGAAAGAAGAGCACCGGCGAAGCTATTTATAGTTAGCCTGGCTGAACTAGCTTCAAAACCTAAATGCTTTGGTTGAGTCGGTGTGGGAGGCGCTAGATGTGAGAAGAGTGAGGGAGCGATGTTAGGGTTAGGTCGTTTATCTTTCAACAAATTAAGAAGCAGCTAACTACTTATTTTTTATACGCTTATCAGAGCGCCCATGCCGGCTTGAGTTAGATCGTATATAGGTCAGCGCCTTCAGCAGCTCTTGAGTGGGAAAAGCGCTCTATAAAAACGACTACAGTTGTCATCGCAGTAAGGGGGCATAGTAACAGAGACTGCAAGGATCAAAACTGTATCTAGAGTTTGAACGCTCAGGAAATAAAATGGGTTCTAGATCAAACTAGCAAATTATAATATTAGTAATAATAATAATAATAATAATAATAATAATAATAATAATAATAATAATAATAATAATAATAATAATAATAATAATGATAATAACAATAATAATAATTATAACAATAATATTAATAATAATAATAATAATAATAATAATAATAATAATAGCAACAACAACAACAACAACAACAACAACAACAATACTACTACTACTACTACTACTACTACTACTACTACTACTACTACTACTACTACTACTACTACTAATAATAATAATAAGTCCATTACCACCATTGATGTGACTGAATCCAGAACAACTATTGAAATGAGTCTGGGATCACTATTGAAGTGAGTCAAGTACCACTATTAAAGTGGGTCTAGCACCACTATTGAAGTGAGTCCAGTACCACTATTGAAATGAGTCCAGTACCACTATTGAAGTGAGTCCAGTACCACTATTGAAGTGAGTCCAGCACCACTAATGAAGTGACTAAGACCTGTACCACTATTGAATTGACTGAATCAAGTACCAGTATTGAAGTGAGTCCCGTAAAAATATTCAAGTGAGTCCAGTACCATTATTGACAAGAGTCCTGTACAACTACTGAAGTGAGTCCAGTACCACTATTAAAGGAATCTAGTGCCACTATTAAAGTGAAAGAGTCCAGTATCACTAATAAAGAGAGTCTTATACCACTATTGAAGCGAGTCCAGTACCACTATTGAAATGAGTCCAGTACCACTATTGAAGTGAGTCCAGTACCACTATTGAAGTGAGAACAGTACCACTATTGAAGTGACTAAGACCTGTACCAGTATTGAAGTGACTTAATCCAGTACCACTTTTGAAGTGAGTCCCTTAAAAATATTCAAGTGAGTCCAGTACCACTATTAACATGAGTCCTGTACAACTACTGTAGTGAGTCCAGTACCACTTTTAAAGAAGTCTAGTACCACTATTAAAGTGAAAGAGTCCAGTATCACTAATAAAGAGAGTCTAATACCACTATTGAAGTGAGTCCAGTACCACTATTGAAATGAGTCCAGTACCACTATTGAAGTGAGAACAGTACCACTATTGAAGTGACTAAGACCTGTACCAGTATTGAAGTGACTTAAAAGTGAGTCCCTTAAAAATATTCAAGTGAGTCCAGTACCACTATTGACATGAGTCCTGTACAACTACTGAAGTGATTCCAGTACCACTATTAAAGGAGTCTAGTACCACTATTAAAGTGAAAGAGTCCAGTATCACTAATAAAGAGAGTCCAATACCACTATTGAAGTGAGTCCATTTCCACTATTGAAGTGACGAGCCCAATACCACTATTAAAGAGAAAGAGTCCAGTACCACTATTGATGTGAGTCCATTACCACTACTGAAGGGACCAATATTGAAGTGAGTCAATTATCAATATTGAAGTAAGTCTAGTTCCACTATTGAAGTGCGTCCAGTACCACTATGGAAGTGCGTCCAATACCACTATTGAAGTGAGTCCAGTACCACTATTGAAGTGAGTCCAGTACCACTATTGAAGTGAGTCCAGTACCACTATAGAATTGAGTCCAGTAACACTACTGAACTGAAGCCAGTAGTACTTTGAAGTGATTGAGTCCAGTCCCACTATTAAAGTGAGTCAGTCCAGTACCACTATTGAAGTGAGTCCATTACCACTATTGAAGTAAATCCAGTACCAATATTGAAGTGAGACCAGTACCGCTATTGAAGTGACTGATTCCAGTTCCACTTTTGAAGTCACTCCAGTACCACATTTAAAGTGAATCCAGGACCACTATTAAAGTGATAGAGTCCAGTACCACTATTGAAGTGAGACCACTACACCTGTTGAAGTGACTAAGTCCCATACCATCATTGAAGTGACTGAATCCAGTACCACTATTGAAATGAGTCAGGTATCACTATTGAAGTGAGCCAAGTACCACAATTAAAATGAATCTAGTACCACTACTGAAGTGAGACCAGTACCACTAATGAAATGACTAAAACCAGCACCCCTATTGAAGTGACTGAATCCAGTACAATGTTTTAGGTGACTGAATCAAGTACAACTATTGAAGTGAGTCCCATACAAATATTGAAGTGAGTGCAGTACCACTATTGACATGTGTCATGTGCAACTATTAAAGGGAGTCCAGTACCACTATTAAAGTGAGTTCAGTACCACTATTATGTAAAGTGAAAAAGTCCAGTAGCACTTCTAAAGTCAGTCCAGAACCACTACTAAAGTGAGTCCAGGACCACTATTAAAGAAAAAGAGTCCAGTACCACTATTGAAGTGAGTCCAGTACCACTATTGAAGTGAGTCCAGTACCACTACTGAAGTGAGTCCAGTATCACTATTGAAGTGAGTCCAGTACCACTATTAAAGGGAGTCCAGTACCACTATTGAAGTGAGTCCAGTACCACTACTGAAGTGAGTCCAGTATCACTATTGAAGTAAGCCCAGTACCACTATTGAAGTGAGTCCAGTACCACAATAGAAGTGAGTCCAACACCACTATTGAAGAGAGTCCAGTACCACTACTGAATTGAGTCCAGTATTACTATTGAAGCGATTGAGTCCAGTACCACTACGGAAGTGAGTCAAGTACCGCTATTGGTGAGTCCAGTCCCTCTATTAAAGTGAGTCAGTCCAGTAGTACCATTGATATGTGTCCATTTCTACTATTTAAATGAGTCCAGTACCACTATTGAAGCGAATCCAGTACCACTATTGAAGTGAGTCCAGTACCACTATTGTAGTGAGTCCAGTACCACTATTGTAGTGAGTCCAATACCACTATTAAAGTGAGTCCGATACCACTATTGAAGTGAGTCCAGTACCACTATTGTAGTGAGTCCAATACCACTATTGTAGTGAGTCCAATACCACTATTAAAGTGAGTCCGATACCACTATTGAAGTGAGTCCAGTACCACTATTGTAGTGAGTCCGATACCACTATTGAAGTGAGTCCAGTACCACTATTGTAGTGAGTCCAGTACCACTATTGTAGTGAGTCCAATACCACTATTAAAGTGAGTCCGATACCACTATTGAAGTGAGACTAGTACCACTATTGAAGTGACTAAATTCCGAACCACCATTGAAGTGACTGAATCCACCATTGAAGTGACTGAAGTCACTGTCGATGGCTGTTTCTCCAGCACAGCAGACTTGGTGTGCGGCGTGCCTCAGGGTTCCGTTTTAGGGCCGGTGTTATTCACTCTGTACACCAAGCCACTGCTTCTCCTGCTTAGAAAGCATGCTGTTGAGAGTCAGTCATTTGCAGACGACACACAACTTTATAAATCCACAGCCCCTAGGCCCTCTCTCATTAATTCCACTGTTCAGACTTTGGAGAACTGCATCACAGACATTAAGTCATGGATGACACTCAACAAGCTTAAGCTTAATGACGATAAAACCGAAGCCCTCCTCATTCACAAGCACAACACCTCCTCCTCACTCCCGCCTCTCCCAACATCGCTTACAGTAGGGACAACAAACATTCAGTTCTCATCCTCAGCAAGAAATCTCGGCTACATTCTCTCCGATGACCTGTCCCTCAACAACCACATCTCCAACGTCTGTCGCTCTGCATACACGGCCATACGCCAAATCAGCGCCTTTCGCCACTATCTTACGCTCACTGCCACCAAAACCCTAGTCTGCGCTCTCGTCCTTTCTCGTCTTGACTATTGCAACTCTCTCCTCGCTGGCTCCCCAAAACACATCATTAACAAGCTACAAAAGGTTCAGAACTCAGCAGCTAGACTAGTATTCCGAGCTAAGAAACGCGATCACATCACACCTCTACTACATTCCCTTCACTGGCTTCTTGTGCAAGCACGCATAGAGTACAAACTCTCTGTTCTCTGTCACAACTTCTTCACAGATTCTTGTCCCTCCTACCTTGCTGATCTACTGTCTGTCTACTCCCCTTCACGCACTTTAAGATCTTCTGCTGACACTCGCACACTCAAGGTTCCCGTCACCCGCACTAAGACATACGGCCAACGTGCATTCGCTTACTCCGCACCTAAGCAGTGGAACTCCCTTCCCTCCCATATCCGCAACATACAATCAACACAAGCATTCAAAAAGGCCCTCAAAACCCACCTCTTCAAACTTCACTATTCAGAATGATCTGTATACCGCTGCCATTCTCTCCTCTTTGTCTCTGTCTGATCCGTAAGTGTATACACGGCTGTACATAATTATACTGTTTTTCCTCCTGGGCCTAACCGGGCATATAAATAGCTGTGAATATGTTTTTGCTATTCTATTTGTCTTTTCTGTTATTTGTGTACATAGTTGTGAATTGTAATTTGTGTACATAAGTGTAAATAATTTGTACCCTTACTGTTCTGTCTGTTGGTGTATTGTAGCTAAAGCGATGTTTTATCGAGTGCATGTACTTATATGTAATGACTATGTAAAGCGTGGTGAGTCTGGTCATAGGCTGGAGTATCCGCTATATAAAAATCCGTTATTATTATTATTATTATTATTATTATTATTATTATTATTATTATTATTATTATTATTATTATTATTATTATTATTATTATTATAATCCAGTACCACTATTGAATGAAGTCAGGTACCACTATTGCCGTGTTTCCAGGACCACTATTGAAGTGAAAGAGTCGAGTACCAATATTGAAGTGAGTTTAGTAGGCTACCACTATTTAGGTGAGACCAGTATCACTACTGAACAGACTGAGGCCAGTACCACTATTAAAGTGACTGAATCAAGTATCACTATTGAAGGGAGTCCAATATACCTACTATTGAAGTGTGACCAATACCACTATTGTAGCGAGTCCAGTAAAGGTGTGTTTGAATTTAAAAAAAAAAGTAAAATACTTATAGACGTTCCGACCGACTGACCAAAAATCGCACAGCTTGCTACTAGGATTGCCTATGATTTGAAGTAGGCCTACATCTATACCCAAACTCAACAGAATCGCTTTAGCCGTTTTGGAGATATTGAGCAAAACGCGTTTAGCAATACAATTACTCCTGTGACCTTGACCTTTGCGGCAGAACAAATATGAAGGCACGGAAGGCAGGCCACTAACCTAGGTAATATTCCTATAAAGTTTGGCCAAATACGTTCAGTGGTTCGTGAGATATGGTGTCCAAAGGACTTGGGAGACTGACATTTTGAATTCTCCTAAATCATGGAACGATTGATCACTCTTTGAAATCTAAATGTATCAAAATCCGTTCAGCCATTATTTACAATTCGGCGCACAACAAGATTAGAAAGTGATAAACCTTAACGACCTTGACCTTTGAGAAAGTGCCAATATGAATTACATTAAAGGCTGAGCACTGGTTAGAGTATCTGCATAGCGAAAATAATCAAAATCAATAAAGTCATTTAAAAAAAAAGATAATTCTAATTAATTATATGTTTTGAAAGAAAACGTGCTGACCGATCCACTAACCGATAAATGGACCCACACTGAATAATTGTCCATTAGCTGAATGAAGTAACTGTATACCCACACTCATCAAAATCCGTTCAACCATTTTGTTTGCTATTGAGCTATAGAGCAAAACGTGTTTTGCAAATGCTAATTTGCCTCAAGCGACTTTAATCCTTGAGGTACAACAACTATGATTACACAGGAAACTGGCCATTAACCAGATGTTGCTATGAAGTTTAAAAAGAAAATTTATTCCGACCAACCGACCGAACGACATTTGGCTCGTTCGGACTCTCGACAATTTCCAAGTTTTTTTTCCCCAGAAATACAAACAAATATTAAAAGCTGCGTTTTCCTAAATGTACCTTAAAAACTGCGTTTTGGTAAATTCCATTAAAACTTTTAACAAATTCATGCAAGTGTAGAAAATTTACAACGTTACTTTTGTAATTTCAGTTTTTTTTTAAAAGGGAAAAAAGAATGTGTTAAATTGCTTAAAAAAATACATTTGAAAGTTGCCTTTTTTATATAAATACATCTTGAACAAATGTTGAAAATTCAATTTAAAAACCTTTATTTCTTCAAATACTCACAAACTGTGTGCCGGGAGCTTTCTGGAATAAAACCTCTTGACTAGCTACACACACAAAAAAAAGATTTGTTGCTGCTTATTCGCAATCGCAAAATTATATATAATTGTTGGGTGTGGATTTCTTATTGGAAGTTTTATTCCCAACACACGTTTACATGTGTATATAAATAAAATTAAATGAAAAATTTAAAAAAAAATCGAACAATCGTATCATACAGATTTACGAAAACTTCAAAACACATTGAACAAAAACGTGTTTAAACGTTTAACACATGTAAAAGTGTGTTGGGAATAAAACTTCCAATTACAAATCCACACCCAATGCTCGAAAACTTCCAAACGCATTAATCAAAGACCTGTTTAAACGTTCAACACAAGTAAAACTTTGCAGGGAATAAAACTTCCAATTAGAAATCCACACTTAATGTACAAAAACTTCCAAACACAGAGAACACAGATGCGTTAACAAATCCAGCACATGTAAAACTGTGCAGGGAAGAAAACCTCCAAGTAGAGATCCACCCAATGTATCAAAAGTTCCTAACACGGATAACAAACATTTTGTTTACAAATTCAGCACATGTAAAACTGTGTTGGGAGGTCAAACCTAATACTTTGGAACTTTGATGTTCCTGACGACGATTGTTGCATAAAGGCACAAAGGAAACACCACCTTTTCAAATTACATATATAAAACAAAACAAAAAACTGCGCTTGGGAATGAAAACCTCCACTTGAAAACGGTTTCTCGTCACTTCATAACGACCTGGTTCCTATAAGAACACGCAAGACAAGTCCCTCTCTCCTATTTTTGGGTGCCCAAGACGCTGCATGCATTAGCATATTAGGCTCCTCCCACTGCCAGGCTAATCCTACCGAGAGTGAGGGCAATGGGTGGGTGGGTGGAGTGAGGGTGGAGTGGAGACGTTGGCAGTATGACAACAACAGCGTGCAGTGGGACAATAGGGTGTTGTAAGTACACTACAATACACTACACTACAATACACTACACTGCACTACACTACACTACATTGCTCTACACTACACTGCACTACACTACACGCCACTACATAACACTACACTACACTACACTACACGACACGACACTACACAACACTACGCCTAACTACACTACACTACGCCACACTACACTACACTACACTGCACTACACTACACTGCACTACACTACACTACACAACAATACGCCTAACTACACTACACTACGCTACACTACACTATGCCACACTACACTACACTACACTACACCACGCTACACTACACCACCACACTACACTACACTACATTAAACTACACTACACCACACCACACTACACCACACTACACTACTACATACACTACAATACGCTATAATGCACTACACTACACAGCACTACATTACATTACACTACACTACACAGCACTACATTACATTACACTACACTACACTACAATACGCTATACTGCACTACACTACACTACATTACAATACACTACACTACATTACACTACACTACACTACACTACGCTACACTACATTACACTACATTACACTACATTACACCACCACACTACACTACACTACACTACGCTACACTACATTACACTACATTACACCAGCACACTACACTACACTACATTACACTACACTACACTACACCACACTTCACTACACTACGCCACACTACACTACATTACACTACATTACACTACACTACATTAAACTACACTACACTACACTACACTACGCCCCACTACACTACACTACGCCATACTACACTACGCTACACTACACTACGCTACACTACACTACACTACACTACACTACACTACACTACACTACATTACACTACTTGCCCGTGGGAGTGCCGGGGGTTTCAGTATAAATAGGATCCACACTTTCTGGAAATTTAGTGCTTTAAATTCCCACTGTCGCTGTCTTTCGCATTTGTTCTTTTTCATTCCTACTGTGTTCTATCAAGTTGCTATACTATCTTCTTTTTCACTAGACCAGTCACCTACCTTTTTTCTTGAAAACTCTTCTGGGACAAAACTCCCCATTTGTGTGTGAGGTCTGTTGGATCAGCTTCGGAATATTGGACGCTCACTGCGGCTTCCTATGATGTTATTATTTGGCAATGTAGACATTTTATATGTATGTGTTTCGTTGATATTTTATAATGATGTTTGTATTCTATTTTGTTTTTGTAAACGGGGGTTCGATAAATTAGATTACAGCCTCAGCGTACCCTGCGTAGGATGTCTTTATTGTAAAGTGACAGAGTGGTGCCTTCAGTGTTACCACGAGGGTTGTTTCAACAGATCTTTTATGCGGATCAGGGGTGAGTCCTCTGTCAGCGAAGTTGTGGTCTTGATTTTGTGGTCCTGATTAGGCTCTTTGCAGTCCGCTGGACCCTGTAAACAATGTATAACTAACTAAATAACACAACGCTACACTACACTACACTACACTACACTACGCTACGCTAGGCTACACTACACTACAATACACTACACTACACTACACTACACTACACTACACTACACTACTACAGCATACATCTCAATGTGAACAACTACAGTCTCCCGTCCAAGATCCGCTCGCTCATTGCTACTGTGACACACCAAAATAAAATGGCGAGTCATTCCAACGTTGGAGATTTCGTTGTTGTTTTATTTTTTTTAAGACACTCACAGCCACACACATCAGCCGAAAAATGAACATTTTCAAAAGTTCTCGTTTTCTTAGCGGTGTTGCGAAAACGTAGACTGATAGGCCAATATCCGAACTATCTGCTAAGGGGGAAAAAGAATAAAAATCGGCTCAAGCAATTTTCAGACATAGCGCTAAGATGTAGTAAAAAGATCAAGAAGTCTTGGATAGATGGACAGAGTACTGCTCTGACCTTTACAACCACACACCAAACGTTGACCCATCAGATCTAGCATGTACCCAGAACAGATAAGAAGAATAAATACTCCCAATTCTCCGAGAAGAAGTTGAGCATGCAATGCAATCGTTGAAGAAGGGGAAATCAGAGGGAGGGGACAAGATACCCGCAGAATTGCTTCAAGCAAAAGGAGAAGCGATGATTGACGCCCTCGCCATTATTTCTAACAAGATCTGGCAGAGTGGGGATTGGTCTACACCATGGACCCATTCGCGTTTACATCACTCTTCCCAAAAAGGGTTACCTTCAGGAGTTCGAAATTTACCGTACCATCAACTTCATTGAATATCCAAGCAAGGTCCTCCAGAAAACAATACTCAACAAGTTAAAACCCCAAGCTGATCAAATCATAGCTGAGGAACAAGCAGGATTCAAGGCAGGCCGAAGTATCACAGAGCAGATTTTCAAACTCAGAATAATCTGCAAGAAATACCTACAGCACCAACAACATCTATATATATATGTGTTTGTAGACTTCAAGAATATGTTTGACCGAGTCTGGCATGCAGCTCTGTGGGCAACCATGAGAGTGTACAAAATCAGCCCTAACATTATTAAAGTCATCGAAAGCCTGTATGAAAAGGATACCAGTGCAGTCCTCAACACTATACTCTACCACAATACACTACACAACATTACACTACACTGTACTGCATCGCATTACACTACATTACACTACATTACCTATACTTCACCACACTACCTGCACTACACTACACTACACTACCTACATTACACTACCTACACTATACTACACTACCTACATTACAGTATCTACACTACGTTACACTACACTACACTACCTACACTACATTACCTACACTAGACACCCTACACTGCATACACTACACTACCTACACTACCTACATTACATTACCTACATGACACGACACTACACTACCTACTTTATACTACACTAACTACACTATACTACCTATATTACGTTACACTACCAACACTACATTACACAACCTACATTACACTACCTACACTACACTACACTACACTACCTACACTACACTACATTGCACTACACTACGCTACCTACACTACACTACCTACACTACATTACACTACCTACATTACACTACCTACACTACATTACACTACCTACATTACACTACCTACACTACACTACCTACATTACACTTCCTACACTACGCTACGCTACCCACACTACACTACCTACATTACACTACCTACACTACACTACACTACACTACCTACACTACACTACATTGCACTACACTACGCTACCTACACTACACTACCTACACTACATTACACTACACTACGCTGCGTTACACTACGCTACACTACACTACGCTACACTATCTACACTACGCTACGCTATACTACACTACGCTACGCTACACTACCTACTCTACACTACACTACACTATCTACACTACGCTACCTACACTACACTACACTACCTACACTACACTACCTACACTACACTATACTACCTACACTACACCACAATACATTACACTACACTACACTACACTACACTACACAACACTACAATACACTACGCTACACTGCACTACACTACACAACACTACAGTACACTACACTACATTACACTACACTGCACTGCACTACACTACACTACACAACACTACACTACATTACACTATAGTACATTACACAACACTATTTAATATACTATATACTATTGCATTTGTGATGAACTCTAACTCTAAAACATATATTATTTGATTGTATTCAGATTCATCCTCTGTTGCCCCTTGAAGTAAATACTATAACATCAGTTAAAAAAACCATTCGCAATGAATTAAGTGTGGGATTGACAAAAGCTTTAATCAATTTTCCAGTCGCTCGTTTTATTTAACTGAAATTGTTACTGTTCTGTTAAAGAGATAGTAATAGGTCCTGTGTGTATGTGTGTGTTCATATGTGTCTGTTTAAATTGGTAAATCTGTATGTATGGTCTTTATCATCTTTATGAAAAAAGACGTTAATAAAACAACCAACCAACCAACACTACACTACACTACACTACACTACACTACATTACACTACACTATATTAGTCCATAAGAAGGGTTTTAGTGAATTACAGAGCCATGATGTGGTTTTTGTTTTTAAACCTTTTTTTGGCCTTTATCTCTCATGCTTTGCCTTGAAGTAGAAGAAACTTTCAGTCTTTACCACATAATGAGCGCATAGTATTGTTAAGCAGCTCGGAAACCTAGTAATACTATGCAGATATCGTTTCATATTCCTAACTGCGTAGACAAGCGTTTAGTAGGAATCTGTTGTACGTGCACGCAACCCAAGAGCCGGATAAAGCCAATATGTGACCATATTATTTTCCATTTGCCAACAACTGGTTCGAACGTGTCAGAATAATGTGACTAGTGGTCGCCTTTACACTCCGGTGTCGTGTAGTTATAATCTAAAGTTAACTATATACCGGATTAAAACACACACACCCACACACACCCCCCCCCCACACACACACACAAACCATACCCATCTCCAACTTCGCCAGTAAGAAATAGCTGAAAGGTATCCATTTAAAAAGCCCGGTTGGATGTAACTGATATAACCCAAATGTGAGATTACACGTATGTAAGTAAAAGAATCTGCTGTGCTGGGAACTTCTGTGATGTAGTAAGGAATGTACGATGTGTCTATTACCTTTACGTTTTGTTATAATAAATCCGTCACCTTGCGTTGTTGTTTTTTTTTAAAACAAAACCATTTATTTATCATTTCTTGATCTTACATCATACAGGGAACTGAAAAAGAAGGAAAACTAACTTTGCCATATGCATGTTTTACTCATTCACTCAGGGCATAGGGGGAAGAGGGAAGACGCAGAAAGAAGCCCATTGCATATATTTCCTGGTTCATACTTTGAACGCTTTTGGTATCTATATATAAATTACTTAGCCGGAAGTCCTTCTTCGCCTCTACTGTAAAGTTTGTCCGGTATGGACGCTGATCTGGGCAGGTGCTGGGTGCTGTGAATCGGTCTGCTGTGTGCTTAAAACCAGCGAAATCGTTATAGCCGACATTTCCTTACCGAACGTTTAACCGTTTCTGAGATAAATAAATAAACAAAATGTCCACAAACTGCAATAGCCTCATTCCGCGCGCGGTTTCCATTCAACCCGTGTCAAGAACTTGCCGTTTCGTAATACCGCAAATTTTGTTTTATTTCCATTCAAAACACTTTTGCACTCTGGTCACCAATCTTACAAAATTTTTGTGTTTAACTAATTAAATTTGATTAATTAAAAATCGAATCGAGGTTTTAGCATGTTAACCCATATAGACCAAAAAATTGATGATCTTAAGGGGCCAGTACTGACTGGCGAAGGGTGCCTTTTTTATTAAATGCATATAATTAGTTAATGCAGACTGAATGACACCAAATTTGGCAAAGTTATATACTTTTACATGTATTTGTGTAATATGCATCTTAATTTTTTTTTAATTACTTTTTTTCAAGTTAAAAAATAAATAAAATAAAATAATACATAATAGCGAAAAAAAAGGAATATGTTCACTTTAAGCAAGATAATTGCATTTACAGCCAAAACAATTAACTGAAACTTTCTAATTATGTTTTTTGGGTCATTTTCTGGATTGTGAACTACAGGCAAGCCAAACCCTTTGATAGTTTATGAATTAGGGACAATATATTTTTATTTATATTTTATTTTTAAAAATCAGGGATATGACTAATATAAAAAAGATTCTACTGGCTGGATTAACTTTATTTTAGTTCACAATCCAGATATATGTCTTAGCTAATTGTATACCAAATTTCACAGCTTTATCTTGAAAATTTACAGAGATATGGTGTAAAAACCATGCGCTCCATGTAATTTTCGGACAAAAAGTCACTTGTGAATTTAATACTAAAACTGAGATCTACCAGCTTTGTATGCACCTGCTAAAATAGGAATATCCCTCCATATCCACCAGTTCTTCTTCCCTTTCAAGTCTGTGCAGTCTCAGCATTCTCCTGTACTCCTTTGAGGCTTTAAAAGTCTGTCGCTGTACCGTGAGCACACAATTTCTGTTCAGTATGAGTGGGCGTGGCAGCCTTGGTGTGGTTCGATTCTTCAGGACATTCTTGATCAGCTACTTCATAAGTATCACTATCATAACATGAGTAACAATCGCTGAACTTTCACTTTCACTAACAGCATCAGAGACACATTTTGACACTAGTCTGGGCTTTTTGCTGTGCCGATTTTCGTGGAAACTTCGCTTTCGTGGCCTTTTACCACGTGTTTTATGATCAGAAGGCATGTTTACTCACAACACCACAACAATTGCAGAAATATCAACTTTAGATCAAAACTTTCACTAAAACTTGCTTACCGGAAATGTATTGAGGGAGCCAATAGCCTTATTATTTGTTTAGTGAGGGAGGCGCTCATTATTTTTATGCTGTATCAGGATACTGAAACTGATGAAAAAAATAAAGCAGGAAGTTGGAATTTTTTGCAGGAGGGTACCCTCCTATAAACTGAAATATCTAAAAAAACTATTTCAGATAATTACAAATGGTAAACTATGTAATAAAATACAGATATTCAGCAATATTAAACACCATTTTATTTTACAAATCTAAAAAAAGTGATTTTTGGTCAAAATCTAGTCAGTACTGGCCCCTTAATAAGAAGCCTTGATAGCTGACTTAGTAAGACATTCGCCTACCGTGCCAGGCGGCCCAAGTTCAAACCTCCGCGGACATTTTTTTTTTTTAAAAACACTACAATATGGATATTTTTCTTTTTAATTTAGGCTTTTTAATTTTAACTTATTTTTTTAATTATTATTATTATTATTATTATTATTATTATTATTATTATTATTATTATTATTATTATTATTATTTATAAACTAATAATAATAATTATTATAATAATAATAATTATAATATCTTATATCGAATTTTATTTTTAAACCTGGGTGTTTTTTATGATTTCTATTTGTATTATTCTATATTCGATATTATTATTATTATTATTATTATTATTATTATTATTATTATTATTATTATTATTATTATTATTATCATTTTTATTATTATTATTAAGACATTCGCCTACCGTGCAGGCGACCCAAGTTCAAATCTCTCGCGGGCCATTATTTTTTATGTTTTTTTTTTTACACTACAATATGGATATTTTTCTTTTTAATTTAGGCTTTTTACTTTTAACTTATTTATTCTTATTCTTATTCTTATTCTTATTCTTATTCTTATTCTTATTATTCTTATTCTTATTATTATTAATATTATTTATAAACTAATAATAATAATAATAATAATAATAATAATAATAATAATAATAATAATAATAATAATAATAATAATTCTTCTTCTTCTTCTTCTTCTTCTTCTTCTTCTTCTTCTTCTTCTTCTTCTTCTTCTTCTTCTTCTTATTATTATTATTATTATTATTATTATTATTATTATTATTATTATTATTATTATTATTTTTATTTTTATAATATCTTATATCAAATTTTATTTTAAAACCTTGGTGTTTTTTATGATTTCTATTTGTATTATCCTATATTCAATATTATTATTATTATTATTATTATTATTATTATTATTATTATTATTATTATTATTATGATTATTATTATTATTATTATTATTACCAAGGATTGTGATGGGGTGGTACGTGTAGGTAAAAGGGGGCTACGCGTAGGTTTAAATGGGCATGGGTAAGCATAACGGGGATACGGGTATATATAAGGGGGTATGGTGATGGTCGATTCCTGAAGACAAGTCTCCTCTCTGAAAATCCTTTTGGGAAGAGAGGGGACTATAAACTGATTAAAAAAAAAAAAGAAAAAAAAAGGTCGATTCCTTTGTGAATCATATTATTTTCCCCTTTACCAACAACTGGCCCGCTGGTGTCAGTATAAATCGGTCCAGTAGTCACCTATATGCGAAAGTGTCGTGTGACTATAATCTACATACAAACAAACGTCGATTCCTTTCATCCATACCTGCGAAACGATCAGGGTACAAAAACCACTAGTCAAGAATAATAGTGTAATAGAAGAACGTGTCGACTGTCCCATTGACCTACAAACGCTGACTGCATTTTTTTCAGGACAAAAGTGAGAAGTGCTTACAGTACCCCCTCCCCAAACATCCTTGGCCCGACACCGTCAACCCCCCACACCCGCAGTCAGACGCCAACATTTTACCTTTCACTACAGTACATTACATTACATTATTATTGCTTTAGGTCCAGCGGACTCTTCCGAGCCAAATCAGGACCGGACAACCCCCGATCCGCATAAAAGATCTGCTGAAACAACCCTAGTGGTAAAACCGAAAGCTCTCCACCAGCCAGTCACTTTACAATAAAGACATCCCATGCAGGGGACGGCTGAGGCTTCACCCCAACTTATCGAACCCCCGTTTACAAATACAAAATAGAATACAAACATCATTATAAATTATTAACAAAACACATACATATAAAATGCCTACATTGCTAAATAATAACATTATAGGAAGCCCTAGTGACCACCTGGCAGAAAGCGTCCAATATTCCCAAGCTGATCCAACAGACCTCATACACAAATAAGGAGTCTTATCCCGGAAGAGTTTTCAAGAAAAAAAGGTAGGAGACTGGGCTAGCGAAGAAGACGATAGTATAGCAGATTGATAGAACAGAGCAGGAATGAGAAAGAGCAAATGAGAAAGACAGCGACAGTGGGAATTTAAAGCACTAAATTTCCAGAAAGTGGGGATACTATTTATACTGAAACCCCCGGCACCCCAACGGGGGAGACCTTTCACTACAGAGGAAGTGAAGAGAGTGGTGAAGACGCTGAAGAACAACACAGTCCCAGGATATGATGGGGTAGAATACAGCGTGCTGAAGAAGAAGCTGTCAAAGATCGTTGATGCTCTCACTGCCATCTTCAATATTAGCTGGCTAAACAAGAAGATTCCGACTGACTGGAACCACATGCAACAATCATCTTACTACCAAAGAAAGGAGGCAATCCGGATCAGCCCAGTGACTGGCGCCCTATATCCCTGCTAATATCATGTTACAAAATCTATATGAAATTGTTGCAAGGCAGAATACTTCCATGGATAGTGGCTACCGGCAGGCTTTCCGACAGCCAGAAAGGTTCATTGCCGCGAAACGGCTTACAGGAACACGTCTTCTGCCTTAAATCTGCCATCGATGACTTCAAGCACGTATCGGCGACATTCTTCACTACCTTTGTTGACATCAGGGACGCTTACGGAAGTGTAGACCACCCGGTGATGCTGGACGCTATGGAGAGAGCCGGCTACCCCAGCCATGTCATTGACGTCACTGCTGACGTGTACGACAATTCCACCTTCCAGATACAGACAAAGAGTGGCTTGACTCAGAAGGTCGTCAGGCACCGCGGTATAATCCAGGGCTGCCCATGGTCAGCAATCGCCTTCATTCAAGCTCTAGATCCCTGGCTACGTTGGATGGAACAGCCGTTTGCAGCAGACACACTACCCATCCCATGTCAGGCCTACATGGACGACGTGTGTGCCACAGCCTACAAAGAAGAGGATATCCGCAATATGATGGAGAAAACGGAGATGTTCATGGACTATACCGGCATGCAGGTCAAGCCCCAGAAGTGCGCAACGATACACGGCCAGCGTTCAGGTGCCGGTTGGGCCCCCAGGGATCGCACGACGCAGCTAGAGCTAACAGTACAAGACGTGACCATCCCCAAATTCGGCAGGGAAGCATCATATACCTACCTGGGCTTCCAACTCAACCTGACCGGGACATCGGCAAGTGGACAGGCGGAATATGCCAGAGAGGAATTCAGCGCGGCTATTGATCACATCTCCATCTCACCCCTACCAATTAACAAGAAGATCGAGGCAGTGAATGTGATGGCGGCATCTAAATTGAACTTTTTCTTCAGTAACCTCACGTTTACAGAAAAGCTTTTGAAAGATCTGGAGGACCTCATAGTGAACTTTGTTAGGGAACTGCTGAAGCTAAACTCATCATCTACACGGGCGCAGATTTTCGCCCCTAGAAGTCAAGGTGGGCTGGGCTTGCTCAAACCTAGCACGATGTACCATGCTAAGCGCGTCGCGTTCCTACTGTCCATCCTCAATAGCGACGACCACCACGTTCTACATGCCGCCCGCCAGAGTCTCAAGCTCCACATGAAAAAGCTGGTTTTAGAACAAAAGTCATTATGCTGGTGATAGGCTCACTAGGGTCTGTACATAGGCGTGTAGTGCCAGGCCTACGCCTATTAACTGGGACTATCAAAGGGACAGAGTAAAGGGCTGGCCAAATACCTCAGTATGTCAGTGATGATTGGGTCAAGGAGGGTGTGGGCTCGAAGGAATTTCATGTGTCAGAGACAATAAACAACCAGATCAATATAAAGAGGATTGGATTCATGTGACAGCAACGTGAAATTTATAAGTACTTTAAAAACATAATAATAATACAAAAATAAAACCAACACACGTATACTGACTGTCTGCTGTAAGTGTGATGAGGATGGGATAAGAATATTGTATTTATTATTGTATTTGTTCAATTGTGTTGTATGTATGTGTGTGAGTAGGTAGGAGTGGGTGGGTTTAGGTGGGTGGGTAGGTATGTGTGTGTTTGTTGTGTTTCTCCATGTTTTGGTATGGGCTATGAGGTCTGTGTTCCGCGCTGTTGCCGTGGTGTTCGGAGATGTCCTGATGGTTGCTGCCCAGTGATGTATTTGCTATTGTATTGTTGGAATCACGCATTGCGCTTCTGTTCTTTGTACGGATTTGGCAATAAAGTACTATAAATGTGTTGTTGTTGTTGTTGTTGTTGTTGTCATTGTTGTTGTTGTTTTGATAATTTGATTGTTCGCTAAGCGAGTAGAACCAATCTCCGTGTTTCTTGTAGTTCCGGACTTATCAGAAAATATTTTGAAATAATCGGAATCAGAATGAGCCTCGTCTGACTGTCCGTTGGTCCGACAGGCGGTCCATTGCGCACGATGAAGAACCATTAAACAGATTTTGTTCAAAGTTCATATGAACATGATCATTGTTAGTGACCAGCTTCGCGTGTCATCACATTTGCTCTACCTCAAAGGTCAAGGTCGCAGGGGTCAATTCTTTGTTAAACACGTTTTGTTTAAATTTTCACAAACGGTTGAACCGATTTTGATGCAGTTTGCTGAACAGGTACTTCTATTCACGGCCAATCATTCCAATGGTCAGTCAATCGGTCGAACGATCGGTCGGTATTTCACTTTTCTAGTTTAAATATAATTAACAAAAAAGAAAGGAAACATTGCACATGGCAAATGTCAACGTATGGCACAGGACAATAGTGTAAATAAAGGGGAGAGATTTTGTGTGTGGAGAATATTACACCGAAAATAAGTTATTGTACATCATCCATTTGACTTGGCAATTTGTTTTTCGATGAAGAACCGTTGTTTGACTATTGCAATGAAGACGTTTAATATGAGGTGACCAGTTATTTAGCTTGGCAGTATATATTTGGACTTAGGTAACTACCATAGAGGAAAACAAATCAATAAACGTAACAATATCTTTATCTAAACCAAAAAGAACTAACCGCTATGTCATACTGAAACGAGCACAATATTATTCAAAATTCGTCTTGATCCACGCAACCAAATCCGACCAGAACATTCTCGTTCTTTCACAGTCCCAAACCAAATATTCAATAGTTTTTTGTTTGTTTGCTTTTTTTTCATCACGGTTGCAGCAACTGCCTAAAGACGACGTGGAAAGTTTTCTTAAAAACCAAATAAAGGTGCAGGGACTGACTACATGTCTAGTAGAGTGCTGTAATGGCCGTGCTAACTGGCAAAGCACGGTACTCAGCATAATAACAAAACACCGTCGTAGCTCAAGTGGTAGAGCATTCGACTGGCACACCTGATGACCCAGGTTCGAATCCCGTGGTGGGAAAGGTAAATGTGACAATTTTTCCCTGTCCGTATTTGCAGTATTATGCTCTGTGGGTTCGGGCATTAAATAGAATTGACCCAACGTTTCCCGGCGTGTCGTAAGAGGCGGCTAACAGGGGTGATGTTAGCACGACATCACTGGGCGAAAGTCTTCTACACAGAAGTCACCGGCCAGGGCGGAGGAACCTCACGTTACTACAGGTTCAACGACCACGTGCTCAGGGCCAAGGCGAGCCACACTGTATTCGTGGATTTCGGCTGTGGCCAACAGCCTGGAGAGGATTGGGAACCGCCAGGTCTTTTTTGCCCAAGACACACTACATGATGAAGCTATCCACTAATTCCATACCGGATCGGTCGTCGCCTGGCACAAGGACCGCGCCTTCCGTTGGCCACCAGGACGGAGGTGATAAGTATGCTAATGGACAAATTAGCAAGATCCGCAAGAGAAACAACATCGTCATAGGAACCTGGAATGTCAGGACCTTAACTGCGGAAGGAAAATTAGAAGAACTGGCCCACGAGCTGGACCACTATCGATGGAACGTTCTAGGTATCAGTGAACTGCGCTGGAAAGGCCTAGGTGAAACAACGACCAACAAAGGCCACAAGCTCTATTTCAGCGGTAGAGATGACAGGCACGAACGTTGGATTCTTGGACCACAAGAACATTCTGGCCACTGTCATGGGTTGCCGCCCAGTCTCCAGTAGACTCATTACCATCCGTCTGAGAGCAGCCCCTTTCAACATCACCATCATCCAGGCCTATGCCCCAACATCAGACTATGACGACAGCGAAGTGGTTTTTTTTAATGAAAATCTACAGGCTGTCTTTGATCGAGTGCAGAAGAAGGACATAGTCATAGTGACTGGAATGCCAAAGTTGGCCAAGATGCGCACCACAACTGGGGAGACACATGTGGACCCCACTGCAACAACGAGACAAATGACAGGGGTCTGAGACTCTAGGAGTTTGCCAGATCATGTCAGATGCCATTGCATATCACGAAGCCAAAGTCAACATAGGGGGTAGAGCAATCTCATATCTTCGTTTTGCGGATGACATTGATGGATTGGCTGGAGAGGAACAAGAACTTGAACAGCTGGTACAGAGGTTTGACACCACCTCCAGAGCTTATGGAATGGAAATAAGTGCAAAGAAGACCAAAATGATGACCAACAACACCAATGGCATCAACACGGACATCAAAGTCCAAGGCCAATCCCTCAACACAGTGCATAGCTTCAAATATTTGGGAGCCATTGTGTCAAACAATGGGTCCCGACAGGAAGTCCTCTCCAGGATTGCACAAGCACCTGCTGCCCTGACAAGGTTGAAGCCCATTTGGAAAGACAGGACCATCAGTCTACATTCCAAAGTAAGACTGCTGCGCTCCCTTGTCATCTCCATCTTCCTATATGCTTGCGAAGCATGGACCCTCACAGTAGATCTACAACGAAGAATACAAAGCATGGAGATGAGGTGCTACAGAAGACTTCTGGGCATTTCCTATACCCAATACATTACCAACGACGAAGTCCGACAGACCATCACACAAGCCATTGGACAACACGATGACCTGCTCACAGTGGTGAGGAAACGGAAACTCCGATGGTATGGCCATGTCACCAGATCGTCAGGCCTTGCAAAGACCATTCTGCAAGGCACAGTGCAAGGAGGTAGAAGAAGAGGGAGACCGAAAAAGAGGTGGGAGGACAACATTCGAGATTGGACTGGTTTGACACTGAGCGAAGCCATCAGGGCTGCTGAGGACAGAGAAAGATGGAGTATGCTGGTTAAACGATCATCTATGGTGCCCCTACGACCTCCGGGTTACGGGACAGGATAGGATAGGATAGGATAGGTATTTGCAGTATGATTGCTCTGGTGGTTCAGTGTTGATTTAGGTCCTCACTCTCTCTTCCCTGGGATGGTTATCTCCGTCCGCCAAAATCGCCAAAGGTGGGTGCAGACGTTGAAATTTAATGTTCATTCTTTCATTCATTCATTCAACCACACTGAAGTGGGAGCTGGAAATGACTACAAATGCAAGAGGAAGACAAGGTAAGAGGATGAGGATGAGGTGTAGAAGGAGAAGAAGAAAAAGAAGAAGCTGTAGAAGGAGGAGATTAAAGTGTAAGAGGAGAAGATGTAGAAGGAGAAGAAGAAGAAGAAGAAGGGAAAGAAGAAGAAGGGAAAGAAGAAGAAGGGAAAGAAGAAGAAGAAGAAGAAGAAGAAGAAGGAGGAGGAGGAGGAGGAGGAGAAGAAGAAGAAGAAGAAGAAGAAGAAGAAGAAGAAGAAAGGGAAGAAGAAGAAGGAGGAGGAGAAGAAGAAGAAGAAGGAGGAGAAGAACAAGAAGAAGGAGGAGAAGAAGAAGAAGGAGGAGAAAAAGAAGGAGGAGAAGAAGAAGAAGGAGGAGGAGAAGAAGGAGAAGAAGAAGAAAAAGAAGGAGAAGAAGAAGGAGGAGGAGGAGAAGAAGGAGAAGAAGAAGAAAAAGAAGGAGGAGAAGAAAAAGAAGGAGAAGAAGGAGAAGAACAAGAAGGAGGAGAAGAAGAAGGAGAAGATGTAGAAGGGGAAGAAGAAGAAGAAGGAGGAGGAGAAGAAGAAGAAGAAGAAGAAGAAGAAGAAGAAGAAGAAGAAGAAGAAGAAGAAGAAGAAGAAGAAGAAGAAGAAGAAGAAGAAGAAGAAGAAGAAGAAGAAAGAAGAAGAAGAAGAAGAAGAAGAAGAAGAAGAAGAGAAAGAAGAAGAAGAAGGAGGAGGAGGAGAAGAAGAAGGAGGAGGAGAAGAAGAAGAAGAAGAAGAAGAAGAAGAAGAAGAAAGGGAAGAAGAAGAAGGTGAAGGAGGAGAAGAAGGAGGAGAAGAAGAAGAAGAAGAAGAAGAAGAAGAAGAAGAAGAAAGTGAAGAAGAAGGAGGAGGAGGAGGAGAAGAACAAGAAGAAGGAGGAGAAGAAGAAGGAGGAGAAGAAGAAGAAGAAGAAAGGGAAGAAGAAGAAGGAGGAGGAGAAGAACAAGAAGAAGGAGGAGAAGAAGAAGAAGAAGAAGAAGAAAGGGAAGAAGAACAAGAGGAAGGAGGAGGAGGAGAAGAACAAGAAGAAGGAGGAGAAGAAGAAGGAGGAGGAGATGAAGAAGAAGAAGAAGAAGAAGAAGAAGAAGAAGAAGAAGAAGAAGAAGAAGAAGAAGAAGAAGAAGAAGAAGAAGAAGAAGAAGAAGGATAAGAAGAAGAAGGAGAAGGAGAAGAAGAAGAAGGAGGAGGAGAAGAAGGAGAAGAAGAAGAAGAAGGAGAAGAAGAAGAAGAAGAAGAAGAAGAAGAAGAAGAAGAAGAAGGAGAAGAAAAAGAAGGAGAAGAAGGAGAAGAACAAGAAGGAGGAGAAGAAGAAGGAGAAGACGATGTAGAAGGAGAAGAAGAAGAAGGAGGAGGAAGAGGAGGAGGAGAAGAAGAAGAAGGAGGAGGAGGAGAAGAAGGAGAAGAAGAAGGAGGAGAAGAAGAAGGAAAAGAAGAAGAAAGTGAAGAAGAAAGGGAAGAAGAAGAAGAAGCAGAAATGGAAGAAGAAGGAGAAGAAGAAGGTGTAGAAGGATAAGGAAAAGAAGAAGGAAGAGAAGCAGAAACTGAAGAAAGAGGAGAAGAGGAAGTAGAAGCAGAAAAAAAGGAGATGGAGAATGATAAGTAGTAGTAGTAGGCTTATATTTTATTAACGTCTGCTATAACCAAAGGTCATTCGAGACGACATATACAAAAAGGATTTAAAAGTGTGAATAAAATATCAATAAAGAAACAACAGTAAAACAGTAAAATCGAATACACAGTAGGCCTACATTTACACAGGCGATTACATGCATAAAAAGAGCTATATACAAACTTACATTGCAAACACTCATAGGCATCGTTTTTTTCTCTTAAACAAACAAACAACATTAGATATATATATAATCAATCAAGACAAAGCACCAACAACTGTGCGCGCATCCACAGCAAAACTCTCACACACATTAACGCACACATTACCCACACGCACGCACGCACACACCACACACACACACCAATCATGTATAATATGGTTAACAAAAACATATTAGTTTACTTCCTTTACGTTAAAGCGCACAAAGAACAGTCACACGGCAAGCATTCAATGTTAAATATGCAGACAAAACGGAAAACAAAAAATTTAATGATAAGAAGAAGAAGAAGAAGATGTAGAAGGAGGGAAAGAAGAAGAAGAAAGAGGTGAAGCCGAAGTAAAAGCCGAAGAAAAGGAGACGAAGGATGATAAGAAGTAGAAGAAGAAGAAAAATAAACTGTAGGAGTAGTATGAGTTAGACATTTTATTGTTGTGTGTGTGGCTTTTTTTTCTCTCTCGCTTTTGTGTATGTGTGTGTGTGTGCACGTGTATTTATGTCAAAGTGGGGACTCGACTGTGTTGATTTAGTCATAAATGGGGTCTTTTGCTAGGACCCCACTTTTTTTCAGGGCCCCACTTTTTCAAAGTGCTCGCAAGTGCTCTTTAAGTGCATGCAAGTGCAGTTGTAGTGCATGGAAGTGCAGTTGTAGTGCATGTGTACTTAAAGTTCACTTCGCGAAGTGCAGTTGTAGTGCATGTGCACTTAAAGTACACTTGGCCAAGTGTAGTTGTAGTGCATGTGCACTACAACTACACCAGGTCAAGTGTAGTTGTAGTGCACATGCACTACAAGTACACTTGACCTGGTGTAGTTGTAGTGCATCTTCCAGACGGGTAGGATAAGGAACTTTCCTCGACGATTAGGGTAAGGCAGTGCCTCGACGATTAGGGTAAGGCAGTGCCTCGACGATTAGGGTAAGGCAGTGCCTCGACGATTAGGGTAAGGCAGTGCCTCGAAAAAGGGTTAGGGTCAGGGCTAGTTGCAGCGCTGCAACTAGCCCTGACCCTAACCCTTTTCGAGGCACTGCCTTACCCTAATCGTCGAGGCACTGCCTTACCCTAATCGTCGAGGCACTGCCTTACCCTAATCGTCGAGGAAAGTTCCTTATCCTAGCTGTGTTTTTGAACAAACTTGACCTACTTCGTCCCTAATAGGCGAGGAATTAGGTCAAACTTTTTGCGAAAAAAGGTGCTTTTTTGAACAAACTTGACCTACTTCGTCTCTTAGGAGAGAGGAATTAGGTCAAACTTCTGGCAAAAAGGTGTCTTTTTTGAAGAAATTTGCCTCTTAGGCGGCGAATTAGGTCAAAGGACCCCATTTAAACATGAATACACGAATGTGTGTGCGTGTGTGTGTGTGTGTGTGTGTGTGTGTGTGTGTGTGTGTGTGTGTGTGTGTGTTTGCTTGTTGGATCTAGACCACAGACTCGCTTTAAGGTATAAACTGCAAAGGAAAAATGACGTCCAAAGAAATGCCACAAAGCCAGTTACAGAGCGCAAGCCAAAAGAAGATATCCAATGTCATCGCTTAAGTATCCGATTCTTGAGCTAAGGGTAGCTACCGCCACCAATGGGATTTTTATCGGTTAAGTAAAAGAGCGGAGAGGGGAAGGACAATGTGGAATGGAAAGGAGAAGGGGGAAGACGCTCTCTCTGTCTGTTTGTCTCTGTCCGTCTGTCTTTCTGTCTGTCTCTCTTTCTCTCTGTGTTTCTGTCTCTTTCTCTCTTTGACTTTATTTCTTTCTGCGTCTCTGTCTCTCTCTGTTTCTCTTTCTTTATCGCTTTTTCTCTTTCTCTCTTTCTTTCTGTCTGTCTGTCTCCCCCTCTCACAAGTTCAGGCAATTCTACTATCGCATGATTTAATATAAATCTGTGACAGGAATCACTATCTATCTATCTATCTATCTATCTATCTATCTATCTATCTATCTATCTATCTATCTATCTATCTATCTATCTATCTATCTATCTATCTATCTATCTATCTATCTATCTATCTATCTATCTATCTATCTATCTATCTATCTATCTATCTATTACATCAAGAAAAATACTTATCCTGCTCTCTAAGGTGGACAAAACGTGCGACATAGTGGCTTTCAATTCCATGTGCTACCTCGTGAGCTAAAAGAGCTCAAAAGTAGGACAATTGCATTCAAAAGGCCGGGGTCTCCTGACCCGTTTCGACCTTTACCCAAGATCTCATCAGAGGAGGTTTGGCCTTGAATGCATAGACCACACTGAGTGCAGTCTATATGTACTGCATGTGTAGTCACAAAGATACCCGTTGAGAAATTCACAATAGGAAGAAGCCAGTCGGAAGTTCAAAATACCCCAGTTGCTAGGGCCGACCAAGAGAATGACTTTGAAAATGGTTTTTAAATAATAGCTCTCTATGTCGCACTTTTCGTCCACCTATGAGAGTAGGATAATTATATATATATATATATATATATATATATATATATATATATATATATATATATATATATATATATATATATATATATATATATATATATATATTTAGCTTAACAACCATTATTCAAAATCTTACACCAGCAACGATCAACGAATTGCTAATAGATATTATTGGAGAAAAAGAACAAGAAGAACAAGAAGAACAAGAACAAGAAGAAAAACAAGAACAAGAAGAACAAACAGAAGAAGAAGATCATGAAGAACAAGAAGAACAACAAAAACAAGAACAAGAACAACAAGAACAAGAAGAATAAGAAGCATCATTCTCGCTAAGCTCTACTTTCAATGACAAATGTGTTTAAATGGTGCTTGCACACTCTTGCAGCCACTACTACTCCACAATGACATACAGACGCTAGGAGCATTAACCAAGTAGAATCATGTATCTTCGATAGGAAAGAATGCGTTTATCCTCGATATTTTGTTTTTCCCATGTAACTTCTTATGATTACAGTTTTAAATGGTTAATTCAATAATGTCTTCTTGATATACTTTTATCCTGTTTTACTGTTTACTGTTTATTGTTGTTATACTGTCCTTTATCGTCTTGTAACATTTATATGTGGCACTACCTGTGAATTTCTCTTTGATTGAGATAATAAGGTGATCGTATTCCTATTCGTATTCGTATAGAACAGCGGTAGCAGTGATCGCAGTGACTCAAATGTCCGACGATGTGTGTACAGGCAGTGGTTCAAACCCCGTTGACACTCTTCCCAAAAAAAGGTAACCTTGAGGAGTGTGAAAATAACCGCACCATCAGCCTCATCAGCCATCCCAGCAAGGTCCTCCTGAAAATAAATACTCAACAGTTTGAAACCCCCAAGCTGAACAAATCATAGCTAAAGAACAAGCAGGATTCAGGGTAGGGCGAAGTACCACTGAAAATATTTTCAATCTCAGAATAATCTGAGAGAAATACCTACAGCACTAACAACATCTATATCATGTGTTAGTAGACTTCAAGAAGGCATTTGACCGAGTCTGGCATGCAGCTCTGTGGGCAACCATGAGAGTGTACAACATCAGCTCTAATATTATTGAAGTCATCAAAAGCCTGTATGACAAGACTACCAGAGCAGTCCTTCATAACAGCGCCAACGGAAACCGGTTTAGAACAACAATCGGTGTGCGTCACGGAGACGAACTCTCTCCAACACTCTTCAACATCTTCCTAGAGCGCATCATGTCCGATGCCCTTGCAGATCACCAAAGCACAGTCAGCATAGGGAATAGAACAATCTCCAACCTTCGTTTTGCGGATGACATTGATGGATTGGCATGTCCATCTTCCTATACGCTTTTAAAATATGGACCCTCACAGCAGATCTACAACGAAGAATACAAAGCATGGAGATGAGGTGCTACAGAAGACTTCTGGGCATTTCCTATACCCATCACATCACCAACGACGAAGTCCGACAGACCGTCACACAAGCCATTGGGCAACACGATGACCTGCTAACAATGGTGAAGAAAGGGAAACTCCGATGATATGGTCACATCACCAGATCATCAGGCTTTGCAAAGACCATCCTGCAAGGCACAGTGCAAGGAGGTAGAAGAAGAGGGAAACCGAAAAAGAGGTGGGAGGACAACATTCGAGAATGGACAGGTTTGACACTGAGCGAAGCCATCAGGGTTGCTGAGGACAGATAAAGATAGAATACGCTGGTTAAACGGTCATCTGTGGTGCCCCTACGACCTCCGAGTTACGGGATAGGATAGGATAGGATAGGATAGGAAAGTGCTATATAAAAGTGATAAAATAAGAAATCACAGTAAAATATTATATGATACCGCTACCGCTATTAAGGATCCACTATACATAAAATACTGCTACCGATGTGTTTTCGAGGATCCACTAATCCTTTCCTATCGAGGATGCATTCTACTTGGTTAAAGCGCCTCTGATACAGATTCCTACTGACCATGTGACGCCCGTTTTGGTGTTGACCAGCGGGCGGGTTGTCGTTCCAAGTAGTGAGGGGTAAGACGGCCGCAGGACTTGGATTCCACTGCCAGCGTGAGGTGTCCCAGTGCTGGTAGCACGTCCCCAACAGCACCACCACTAGAGCTAGGCACAGCGCAGCCCGCAACGCTCTGAACGGATTGAAGTCCTTTACTCCACACAACGCCATCAGGAGCGGTGGCGCGAAGGCTGAAGACACTGCTTTGCGCGTTTGATCTGCTGCAGGTTATCGATCTTGTCTCGTTGCGCCCTAAGATTGTTTGCTAGATAAATTAATGTCCCCAGACACCTCAGCGTATAAGGGACGTATACGCCCTAAGACGCGTTTATAGCCGGCAATGATCCTCGATGACCGGCGGTGCGACTGGAGAGAACACTAGGCGGCCCTTCCAGGTGGGAAGACCGCTGATCTAAAGCTGTTGACACTGTCAGTGGGGATGATTTTACATTCCAAGTTATTCCAGTCAACTCAACTATTGTTTTTTCTGAAGAGTTAGTGTTTTGTTTGTTTTTCCAGTACACAGGTGTTTTTGCTGTTTCAGTTTGTGTGTGTGTGTGTGTGTGTGTGGGTGGGTGTGTTTGTGGGTGTGTGTGTTTTATAAAATAAAATTTCCGAGTAGTGATCTGAGTAGTTCTGAATGCACACAACTGTTTGGCCAGGCTTGTTCTGAGCTGATGACACTATTGTTGCGTTTGACTAGGTTTGTTTTGAGCTGATGACACTACTGGTGCGTTTGACCATGCAGGTTCTGTAGTTTCGTGTAGTGATCCAGTGTTCTGAGTAGACCTACCTGCACACCAGCGTCTGACACTGACGTTGTGCTGCGCGACGTTTCTTTAAGTTACAGCCATCCCCACAATCTTTCTTTCCTTTGGGTCCTGCCTTTGATCACAGCCGGCTTTGTCTCCTCTCTTCGTCGCTGCTCTTTGGCTTTCCTCGTTTCCTCACATAACTCAGGCACCCATTCACAGCTAGATGGACATAGGTTATGAGAATGTTTTGAGTCTGACCATGTTTAACGGCCAGTCTCCTCCACCCCCCCTCTTTCCCCACCACCACTTCTCTTCCTTCCAAATAGTAACCGGCCTGTTTGGTGCTTAACGTGTACGAACAGAATGTTGTGACCACACATCTCTATCACTCTCGATAAGTTATACAGCAATTCTAACAACAAACCATACACAAGTTCTCGCTGTTTCAAAAATTATATATTATATAACATAATACATAAAATTAAAGAACATAATATATATGTTTGAATGGTGCTTGCAAACTCTTGCAGCCACTACTACACCACAACGACATACAGACGCTAGGAGCATTCACCAAGTAGAATCATGTATCTTCGATAGGAAAGAATGAGTTTATCCTCGATATTTGTTTTCCCCATGTACCTTCTTATGATTACAGTTTACAATATATATATTAGAAAGATAGATATAATTAACACAAAAATGCTTACTATGTTCCGTCAAAGCAAAAAGCAAGTCCAGGATGAGTCGATATTATCTTTTGTGTTTCTTACAAAAACAAACGAAACATGAAAACGAATCAAACAACAAACAAAACAAGCATAAAAATTACAATAATCCTATCCTATCCTATCCTATCCTATCCTATCCTATCCTATCCCGTAACTTAAAGGTCGTTGGGGCACCACAGATGATCGTTTAACCAGCGTACTCCATCTTTCTCTGTCCTCAGCAACCCTCATAGCTTCGCTCAGTGTCAAGCCAGTCCATTCTCGAGTATCGTCCTCCAGCCACTTTTTCTGTCTTCCTCTTCTTCGGCTCTTTGCATCCCTGCTGGATGGTCTTTGCAAGGCCTGATGTTCTGGTGACGTGGTCATGCCATCGGATATTCCGTTTCTTCACCACTGTGAGCATGCCATCGTGTTGTCCAATGGCTTTTGTGATGGTCTGTCGGACTTCGTTGTTGGTGATGTGCTGGGTATAGGAAATGCCCAGAAATCTTCTGTAGCATCCCATCTCCATGCTTTGTATTCTTCGTTGTAGATCTGCTGTGAAGGTCCATGTTTTGCGAGCGTACAAGAAGATGGAGATGACAAGAGAGCGCAGCAACCTTACCTCGGAATTTAGACTGATGGTCCTGTCTTTCCAAATGGGATTCACATTTATCAGGGCCGCAGTTTTTTGTGCGATCCTGGGGCCGAGGTCTTGTCAAATACGTAGCATCTTTACGCAATGCGTAGAGCCTACGAACAACGTAAACTCCGAAACGTGCTGGTCATGACGCTTGCGTAGGCTAAATTTAGCTGCGACGTTCAGCGCATAGTTACGACTGCTCCCCTCCTGTCGTAAACCTTTGCGTAACATGAACAAAGGCGGACAGATTATTCTTTCGTATGCTACTGAGGAGGAATTTCAGGTGCCAACGGATCCTTCGCGATAGAACCAACCCATTTGATGTATATGATGAGGTAGAACTGTTTGCTAGATTTCGTTTTCGGCGAGGAGACATCATTACTCTTGTAGATCTGTACATGATGTAGTGCGAATGTTGTGACGATGCGTACGAACGATGTGTGTAAACGCATTGAGTTGTTATTCTAATGAAAAATGCGTTGTATAAATGCAATTTATTATTATTATTATTATTATTATTATTATTATTATTATTATTATTATTATTATTATTATTATTATTATTATTATTACTATTATTACTATTATTATTATTATTATTTGTCCGGAGACGAGCTGGAACACCCACTGTCGAGGGAAAGTTCTCTGCCTCCATTGATGCAAGTGTTGATCGCATTACGTTTTTTTCTATCAGGAGCATTTCAACAAACTATTGGAGACCTATTCAATGTGGACCGACGAACAGTAGGTAGAATTATTGCCCGGTTCTCCTCAATTCTGTCTCGAAGGCTGGGGGAATACGTTAAGCTTCCAGCCACCCAAAGGGAAGCACATGTTGTGATTGAGAGTTTTTACCAGTTAGCAGGTTTCCCAAACGTACTGGGCTGCATTGATTGCACACATGTTCAGATAATTGCACCTGTCATCAATGAATTTGAATATGTCAACTGCAAAAATCAATGTACAACTCATCTGCAATGCAGAAATGCTCATCACAAACTGTGTTGTCCGCTGGCCGGGTTCAGTACATGACTCACGCATGTGTGTGTGTGTGTGTGTGTGTGAGAGAGAGAGAGAGAGAGAGAGAGAGAGAGAGAGAGAGAGAGAGAGAGAGAGAGAGAGAGAGAGAGAGAGAGAGAAGCATGCCTGTAATTCCTTCCAGAAGGCATATTTCTTGTCGCAGAATATCTAACACAAAATCATGCCACCATGGTATCGCGTGAGGAGGTCCTCCACCTGTCGGAGGGTGTTTTATTTTGTTCTGAAGGTGCTTCACAGCCTGCATCAAATCTGACCATTTCTTTTTCACTTGGGGAGTTTTTGTCTGTGTTGTCCCATGTGCGTTTACACACATGGTTATTTCATTCCACAGGGTTTGCTTTGTTTTTGCCGTAATTTTGTTGTTGAGCTTGCTGAACAAGTCATCTGAATGTTGCTTGATCAGGTCAAGCAAGCAGTGAACTTCTCCTTCTGTAAAATTGGCGGATCTTGGCTGGGATACTTTAGTTTTTCCTTCCATCTTTGTCGTCTTCTATTTTTCTCGTGACGTCACGACAGAAGGAGAATGCCGTGTTTTACCGGGTTTTCCCCAATTTGCGCCAAAAATATCCCAACTTTACTCTCAACGTAAGGCCAAACGTAATACGTTACTCCGCAAGCGACAAAGCATGTGTGGTGACCACCAAGATACGCATTTGCGCAGCTACGATAGACGTAGGCTTTGCGCGTTCGTAAGTCATTGCGCAGCTACGTATTCGTCAAGACCTCGGCCACTGGAGAGGACTTCCTGTCGGGACCCATTGTCTGATACAATGGCTCCTAAATATTTGAAGCTATGCACTGTGTTGACGGATTGGCCTTGGACTTTGATGTCCATGTTGATGCCATTGATGTTGTTGGTCCTCATTTTGGTCTTCTCTGCACTTATTTCAATTCAAAGGCTCTGGAGGTGGTGTCAAGCTTCTGTACCAGCTGTTCAAGTTCTTGTTCCTCTCCAGCCAATCCATCAATGTCATCCTCAAAACGGAAGTTGGAGATTGCTCTCCCCCCTATGCTGACTGTGCCTTCGTGATCTGCAAGAGCATCTGACATGATGCGCTCTAGGAAGATGTTAAAGAGTGTTGGAGAGAGTAGACATCCTTGACGCACACCGATTGTTAATTAAATTATTGCTTTTTCTCAACCCTGAATAATTTGAATCATTACAATTTAAGGTGGTTGTACAAAAAGACATGAAAATTTACATTAAACACGAAAATAATGCTTTTTTCTTATAACGGACTAATTTGAATCATTGCAAGTAAAAATGTTTTGTATTAAAAAAACAACATAAAGACATTTAATAAACATTAAATTAATGTGGGTGTTTTTGTTTTTCTTCTAAAACCGAAATCATTTGATTAATTACATTTAAAAAAAAAATTAATAACCAAAAAATAAAGACTTACTTTAACAAATTTTAAATAATGCTTTCTAAAACTGCAGTAAATTTGAGTCATTGCATGTTAGTCCTATTGCGGTAATTAAAACCAACCAAACAAACCAATATTAACACCAACACAATAACAACACAACCACAACACAGCAACTTCCTTTTTTTTCCTTTAAAGCTACAGACAGCCTGCATAATGATGCCGTAACATACTGATTCATCTGTGTCTTGGAATGCCTTGGGACGCACGCTGTGCTCAATAGTCACATGCCCTTTACTGCTTGTTCGATGATGCATTGTGGCGTCACACTTCGACCTTCGGCGCATTTCGTCATCGCGCACACAAAAGTTTATATAGAGACCCGTCACACTTAATCCTTCATTATCCTATTTTGTAAACTATTCATTGTTGTTGAGAGAGAGAGAGAGAGAGAGAGAGAGAGAGAGAGAGAGAGAGAGAGAGAGAGAGAATACGAATATATGTTCAATAGAGGACCTAAGACCCTTAAGAGAGAGAGAGAGAGAGAGAGAGAGAGAGAGAGAGAGAGAGAATATATGCTCAATAGAGGGCCTAAGCCCCGAGAGAGAGAGAGAGAGAGAGAGAGAGAGAGAGAGAGAGAGAGAGAGAGAGAGAATGCGAATAACCTATATGTTCAATAGAGGGCCTAAGCCCCTTCAGAGAGAGAGAGAGAGAAAGAGAGAGAAAATGTGAATATATGTTCAATAAATGGCATAACCTCCTTAAGAGAGAGAGACAGAGACAGACAGAGACAGAGACACAGAGAAAAACACAGAGATAAAACGAATATATGTTCAATAAAGGGCCTAATCCCCTCAAGAGGGAAAGAGGGAGAGAGAGAGAATACTAATATATCATCAATAAAGAGCCTAACCTCTTAAGAGAGAGAGAGAGAGAGAGAGAGAGAGAGAGAGAAAGAGAGAGAGAGAGAGAGAGAGAGAGAGATGTGAATATATGTTCAATAAATGGCATAACATCCTTAAGAGAGTGAGAAAGACAGAGAGAGACACAGAGAAAGAATACGAATATATGTTCAATAAAGGGCCTAATCCCCTCAAGAGGGAGAGAGAGAGAGAGAGAGAGAGAGAGAGGGGGGGGGGAGGAGAGAGAGAAGGCAGACAGGGAGAGAGGGTATGAACAAAGCCTATTTCTGGCCTCAAAACATATGGCGTCAAGATGCAATAGCAAGTCTATCACATTTTATTAAATGAAATTTTTGATTTCTCCTGGCAAAAGATTCAGTCACTTATTACGAGTATTTAACGCAGGCGAAACGGTTTTGCTATCACCAAGTGTGTTGGAAGGCGAACAGCACACAAACGGACTCGTTTAAGACGAGTACACATTTTCAATTAGAAAGTTGATCGACCACAATTGCAAATTAAACTACTCGAACAGTGACAGACAAAAACAAAAGATGGCAAGACATTCGGATGTATTTCTAAACACTCAAACATACAGCCCCCAAAGCTATCCTATCTATCCTATCATATCCCGTAAGTCGATGGTCGTTCGGGCACCACAGATGATTGATTAACCAGCGTACTCCATCTTTCTCTGTCCTCAGCCACCATCATGTCTTCGCTCAGTGTCAAACCAGTCCATTCTCGAATGTTGTCCTCCCACCTCTTTTTATGTATCCCTCTTCTTCTGCCTCCTTGCACCGTGCCTTGCCGGATGGCCTTTGCAAGGCCTAATGACCTGGTGACGTGGCCATACAGTACCATCGGAGTTACCGTTTCTTCACCACTGTGAGCATGTGATCGTGTTGTCCAATGGCTTGTGTGATGGTCTGTCGGACTTCGCTATTGGTGATGTGCTGGGTATAGGAAATGCCCAGAAGTCTTCTGTAGCACCTCATCTCCTTGCTTTGTATTCTTCGTTGTTGATCTGCTGTGAGGGTCCATGTTTCGCAAGCGTTTAGGAAGATGGAGATGACAAGGGAGCGCAGCAGCCTTACCTTGGAATGTAGACTGATGGTCCTGTCTTTGCAAAATGGGCTTCAACTTTGTCAGGGCAGCCGAAAACTAAACATTTTGAAAAGTGCTAATTGTGTTCGCGGTGTTTTGACTCGTCTTTATCATAAGGAAGCGAAACATGGACTTATAATACGATACTGCTACCTCAACTATCTGCAAGAGAAACAAAAAAATACTATTCGGATCAGCCAACGTTTCTTTAGATATAGTGCAACGCACGTTTAGAACATTTTGAAACTCAATGACCTTGACTTTGGACAAATGTACAAAAACCAAACAAATAACAAGCTTAGCCCTACATAAAGTATCCATAAAGTTTAAAAAAAATGATGAATTTAGATTCAGTTCAATCATCTTTCATTTAATGTCTGTTCACACGTTTAGGGTGATGTTAGACAATGCATTAAATGTTTAAACCACATGAACTATCTAAACTATCTAAAACAAACGTTCAATCAGTCTATAAAAGTCTACCCACAGGAGATTTAGCAATAACTTTCACAACTTCTTAACATTTGAATGACACAGACGCGCGTCCATATTTAATTATGTTATGTCCATTTACTTCAAATATTATGTCTTTTAAAACTGAGCATTCAAATAGAATGTACTTTGGGTTGAGTTGTTCTTGAAATAAGGCATAAAGGTGCGTGTAATGAAGTTTTTTTTTTAAAGTGGAATTTGGAGCGACGTACCGACCGACTGACCGAGGTACGACAACCGGCCTGCTACTAACGGATGGCCCATGATTTGAAGTACCCGTATACCAAGACGCAACAAAATCGCTTTAGCCGTTTTTCAGATATTGAGCAAAACGTGCTTAGCAACAAAATGTCTCCAATGACCTTGACCTTTCCTTTGGGGTAGAGTAAATATGATGGTACCTAGGTAACGTTCCTATGAAGTTTGGTCAAAATCCGTTAAGTTGTTCTTGAGATATGGCTTTCCACGGACCGACGGGAATGACCGACGGACCGACAGACCAACATTTGACTGGTTAAGATTCCCCCTTCCAAGTCCGCTCGCCACCCCCTCCCAACTGTAACAAAGTATTTCCAAATAAGTCTGAAAATACAACACACACACACACACAAACACATACACACACACACACACACACGGTACGCAAATGCATACACACACACACCCGGTATGCATATGTACACACACACACACACACACACACACATATATATATATATATATATATATATATATATATATATATATATATATATATATATATATATATATATATATAGATAGATAGATAGATATATGAATTGTTCTGATGTGGGGCATTTTGCCTATTTTTGAGTTTATTGTGGGGCATTGAAAAATTGTGGGGCATATAAAATGCCCCGCAATTTTAACCTGTTTACAATATTGCCGTGGGGTTCCTGATTACTGTCCTGTACAAATCCCACAACAACGTTATATATAAAATTGTGACCAAAAAATAATTGGATTGCCTCCCTTGCTTCAAAACTTTTCAATCTGTCCGCCATGGTGATTTTGCCATGGTGATTTTAATCTTCGATGTGAAAGGAGAGTTACCGTTCTTGATTGCAACGAGAATGGCCTGACGAAGATTCAGCGAGCCTGTGCTTAAACCGGTGAGTGGAAATTTGTTATACTAGTACAACACTAAGTTTGAACAAAATTGGTCGATGTAGTTGTTTATCCTTTCAAATCAAATTGTGTTTTTAACATGTCGGCGAAGGTTGCTCAGTGAAGCACCGGTGGGTCGCTATTTTTCATTGAACTTATTTTACTAAGTCTAAGGGGTTTGGTCTAGGTGCATGAGTAAACGCGTGTTCAACTACGCATTGCATAATGTTACAATCTTCTTCTTCTTCTTCTTCTTCTTCTTCTTCTTGGATTGTAGCACTACAATAACATTTTGATGACAAAGAAGACAACTTCGCCGATGTTTTCAACGCAACAAAAATCGTGATTTGTTTTGGGAAAGTGACGTTTTTGCGGTACTTATAAAGGTCGAAAAGACAACTAAAGACAGCTAAAGACGGCTAAAGACAACTAAAGACGGCTAAAGACAACTAAAGACGGCTAAAGACAAGGGCGAAAAGACAACTAAAGACAGCTAAAGACTACTAAAGACAACTAAAGACAACTAAAGACAACTGAAGACGGCTAAAGACACCAGGGGTAGAAATTTTAGAGGGTATACAAGGCTATCCTATCCTATCCAATCCTGTCCCGTAACCCGAAGGTCGTAGGGGCACCACAGTTGATCCTTTAACCAGCATACTCCATCTTTCTCTGTCCTCAGCAGCCCTGATGGCTTCGCTCAGTGTCAAACCAGTCCATTCTCGAATGTTGTCCTCCCACCTCTTTTTCGGTAAAAACTAAGGTGCCATTATAAGCTATAGGTTTGGAAATAACAATTTCATTCAGGTTGCCAAAAAAATAGTAGTAATTTAGTAGGAATAAATTGTTGAAGTTGATTGAAGAAGAAGAAGAAGAAGAAGAAGAAGAAGAAGAAGAAGAAGAAGAAGAAGAAGAAGAAGAAGAAGAAGAAGAGGCAGAAGAAGAAGAGGCAGCAGAAGAAGAAGAAGAAGAAGAAGAAGACCTCCTTATTTTTACTCAGTTCACACACACAAAATAAATAAATGAATAAGAACGATGGGGTGCTCAATGTCATTATGATGGCGAAGGGGTGAGAAAACCTTTTAAAAAAATATAGTTACACACAAATTCTGAAATATTTGTAAGGTTTCCGTGCACTCTAAAGCTCTCTTTGGCCAGCTGCGGTATCGGTTTTGCGTACCAAGTTAACCCGTTAAAAAATTCGTCTGCAAACGAGGTATACTAGCTTTGCTTCACAAACAATAGCCTCAGTATCGAATCGGGCATTGCATTTTCATTAAATCCGACTACACAATCACCCAGAACAGCTTTTACTTTGTATCTAAATCAATTATCTTATATAATATGTCACGTGGGGTTTATGGGCTCTGCACAATGGAATTATGGACCCTCACGTTTATTCGGTGGGAACTGCTAGTAAGTCACCCTATGAATTACTTTAATAAATTTATTTGTTTAGCTCGTTCTGTGTTAAGGTTGGGGTACAGAAATAGATAGAAAAAAGGTAAAAGAATACTGTCACACTAGCTTTCACACGGCTATGAATCATATGTAGTCCAGCCTTTTGATAACAGTTAAAATCACACATTTATTTCTTCTACTCTATACAAGGTTCTCTAAGTACTAATCTAACTTAAAAAGTCTCTTTCAATGCTAATAGTTCGATCGCTGATAGTCTATGCAGCTGTTCTATCTTCATCGGGCACTCGCTAGTATATCTCATGTAGATTTGGACTACTGTGGTCCGTTTTAGAGTTTCTGAATAGTTGGACTACTGTGGTCCTGTTCTGATCAGTTTAAGTGCACTTGGGATAACACACTTAACTGGCGGGTGGTGCGGTCGAAGTCCTTCTGTGAGGTAGCTTCTGGTCCACCTGTGTCGTTGTGTAGTTGGGTTCCCTGGCCACGCTGTGGGGTCTGACAGGGAGTTTTACCGGGTCGCTTGTTCCGACTTGTGCGGTAGAGGTTCCTCAACCAACTTGTTTCTGTGGAGTGGGGTTCACAGGATAGCTCGGGATAGCTCGGGATAGCTCGCCTGCTCGTCTGTAATATAAGAGACGAAATTCTGCACAACCCTGAATAATCGGTTTGTGCAGAGCGTCTCACTGAAAGCCAAGTAGCCCTCAGTGATAGCTCCACATCTCTATACATAAGCGACGAACATTCTGCTACTTCCGGGTTCCACTGGAATCTCACTCTAAATTCCTATACATATATAAATATCAAACGTGGCTAACTATACACATACAGAATTAATAATATTATAAACATTCCGTGGTACAGCCACTGGTCTGCAAACATACATATAAGTTAAACAACAGTGGTTCCGTACGGGATACAACATGGCGGCGTAACCGGTCGTGTTTCGCCTCGTGGTCGGCTCTTCCACATGGTCACGCAAATTCGGATTAATAATTCACATTTATGCATAGCAAATTCCACAAACATAATTTCAACAATAATATAAATATATCACGATGAAACAGAAGGGTGTTCATTTACCTGTTTGACAAGTTCAGGCCCGTTGTGACTTGATAGAATTCTATGCTTCTAAGTCCTGCTTCCTGGTCTAAGTGTGTAGAGATTTCTCTAGCTATCTAGCTGTTCACACTTCGGTGTATTCCTCCCAACTGACCAAAACTGTGCGTGGTTTGGACCCAGTCAAACTGGCTCCAACCACTTTGCCTAAGCTCTCCCATTGGTTCCAACGGTCCGATTCAAAACTTAAGTGCTGACGTCACTGCGCTGTGTGTGTGGCTCAGGCTCGCAGTGTGCTGTAATTTAATTGCTGCTGTGTAATAGACTGACTCTCTACTATTACAAAGACTACACAATGCTAAATAGTCAACAAGCAGAGTTAAAACTAGTCCTAACGCGACAGGCTCCCTCAACTGAAAAAAGGCGATGACTACTGGATTCGACCTTTTTCTACTACAGAGCCTAGTTTAACGCTGCACTATCCTAGGGTCCTATTTACAAGCTAAGTAAGTTGCTCTACCTGAGCTGCAATGCTGTGCCAGGTAGCTATGGACTCTAGTGACAGGGTATTACTGGGCGGGGACGAATTCTGGTGCTGTGGCCCTTAGTTGTGTTGGGTGGGCGACAGCTGCTGTGTCCTCCACGAGATGGCGACTGAGGTAGTCGGCTCCGTGGTTTTCCTTGCCGGGGATGTACTCGATTTGGAATGAGTATGCCTGAAGGGTGAGTGCCCATCTCATCAGGCGAGAGTTCAAAGACTTGGAGGCTGCCAGGAACGATAGTGGTTGGTGGTCCACCTGAACTGTGAAGTGGGTCCCATACAGGTAGAGTTGGAATTTCTGTATGGCCCAGACTAGTCCAAGGCATTCCTTCTCCGACGTGGCGTAGTGGGTCTCGGCGGGTCTCAATTTTCTGCTGGCGTAGGCGACAGGGAATAGCGTCTCCGCATTCTTGGGGTCGCGCTGTAGCAGTACTGCTCCGAGGCCTAAGTCGCTTGCGTCGGTGCGAAGAACGAATGGCTGAGTCAAATCGGGTAGATGGAGTACTGGCGCCGATGTCATTCTGTCCTTGAGTGTTTGGAATGCTGTCTCGCATTCCGCTGTCCATACGACTTTGTCCGGGGCGATTTTCCGGGTTCCATTTGTCAGTGGCACGGCGATGCTGTTGTTGTTGTGGATGAGCTTCTTCCGCGATGGCGATGGCCATCCATGTGTGTGTGCTGGGGGTCGCTGGTCGGTCCGTGTACTTCTTGAGGAGATTGATGTGGTGGTATCGGGCTCTCCCGTTCACCTCTACTTGGTAGACTGTCTTGGATTTCTTGGCAGTCACCCGGTACGGTCCTCTCCAAGCGATGTCCAGCTTGTTGGTTCCACTTGGAAGTAAGAGTAGCACTTGATCGCCGACTTGCAGTTCTCTGTCCTTAGCGTGGCGGTTGTAGTACTTCGCCTGACGGGCTCTGGCCTTCTTCAGTGCTTCACCAGCTTTCTTCCACGTTGCTTTGAGGGTTTCCTGCAGGTCTGCGACGTACTTGGTGGCACCTCTTGGTGTGTCGTCTATCTTGGCTTCCGTCCAACTTCTGCGTAGGGCTTCTAGCGGTCCTGCTAGAGGTCTGCCGAATAGCAATGTTGACGGGGTGTAGCCTGTGGCTGCATGGGGCGTTTCTCGGTATGCGAACAGTGCCGCATTCACGTAGGTGTCCCACGCTTCTGGATTGTCGTCGGCGACTTTCCTGAGTATGGTGAGAAGGGTTCCATTCAGTCTTTCTACTTGTCCGTTGCTGGCGGGGTGGTATGGTGGTGTGCGAATGTGATGAACTTGTATCAACTCGAACACGTCTTGCATCAGGCGGCCGGTGAACTGAGATCCGTTGTCCGTTCTAATGCTGTCCGGGAATCCGACTCTGGTAAAGATGGCGATGAGTGCATCTGCAATCTTCTTGGTGTCGATCGCTGGCAACGGGACTGCTTCGCACCACATCGTACATGCGTCGACGAGTGTGAGTAGAAATCTGTTCCGCTTCTTGGTCATGGGCAGTGGTCCTACTATGTCTACTGAGACTTGCTGGAATGGCACGCCGACTACTACCGATGGTCCTAAGGTAACTGGTACGGTGTGATGTCGCGGGGAATATCGTTGACATTGGTGGCAAGATTTCACGTAGCGCTTGACATCCTCCGTGATTCCTGGCCAATAGTAGTGTGCGCTGATTCTCTGCACTGTGGCTCCAATTCCCATGTGTCCGCTGAGTGGCATGCTGTGGCCTAATTCTAGTACTTGGGCTCGAAGGGTGGCTGGTAGTACTAGTTGGGTGTGATCTCCATCTCCTTGTCGATGTAGAACTCCCTCTTCCATGTAGAAGTCTCCCTTGTGCGGGGGTGTGTGCGCCTTGGGTAGCTTCTGGAAGCACTTCGCTATCGAGGTGTCTTCCTTCTGTGCTGTTTTGATCTCTTCGAGTCCTGGATTCGGAGCTAACTCGGGCTGGGGTGGTTGGGTTTTAGCTTGGGCCCTGGTTTGCACTGCAGCTATCTCTACAGTTTTAGGGGGCGTGCCTAAGAACACATACCTACAACCTAGCACTAGATCATACAGGGGTTTCTGTAAAACAGCTGCTTGGATTCGTCCTGTGACGTACCTACTCTCTACTTCGATCCAAGCTATTGGGCAAGTAGTCGTCGGTTTCGTCAAGTCTGCTCCTTGTAGTTCGACTGTCTTGTCTGTCAAGTCCGCGCGCGATACAAGAGATTCGCTAACTATCGCGTCGTATGATAGACCTGTGTCATACAGACAGTTCGCTTCTTTACCGTTGACCTTGACCGTGTCTGTCACCGAGGGGTGATCTCCGATCGTGTGTGGCTTGTTACCGCTGCTTTGAGTTAGAACTCTGTGCGCTGGCCGGCTTTCGCGCTCTTCCCTACGTTGTGCGGCCAACTTGAAACATTCTGCGGTGGAGTGATTGTTTCTGTTGCAGAACGAACAATACCGTCTCTGTTCTGCGGGACCTCTTTTCCCGAATTCCGTGTTGGGTCCTTTATTTTGCCCAGGTCTGGGGTTATTCGGCTTATTCGCGGTGCGCTCTTCTCGGTTAGGGCTTCGTTTCTGTGCCTCTTTCCCGTTAGGCTTTAGGTCTCGCCTGAAGCTCTTGGCTTCTCCGTGTGCGGCCACGTACCTATCTGCGACCTTGACCAGATCTTCTAGTCTTTCCGCGCCCTGCTCTACTGAGAAGGTTCTCAGCTCGGGGGTCATGGTTTCCCGTAGCTGTTCCCATACTAACAGTTCTGTCAGTCCATCATACGTCTTAGCCGTGGCTGACTGGCTAATCCACTTATCCAGCGTTGTGGACAACCGATCCGCGAACTGCGCATAGCTCTCTCCTTTCACTCTCCGATTGGTGCGGAACTTTTGCCGGTAGCATTCTCCTGTCAGTTCGAATCCCGTTAGGAGTGCCTCTTTTACTTTGTGATAGTCAGTCACTCTGTCAGTCGGTAGCTTACTGTAGATGTCATAAGCCTTTCCTCTAAGTCCTTGACTAAGCTTGAAAGACCAATGAGTGGGATCTAGTTTATACTCTGTTGCTAGGCGCTCAAACCTAGTCAGATAGAGATCTAGACCTTCTTCTCTCTCATTGAATGTTCCCAGTGGAAATGACATTCCTTGTACAGGGTTGGATGCTACCTCTAGCTGATCTGAGTGGGAAGGGGTTGAGGAAGAACTTGAAGCTCCTGATCCCAATCTTCTTAGCTCTAACTCATGCTGTCTTTCTTTTTCCTTTTCTTCCCTCTCTTTTTCTTTTTCTGCCCTTTCATACTCCCATTTCCTAACTTCTGCTTCTCTCTCTGCTGCTAATGCTGCCTTCTTCTGTTCTACTTCTAATTCTAGTTTCTTCTGTTCTGCCTCTAATGCTAATTTCTTTTGCTCTGCTTCTAATTTCTTGGCCTCTCTCTCTGCCTCTAATTCTGCTTTTTTCTGTTCTCTCTCTGCTGCTCTCTCTGCTGCTTCGAGTTTCTTAGCCTCTCTCTCTGCTGCTCTCTCTGCCTTAGCCTCCTGCTTCTCTACCTCTGCATTGATATACGCAATTAGGTCTGCCCCTGCTAAGTGTAAAGCTTCTCCCAATTCCTTGAAACGCAATCTCAAGGCCACTGGGTCCGACATTGCCAAACGTGTCTATGAACACCCTCTGAATCACGTGGAATACCAAAACACTAGCAATATTGCAATTCAATAACAACAATGCAAAGACAATCAAATTCGTAATCAATAATAGAATAAAACAAGAGTCAAATGGCATACAACAGTTATTTAAGCAAAACCTGCAAAAGAACAATGCAACATACAGACACAAAAATAATTGAAGCAAAAAAGTTTTTAACTAAAGAATAGTGCACCACAACTGATCAGTGTTATACTCTTACACTATTCTAAGTTATTCTACTTCTACTGTTAACTAATTTTATTGTACTTAGATCCGGTTATACCCAATTCCTATTATACACAGATCCTGGCTAGGCTCGCCAATTAAAGTGTCACGTGGGGTTTATGGGCTCTGCACAATGGAATTATGGACCCTCACGTTTATTCGGTGGGAACTGCTAGTAAGTCACCCTATGAATTACTTTAATAAATTTATTTGTTTAGCTCGTTCTGTGTTAAGGTTGGGGTACAGAAATAGATAGAAAAAAGGTAAAAGAATACTGTCACACTAGCTTTCACACGGCTATGAATCATATGTAGTCCAGCCTTTTGATAACAGTTAAAATCACACATTTATTTCTTCTACTCTATACAAGGTTCTCTAAGTACTAATCTAACTTAAAAAGTCTCTTTCAATGCTAATAGTTCGATCGCTGATAGTCTATGCAGCTGTTCTATCTTCATCGGGCACTCGCTAGTATATCTCATGTAGATTTGGACTACTGTGGTCCGTTTTAGAGTTTCTGAATAGTTGGACTACTGTGGTCCTGTTCTGATCAGTTTAAGTGCACTTGGGATAACACACTTAACTGGCGGGTGGTGCGGTCGAAGTCCTTCTGTGAGGTAGCTTCTGGTCCACCTGTGTCGTTGTGTAGTTGGGTTCCCTGGCCACGCTGTGGGGTCTGACAGGGAGTTTTACCGGGTCGCTCGTTCCGACTTGTGCGGTAGAGGTTCCTCAACCAACTTGTTTCTGTGGAGTGGGGTTCACAGGATAGCTCGGGATAGCTCGGGATAGCTCGCCTGCTCGTCTGTAATATAAGAGACGAAATTCTGCACAACCCTGAATAATCGGTTTGTGCAGAGCGTCTCACTGAAAGCCAAGTAGCCCTCAGTGATAGCTCCACATCTCTATACATAAGCGACGAACATTCTGCTACTTCCGGGTTCCACTGGAATCTCACTCTAAATTCCTATACATATATAAATATCAAACGTGGCTAACTATACACATACAGAATTAATAATATTATAAACATTCCGTGGTACAGCCACTGGTCTGCAAACATACATATAAGTTAAACAACAGTGGTTCCGTACGGGATACAACATGGCGGCGTAACCGGTCGTGTTTCGCCTCGTGGTCGGCTCTTCCACATGGTCACGCAAATTCGGATTAATAATTCACATTTATGCATAGCAAATTCCACAAACATAATTTCAACAATAATATAAATATATCACGATGAAACAGAAGGGTGTTCATTTACCTGTTTGACAAGTTCAGGCCCGTTGTGACTTGATAGAATTCTATGCTTCTAAGTCCTGCTTCCTGGTCTAAGTGTGTAGAGATTTCTCTAGCTATCTAGCTGTTCACACTTCGGTGTATTCCTCCCAACTGACCAAAACTGTGCGTGGTTTGGACCCAGTCAAACTGGCTCCAACCACTTTGCCTAAGCTCTCCCATTGGTTCCAACGGTCCGATTCAAAACTTAAGTGCTGACGTCACTGCGCTGTGTGTGTGGCTCAGGCTCGCAGTGTGCTGTAATTTAATTGCTGCTGTGTAATAGACTGACTCTCTACTATTACAAAGACTACACAATGCTAAATAGTCAACAAGCAGAGTTAAAACTAGTCCTAACGCGACATAATATACTTGAAAAATAGTATTGTTATTTTTTTTAATCCGTTGTACTTTCTACGCGGCAACAAATTTCTGCCATAGCCAATGTCTTTCAAAGATGGCAGGTGTTTTTGGGCTCTTTAAGTTGTTTGTAGCCTTGTATGTAGCATGGACCCTCACAGCAGATCTCCAACGAAGAATACAAAGCACGGAGTTGAGGTGCTACAGAAGACTTCTGGGCATTTCCTATACCCAACACATCACCAACGACGAATTAAGTCCGACAGACCATCACACAAGCCATTGGACAACACGATGACCTGCTCACAGTGGTGAAGAAACGGAAACTCCGATGGTATGGCCACGTCACCAGATCATCAGGCCTTGCGAAGACTATTCTGCAAGGCACAGTGCAAGGAGGTAGAAGAAGAGGGAGACCGAAAAAGAGGTGGGAGGACAACATTCGAGAATGGACTGGTTTGACACTGAGCAAAGCCATCAGGGCTGCTGAGGACAGAGAAAGATGGAGTATGCTGGTTAAAGGATCAACTGTGGTGCCCCTACGACCTTCGGGTTACGGGACAGGATAGGATAGCCTTGTATACCCTCTAAAATTTCTACCCCTGGTGTCTTTAGCCATCTTCAGTTGTCTTTAGTTGTCTTTAGTAGTCTTTAGCTGTCTTTAGTTGTCTTTAGTTGTCTTTTCGCCCTTGTCTTTAGCCGTCTTTAGTTGTCTTTAGCCGTCTTTAGTAGTCTTTAGCTGTCTTTAGTTGTCTTTAGTTGTCTTTTCGACCTTTATAGGTACCCCGTTTTAGCTCCTACAGTACTAGACTACACCAAAAGCCGAGGCACTTTTTCGGTATATCTCTAAAACTCTAACAAGGTCTACGCCACAGTTCATACTTAAACGCCATTTAGATTATGTCTACTGCATTTCATTTTAACTCAAAAGGGCACAGTCGCTAAAGGCTCGTACATGTTTTGTAGGCCTACTTTTTTGCTTGTCAATCGTGGCAGCCATTTTCGATGGTCAACTTTCAAACAATCATTTACACTCAATTTTCCACAGAAAATGTTTATTAGGGAATCCGATGACAGATGAATTATTCATTTCTGCTTTTATGCGGGTATCGTTTGGAATATTACTACATTTAATGTAAATCAAGCTGTTTTTCACTACCCTACCTAACAGGAAAATCGGCACACCGATTGGCTGAATGGCTTTTCCTAGCAGAAGTCTTGTTTGCGCTTTTTCACTATCGTACGCTTTATGATTAATCACAGAATTCTAAGTTTTTCTTTCAAAAGTTGATAATTGAATGGTGTTTAAAGATAAACTAGGCGTACAGTTTGTTAAATCTACAGAAATAAACCAAAAAGCTGTATCAGAACAGTAGATCTAGTGATATTTATTTAAAATTCCTTTTAATATAGGCCTACTCCCTACTGTACTGCGTTGCTAACATTGTTGTGTAAATAGACTATTAAAAAAAGTTTTTCTTTGCCTTTGGTTTATTGGTTTATTACAATGCTGTGACAAAAGGCTTTTTTAACTTACTACTTTGGATTATTTTTATTTGATTAGGCTAATTATTTCATTTATTTATGTAATTTTTTATTTCATTTTATTTATTTTATTTTATATTATTTATTTTATTTTATTTTTTTTGGGGGGGGGAGGTAGGGGGAGGGGGTGTTGAACTTGTATCATTTTTTTTTCAGAAATCTACTAACTATATTAAATCAAAAAGTGAAAGAAGAAATAGTTTCCAATGGTAAAATGCCGAAGTTGCAGTGCATAATTTATTCTCGTTTGTCACTACCCTACGGTAAAAAAATGTATGTACTCTCCTCCCTCCCCCCTCCCTCCCGTCGCAAATTTGGAATTCCCCCCCTCCCCCCCCCCCCCCTCTGAAGGCCTTGATCCGGCCCTGGCTCATCAGAGAGAGAGAGAGAGAGAGAGAGAGAGGAGAGAAAGAAAGAGAGAGAGAGAGAAAGAGAGAGAGAGAGAGAGAGAGAGAGAGAGAGAGAGAGAGGATAGAGGGCCTAGTATAATGCAAAACGAACCACATCCTTGAGAGTAGATAATGATGTAGGCTTTGGAGACAGAGGAGATAGCACGCAAGAAGTAAAAATGTTAGTCCCCTGTACTTCTTACTAAAAGGGTAACACTGTATATATATATAATATAGGCCTAAATATAAAATTTCTTTTTTTTACTTTGTTTACACAGTGGATCGTACATGCAAAGTTCAGCAGTGGTTGAAGGGCAACCCAGCACAGACCTGTGATGAAACATCTATGGAATCGTTGGTAAGAAACATGTTGTCTAGGCTACTGTTGTCTGTTAAGTTACTTTCTTCTTCTTCTTCTTCTTCTTCTTCTTCTTCTTCTTCTTCTTCTTCTCCTTCTTCTTCTTCTTCTTCTTCTTCTTCTTCTTCTTCTTCTTCTTCTTCTTCTTCTTCTTCTTCTTCTTCTTCTTCTTCTTCGTCGTCTTCTTCTTCTATCACCATCGTCAGCAGCAGAAGCAGCACCAGCAGCTTTATCTTCCTCCTCCTCCTTTTCCTCCTCTCCTTATCATCATCATCATCATCATCATCATCATCATCATCATCATCATCATCATCATCATCATCATCAACAACATTATAATCATCATCTTTTTCTTCTTCTTCTTCTATCATCATCGCCAGCAGCAGGAGCTTTCTCTTCCCCCTCCTCCTCCTCCTCCTCCTCCACCTCCTCATCATCATAATCATCACCATCTTCTTCTTCTTCTTCTTCTTCTTCTTCTTCTTCTTCTTCTTCTTCTTCTTCTTCTTCTTCTTCTTCTTCTTCTTCTTCTTCTTCTTCTTCTTCTTCTATCTCCTCCTCCTTCTACTTTTCCACCTCCTCCTCTTCCTCTTTCTTCAAATTTTTAGGATTTGCTACTGCTGCAATATTATAAGCATGGGTGGAAAATCACTCTGTTGGGATTTAGATATTGTGCATTTTTGTTGTCTACAACTGCATTTATGCACAAAAATGTAAGAAAAGTTGGCATGAGATTCGGCAATTCTTAACTTACAAAGTCATAAAATTTAAAAAATCTAGAACAACAATTGTCAAAGTTATGATGATTTAACTGACTTTATGGGTGTTATTCCACCCAGGGGTGGCAGCAAAGGTTAACTGTGTGACTTCAACATTTCCACTTAAATTGGGTGAAATGTTGTAGCTTTGCTCAGATTGCAAGCTGCATTCCTGTCTTGATCTACTGGGATCATGATAGTTGCAGATACATGTATCGAGATGCAGTGTTTTTTATATGTCCTCAACCATGATAGCGAGTTGCAGTTCTTTGTTGAATATATAAAGCTCACTCCAATTGCTTAAGCACCTTTAACTTCACCACTGTTCAAGGACTTTGCTTGCAAGACATCACACTGTTTACTTTAAATCAAATAGCTGTGTCACCCTATGGTGTGGGGCATTTTATTTGTGATTAAACAAAGATAGCTTTAAGTTTTAGCTCCTTTTCTTCACCAAAACTGTTATGTTTTGTACTAAGTAAATAGAACAAGAAAGCAATAATCTGCAAGCGATTCATTTATTTTCCCAGGGACATTACTGAAACACTGTCTAACATAAAAAAAAATATAACATACTGTTTATGAAAGTGCTGTTTCACATCATGTTATGGGCCATGTGAGATTGTGAGGATTTTGTAACTTTGTTGTGTTGTTCTGTGAATCAGAAAATTTCAGATAACCATTTTTTACTAATCTATCATTAGGGATACATTGTCCTTGCTAAGAAAGCAATTACCAGACAATCGATGCATGTATCTCCAAGAAAAAAAAAAATTGTTCACGGCAATGACATTTAAATTTACATTGGCTTACTCTTGTGAAGGAAAACTACATGCTACACCATGTACATGCCACATTTTCTCCTGTTTTAACGCCCAGCAGACAAAAATTAGAGCTACTCTTTATTGTCTAACTTTAATGTGCATTTCAGGGCTTCTGAAAGACTTTTTTTTTTCAACTAGCCCGCCGGGCTAGTTACTTAGAAAAGTTACTAGCCTGCAAGAATTTTGACTAGCCCTGCTGAAATGGCGAAGCATCAAATAAGCTGTAAAATCTATCCTTTTCGATTTTTTTCTGATGCGATTGTTTTGCTTTTTTAGCCGGTGTATCAGATTCGGCAGAAGTTGAACCAATTCTTTTTACAAATCGATTCATACTACCATAGCTAAACCGAAAGCGCTATAACAAACTAAGCTGAGCGATCATGTAAAGCCTTCTCTGATTGGTTCATATCGATCAATATTACGCGCTACGAGCCAATCATACAGAGTATTTTTTCAAGTAATTCAGGAAATGAGGCACAGTAAGGGATATTTTTCTCCTCTTTTCCTGATGCGCTTATTATCGAATGATATGAAATGAATCATCAACCATACGGTCCCTCTTCACTGATCGTTCTTGGCGAAACGCACACGTGTAGAGCTGTGCAGTTTAAAGGCTTCGTAATCAAGCCGATGTTTTTATTTTCATCGGGGATTGACAAACTGAAGAGAGAAAATCAACTAGCCCGCCGGGCTATTAGACTTTGAACTTTAACTAGCCCGTGGCAATTTTAACTAGCCATTGGCGAGCGGGCTAGTGCATTTCAGAAGCCCTGGCATGTTTATACTTTATTTTAATTTTATTATTATTATTATTATTATTATTATTATTATTATTATTATTATTATTATTATTATTATTATTATTATTTTAATTCAGCCTCCTGATTGCTCAGACGATGAAAGGCTTGACTTTGAGTTCGACCCAGAATCAGAGTCGGAGGTGGAGTCGGTGATGGAGTTGGTGATGGCACTTGACGGTAATTTTGTTAATATTCCTGAGAAATAATATTTGGGTAATTTTCCTGAAAGACCGTAAACAGTGGAATCTGCTGGACACACTTTAAGGGTTTTGTGTTTATTCAGTTGTGGTTTGTCTGGTTTGTTTCCACTAGATCATTAAGGCCATAGAAGTAAACTGGTCTAACATGACTTTTTCTTGTTCAGAAAAACTACCTCCAAAGGTTTTGGAAAACGTATGTCGGGACACATTTTACATCATTTATTTCACTTACTTTAAAATGTGTCTGTGTGTGAATTGTAGACACTGACATGTATTTGGATACATTATGATGTCATGCTATTGTTTTTCATATGTATGCTTCAGTTCATCGGTGTGGTTATATTCCAAAAACTTGTACTATTAGTATTACCTTGGGTTGTTTTTTTTTTAATGTGAATGCTTCAGTTCCTCTGTATGTTTATGTCCTGAAAACTTTTCGTGTACTGTAAATTGTTCATTTATCCCTTTATAAATGGGGCAAGGGCTAGATGTAAAGAAGCACCCCTGCTTACTCTTCACCCTGAGAATAAAAAGATTTTCTCTCTCTCTCTCTCTCTCTCTCTCTCTCTCTCTTTCTCTCTCTCTCTCTCTCTCTCTCTCTCTCTCTCTCTGTCTCTTCTATTTTCTTTCCATTTTTCCTTCCTAAATTTGGGTGGTTTGCATCCAAGTGCAATGCTAATTTTCTTATTTTTAAATTTTGAGTGTGTGTGTTTACAGGTGCTGCGGATTGGACGAGGAGAACTAACAGTGGTCAGGCGCCCAAGTTCTGTAGATGATGCTAAACGTGAAAACTATCTTCCTTGTGTTCAATGTAAAGGGTGGATTTTAGAAAACAATTTATCGCTACATTCAATCAATCATTTTATTGTCCGGTTTACCCTATAACCAATGTTTTATCTCATCTTATTCAATAATCTGTAGATATGTAGCAATCGTTACATATATAAAATTAAAACTTACAACAAACGAGGGGAAAATAATTTGGTAAAATGCGAATTTTTTGTTGCATTTTACCATGCCATATTTTGATATATTTTTTTATTTTACAAGAATGCAAGTTTTTGTGTGCATGCAAATCGTTTCTTTTGTTTTACTTGAGTGGTAAGGGAGAAAGGTGTATAGGGAAGATGCACTTAAACAAAATACATAAAAATGTACATTGAAAGTACCCTTTTCAATACCTAAGGTGCTAGTAATTTTGTGCCCAAAATGCCTTAGATGTCACAGATTTTAACCTTTATTTTAAAAAAATTTAACCCATGTAAATGCCAATTACCTAAAAAGAATATTTGGCATTTTTTTTGGCATAATGATCTGCTGTAATAAAGTTTAAAGTGAAAATGAACATTCAGTAAAAGTTTTATTTAAAAAAATCTCTCTCTCTCTCTCTCTCTCTCTCTCTCTCTCTCTTTCTCTCCCTCTTCCCCCCTCTCTCTCTGTCCTTCTTCTTCTCCTTTCTTCTTTTTCTTCTTCCTCTTCTTTTCAAGTTTTCTTTACCTTAGTTATTGAAAAAAAAATCGGATTACTCATTTCATGTTTAGTTCGTTGCCAAATTTTCAGCCGATTTGGGTCAACATAATAATAAATGAAAAACAAACAGGGTTGGTGGGGGACATTTAAGGAAGAGAATAAGTATTCATAAGAAGACACTAAGTAGAAAGTAAAATGAAAATAAATAAACTCAACCTTAATCCATACAATAAATTATAATAAAAACATTAATGATGGGGTTTAGAATGATTTCATTATGCATTCATTCACTTATTCATTGATTTATGCAATCCTGCTTCGCTCATTCATTCTTTAATAGTTTACATTGTATCGAGAGCAGAGACATACATTAATTTGAATAAAAATGTAGCAGATGAAATATTTAATTTCCAATGATCAAAAAATGCATGAAACATTCATTCACACTGCAATTGCACAACAATAAATTACTTTCTTCCTTTTCCCATTCACATATAATGGCCCACAACTAGCAACAGTAGGCCTATATATCTGCCTCATAAACAATTCTATTATAAAAAGCCCCACAATGCTCTACATTTTCAAAAACATATAAATATAATGCCCCTCAAACCAACACCAGACAGAAAACCCCACAATAGGTTTATATATAATGCCCCACAACTAGCAACAATATACATCTGCCTCATAAACCATTCTAATATAAAAAGCCCCACAAAGGTCTAATATATAAAGCGAGTTATGGTATTGGTGATATAAACACAGTTTAGACTAGTTGCGCGATTCGCGTCGTATAAATTCTATATCTCGGGAACCACTGCACCGATTTTGATCATGTTTACCAGTTTTGATCACGGGCCACCCGTGCACCTAAAAAATAATGTCAGGTTTGGCTCACAAAAATTAACTCCATGGTCTCGAGCTGTGTGTGTTTTCCCATATAGACCAAAAAATTAAGGGTCTTTCTAGCAAGCCTTGCTAGCTTAGTTAGTAAAACATTCGCCTACCGTGCAGGACGACCCAAGTACAAACCTCACGCGGGCCGTTTTTTTTTTGTACACTACAATATGGATATTTATTAGTTATTTTTAGATGTTTTATTAATGAAAATAAGACAAAAGACCATATCATATGCTTCATATAAAAAACGCCAAAACACAGAAATAGAAATAAAATTAGAAGAACGTATTAATGTACTAGAAAAAATGTTATCTTTAACACAGGATGAAAATGCAGAGCTAGCAGAATGTAAAAATAAGCTTATTGAACTTAGGGAAAAGAAAATGGAAGGGGTTTTACTTAGATCACGGGCAAGATGGGTAGCGGAGGGGGAAAAAATTACAAAATATTTCTGTGGACTAGAAAAACGAAATTATGTAAGTAAAAGCATGAAAAGGTTAATTAAGAATGATGGGTCCGAGATCAGCGAGCAGAATGATATCCTAACTGAAGTAATGACATTTTATCAAAACCTATACAGGGAAGTGGACCTAGAGGAATGTGTGATTGAAGAGTTAGTTGCAGATTTGAACACTTTGTCAGAAAACGAGAGTAATAGTCTTGAAGGAGAAATAACATTAGACGAAGCGAGCGCTGCGTTAAAAAACATGAAGAATTATAAGAGTCCTGGCACAGATGGATTCACTGCTGAATTTTTTAAAGTCTTTTGGGTACAGCTAAAGTTTTTTGTTGTCCGAGCTCTAAACGATAGTTTCAGAAAAGGTTCCCTTTCTTCTACACAGAAAGAAGGCGTTATTATTTGCATCCCCAAGGGAGATAAGGACAAAGAATACTTAAAAAACTGGAGACCTATCTCCTTATTGAATGTAGTTTATAAGATTGGGTCCTCTTGCATTGCAAATCGTCTGAAGGTGGTTCTGCCGTCTTTGATTAATGAAGATCAAACAGGATTTATTAAAGGAAGATTTATAGGTGATAATATTCGGCTTATTTATGATATTATTAGCTATGTTAATAATAATGATTTGTCAGGCCTTCTTTTATGCCTTGATTTCGAAAAAGCGTTTGATTCTATCGATTGGAAGTTCATGCAGAAAGTGTTAAAAGCGTTTGGGTTTGGTAATGACTTCCGTAGATGGATCAGCACTTTTTATGATGGTATTAAAGCTTCTGTCTGTGTGAATGGACAGGTTTCTGGGTGGTTTGGTGTAAACCGTGGCTGCAGACAAGGGGACCCGATTTCGCCTTATATCTTCATTTTATGTGTGGAAATATTGGCAACTATGATAAGACAGAATAATAAGATTAAAGGTATAAAAATTATTGATGTAGAACACAAGATATCACAGTATGCTGATGATACAGAATTAATGTTAAATGGTGATCAAGAGTCTTTTGAAGAATCTGTCAAAACAATTGAAACTTTTGGGAAATACTCTGGGCTTAGGTTAAACTCAGGAAAAAGCAGCGCCGTTTGGTTAGGCAATAGACGCAACTCACTGACTCAATATATGCAACATTTAAAAATGAGTTGGAACCCCAGCAAATTTAAAATTTTGGGCATCTGGTTTACAAACGATTTAAAAGACTGCATAGGGATAAATATGAAGGAAAGGTTCTTGGAGGTAAAGGTATTATATAGAATCTGGTCAAAAAGACAAATAACTCCACTTGGAAGAATTGCGGTTCTTAAGTCATTAATTTTGTCGAAATTAATTCATTTGTGGATACTACTTCCCAATCCTCCAGACAAAGTAATAAGTTTGGTACAGAAAACTGTTTTTGAATTTGTGTGGAATTATAAGAGAGACCGAGTTAGTCGAAAAAATGCTACCAAAAATATTGTAAAAGGAGGTCTTGGAATACCCGAAATTAAAGAATATATTCAATCATTGAAACTATCATGGATAAGAAAACTTAAATATGGAAACAGTAAATGGAAAAGTATAATTAGTTCTATATTTCCTTCTCTGAAAAGTATTGATAGGTTAGGTGCAAGCCTTCCGATATCTACGGTCGAATGTAATGAGTTTTGGATTGACGTTTTTTCAGCATATAAATTATTTACTACTCGCATTAATATTCAGAACACTGAAGAATTATTATCAGAACGTATTTTTTACAATAACAATATTCAGATTGGAAAGAACACCTTTTTCTATGAACAGTGGTTCTGTAAAGATGTTTTTTGCATTGGTCATTTAGTCAATGATATGGGACAGTTTTTGTCATATAATGGGTTTCGAGAGAAATATAATATTCACACAGATTTTGTTACATATGCTGGCTGTATTGCAGCTATTAAAAAGTATGTGCGTTCTCTTTTTCTTGATTTACAAAGTAACAATTATTTTGAATTGAATAAGGCCTGGAAAAGTCTCGGTTCGGTTTGCAGGGGAGCACGGGTGTATTACGATATATTTACGTCAGACACGACACAACCAAATTGTTGTAATAAATGGGAAGAAAAATTTGGTAAAAAATTTAAATGGAGCATTATATTTAAGAAAATTCAAAAGATTCGAGATATAAAGTTAAGGTGGTTTCAAATACGCATAGTGCACAGAATAATAGCAACAAACGTTGTTCTCTCAAGCATGGGTATTGCTGCTGATGCAATGTGCTCCTTCTGTGGAACTGAACGAGAAAACATTCAGCATCTTTTTTGGAAGTGTGAAAGAGTTCAAAGATTTTGGACTCAATTTCAGTTTGTTATTAATGATCGTTGTCACAATGTTGTAGATTTAACTTTAAATGAATGTATTGTTTTGTTTGGTTATGATGAACATTTTAGGTCTGATGTGGTTTTTGATATGATAGTATTACTAGCGAAATATTTCATTTATAAATGTAAAGTAACTGGCACGATCCCTGTATTTCAAGTTTTTGAGCAGTATTTAAAAGTACGTTATGACATTGAAAGGTACGCTTCTGTTTTGACAATGAATGTTAATAGACTCAATATTGAGTGGTTTCCGTACAAATCTCTATTAGATATAACTCCTGATCATGTTTAGTACTCTTAACAGCATATTTTAATTATGTTTTCAAAAGATATAATATATTCTTTTTTCTTTCTCCTCATTTGTACTGCTGTACATTTGAGATATGTATGTAAGTTTAAGCCTTTAAAGGTATCTGTTTATTAAGTTGTGAAATGGACATGTCAGATGTAAAATCATGTACGACGTTGCATACGCCGCACAACGCTGCATGCATGAAGTGAAGCTGCAGGGTACCCCAGCTATCAAAACCTCCCTTTCTCGTTCTCTCTCTCTCTCTCTCTCTCTCTCTCTCTCTCTCTCTCTTTCTCTCTCTCTCTCCCTCTTAGTTTAAATGTGTGTAGATGTGTGAATGTGTGGTCTTGATTTATCTGCAGAATGTTTGAAATTTATGCATATTTGTATGTGTGTTCCGTTATATCATCAAAAAATGATTTGACATGTAAATTTATTCAGATTGAAAAATTTTAAGATAATGTATTACACATGTTGAAGATCAAAAATAAATGAAAAAAAAAAAAACAATATGGATATTTTTCTTTTTAATATAGGCTTTTTACCTTTAATTTATTATTATTATTATTATTATTATTATTATTATTATTATTATTATTATTATTATTATTATTATTATTATTATTATTATTTATACACTAATAATAATAATAAATTATTATTATTATTATTATTATTATTATTATTATTATTATTATTATTATTATTATTATTATTATTATTATTATTATTATATCTTATATCAAATTTTCTTTTAAAACCTTGGTGTTTTTTTTAAATTTCTATTTGTATTATTCTATATTCAATATTATTATTAGTAGTAGTAGTAGTATTAGTATTATTATTAGTATTAGTAGTATTAGTATTATTATTATTATTATTATTATTATTACCAAGGATCGGGATGGGGTGGTACGTGTAGGTAAAAGGGGGCTACGGGTAGGTTTAAAGGGGCATGGGTAGGCATAACGGGGATACGGGTATATATAAGGGGGTATGGTGATGGTCGATTCCTTTCATCCATACCTGCGAAACGATATGGGGAGGTATCAAGTGGGTTCGGGAGGTATCAAGGGGGTATGGTGAGGCATCATGGGGGGGAGACGAGGAGATATCAGAGGGGGTGGGTATGGTGAGGTATCAAGGGGGATATGGGGAGGTATCATCGTCCAAATGAAACTCGCTCACAACAGTTGTCTCTCTGTCTACATTTTAAACAGCAACCTGTGTACCCTGGCTTGCCAGGGTACAAAAACCACTAGTATGTATATATTATACTTCACTTTGTCAACAGTTTTACTGTCACTACATCACCTGTGTGAATGAATGAATGAACATTGAGGTTTAACGTCTACACCCACCATTGGCGATATGGCAGACGGGGATAACCATCCCAGGGACAGAGGGTAGGGACCTAAATCAATACTGAACCACAAGAGCCATCATACTGCTAAAATGGACAGTGAAAATGGCCACATTTTATATCGCCCACCACGGGATTCGAACCTGGGTCATCGGTGTGCCAGGCTAACCCTCTACCACTTGAGCTACGGCTTTGCCCCTCCTCCCCCCCCTCCCACCTGTGTGAATAAGAAAGATGAGCGTATATGTTGCTACAGCTCACAAGGACATACTATTTAGCCTTACATAGGCAAGATGAAAGAAAAAAATTGACGAAAGCAGCCTCCATAAGTCAGAATAGTTGAAGCCACAATGTATGTGTGAAGTGAGACAATGCGAGGCTCGCAAGCTCTAGGGGTGGAGCCCTTGAACACCTTATTAGGCACAATAGTTGATGTAGAAGAAGGGGGAGACCGAAAAAGAGGTGGGAGGACAACATTCGAGAATGGACTGGTTTGACACTGAGCGAAGCCATGAGGGCTGCTGAGGACAGAGAAAGATGGAGTATGCTGGTTAAACGATCATCTGTGGTGCCCCTACGACCTTCGGGTTATGGGACAGGATAGGATAGGATAGGATAGTTGATGTCACAATTCATTAATGAAGTGGTGAGCCAATTGCAGGATCGCAAAGCTGTAGGGTGGAGTCTACGTCGCTAGCAAAGCTATAGGGGTGGAGTCAAACTGGCTCGTCGCGCGTTCCAGCGGGACATTCTCGGAGCGCTTGTCGTATGACGGACGCTACGTGTGACCAATCGTCTTGCAGATATGAGTGCAGAAATTTGTCAAGTTGGCCTCCCTCTCTCTCCTTCTTAGTAAAAATGTGTACAGCCGAATACGCACATGCGCACTCAAGTTTATAATTGCATCTTGGTAAGGACTATGCTCAAACTTAGCCAAAATAGTCTAGGGCTCACGTAGACAGCGTTTTTGCAATAAAATTGTGAGGACTATGGTTGTAAGTCCTCAGACAGGAAAAAGTCCTCACAGCGTGGGTGTGCGACTTGGTTAGGTCCTTACGACAGCGTAGGTTCACACAATAAAATACAAAGCACAATAAAAAAATTGTCTATCTCTATCACCACAGTATTAAAACATAGTCAAACACACCCACTCTCTCAATGTCTCCCACGCACACACACACACACACACACAATAAAATACAAAGCACAATAAAATTGTCTATCTCTATCAGTATACGTGCATTTCACACAGAAACAGAAACGAGCAATTTGCTTAAAAACGCCATGGAACAACTACTATGATCAGCACAAAAAGACACCACAACACAACACCTGCACAGACACTCAAGCAGCCAAACACACCTGGGCCACAACGACGACGAAGATGAGGAAAACAGCGACGATGACGACGACGATGACGACGACACTGAGAAAGAAGATGACAACGACGGTGACGATGATATGATGAGGCTGATGACGACGATGATGATGATGACGACCATGATGATGACCATGATGACGACGATGATGAAGGTACGATGACCACAAAAGAGGTTGAGGACGGCTGGTGGGCAGGAATTTATTTCAAGAGGTGTTCATGGAAAAGATGTGTTTTAAGTCTAGATTTGAATGCAGATAGAGTAGGGGTGTCACGGAGAGGCTGAGGCAAGGAATTCCAAAGTGTAGGAGCAGCAAAGGAGAAAGAACGACGACCATACGTCTCCAGCTTGATGCGTGGCACAGAAAGGTGACCAGCGTCAGCGGAACGGAGAGATATATGGCCCACAACATGTAACATATAATGGCCCACAACTAGCAACAGTAGGCCTATATATCTGCCTCATAAACAATTCTATTATAAAAAGCCCCACAATGCTCTACATTTTCAAATACATATAAATATAATGCCCCTCAAACCAACACCAGACAGAAAACCCCAAAATAGGTTTATATATATAATGCCCCACAACTAGCAACAATATACATCTGCCTCATAAACCATTTTAATATAAAAGCCCCACAAAGGTCTAATATATAAAAGCCCCACAAAGGTCTACATTTCATATCTGTATATATATATATATATATATATATAAAGCCCCACAAAAAAATGCCCCACAAAAAAATGCCCCACAAACCCACACCAGACAGGAAACCCCACAAAAGGTGAAATTCATGTATATATATATATATATATATATATATATATATATATATATATATATATATATATATATATATATATATATATATATATATATATATATATATATATATATATATATATATATATATATATATGCGTGTATATAAATAGCTTATATATAAATATATAATTATATATAACGAGAGAGAGAGAGAGAGAGAGAGAGAGAGAGCGTGTCGGTATTCCTATAATGTGTACACTTCATCAAAACTACTACCAAAGTTAATTTAAAAAATAAAAAAATAAATATTAATTCCGAATTCCCAAAACCACCAAACCCCTCCTCTAAGTACTTTTTAGCTTTCCAACCAGAATGTGACGCTGCATCGTGTTAAATGCAGAGGAGAAATCGGCGAAGTGGATGCGTGCATAGTTGCCTGGAGTCTCCAAATGCTTCAGTATTTTGTGCAGGAGTGTGGCAATGGCATCTTCGACACCTGGGACGATATTCAAACTGAAGGGGGTCAGGTTTATGTTGGACAAATGGTAAAAGGTTCCGGAGGACTATTTTCTCCAAACGTTTCATGGGAAGTGGTGTTAAAGCTACTGGGAAAGGGGGGGGGGGTAGTCTCTCATCTGTGTGGGGTTGGACGTTTTTGGGATGGGGACAATAAGAGAGCATTTCCATAAGATGGGAATCGTTCCATAGTCCACCGAATTCTGGAAGAGGAGAAGGAAAGCGGGGACCAAAGAATCAAGTACTGCAAAGCTTTGCCGATATACCATCCAGACCTGCAGCTTTCTTCGACTTTACTTTTCTGAACTGGGCTCGAACTTCCTCCTCTGTGATGCTCACTGCGTCCTCCACCACAGCACCTTGGCTCATAAGTCGAGAATACTCCACTGAGAAGTCCTTCGTATCAAATCTGTTGTAGAAGTTGTTTATGTCAGTGGCAAAGGACAGGGGGTCAGACACACTGGGCAGAGCAGAACCTGGTGAATTGGAGTCATTATTCATCATGATTTTGAGGGGTGGAAATGCTGCTCTCGTGTCCATACAGCTGAATTCATCTTCCACCTTGCCTGCCTGATAGCAGACCTCACCTCACTATTCAACCTTTTTTATCTTCATCAGATCACCCTCGGAGAACGCGGCTCTCTTGTTTTCTTCAAAAGGTTGTAGATGCCTGCAGTAAATCAGGGTTTAGTGTTTGAAAATTTGTTTAGCTGAATCCTGGCAGAATTTAATGTATTCTGTGATAACATCGAGGTAGGTATTACTGTCGGCCATTGGATCATACAAGATGCTCCACTCAGTGCAGTCCAAGCAAACCCCTTAAAGAATCCACTGCATCCGCAGACCATTTGCGTACTGTTATGAGTCGTGGCTTTTCGCGCCGGATAAGCTGTTTGTACTTCGGCATTAGGTGTATTGTGTTGTGATCTGAGCGACCCAGGTGACACAAGAGTAGGCATTGGGAATTGAACCATAGGATAGGTCAATGGTTTTGTTGCACCTTGTAGCACAAGTCACATATTGCTGTAGTGACGGCATTTCGCTATCTAGTCGGCAGGCGTTAAGATCCCCCATAACGAGAACAGGGGCATCTGGATATTTGAGCTGGAGGGAGGCCACTGATGCAGCGATGTTGTTGTCTACAGTTGTAATCTTTTGCAGAGAGCGCATGTAATGGCACATACGCAACGCAAACTACAATCTTAGAGAACTCCCTCGGTAAACAGTAAGGGACGCAGTGATACACACAACAAGTCATAATTTGGTGTTGAGGTGGTCTTACGAACGGTATGGTCAGTACACCATCTATTACTGACGTAAAGACAGACCACTCCTTCGCAATCCTTGCCTGAAAGTACTCTAGATCTGTCACCCCTAACAAATGAGAATCCATCAAAGGCCACTTCTTCGTCCGTTACATCATTATTCAGCCATGTCTCTGAAAAATTCATCAGGCAAGCTTCACGGAACACGCTGTCAAATCTGCAGAGTACTCGTAATTCATCCATTTTAATTTTTCAAGGATCGAACGTTTTAATTGCAGTTACAATAGAAGGCAGTGGGGGTCTTGTGTAACGTCTCCTCAATGTGGCAAGAGCGCCGCCCCCTTTCCTT
>CM072527.1:40491493-40523993 GCA_036898135.1 Oncomelania hupensis
TTCTTTATCAAAATGATAAGACGCACGCACACGCACAACCTCTCTCTCTCTCTCTCTCTCTCTCTCTCTCTCTCTCTCTCTCTCTCAAGAACGTTTATTCTGTGCTGTACAATTTGGATTCTAGGTGAAAGAAGTGTATTACAAAAGTACGTATGTGTTTATGCAGGGATGGATTTGGTTATATATGGATGAATCAAGGAGTTGGTAGTGTGAATGTGTTTTTAAGAGAATTTATACAAAGATTGATTGACTGTAGATGGCAAGTATGAAGTGAGTATGTAAATAACACTGAACGTTTTCAAATGTAGAATATGTTGTGTAATTCTGAACACAAACGTCTGTCTAAATATTTGCAGTTAGATATTGATAAGCATTTAAAGTTTGTGATGACAAAATTTAGACTTGGTGCTTCAGAATTATTTGTTCACATTTATAGATTCAATGTGCATGCTGTTAATAATACTATTTGTCCTATGTGTAAATCAGTCGAAGAAAATTAATTACATTTTGTACTGTGTTGTCCATTGCTAAGTAACTTAAAGAAACAGTTTATAGCCCCCAAATATTAAAGAATGCCTTTTGTTTGTATGTAGATTATAGTCACACGACACTTTCGCATATAGGTGACTACTGGACCGCTTTATACTGACACCAGCGGGCCAGTTGTTGGTAAAGGGGAAAATAATATGATCACACGTTGACCACTTCGGGATTAAAGAATGCGAACGGACGAAAAACGATGCTTAACGTCCTATTGCATGAGCGTCTTATTCTAATGTTAGCCTCTGACAACGAAAAGACTGTTAAAACTATGCATTTATTTATATAAAGCCATGAAACTTCTAGAACTAGTAGTATCAGAACATGTTTTGTATTTATCTGTAAGCTATGATATATTCAATATTTGTTGTTTTATTATTCTTGTAAACACCCTTCCAGAGGGGCGATGTCCAGAACTTCTGGAATAAAAGATTTGTATTCGTATACTCTCTCTCTCTCTCTCTCTCTCTCTCTCTCTCTCTCTCTCTCTCTCTCTCTCTCTCTCTCTCTCTCTCTCTCTCTCTCTCTCTCTCTCTCTCTCTTGATAAGACTACCAAAACAGGCTTATTACATGCTGCGAAGTATGGACGATAGAGGCAAAGCATGCTGGGCAACACTAGTAAAACAGACTTTGTTTAAATTAGGGTTTGGATATGCGTGGATTAACCAGGGCGTAGGATGTGAATCTGCTTTTGTTTCAATGTTTAAACAGAGAATGATGGACCAGTATGTACAAGAATGGAACTGTTCAGTGAGAGAGAAAGATATGTATAGAGTATACAATTTATTCAAGTCAGATTTTATATGTGAAGAATTTTTTGATTTTTTGGACATCAGATGCTTTAGAGACGGTCTTGTTAAACTTCGCATCGGTGTATTACCTATTAATGGGTCATCTTTTAAGAGATCTATTTATAACAATGTTAATATTTTGTGCATCACGTGTAATGAAACTGAAGATGAAGCTCATTTTATTCATCACTGTCGTTTGTACAACGATATTAGGATGAAATACTTACTCGGCATTAGCGAACATTACACGGCGGTATTACGTAATGGATCCACTGAGCAGATTCGCAAATTGGCCTTTTATGTTTTCTACGCATTGCGTCAAAGGCAAACGTATATCGATCATATTTTATAGAGCATTGCATGTAAATATGAAGTTGTCGTAATTATGACATTCATTTTCAGAACAGAAGACGCGGGTGGGTGTCATCGTCGCCATGACCTTGGACGTTTGATAATTGTTCTATTTTGCATTGGGTTTGCTTGTATTGTTTTCCATGTATTGTATTGTAACCCCTTTCTAAGGGTCAGTGCACCCCTTGGGGTCATGAGCAATCTTGCCACTGTAGATTGTTCTAACCTATAAAGGGTACAGTGAAAGCCCCAGTTGAAAACCTGTCTTGCCTTTGTAGGCATGACAAATTAACTGCGGCAACAGTTCCCCCCGTTGGAGTGCCGGGGGTTTCAGTATAAATAGTATCCCCACTTTCTGGAAATTTAGTGCTTTAAATTCCCACTGTCGCTGTCTTCCTCATTTGCTCTTTCCCATTCCCGATCTGTCCTACCACTCTGCTATACTATCTTCTTCTTCGCTAGATCAATGACCTACCTTTTTTCTTGAAAACTCTTCCTGGACAAGACTCCTTGTTTGTGTATGAGGTCTGTTGGATCAGCTTGGGAGTGTTGGACGCTTTCTGCCGGGTGGTCACTAGGGCTTCCTATGAATGTACTATTTAGCACTATAGGCATTTTATATGTATATTTTTTGTTGATGATTTATACTGATGTTTGTATTCTATTTTGTTTTTGTAATCGGGGAGTTCGCGTAGTTGAGGTCAACCCTCAGCCGTCCCTCGCGTGGGATGTCTTTATTGTAAAGTGACTGGCCGGTGGAGGGCATTCAATTTTCCCACTGGGGTTGTTTCAACAGATCTTTTATGCGGATCGGGGGTTGTCCGGTCCTGATTTGGCTCGGAAGAGTCCGCTGGACCTAAAGCAATAATAAATCAATCAATCAATCAATCAAGGGTCAGTGCCTTCAGGAAAAAAAGTTCGTTCTCGTTCTCGTTCTCGTTCTCTCTCTCTCTTGATAGAACTTCCGTCTGTCATGTATCTGGTGGCAGTTTATTCCCAACAACATAATGTATTAACGCGCACACACATACGTACGCTTCCCCCCTCCTTCCATCCCGTGGGAATACCGGGGGATCTTTCAGCATAAAAGTTCCCCCACTTTCTGAAAATTTAGTGCTTCAAATTTCCTCTTTTCTATCATTTCTTGTATTTCTGCCTTAGCTTTTATTTTCTGTTGTCTACAGTATTCACTCTTTCAATATGTCAATCACCTAACTTTTTTTCTTGAAAACTCTCCCAAAACTCCTGATTTGTGTATGGGGTCTGTTGGGTCAGTTTTGGGGCCATTGGACGCTATCTGCCAAATGGTCACTAGGGCTTTCTATAGTATTATACTTTAGCAATGTAGGCATTTTATATGTATGTGTTTTGCTAATATTTCATAATGACGTTTGTATTCTATTTTGTTTTTGTAAACGAGGGTTCGATAAATTAGTGTATAACTTCAGCGTCCCCTGCATGGGATGCCTTTTTTGTAACGTGACCGGCTGGTGGAGTGCCTTCAGTGTTACTATTTGGGTTGTTTCATCAGATCTTTTATACGGGGCGAGTCCTCTTTCAACCAAGTCGTAGTCTTGATTCGGCTCTTTGCAGTCCGCTGGACCCTATAAGCAATGACTAACTTACGAACTATACGTACGTTCATCCACCCCAGTTGGGGTGCCGGGGGTTTCAGTATAAATAGTATCCACACTTTCTGGAAATGTAGTGCTTTAAATTCCCACTGTCGCTGTCTTTATCATTTGCTCTTTCTCATTCCTGCTCTGTTCTATCAATCTGCTATACTATCTTCCTCTTCGCTAGACCAGTCACTTACCTTTTTTCTTGAAAACTCTTCCGGGACAAGACTCCTTATTTGTGTATGAGGTCTGTTGGATCAGCTTGCATAGGAATATTGGACGCTTTCTGCCAGGTGGTCACTAGGGCTTCCTATGATGTTATTATTTAGCAATGTAGGCATTTTATATGTATGTGTTTTGTTGATATTTTATAACGATGTTTGTATTCTATTTTGTTTTTGTAAACGGGGGTTCGATAAATTAGAGTACAGCCTCAGCGTCCCCTGCGTGGCATGTCTTTATTGTAAAGTGACTGGCTGTGGAGAGCTTTCAGTTTTACCACTAGGGTTGTTTCAGCAGATCTTTTATACGGATCAGGGGTTGTCTGGTCCTGATTTGGCTCGGAAGAGTCCGCTGGACCTAAAACAATAATCATGTAATGTATTGTAATGTACGTTCATCCATATTTAATAATAATAATAATAGTAGTAATAATAATAATAATAATAATAATAATAATAATAATAATAATAATAATAATAATAATAATAATAATAATAATAATAATAATAATAATAATAATAACTTGAGGGGCCGGGTAGCTCAGTTGGTAAGAGCGTCTTGCTAGTAACCGAAAGGTCGCTGGTTCGAATCCCGGATTGGTCAACGTGTGATCATATTATTTTCCCCTTTACCAACAACTGGCCCGCTGGTGTCAGTATAAATCGGTCCAGTAGTCACCTATATGCGAAAGTGTCGTGTGACTATAATCTACAAACAACAACAACAACAATCGGGGAAGAACGAAACCAATCAGCAGCTATCTGGGGATACCAATTTACGGCCTTTTGTTAGAGAGAACACGACGTCCTTTTTGATGACCCGCTTTACACAGAGTTATGGATATGGCCTGATCACGTGGCGGCTTAGCCCGATCACCTGGCGGCTTAACGCGCAGAAATAGAACTCAAGCGCAGCCAATGTGTTGACAAATAAAGCGTTCTCCTATGAAATGACATGTAAACAACAGGCGCCAAAAAGACAGTTCGGTGACATTTTTAGAAATGATGATGATGATGATGATGATGATGATGATGATGATGATGATGATGATGATGATGTTTCTCATCGCCTTCACGTCCGGGGATCAACTATAGCATTCTACGGAGACAATGTTTTACACAGACAACTTGAGAGACAGTTTTTCGAGAGATTTAATTTGCTAAACCACAACTCTTTCATTTTGGTTTTCTAACAATTTATTTATTGCACAACACACATCAAAACATTAAAATACAAAATCTTCATCCTACCTTTCTAGTATAATTCCATCACTTAATGTGGAGGCAGAGAACAAAGAAACTGAGAGCTGAGACAGAGAGCGGTGGCTAGCTCCTTTCACTCGTGCATCATCTTATATATCAAAATGGGTATTCAGTCTCAACATTACGCCTCCCAACTTAATAACGATTGGTCAACAGTGCAACTATGAATATTTATAACAACACCTATATGGACATGCGTTCTTTCTCTTATTAATATTAATTTCCAGACACTTTCCCAAACCGCTTCACTATCTCTTATCATCCTTACACCATTCTGTGGAGTTTCTTTCGCCGCCTAACCGGCTACGCGATGTTAAAGGTGAAACAAAACTACATTAACCACACTCCACGTCTTTCCTCTAACTTTAATAAAAAATTTACTTTCCCAGACCAAGACATCTCCTCACTACCTATCTTATCACTTTTAAACACTCACCTAACCTCTAAACCATTATTTCTAAATTACTAATAGTGCATCTATACTTGTAATCACCTCCACATCTCTTAATATTTACAAATATATTATACAATAACACTGTATTGCTGAATAACCAAACCTATCAAATTCCTTATTTATATTCATGCTTCACAAATTTTCTTTATAACCCACTCCCATAATCAACAAACATATTTCTTGTTTTACTTCTTATTTCCTGTTTCTTGTTTTAGTTTCACAAAACCCAAAACAATTTCTGACATTTCCACTACCCCATTTAATCATATATCTCAACAATTCATTTATCTTCCGCTTCCTTAAAGTTTGGATAATTCGGCGCTAATGACGTTTTCGTTTGTATAACTTCTTATTATCAACACTAACACAGACTTCTTTAGATCAAAGCTAAGCATTTCCAGCAACTGTAATACGCTTCTAAAATTTGTTAAAACATTACATCAATTCCAACAACTGTGGTACACTTCTAACATTGTATTAAAACCATAATTTGGACTCTGTCATATATACGTCATTCCTTTTTTTTTTCTCTTCTGTTATTTTCTAAACTATTCGTTTCTTCTCTTTCTTTCGTTCTTTCTTTCCTTCTTTCTTACGTACTTTCCTTTCTTGTTCTTGTTCTTGTTCTTCTTCTTCTTGTTTGTCTTCTTGTTCTTCTTGTTCTTCTTGTTCTTCTTGTTCTTCTTGTTCTTCTTCTTCTTCTTCTTCTTCTTCTTCTTCTTCTTCTTCTTCTTCTTCTTCTTCCTTTCATGCATTCTTTCTTTTTTTCCTTTATTCATGCTTACGTTTTGTCTTTGTTACTTTCTTGCAATGTTATCGTTTCTTTCGTTCTTTCATTATCTCACTCTACCATTCTTACTTACTTTCTTTCTTTCTTTGTTACTTTTTACTTACTTTCTTTTGTTACTTTCTTTGTATTTTACGTCCTTTCTTTCTTTAATTATTTTATTGCATCGCCTTTTCTTTTAGGAACTATCCGTTCGTTTTCTTTTCCACCTTTTTTCTTTCTTTCGTTCTTTCTTTCTTCCTTCCTTTCTCTCTCTCTTTCTCTCTGTCTTTCTTTCCTTTTGGAAACTATCCGTTCCTTTCCTTGTGTTCTTTCTTTACAATTTTCGTCATTTTCTTTCTTTCTTTCTTCCTTTCCTTCTCTTTCTTTCTTTCTTTCTTTCTTTCTCTCTTTTTTTTATATCTTTCATTCATTCTTTCCTTATTTCTTCTTTTTTTTTTTAAACGAAACTATCCGTTCCTTTTTTATTTTTCTATCTCCTTTCATTTTTCACTATATTTTTCCCATCGAAATTGTATAACAAGAATAACCAAACGTTAACAGAAGACAAAAACGCCTCAGTACGTTTTATTTTAAAAACAGATGATGGCCCAAAAGGTGGTTTCCGGTCTCATGGCCGATGTTAATCCTCGTGCTAATCTGCTCGAGCATGGCCCTAAATTCTCCTGCATCCATCAGCTACACTGATGCACTAGGGAGGGTTTTGCAACTGTCGCGCACGCCGCGCCTACACAGGTCAGTGTCAAGCTTTTAATGTATTACACACAGAATGTCTAAAGCTAGTAAATGAGGCATACACCGTTCACATAGTGTGGGGGTTGGAGCAGCAGCGTAATTATTTTGTTTGGCCACACGCTAGAAATGTGTCATGCTGAGCAACGTCGAGCAGAGTTGGTTCTTGTATGGGGGGGGGGGGGGGTGACCATTGACCGTTAATTTAATGTTCGTCATTTATAAGGCGCCTTAGCCTAAGGATCAAGGCGCTGGCCGATACAGGATCTAACTCAAACCGTCCGAGACGCCCACCCGCAGCCTTTGGCGCATGGTATGACGCCCAGACAACTGAGCACAATCCTGGGCAGCCAGGGATGGGGGAGAAGGACCAAGTGCATGCTGGGTGTGTTCTTGTTACCGGCACTCACCCGTCTAGGACATGAGCGTCAGGATTTTTAAAGTCCGTTATGATGGAATGTATGCGACACACAGACTAGACCTCGGTTTATACTCTCATCCGAAGGAGTAGGAAAACGGGAGTAAAGTGTCTTTCCCAGAGACACAACACAATGGCTCGGCCAGGGCTCGAACCCGGGACCTTCAGATCCTCAAGCCGAAGCACTACCATTAGACCACAGTGCCTCCCGTTGAGCGAGAGCCATGCAGGCTGTGGTTCCAAGCAAGCTGGTTGGCGAAATAATAATAATAATAATAATAATAATAATAATAATAATAATAATAATAATAATAATAATAATAATAATAATAATAATAATAATAATAATAAGCACTACCATTAGACCACAGTGCCTCCCGTTGAGCGAGAGCCATGCAGGCTGTGGTTCCAAGCAAGCTGGTTGGCGAAACAATAATAATAATACTAATAATAATAATAATAATAATAATAATAATAATAATAATAATAATAATAATAATAATAATAATAATAATAATAATAATAATCATAATAATAATCATAATCATAATCATAATCACAATCATAATAATCATAATTATAATAAATTAACCACCAAAAAAACAACAACATGAACCTGAATACCCAGGCTAGCGTCCACTACTCCTCTGGATGGGAGTATAAACCGAGGTCTAGTCTGTGCACTAAAGTAGGCGGCAGGGATAGCTCAGTGGTCAGAGCGCACGACTTGTGTGAGTGCGTCTTGGGCGACGTGGGTTCGAATCCTGACTTCAGCAAACTATTTTGGGATTGCTGGATATTACGGGCCAGCGCCTTGAGAAGCTCTCTGAGCTTGTAAGTGCGTTATATAAGAGAAATCTTTCTTTTCTTTCTTTTTTTTAGCACTCACGCATTAATTCCATCGCACGGACTTTAGAAGATCCTGACGCTCGTGTGCTTGACGGGTGAATGCGACCTGTACACGCGGCGCGGTGGCCGAGTGGTTAGAGCGTTGGCTTGCGGATCTGAAGGTCCCGAGTTCGAGCCCAGGTCTGGGGCATTGTGTTGTGTCCTTGGGAAAGACACTTTACTCCCGTTTCCTACTCCTTCGGATGAGAGTATAAACCGAGGTCTAGTATGTGTCGCATGCATTCCATCATAACGGACTTTAAAGATCCTGACGCTCATGTCCTAGACAGGTGAGTGCCGGTGACAAGAACACATCCAGCATGCACCTTGGGTAAAGCGCTTCACTTGGGGCTGCTGTACTTTCGAAAATGAAAGTGCCCGAATTTCACCTCGGTGATAATAAAGTTGTTAAAATAAAAATAAATAAAATACACTCGTACATCTTGTAATCCCTTTGTGTATTCGCTCCCAGCCCCTGCTCTTCCCAGATTGTTGCCCAGTGGTCTGTGCGTGAGACCAAACGACTAAGGCGGCAAGTGTGCGTCTCGGGCAACTGGAGTTAGAGCCTGTGTCTGCCTTTGCCTTGAGCAGATCTTGAGCTGGAAAAGCGCAATATGACAACGTTCAAATAAATAATGAAATAAATAAATTCAGAAATGAATACATTACAAAAATACGTACCTAAATACATAATGGTAAATAAATAAATAAATCCATAAATAAATGATAAACAAAAAGAACATATGCTTCAGCGGTGTGAACTACGCGGTTTGTTAAGATAGATTTTTGTTTAGACTGAATTGTTGAGATTAAGATTATTGTAGAGGTTTTGTCCTGCACTTAAGGTTAAGACCACAGGCAGAGGGCTGGAAGGGTGGAATCACGATTTCTATGACGTCAGTTGATGATGAACTATGCCATGATGTTTTGTGGGGATGGTTTGAGTGAGGGAGGAGGGCTGAGGAGGGGGATGGGAGGGAACGATGTCAAAGCTAGTGTGTATTGATGAGTGTGGGTGTGTTTGTGTGTGTGACTATGTACATAAATGAGTAGGTGTTTGTCTGTGTGTGCTTGTATGTCTTGTCTACCTCTATGTACGCAGGCCTATACTCGGTCTGTTGTATGTAAGCCTACGTACTCCGTCTGCCTGTATCTATGCATGTCTGAGTGCCTTTCTGTTTGTTTGTATGTCTGAATGTTCCATTGAAGGGCAATGTAAGCTTATGGTGTGTTTCAACCAAGCTGTTGTTTTCTCTTTAGCAAGTTCTTTGTGCTTAGCACTAAGCACGCACTTATACTTTGTCTTCCTAGTACTATTGGGCCACCTCTACTACTACCACTACTACTACCACTACTACTACCACTACTACTACCACTACTACTACTACCACTACTACTACTACTACTACTACCACTACTACTACTACTACTACTACTACCACCACTACTACTACTACTACTACTACTACCACTACTACTACTACTACTACTACTACTACTACTACTACTACTACTACTACTACTACCACTACTACTACCACTACTACTACTACTACTACTACTACCACCACTACTACTACCACTACTACTACTACTACCACTACTACTACTACCACTACTACTACTACCACTACTACTACTACCACTACTACTACTACCACTACTACTACTACCACTACTACTACTACCACTACTACTACCACTACTACTACTACTACTACTACTACCACCACTACTACTACCACTACTACTACTACTACTACTACTACGACTACTACCACTACTACTACCACTACTACTACTACTACTACTACCACCACTACTACTACAACTACTACTACCACTTCTACTACCACTATTACTACCACTACCACTACTACCACTACTACTACTACCACTACTACTACCACTACTACTACAACCACTACTACCACTATTACTACCACCACTACTACTACCACTACTGCTCCTTCTCCTACTACTACCACTACTACTACTACTAATACCACCACCACCACTACTACTACTACTAATACCACCACCACCACTACTACTACTACTAATACCACCACCACTACTACTACTACTAATACCACCACCACTATTACTACTACTAGCACTACTACTACCACCACCACTACATCTACTACCACCACCACCACCATTACTACTACCACCACTACTAACTACTACCACTACTACTACTATCACTACTGTTACTACTAACACTACTACTACTACTACTACTACTACTACCACATTGCAAAAAGGTGCCAGCTCATCCATTATCCATGGGCGTTTTGCTGTTTACAGACGTTTTTTTCTCTTAGCAGATGTGGTACGTAAGTGGGTCCACTCCCAAACACAGAATAATAATAAGCAATACTGAGAAGAAACGTAATTATTTAAAATGGTTTACCGTGTCCGTTTTCACGTGCAAATACACATCTAAGTTTTAAGTGGTACTAGTTTTAATAAAATTTGACCCACCCCCCAAAAAACTCACGATAATGAGCAATTTACGGAGCTGGAGGAACTTTGTTACTTCAAATGTTTACATTATTCATTTTGACGTCCTCTTTCGCGCCACCTCAGTATTTCGTCTCCTTTATTTGTAAGATAAATGCGCTTTCTCTGTAAAGACTTGGCAAAGGTAACCTCGCCCTTTGCTTGTTGAGTTCCCATATTGTCCTTTGTGTTTTCTACCAAATAAGCAAATTGAAAACATGGAATGATAGGCAACTATCTGAGCTAGGCTATTTGCAACACCCCTCTTCACCCCCAATCCCGACCCCCAACACACACACATACACCACACACACACACACACACACACACACACACAACGGATTTAGCACCAAAAAAATTACCTTAGCGACCTTGACCTTTGAAAAAGGCAAATACGTGACACGGGAAACTGCCACTAACCTTGGTAATGTTCCCATGAAGTTTGAATAAAACCGTTACTGAGATGTGGCGCGCAACGGACTGACCGGCCGACTGACCGACAGACGGACAGACGGACCGACGTTTGACTCGTTCCGACTCCCGACTATTTTAAAGTAAGCTTACTTTCAGATATGTGCTGTACTTAAATCAAATACCATCGCCTGACCTGATAAACTCTACTATTTTTTACTGTACACTTTCTTTCTGCAGTGAAAATCAAAATGCCGATAGCGTGTCAGATGCTCAACTTGCAAGATGGTGGTCAAACATGGACGTCAGCCGGAATATACTTCAAATGGCGGAAACCATGGAGATAGACGAAGACAGGCGGCAGCTGCTTGAATATGTGAAAACTCTCGTCGCGGAACATTCTGGGCTATTTCCGGAAAAGACATTGGCAGTTCCCCGTGCCAAAGATTCTCGCGCTTTCAGACGTCTCATGACACAAACCTACACAGATCTACTTACCGAAATCCACCAATATCAAAATACCAGGATGCAGAAGAAGACAAGACCCAATAACAAAGTTTGGTATGGTCGATGAGAAAACCCATGTAGTGGGCGATAGTCCAATCGCAAACCTGGAGATTTGTGTCAACGATTCTTTACATTTCTTCCAGGCAAGTGAGTCTAAACAAGTTTGGGCTTTGAAAAGTAAGTTCTCTCTTCTTCTTCTCCCAAAATATTGTTAAATGCCAATTATTGGTTTTGCTTAATCTCCTGCGAAGGTCACGAGGATGATGATCATGATGATGATAATGATGATGATGACGACGATAAGGATGATTATGATGATTATGATGATGATGATGATGATGATGATGATGATGATGATGATGATGATGATGATGATGATGATGATGATGATGATGATGATGATGATGATGATGATGATAAAAACTTCTAACTAGTCCACCTTTACTATGGCGTGTACAAACTGCACTGGTTGATGGTGTGCATAACTCGACGATTGATAAATAAAATTACATCCCCTGAGGAATACAAAAAATGACTCAAACCCCTTACTGAATGTATATTGGACAATTGTTAATTTCCAAACACGTTATTAATTCATTAATTCATTAATCTTATAATGCAGTGTTGGATGCCTTGGGCAAACCTCCGCCGGACATCCTAGGCTTGAATTTCCTGTGGCTTGGGGCCTATGACGAGTGTCGTGAGGTCACTGTGACGCCAACGATGACGTCAACAAATCGGGGGTTTTCTGGACAGTACTGCAACGCTGGGACTCCTGTGCCAGTAGAATCGGTAATGTGCAGTGTCAACTCTTTGTATTACATATAAGACATAGTTTCAAGATTTGTCTGTGTGTGTGTGTGCGTGTGTGTGTGTGTGGGTGTGTGTGTGTGAGTGGGTGAGAGCGTGTGTGTGTATGTGTGGGTGGGTGTGTAGTGAGGGAGTTAGGAGTAGGAGGTGGAGGGGGGGACAGGGGGGGGGGGCGGCTTGTGTTTTTATATTGATTCCTAGACATATTCATTGTATTTGTACGTAACTATTCCACATTCCAATTCAGTGATTTAGCGAGACTTGGCAGCCTCCATATATAAACAGAATACACATAGAAAAAGGAAATAACGTTGTGAAGTAATTTAATTATTTTGTTAAAATAAATTAAAAGTAATAGGCAGAGTAAAAGCGTAAGGTTTGAGATACAAGATGAAAAAAAAACAACCAAAGTTAACTCAGAAGGAAATCAATGAACTTGGTTAAAAAAAAAATTACAAAAAAAAAACTATTAGTATTACATACAGTTTCAAGATTTCAGGTGTGAAACATGTGAACGGGAGCATTCATTACCAGCGCCATTTGACTAGTCGTTATTATTCAGAGTATATCTTAAAGATTCTTATTCCACCACTGAGAACTATTTTCAGAAATAATTGTATCGCTTTAACAAATACTCACAGTTGCCACAGATGTATTGTCAGCACCACGTTGTAGCCTAGACCCTTTGATTGCGCCTCCTTGGCAGACCCTTTTAATGTTCACAGAGATATTGCCTACTGAAAAAAAAAAAAACAAGCTTACCACGTGCGCTCGCACACACACACACACACACACACACACACACACACACACACACACACACACACACACACACAGGGAGAATAAGCTGGAGAAGGAAGAGGAGGATAATGTAGATACTATTCCTCGATTGTAAAGATAAACGCCCTAGAAGGTTAAATGCCAAGTACATAATTACGACGATTGGGGCGTTTAGACTCGTCACCGGCATAGGCGCTCGCGTGTCCAGATACAAGCGCCTGTGTGTAAGACGATGCGTCTAAGAATGTAAACTGACGCCTCGGACAGTGTGAGTTAGATTCTGTATCGGTCATTACCTGGAGCAGCTCTTGAACTGGAAATCCCTCTAGTAGTTTAGGAGAAAATAGAATTAAAGAAAAAAAAAACCAAAAGTTATGACGTAACCATGATGACGTCACACGATATACGTACTTTTGGGATTCCTGGTAAGGTTGATTATTTTGCAACTAAATACCAAGTTTCAAAGAAATCCGTACATTAGTTTCAGAGAAAAATGGGCAAAATAAAGAACTATAGGAAAAATAAAAATATTACGTCACCACAATGACGTCACTCGATATACATAAGTTTTGAATAAGGCTCAGCGAATTTGTACACTCTCATTACATACAAAGTTTTAAGGAGATGTAAAATATTTTTTTTTTTAAAAAGGTGACGTCAACATGATAACCTCACTCGATTTGCATAATTTTGGTTTAACCTTGAGGCATAGGTAAAGTCTAAGTATATGCAAAACTTGAACCAAAATCCAACCAGTACTTTGAGATAAAAATGGATGACGTCACACCAGGCATCTATACGCTCTAATTACATAGAAAGTTAAAAAAAATATATATATTAAAAAAAAAATGTATTGTATTTTAAAAATGACGTCACGGTGAGTACGTTATTCGATTTGCATAAGTTTGGTTTTACAGGTAAAGTCGAAGTACATAGCAAATTTGAACTAAACCCCTCCAGTTGTTTGGGAGAAAATAAGATTAGAAATAAAAACACAACAAATTATGACTTCACCATAACGACGTCATCCGATATGCATTTAGAAAAAAAGGTTTTCTAGTAGGGTTCACTATTTCCTAACTAAATATCAAAGTTTCAAAGAAATTCGTCCATTAGTTTCAGAGAAAAGTGTGCAAATATAACCTCAGGACGGACGCCGGTGGGAAGGACAAAGCCGAAATCAATAGCTCCCGAGCTGAGCTTAAAGCTCGGGAACTAACAACTCGGTGTCCCATTCAACATTCTTGTATGAAATTTGAAACAACCTATCCTCAAATAGGAACACTTCCGAATGGGCTGGTTACCCCGTAATTTACGCTCCCAGGTCAAGTCCAGTCAAGAAACTGTATTCCGTGAGATACCCCCGTTGGGGTACCGGGGGTTTTAGTATAAATAGTATCCCCACTTTCTGGAAATTTAGTGCTTTAAATTCCCACTGTCGCTGTCTTTCTCATTTGCTCTTTCTCATTCCTGCTCTTTTCTATCAATCTGCTATACTATCGTCTTCTTCGCTAGACCAGTCTCCTACCTTTTTTCTTGAAAACTCTTTAGGGACAAGACTCCTTGTTTGTGTATGAGGTCTGTTGGATCAGCTTGGGAATATTGGACCCTTTCTGCCAGGTGGTCACTAGGGCTTCCTATGATGTTATTATTTAGCAATGTAGGCATTTTATATGTATGTGTTTTGTTGATAATTTATAATGATGTTTGTATTCTATTTTGTTTTTGTAAACGGGGGTTCGATAAGTTGGGGTGAAGCCTCAGCCGTCCCCTGCGTGGGATGTCTTTATTGTAAAGTGACTGGCTGGTGGAGAGCTATCAGTTTTACCACTAGGGTTGTTTCAGCAGATCTTTTATGCGGATCGGGGGTTGTCCGGTCCTGATTTGGCTCGGAAGAGTACGCTGGACCTAAAGCAACAATAATGTAATGTAATGTAATTCCGTGAGATCTCTAGGAGCACATAGAAATAATGACAAAAAGATCGACACTAAATCACGCATTTAAAACAAGCAATCGTGCAATCATAGCAGCTGAAGTACACTTTTAACAAATCCAAATTTTGCACCCTAATAACCTGCAGCCATACAACACAAAGCCAACTTAGGCTGACTACTCGCCACTTGTTTATAAAGTGCATTCAGCTTGACAAAACAGCCTCATTCAAATCCACATAAAACCTATCTGACTGGACTGTCTTAGCTGGGAAGGTTCATGGAAGGTTCTGGGAGGTTCACGAAAATACGAGCATATGCAGTAGTTTGCCGGATCAAATCACCTTGCCTTTCTTTTACGGACGTATATTTTCGAAAATACACACCTGGATTTTTTTCTTAATTAGCAGAGAGAGCAGCAGTGACGTAATAAGGGAAGTGACCCAGTCAATTGCACAACTAATGTTCAATTCCGTCTGCTTGTTGAAATATTGAAGTCATAAGTACCGTAAGCTAGGACCCAAAGTGGAGATTCAAAAACAGAGTTAAAGTTTTGGATTCAAGTGGACCTTTAACAACACAATGACGCAAATGATGATGCTCACATTTGAGCACAAACTGAGGAGAGAGAGAGAGAGAGAGAGAGAGAGAGAGAGAGAGAGAGAGAGAGAGAGAGAGAGAGAGAGAGAGAGAGACACTGTGAAATGAACTATGAACAAAGTTTAGTTCTTAATTACTACAACACTTACAAAGCAAGTGTACCACGTAGCATCACTAAAATCAGTTTGTGGGTCCGGATTCGCACGTGAAGACAGTTACTTAAGCAATGTCTTCAAGGTACCACGGACGCATTATTAGTTCAAAAGACGATATAAATTGTATTAGGTTGCATATTGCCATGTTTGAGACTCGTTCAACACCATTACGTATGATAGAAACAATGTCTTCAAGGCATTCTACACACTACCTCTTGTCTAGTTACATCAGTGCATTAAATAAGACACCCCAAAGTTGCGATTGTTGATTACTAAAAGAAAAGTGATATGCAGCCCTGAAAATGAAAAAAGGTCCCAACTAAGCTAGGTCGCCAATTTTTAAAACTTTTACTAGCCAAAACAAAAATTATACTAGCCAACAAAAAAAAAAAAAGTTCTTACGCACTTGCATATGGCGAACCTACAGTTTTTATTTAGTCGCCAATTTTTTTTTTTCACTAGCCATGGCGACTAAATTATACGACTGATGCTTTACATTCTAATACTTCTGTCTAAAATTGTTTTCTAATGGACACAAAATATGATCCTCGTTTTGTTCTACTCTGCAAAGCTCACACATTTTATCGTTTGTGTGATTGCCAAAATGTTTTCCTAAAAAAACAAACGGATGCACCAAGCCTCAACTTGACCAAACAATCACCAAAACATCAATTATTTATGTATTCAAAATATCTTTCACTTTTAAATGTGTCTTTAAATAATGTATAATCTCTAAATATCTTTTTATATGCAACAGAGCAATTCCATTCTTATAGATAGATAGCTTTCATTTTCTGTTTGACTAATGAAACCAATGATTTTTCACACCCTATACTTTATTGTTGCCAAGCGTAATCAAAGCCTAATGAAAATACAGTGTCCTTTACGTGGGTCACCCGGCATTGTTTACCACTGTCATCCAAACTTAACTTCGTAGCAGGGCCTAAAGCAATAATCATGTAATGTAATGTAATGTAACTTCGTAGCATTAGATAGGCTTGTTTTGGAAGTCTAAACCCATCAAGAGTCAAAAGTTTCAACCAGTATTTTATACATTTAACAGCGCTGTTGACCTACAATGGGTATCGACCCGTTTCCCCGTATACAAATTTGTTCGAGACTCTTAAGGGTACAGTCAAAAATCTTTTACGAGCAAGAGTGTGAACGTTTTCAACAGTTTCAGTCCTATGAAGGTCCCACATTTCTGCAGCACAGAGTACAACAAGTTGAACTTGAGTGTTAAACATTTTAAAGAAACAATGTTTTGAAATATCGCTCAGTTTGTTGACATATCTAACACAATCGATGCATGCATGTCTCCCCTTCACCTCAACACCTCAAGCGCACCTACACCTCTGTTTTAGACTCATCTTTGTTGTGAAAACAAAACCCAAATTGTTGTATACATTCACTACTTCCAACAGTTTCTGACCCAGATACCATTTTTCATTCCCCCCCACCCCACCCCCACCCCCCACCGCCCCAAACCCACCATTACGAAAAACTCTGTTTTTTGTTTTATCGATATTTATATTCAAGTGTAGATTAAGCGCTATGTCATCTGCAAGAGAGAGAGAGAGAGAGAGAGAGAGAGAGAGAGAGAGAGAGAGAGAGAGAGAGCGAGAGAGAGAGAGAGAGAGAGAGAGATTATGTGTGTTTGTGCGTTTTTGTTGTGCGCGTGAGTGTGTTTGTGCGTGCGTGTGTGTGTGTACAAGTTTAAATGCCTTTTAAAATAGTAATTTTGTTGTTAAACTTGTACATACGTCCTCTTCCCCAGGTACACCCAGCGATATCAAGGTGTTGTATCCTCTTTGACTTCAATGCTGTATAGATTTAATAAAGATATACATGTACTGCTAATAAACTTATGTAAATGTTGCAATTTGTCCGATTGTTTTGGATTTTGTTGTTGTTGTTGTTGTTGCTGTTGTTGTGTTACATGGTGGCGGATGAATAAACCACATAATGCCTTGACTTGTGCACGCAGTCGTTATTTCGCTTGCTAGCAAACACCACCACCACCACCACCAACAACAAAAAGGTCGCCCAGTATTGTCGAAGCGTCAGGTGATTCAATTCAGTCCAGCAAATCTTTGTGACGTCTTACAAGGAATGATGACAGGCGTTAAGCCATTGCTCCAATACCTTAAAGACATTCAGACGTGAAAAACACACGATATAAAATGTAGAAATGCTTGGCCACATAACACATTAAAATCTAACGCGAGCATTTCTTCTTATACACACGATTCGTTTAACATTTTAAAACTAACATTATGTAACACAAAAGAGCAACACGTGTACACATAAATATTACAGTATAAAATTTGCGACATAAACAAAAGTACATCTAACACGCATCTCCTTCACACACACACAACCGCTGGCAAACCAATATCTCAATCAGCATCATTGATCAGGGTCACTGCAGTCGGAATGAAACTTGAACGGAAAGCAAACTTGTTTTTTCCAACCTAGTTCCAGTCATTTGCCCAAAAAGGCAATCACCGAAGTCGAACGAAGCTCTCCGATGTGTTACGAAATGATGCTTGCATGACTACGACTAGTTGACATTAAAATTGATCGCTGTTGCTTCTAATTCTGTTCGATGTACACAGATTAGCATTTCGCAACGTATACTTTGTTATTATCGACCATATTTAATAGTTGCGTTCCTTGATTTGCATTTTGTTAGTTCTCAGCAGTTGGCTAATAATAACATTCCCCATTTCCTGCCTAGAACCAAGTAGACACTGTTATACAGTATACATAGGCTTAATCTACATTATAGAATTATTATAAGTCAATCTTCGCGCAGCGAAGAAGCTCACTAGCTGAATATAATTATTAGACCTGTATTGTTTGTTTTATACGTAAATAAATGTATAAACTATATCTATTCTAATTAATAATATTTAGGTCTATACTTTATAATATTTGAATCTTTAAATTTCCGGTGAAGAACGAGTAGGCTAAGCGAATTTTTTTTTATAACTCGAGATCAGAGTTAAATTAATAGTTAGTTAGTTATTCATTGCTTACAGGGTCCAGCGGACTGCAAAGAGCCGAATCAGGACCACAAAATCAAGACAACTCGAGATCAGAGTTAAATTAATAGCTAATTAGTTATTCATTGCTTACAGGGTCCAGCGGACTGCAAAGAGCCGAATCAGGACCACTAAATCAAGACCTCAACTTCGCTAGTAGTAGTAGTAGTAGTAGTAGTAGTATAGTTATTTAGTTTAATCTGTAATTTATTTATTTATTTATTTATTTATTTATTATTATTATTATTATTATTATTATTATTATTATTATTATTATTATTATTATTATTATTATTATTATTATTATTCCTACTTTTAAAAAAAGGAATAGTGTGCTGCTGTGCGTGCTCAATGGTGTAAATATTGTCAGTGACGTTTTGTTTGTTTTTGCTGAAGTTGGGTGTTACCCGAAATATTCAGATGGTGTTACTGGTTATTTTTTCTTATAGATTTACCAAAGTTTTCAGATGAATTATGGAAATTTCCGCCTGCCACGCAACATTTTTTTTAATACGTGTTTCTCATTAAAATACATATCATTGAAATACATATAACAAATTTACTGTATCAGTTAAAAAGAATAATATTATTTAAATAAACAATTGCTTTGGTGCTTGCAATACAAATGTGACGGTTTTTTTTTTAGACCATTATAAACTTGCTTTGCCTTGTGCTGAAGGGACATCAACGTATCCATAGCGCTTTGAAGTTTTGTCATGGTTTTATTGTTGATATAGATGTGAAATCGTTGTATGTGTGCATTATGTGTTATGTATTACTTTTTCTCTTTATTACTAATTGTGTCAGTATATTAATCATCATACATGTAAAATAATAATAATACTAACTGCTTCGAAATGCGAATCTCGACTTGACTTAGAGCTTGAAGCTGTGCAGATCGAAATAGAATTAGATCTGGAAGCAACAGCGGCTATTTTTTATGCACGGATGTTTCACCACAGGCTCTGAAGTCTTTTCTTTCGTCTTTGTAAACTCGTGGGCCTCCTACATACGTACGTAGTATAGAGGCCTACGAAAGACGAGACTTCCCAGCCTGTGGTTTCACGTAGTCCTGCCAGCATTCGTTCGTAAAACATCGGATAGCTTCTCTCGACTCGGAGAGCTTCGTTCGACTTCGGTAATTGCTTTTTACGGCGAATGACTGGAACTAGGTTGGAAAAAACAAGTTCGCGAACGGAAACGAACAGTACGGCACTTTAAACTACGAAAACGCCTTCCGGAAGGCAGAGTATCAAACACTGCTGCCGGTCCTGATTTGGCTCGGAAGAGTCCGCTGGACCTAAAGCAATAATCATGTAGTAATGTAAACACAGCTGACAGAGGATGGGTACGATCGCCTTTGATGCTGATGGCCTTGCTTATGGCCCTTTTCTGGAAAGGTTCATACATGGAAATCTGATAATAATGTTTTTGCAAACATTGGTTACACGATTTAATGATTTTCTGATTTTTACGTTCTGGGACTGATGCCGGCAAATAAATGAAAATGTAAGTACCGACTTAATGTAGGCACAGTAGAGCTGGTATATAACATAATCATTTTCTGCCTGCATTTCTTGAATATCATTTCAGCATTGGCTGAAAAAGGTACAGTTACTATCAATCATAGTGCCGAGATATTTGTATTGTTCAACAATCTCTAAGACCTAACTTTTGATTTGAATAAGGCACCACATCCACCCTCTCTCTTATACAGTCAACCAACGTCTCTTTCGTTTTACCGACATCGAGCCCAAGGTGGTTGTTATCGCACTAGGTGACGAAGGCATCCACTTCCCGCTCAAAGCTTGCGGCCGAGTCAGAGATGTCTACGATTGCGGCATCGTCCGAAAACCGGATGGAGCTTCTGCAGTCATTGGTGTAGAGAATGAAGATAAACGGGGAGGTAACTGCGCCCTGGGGCGTTCCTGTTTTGAAAGTCTTAGTGGAAGAACGCAGGCTGCAGAAGAAGGAGAAGACGATGGCTAACTTCAAGTGGGCGCCTCGGGCGGCTTGAGTTAGATCCTCTGTGGGCCAGCGCCTTAAGCAGCCATTGAGCTGTATAAGCGCTCTATACAAGAACAATGAAGTGAAGAAAGAAAGATAGTGAATAACACTGGGGAAAATAACAAGAGAAATAACATTTAGGTAGTGAACAGCCCGACGCTTTGAACTTGTTGCTATTAATTCTCTCTCTCTCTCTCTCTCTCTCTCTCTCTCTCTCTCTCTCTCTCTCTCTCTCTCTCTCTCTCTCTCTCTCTCTCTCTCCCAGTGTTCTGATTAGTCTTATACCCATCCATTTTAAATTGCTTTTAAATAATGTGTTGTCCCCTGGTCTACCAGCCACACACCAGTGGTCCAGGTTGGAAATTTGTTGGGTGCGTCCCTGCTAAGTTTGTCTGAAAATCAAGCAGATACTTCTTACTAAGCGAAATCTAATTGCTCGACGTCACATAAGTGATCTTTGATCGATCGCTATTACAAAAGCCCTCATGTGCAGCGTCGCATATCTTGTATAAAAGGAGAGTATGCAACACAGGAGCCCGGGCATCTGTCTATTTTCAAACCCATTTAATTTGTGTAAAATTGTAAATACACTACTACTACTACTACTACTACTACTACTACTACTACTACTACTACTACTACTACTACTACTACTACTACTACTAAATCACGTTCATAATGATCATTGGATAGTAATAGGCCAAGGGCACCTAAAGGCTATCTTGCAAAAACGCTGTCTAGAAACTGTGTCCAAAAACAAATGTTTCCTAATTATTCTAGGAAGATATCTAAGAACTAGTGGTTTTGCACCCTGGCAAGTCAGGGTACACAGGTTGCTGTTTAAAATGTAGACAGAGAGACAACTGTTGTCTGCGAGTTTCATTTGGACGATTTTGCCTTGGCTTCTAAAAGTATCTTCATTTATTATTTTATTTAGAAGCACACTGAAACAGTGTAGCACACATAACTGAGCATTAAACATTAAAAATGCATTGAAATGATTGCAATAGTTTACTTGCAGTGGTCGAATGATGAAGCACTGCAAAACAGAGTAGATTAAAAGGTACATGTTGATGTTCGACTCGAGCAATGCATTAAACTATTTTAATTTAAAATGATAATTGCAATGTACTGCAGAACAGAGTCAAACATTAGAAATGCACTGAAATGATTGCAATAGTTTACTTGCAGGGGTCGATTGATGAAGCACTGCAAAACAGAGTAGATTAAAAGGTACATGTTGATGTTCGACTCGAACAATGCATTGAACTATTTTAATTTAAAATGATAATTGCAATGTACTGCAGAACAGAGTATAGGTGCATGTTTGAGAAATGCACTAAAATATTTTATTTTAATTTAGTATTTATGTTAGGCAACGTATTTTTAAAGGTCATACCTTTATTTTAAAATATTAGGCATGATATTTATTGCAATGTACTTACACTTACAGCCGACGCTGTTGTCAAATGTCGTCTGCAAAGTTATATGTGACGTCACGTTTGGCGCTTGAATGGGATTATTGCAAGATTGTTTGCGAATGAATTTTTGTGCGCATATAAGTATGCATGAAAAAGAAAGTGAACAGGTAACCTTCAGCTGTAAGATTGGTGACATGAGTGCAAAAGTGTTTTGAATGGAAATAAAACAAAATTTGCGGTATTACGGAATGGCACATTCTTGACACGGGTTGAATCGGAAGCGTGCGGAATGAGGCTATTGCAGTTTGTGGACATTTTGTTTATTTATTTATCTCAGAAACGGTTAAACGTTCGGTAAGGAAATGTCGGCTATAACGATTTCGCGGGTTTTGAGTGCACAGCAGGCCGATCCGCAGCGCCCAGCACCTGCCCAGATCAGCGTCCATACCGGACAAACTTTACAGTAGAGGTGAAGAAGGACTTCCGGCTAAGCAATTTATATATATAGATGCTGGTATGGTTTTGTATTAAAAATAGTTAGTCGTATAGAAATTACAGCCCTATTAATTTAGTGTTTTTTTTTACGCTCGATGACGTCATTGTTAGACAGTGGTTTCTTCCCTTTAGCTTGCTCTTCTGTGAAGAAAATTACATTTGACCCCGTTTCGAAGTCAACAAAATGTGTTCATTCCACTGCGTTCCAGGCGCAGAAAATGAAGAAATCTTCAGTTTTTCGCAGAAGAGGTGGACCACTGCGTTACAGTTTAGTAAAACAAAAAAGGTCAAACTTGACGGCAGTGAACGTGAAAGGGCAGAACGTTTACTTCAGAGGCCAGAACTGAGCGCAGACGAGGGATACCATGTGACCAAGCAGAGAAACGGGCTGCTAAAGGCATTCTTGTGCGGAAAAATTCCCCAGTAAAAACAAAATGGTTGAGAAGTAGAGCAGGTTCATCAAATGTTCTGCCAGCTGTGTGCATCATTTGCAGGAAAATTAAATGGACGAAATGTACAGGCAGCGGGTCAAGAACACGCGAAACATTAGTGCAGGTAAGCATTTCTGTCTTCGGATTATATAATTGTTTTCAAAATGTCTTAAATGGCACTTGTAGCATATACCGTCAGATTGATTCCGTCAGTTTTTGAATGCCAGTAGTAATAATTAAAAGGAGCACATGGTTAGCTTGCAAAACCAGGTAATAACCACTAACCAGGTTAAATCTAACTTCAGTGACAGCACATCTTGACAGACCAAAGCTGTCGAAAAGTGCTTTCTTAAATATTTTGTTGATTGCTAGGTTGTAATAATACCCTCCCCATGTGACCCACAAGTTGCTTTCTTCTCTACATCCCGATCCGGAGATCCTGATGCCAGCATTGTGATAGATCCTGCCAACATCAGCAGCAGCAGTGACAGCGATTCTGGCTCAGACTCTGAGGAGGGTCCTTCTACTGATGATGAAGTAGCAGAAATGGATGACATGTCAGGGAGGTTTGGGATTAATGATTTACAGGAACTCAGAGATGTTTTCATGGCTTCTCTTGCTGTGAGAAATGTTGTGAAACAAGCACCATCCTTTCAGCTCTGAACCTGGCCTCCCCCTGCAGAGGAAATGTCAGAAACAACACTTTTAAAACTTGTCCCTCCAATGCTCTTTAACATGCTGGCGTGGATTTGTGGAATTTCGAGTGAACCTTTGGTGGAGCAGGTAGCCGTAGAACCTGAGGCCAGGAGGCGTCTTTTAGCCATTGCCCAAGATATCATGTTTTTAGCAAAGCCCTTGTAAACACCCCCTAAGCATCTGATGCTCGGGATGGCAGTCACGCATATCACTGGCTCTAAAAGGCTCATAGACATTTTGAATGGGTTGGGCCATTCCGCCTCACATTCAACAGTGCAGCGTATGGAAACTGACATGGCTGAAATGCAGCTGCTTCAGCCAGTGCCAACAACACTATGTAAAGACACTTACATCACTCTTGTATGGGATAACATCGATTTTGTTGAAGAGACTTCAAGTGGTAACTATACAACACATTGTGTAAATGGCATTGCCATCCAGACCCCTGCACAAGAGCAAGAAAATGATGTTAGGCCTCTGACGGTATGATTTATTACAATAAGGCCAAGGCTGCAAGCATAGTCACTCCGTGATGGTGAATTTGTCGTTTTAAAATAATTTATATACGCGCATGCACACCCCCACAGATGCACAGATTGACACACAGCGTGCGCACAAATTCACTCATGCACCGTTGCCTTTCCCCTTTGTAGCCAAGCAAAAACCTCAGAAGAGAAGGGAAGAGAGAGAGAGACAGACAGACAGACAGGCAGACAGACAGAGACAGAGAGATAGACTAGAGAGAGAGAATGGGGTTGGGGGGGAGGGGAGTAGGGAGGGAAGCGAAATATAGACGGACAGACAGAGCAATACAGTTGAAATGTATAAGTGGCTTAATCCTATTCACAATCAGTATTTTGAGTGACCTGGGAATGTGAAAATAATTGCCATTGTATGAACAGCTTTATTTCTTAAATGGCATGAACAATGTCCAGTAATATTCAGGACTAACAAGCATAGCTTATATGCCATTCAAACTGATCTAACGGTATGTGAAATAGTTTTACATGTTACAACAAGGGAGGTAATTAAATGAAATATATATTTTTTCAATACTATTTAAGTGTTTTGTGTGTGTGTGTGTGTGTGTGGGTGTGTGTGTGCACGTGTATTTATGTCAAAGTGGGGACTCGACTGTGTTGATTTAGTCATAAATGGGGTCTTTTGCTAGGACCCCACTTTTTTTCAGGGCCCCACTTTTTCAAAGTGCTCGCAAGTGCTCTTTAAGTGCATGCAAGTGCAGTTGTAGTGCATGGAAGTGCAGTTGTAGTGCATGTGTACTTAAAGTTCACTTCGCGAAGTGCAGTTGTAGTGCATGTGCACTTAAAGTACACTTGGCCAAGTGTAGTTGTAGTGCATGTGCACTACAACTACACCAGGTCAAGTGTAGTTGTAGTGCACATGCACTACAAGTACACTTGACCTGGTGTAGTTGTAGTGCATCTTCCACACGGGTAGGATAAGGAACTTTCCTCGACGATTAGGGTAAGGCAGTGCCTCGACGATTAGGGTAAGGCAGTGCCTCGAAAAGGGTTAGGGTCAGGGCTAGTTGCAGCGCTGCAACTAGCCCTGACCCTAACCCTTTTTCGAGGCACTGCCTTACCCTAATCGTCGAGGCACTGCCTTACCCTAATCGTCGAGGCACTGCCTTACCCTAATCGTCGAGGAAAGTTCCTTATCCTAGCTGTGTTTTTGAACAAACTTGACCTACTTCGTCCCTAATAGGCGAGGAATTAGGTCAAACTTTTTGCGAAAAAGGTGCTTTTTTGAACAAACTTGACCTACTTCGTCTCTTAGGAGAGAGGAATTAGGTCAAACTTCTGGCAAAAAGGTGTCTTTTTTGAAGAAATTTGCCTCTTAGGCGGCGAATTAGGTCAAAGGACCCCATTTAAACATGAATACACGAATGTGTGTGTGTGTGTGTGTGTGTGTATGTTGTATTCTCTTTTTCATGAAATAATGATAACTAGTCATAAACAATTGCTTTTTATGCAGTTTGGTCACACTGACAGGTAGTATCTTGGTTCAGTTTTATTGATCAAAACATTAAGAAATAGCGACATTAAAATATCCGCTGTAGACACAAGAGCAAGAAATTTTAATTCAAAACTTCACAGTAAGTAGTTTAGACCTATCAGATCACCAACATGCAATTTTTTTTGGCCACAATAGGTAGACCACGTTCTTTTTTTCTAGGCCTGTAGTGCCCCTGGACTATAATTACCTGCTTCGGTTTAAGCATGAAGTATCAACTTCGTCGGTTGGGAATGACAATTATGCTTTGCGACAGAGTACGTTCCCTTCAATAGGCCTATTTATGTCTCGGCGACTGTAATATTTGCGTCACACTTCTTGCATTATACATCCGTCCAGTGACCATAATAAACACAAAGTGGTGAGGTGACAATTTCACAGAAATTGAACGGGTTTGAAAGAAGATTGCAAATATTTATTACTTGGGGTGTTTGCATGAATCACTGTGGAATCGATTGAAATATTCTAGTTCGTTCATATAGATTTGAAAAGAAAACAAACTCCAAACCGATGAACCGTGATTTTCGCTGAGAGGACTTTTGCTCCTTGTATTATTAGTAGACTCTATTCCACTCACATCCCGCTCCCCACGACAACCCCGACCTACCCCATTCAAGATCCTCTGGATCAGAGACCATTGTGTAGGACCGCTCCCGACGTCAGATCGCCGATCTCTGAAGCGTGAAGATATCAAGCATTGATATGTAGAACAGTTAAAACACTGCGTCGCTGAAAACAGACACTGGGTTCATTGTAGATTTTGGTGACACAACCCCGGAGCGTATAGGCGACTACTGGTCACATTATTCTGACACCAGCGAACCAGTTAATTCCGCCAAGGACGGTCCCAAGCCCGGCTGCAAAAGGAGGAGGGTTGGGCGTGGGGTTAGCACCCCCACCCCGCAAAAAAAGACCACGCTACAGAAACGCTTAAACAGAAGAAAGAGAAAACTTTATCCTGGGAGAGGAAGGTACTTCATCACGAAGACCTATGACGCGTTGTGGTGAAAGCCGAGAGGAAGCCACAGAGCCGACTATCCTTCTGTCAACCAGGAGAACCACCATCGGCACATTGAATGTTCGGACCATGTACGAATCAGGAAAGACGGCACAGGTAGCAGCTGAGATGAGGAATAATGACCTGACCGTGTTAGGCATCAGCGAGACACGATGGACCCAAGCTGGACAAAGGCGACTGATGACAGGAGAACTATTGCTGTACTCCGGGCACGAAGAAAACGATGCACCCCACACGCAGGGAGTAGGCTTCATGTTGTCCAATCAGGCACAGAGGGCACTTATAGGATGGGAGGCCCATGGCCCCAGGATCATAACAGCATCCTTCCGTACCAAGATGAGGAAGATCAAGATGAACCTTGTCCAGTGCTATGCTCCACCGAACGACAGTGAAGAGGATGTTAAAGACCATTTCTACAGCAGACTACAGAAGATCCTTGAGACCTACCCAGACAAGGACATCACCATCCTCATGGGAGATGTCAATGCCAAGATTGGGTCTGACAACACCGGATACGAACCAGTTATGGGCACCCACGCCTTAGGAGTAATGAATGAGAATGGAGAGAGATTTGCGGACCTGTGTGCACTCAACAATCTGGTCATCGGAGGCAGCATCTTTCCTCACAAGCGGATCCACAAGAGTACATGGGTATCTCCAGACAACACGAGAGAACTAGATCGACCACATCTGCATTAGCAAGAAATTCCGAAGATCCCTGCAAGATGTTAGAGTGAGAAGAGGAGCAGACGTGGCGTCCGACCATCACTTGGTGGTGGCGAAACTGAAGCTGAAGTTGAAGAGGGCCCAGTTAAATTCGTCAGGCAGAAGAATGAAGTACAACATCAGCCTTCTGAAAGATCCAAAGACAAAAGAACAGTTTAGTCTGGCGCTAAGGAACAGGTTTGAAGTGCTTCAAGAATTATTTGAAGAAGAAGAAGACAGTGTACTCAACAGGTGGCAGAAAGTGAAAGAGACACTAAGATCGTCATGCCAAGAAGTAGTGGGGCCAAAGAAACATCAACAGAAAGAGTGGATTACAGCAGAGACCTTGGTCAAGATAGAAGAAAGAAAGAAGAGGAAGGCAACAGTCAACAACAGCAGAACCAGAGCAGCTAAGGCCAAGGACCAAGAAGACTACACAGGAGCCCATAGAGAAGTAAAAAGAAGCATAAAAAAGATAAGAAGGCCTACGTGGAGGGACTGGCAGCTGAAGCGGAACAGGCAGCGTACATCGGCAATATGAAACAGTTGTACGACACCACTAAGCGACTCTCCGGAAAGTTCAGCAAACCAGAGAGACCTGTTAAGGACAAGCAGGGAAACACCATGAACAGTCTAGACCAGCAGTTGAACAGATGGCCTGAACACTTTGATCAACTTCTGAATAGACCAGCACCAACAAATTCCCCAGTCATTGAACCAGCCAATGTGGATCTTCCAATCAACTGTGAGAAACCGACCAGGGAAGAGATCAAGAAGGCCATCACCATGATGAAGAGCGGAAAGGCCGCTGGACCAGACGACATCCCAGCAGAGGCGCTAAAGGCGGACTTGGAAGCATCAGTGGAGATGCTGTACCCACTCTTTGAGAGGATCTGGGAGGAAGAAGATGTTCCGGCAGACTGGAAGGAAGGTTACCTGATCAAGCTTCCCAAGAAAGGTGACCTCAGCAACTGTAACAACTACAGGGGCATCACACTTCTATCCGTGCCTTGAAAGGTCTTCAACCGGGTCCTTTTGGAGAGGATGAAGGATACTGTCGACCCACAGTTACGAAACGAGCAGGCAGGCTTCCGACAAAATAGATCCTGCACGGACCAGATTGCAACGCTCCGCATCATAGTGGAGCAGTCCCTGGAATGGAACTCGCTGTTGTATATCAACTTCGTCGACTATGAGAAGGCATTTGACAGCGTGGATCGAGATACCCTCTGGAAGCTCCTTCGACACTACGGCATCCCGGCCAAGATGGTCAATCTGATCAGGAACTCCTATGACGGCATGTCCTGCAGAGTTATCCATGGCGGACAGCTCACAGACAACTTCCAGGTGAAAACCGGAGTCCGACAAGGGTGCTTGTTGTCACCTTTCCTCTTCCTCATCGCCATAGATTGGGTTATGAAGACGTCCACTAGGGAAAGTAGGAACGGAATCCAATGGACTCTGTGGAACCAGCTCGAGGACCTGGTCTTCGCTGACGACCTTGCTCTTCTTTCCCATAACCAACAGCAGATGCAAGAGAAGACAAATGCAGTGGCGGCCACAAAGACAAGAGCAAGATCCTGAAGATCAACTCCATCAGTACCGAACCAGTCATCTTGAATGGAAGTCCCTTGGAAGAAGTGCAGCCCTTCACCTACCTGGGTAGCATCATTGATCAGCAGGGCGGCACAGATGCGGATGTCAAGGCTAGGATCGGCAAAGCAAGAGCTGTCTTCATTCAGCTCAAGAACATCTGAACATCTGGACCTCCAGAGAACTGTCTTTGGCCACCAAGATACGGGTATTCAACTCCAATGTGAAGTCAGTCTTAATGTATGGAGCAGAGACATGGAGGACAACCAAGACCACCTTCAAAAAAGTCCAGTCCTTCATCAACAGTTGCCTCAGAAGGATTCTCCAGATCCGCTGGCACGACACCATCAGCAACGCCAACCTTTGGGAAAGGACCCGCCAACTCCCTGCTGAAGATGAAATCAGGAAAAGGAGATGGCGCTGGATAGGGCATACCCTACGCAAACCAGCGACGAACGTCACCCGGCAGGCGCTGAAGTGGAACCCCCAGGGAAAGCGAAAGAGAGGCCGTCCAAGGAACACCTGGCGACGCGACCTCGAGACCGACACCACCAAGATGGGCTACACCTGGAGTCAGTTAGAAAGAATGGCACAGGACAGAGGACTCTGGAGAGCTGTTGTTGGCGGCCCATACCCTGGCAGGGGTGAAGGGCATTAAGTAAGTAAGTAAGCGAACCAGTTGATGGTAGAGGGAAAATAATATGGGCGGCCGTGCGTTGGCCAATCCGGTGTGACGTCCTCAAAGTTCCTAGTATCTTAGTGTGGCTGGGAGCGACTGGGAGCATTCTGATTGGTCGACGCATTACAAAATTCGGCGCATGCGCACAGTGCTATCGTAGTCTTAGTAAGGATTAGGGTTAGGGTTAGGGTGAGAGTTAGGGTAAGGGTTTAGAGTTAGGGTTAGGGTTTAGGGTTAGGGTTACGACGCCTAAGAACATCGTGAAAAAGCCGGCCCGACATGACCTGGCGCATGCGCAAAGGCGCCCGGATAAAGTAAGGTACCCGAAACTTTGAGGATGTGACACCGGGATTGGAATGTAGTGTGCCCAAGTGGGAGAGAGTTCCACACAGCAGCTCCGACACGGTAGGCTAGTTTTATATAAATCAATGCGAGGTAGGGGTCAAAGATGATTTCGCTGAGCTGGCTCTAGAACCGTTACCGAACTACTTTTATTTCTACAGCAGTCAGCCTCCTAACCGACTACTCAACCAACTGCAACGTCTCCAACTACAGTGCTGCTCTAAATGCTCAGCCGTATACTTACTTATATAATTATGTGTTGGCGCACCCCTTGGGGTCATGAGCAATCTTGCCACTGTAGATTGTTCTAACCTATAAAGGGAAAAGTGAAAGCCCCAGTTGGAAACCTGTCTTGCCTTTGTAGGCATGACTGATTCACTGCGGCAACAGTACCCCGTTGGAGTGCCGGGGGTTTCCTTTGTATTTATTTCAATCATAGTCAAAAGGCAAGCATACCATAGCACAAATAAGGTCCGGGAGACAGAGAGAGAGAGAGAGAGAGAGAGAGAGAGAGAGAGAGAGAGAGAGAGAGACAGACAGACAGACAGACAGACAGACAGACAGACAGACAGAGACAAAGATGGAGACAGAGAGAAGAAACAGAATATGACGACTACTACGACGATGATGATGGTGATTATGATGAAAAAGAAGAAGAAGAAGAAGAAGAAGAAGAAGAAGAAGAAGAAGAAGAAGAAGAAGAAGAAGAAGAAGAAGAAGAAGAAGAAGAAGAAGAAGTAGAAGAGGGTTTATTGTAAGAAAATAAAAACAGGTGCGATGGCTTCTTGTGTTCACAACGTTTTGCATCGACCAGCGCCTTGATCACCTCGTGAGCGTTAAAAGCGCTATATAAGACCTGTTAAATACATACATACGCATACATACATACATACACACATACATACATACATACATAGGCCTACATACATTCATACGCACACACACACACACACACACACATACATACACACATACATTAATAAATAAATAAAATTGTTGATTCGCCTGTGACTTCCAATACTATAACCCCATTAAATATTTTGTTCTCATTTAACGTTTGTCTCCTTGAAATCAAATAATCAAGTAGGCTACTCAGAACAACCGTTGGTGGCGTTTTTACAAGCTCTGTAGGGTCGTAGGAACTTACGGAAGGATAACAAAAGTCTAGCGAGTTAGGTATCAACACGTAGTGTGGATCTGGTTACTGAACGCACTAAAGAGAACAATGCATGTGTGGTGTCCTCGTACTGTCCTCGTTGACTGGTGTAACAGTTGTCAATAGGAACAAGGTAACCGAAGAAGGCATAGGATTAGCAAGTTTTAGACGAAAAAGAAAAAAAGAGAAAAAAAGGGGGGCGGGGGAGGGGGGTGTGGGGGGGGGAAAGTGCGTGGGTTGGGGAAAACCGACTTACCGACTTTGCGATTCTACGTTCTAATTCCCGGCTATTTATTTATTTATTGTTCATTTACTGCTACTACTACTACTACTACTACTACTACTACTACTACTACTACTACTACTACTACTACTACTACAACAACGACTATTACTACCTTACCTTTTAATACTACTATTGCTACTACTATTACTACTACTATTACTACCACTACCACCATTACTACGACTATTACTACTTTTACCTTTTACTATTAGTATTACTACTACTATTACTACTACTACTACTACCACTATTACTACGATGCTCATCTATTCAGACTCCTTTAAGGAGTCTGACAGAGTCTAGGCCAGGAGAGGTTTAACCAGTCATGGCAGCAACTGGCACACTCTGCTAGATACCTTAAAGGAGTAGTAGTAGTAGTAGTAGTAGTAGTAGTAGTAGTAGTAGTGCATCGGGTGATTACTACTACTACTACTACTACTACTACTACTACTACTACATGGATTTATATAGCGCACATGTCTCACACAAACAAAAACGTGACTCAAGGCGCAGCCTCACGCAATGGCATAGATACTAGGATAATGGTACATACGAGAACGGTGAAGCGCTGGATTCTTAATTATATTAGTACAAAAATAAATAACAATATCAATATATACAAAGTAGGTATACATTCATATTGCTGGTTTTTGTTTTTAACGCAAACCTTTACATGCGAGATATTTTGTATGAAGGGATCTCCCGCATGCTGGGTGTATTTGTCTAGCCGGCACGCACACGTCCAAGTCATGAGCGTCAGGATCTTTAAAGTCCGTGCGACGTTATGTGTGCGTGCACAGACTAGACCTCGGTTTATACTCT
>CM072527.1:40526493-40648993 GCA_036898135.1 Oncomelania hupensis
TTACCTTGGAATGTAGACTGATGGTCTTGTCTTTTCAAATTGGCTTCAACCTCACCAGGGCAGCAGTTGTTTGTGCGATCCTGGAGATGACTTCCTGTCGGGACCCATCGTCTGATACAATGGCTCCTAAATATTTGAAGCTATGCACTGTGTTGAGGGATTGGCCTTGGACTTTGATGTCCGTGTTGATGCCATTGGTGTTGTTGGTCATCATTTTGGTCTTCTCTGCACTTATTTCCATTCAATAGGCTCTGGAGGTGGTGTTAAGCCTCTGTACCAGCCGTTCAAGTTCTTTTTCCTCTCCTGCCAATCCATCAATGTCAGCCGCAAAACGAAGGTTGGAGATTGCTCTTCCCCTTATGCTGACTGTGCCTTCGTGGTCTGCAAGGGCATCTGACATGATGCGCTCTAGGAAGATGTTAAAGAGTGTTGGAGAGAGTAGGCATCCCTGACGCACACCGATTGTTGTTCTGAACCAGTTTCCGATGGCGCTTTTGTGGAGGACTGCACTGGTAGCCTTGTCATACAGGCTTTTGATGACTTCAACAATTTTAGGGCTGATGTTGTACACTCTCATAGTTGCCCACAGAGCTGCATGCCAGACTCGGTCAAACGCCTTTTTGATGTCTACGAACACATCATATAGATTTTATTTTTTTATTTTATTTTTATTTTTTTATTTTTATTTTATTTTATTTTATTTTATTTACCTTATTGTCCCTTTTTCCATAGGGAAATTCTGGGCCGCCTCCCCTGGGGAAAGCGTAGTCGCAGCCTGTGGCGCGCCCAAACCCAACCTATCTAACATTAGTTGTGATTTTGAAATAGATGTTGTTGGTGCTGTAGGTATTTCTCACAGATTATTCTGAGGTTGAAAATCTGTTCAGTGGTACTTCGCCATGCCCTAAATCCTGCTTGCTCTTCGGCTATGATTTGTTCAGCTTGGGGTTTCAACCTGTTGAGTCTTATTTTCAGGAGGACCTTGCTGGGATGGCTGATGAGGCTGATGGTGCGGTAATTTTCACATTCCTGAAGGTTACCTTTTTTTGGGAAGAGTGATGACAAGCGACTGGGTCCATGGTGTAGGCCACTCCCCACTCTGCCACATCTTGTTACACATAATGGTGAGTGCGTCGATCATCGCTTCTCCTCCTGCTTGAATCAGTTCCGTGGGTATGTTGTCCACTCCCGCTGACTTCCCCTTCTTCAGCGATTGCACTGCTGCCTCAGCTTCTTCTCGGAGAATTGGGAGGATTTCTTCTTCTTCTCTTTTCTCTGGACATGCTAGAACTGATGGGTCTCCGTTTGGTTTGTGGTTGTAAAGGTCAGAACAGTACTATGTCCATCTGTTTAAATACTTCTTGTTCTTCTGTAAGGCATAAGTTACTTGCTTTGGATCGTGGAGACCTTGAGCTGTTTAACACTTGTCAGCGGCTTCACAGTCTGGTAGGCCTTCTTGCTGTTGTTCTTGTTCAGACTGTTCTCTATTTCCTGGCATTGAGCTTCTATCCAGTTCTCCTTTGCTGTGCGCATGCCTTTTCGGATGTCATTGTTGATTTTTCGGTAGGCATCAGCTCCCTGTGAGGTGTTCCTTTTCTTTTTCATCTCTCTTCGTTTATCACACAGGTCCAAAAGTTCAGGTGTGATCCACAGATTCTTCTTTGAGCGGTGCTTTCCAAGGATCTCCGTGGCGGCATCTGTCACAGCTAAGTTGAAGGTGGTGGTCATGGTGTTGACATCTACTTCACCTAAAATGAGCAGTGGTGCAAATTTCCCTCCAATTGTGGCCTGAAATATTTCTGTCACCTCCGGGTCTTGCAGTTTGTCCAGGTCGAACTTCAGTCTAGTGCACTTTGCTGTGTTTACTCTCTTCAAGTGAAGCTGGAAAGACATCATCACATGATTGTGGTCACTTCCGATGTCTGCTCCTGGAAAAGTGCGTGTCCTGCCAATGTTGATGCTTGATCTGAAGCGTTTCTTGACCATCAATAACATTTACCGAGTAAGTCCCTTTAATAGAATTTTGGAAACCCTCCCCCAAAAACTAACTGATCCGCCCCTGCAGACTGTTCTCTATTTCCTGGCACTGGTATTCTATCCAGTTTTCCTTTGCTGTGCGCATGCCTTTTCGGATGTCATTGTTGATTTTTTGGTAGGCATCAGCTCCATGTGAGGTGTTTTTTTTCTTTTTCATCTCTCTTCGTTTATGGATACAGTTGGTTTTTTTCTCTCTTTTATTAAATGTCGAATAGCGGATATTCTTAATGACGGCTTAAATAAAGATATTTTGAAGAATGAAAAAAGAAGGTTGTAGAAAATATGTATACATTCTTGCAAGACAACAGGACGGGTTTTGTTTTTTGTTTTGTAAAGTTTATTTTATCTTGACGTCTGTTGACGATGCATTATTAATTTAGGAAGATTTAAAATTTGATCAGAGTGGTTTAAAGATTCGGATTGGAAGTTGCACCGACGGTTGATGGAGCTTGATGCTAACACTTTGACTAAGTTTCGGCTTCGAAGTCGCATCCGCGGGCGGGGGTAGATCTTGACCAGCGCGGTTTAGCCTTGGGGTTCGAAGTGATACCCGCAGTCTGGGTACGGGTGCTGCACCAACGTGTAGCCCGGTGGTACAGAGATAGAGCCACTCGTGAAATCAACACTGAAACATTCATAGCTTACCTCAAAATACTTCATCACATGATGATGATGATAATGATGATGATGATGATGACGATGATGATGATGATGATGATGATGATGATGATGATGATGATGATGATGATGATATTATTATATAGCGTATTTACAGCTCAAGAGCTGCTCTAGGCGCTGGTCGATACAGGATCTCACTGAAGGTGGCCTAGGCGTCCATTTGCAGGCTTTTGGGCGCATCGTCTGACGGCCAGGTAATTGAGGACAATCCCGGGCGACCGTTTATGGGGTAGTGGGGACTTGGTGCTTGCTGGATATATTTGTGTAACCGGCACTCACCCGTATGGGGCATGAGCGTCAGGATCTTTAACGTCCGTGCGATGGAATTGCGTGCGTGCACAGACTAGATCGCGGCTTATATTCCCATTGGAAGGAGATATTAAAAAAAATATTAATGATGATGGTGGTGATGATGATGATGATGATGATGATGATGATGATGATGATGATGATGATGATGATGATGATGATGATGATGATGATGATGATGATACAGTATGCCGTACCTGTGCACAAACGTTTTTTTTCTTTCAAGCTCGTCATCAATAATATCATTAATATCATCATCAGTCGTCATCATCACATCGCCATCATTGTCATCATCCATGTCCTCCTATACTTATTGTCAAAATCATCATCATCACAATGGTCGCGTCGTCGTTGCCATCTTCCTCCTCGTCACCGTCTGTTACGTTGAAACGCGCATGATAGTACCTGTGAGACGCGCGCGATAGATCTGGTGGTTTTATTTTGCAAAGCATGCAATAATAGAGTGTATTTATCTTTGATTTGATTTTGCATTGTTGTTGGAAGAAACTTTGTATAACGTTGGTAATTTTAGTTGGTCGATATTATTTGAGAATTTTCTAGAGTTGGTTGTTTACCATCGATCGAAGCGTGTGGATAAATGTAGTGGTAACTACGAGACGCTTCCATCCTAAATAAGGTTATATGACGTAAGACAGTGATGACGAAGTTTATTCTGATTGGTTATAATTGTGTCACGCTCGAACATTCGAACGTTCTCTCGAGAATAGAGAGACTATAACTATATGTACCGCACTGTTTCAGTTGAAGAGAGAGAAAGTGAAAAGCGATTGAGCGATTGTATGCAGTTGTTGATGTACGCTGAATAAAGTTGAAAAACTTTATACGACGACTTCTGCCTTGTTGCTGAGTGAATAGGTTGCGTGGATAAACGAACCCGAGTTACACTAATCAGGATTTTAGCATTGGGGCTGAATCAACTACTGAAAAAACAAAACCAACAAAAAGTTTAACACCATCCATGTCGCCCTCATCCTCTTCATCATCAAAATTATCCTGGTCCTCCTGCTTATCCTCATCATCATCATCATCATCATCACGTTCATCATCATCATCATCATCATCATCATCATCATCATCATCATCATCATTGTACACCTTATCATCATCACCATAATCGTCATCATCACCATAATCATCACCATTATTATCATTATGCACCTTATCGTCATCAACATCACCACCATCAACAACGTTCCTGTCTTCCTCCTCTTCACCATCTTCACATTCGTCGCCGTGATCACCAATATCCCAGTATCACAACCATCATCATCATAATCATCATCATTGTCCACTTTCTATCATCATCATTATCCACCTTATCATCATCATCATTGTCCACTTTCTATCATCATCATTATCAACATCATCATCATCATCATCATCATCATCATCATCACCATAAACAACGTTCCTGTCTTCCTCCTTTTCACCATCTTCACATTCGCCGTCGTGACCACCACTATTCCACCACCACAACCATCATCATCATCATCATCATCATCATCATCATCATCATCATCATCATCATCATCATCATCATCATCATCATCCACTTTCTATCATCATCATCATTATCGTCATTATCATCTTCTCATCAGTCTGCTTACCGTCCTGGGCACAGCACAGAAACCGTTCTTCTTCGGGTTCTAAATGATTTTCTGATTTCTTTAGACAAAGACACAATTTCAGTTCTTCTTCTCTTGGATCTTTCGGCCGCTTTTGATACTATTGATCATGAAATGCTTCTATCACGTCTCAATAACGATTTTAGAATCCAAATCATTGCTCTTAACTGGTTTCGGTCTTATTTCTCAGAAAGAAAACAAGCTGTTCTCGTAAATGGTATTAAATCTACCGCACAACAGCTTGATTTTGGCGTTCCTCAAAGCTCTGGACTTGGCGCTGTTCTGTTCATTCTGCACACCTCTCCTCTCTCACGTCTCATTAACTTACATTCTGTCCGCCACGAAATGTATGTTGATGACACCCAACATAATCACTCTGACTCTCCTTTTAATACAATCATTTAGTTCGGACCCTTCAAGATTGTGTCACTGAGGTAAAATCGTGGACGTCAAACAAGGGCCTCAAGCTAAATGATAACAAAACTGAGGCTCTCCGTGTTTCTCCGTCGTCTGCAGACCCCTCTTCTCTTCCCTCCAGTATCACTGTTGGAACTTCTATTTCTTTTTCTGACACTGCTCGCGCCCTTGGTTTTTTTCTCGATCAGGATCTCTCCATGCAGCAACACATTGCAAAAACTTATCAAATTGCATACATTGAACTTAGACGCATAAGCTCCATTCGACAGTATCTCATACAAGAAGCAACAAAAACACTAGTTAGCGCATGCATTCTGTCTAGATTGGATTATTGTAATTCACTCCTCGTGGGATGCACACAGAAAGTTCTTAGACCTCTTCAGCAAGTCCAAAACTCTGTCTGTGTTCCTTCTCACTCTCTCCGTTCGTCTGCAGATGAAAGGACGTTCCGTGTACCAGAATACCACAGGGTGAGACACGGTGGTCGAACCTTCAGTTTCTTCTCCGTTCAGACCTGGAATTCGCAACCTCGGTCCGTCCGTCACAGTCCTTCACTAGCGTCTTTTAAAATCAACTTGAAGACGCATCTTTTTAGATAGGCATTTTCGCCCTGAGTGAGTGATTTTGGGTGTTGGGATGTGTGTGTGGTTGCGTTTTATTGACCAATGTACGCATGTTGTGTCTACATTTGTTTGTGTAAAGCGCTTTGTGATTTTGGAAAGCGCTGTATAAATTGCCTGTTGTTGTTGTTATTATTATTATTATTATTATTATTATTATTATTATTATTATTATTATTATTATTATTATTATTATTATTATTATCATCATCATCATTATTATTGTCCACTTTCTATCATCATCATCATCATCTTCATCATCATCATCATCATCATCATCATCATCATCATCATCATCATCATCATCATCACCAGTATAAAGTACCAACCCGCAGCAGGAGAGGTAGGTTTGGTAACAGGTGCAATTGAAGCATTCTGACGTCAGGAAGCTGTCGCCAACCTCTATTCTTGTGTTGCTCTCTTTGTTTTCACAGTACTTACGCCCTGTCGCCGCTGTCAATAACAACAACCTCATCATCGATCAACAGCAATAGCAACATCCACGTCGTCGTATTCATCATTATCGACATCAATACCAGCATCGTCGTCATCACAATCATCATGAACACCTGCATTGTCTTTTTATCATCATCATCTCAAGCAGCAAGTCATCATCACCATTATCCTCATCATCGTTTGCATCGTTGAATTCGTCATCGTCCTCATGCTCATCAATATTATCAATGCAACGATGTCATTTCCATTCTTAACAGAAATCGTAATGAGTATTTAAATGAAAGCTGCATAACACGAATCAGTTGATCGGGCATTGAAAGGACAGGCCTGAAAGCTTTAGTATTGTATTGTATGATGGGCGATGTGTGGAGTATAAAAATTAAGTTTACCGTCTACGAGTGCATTGCTCCAGTAACAGCCGCCATGGGCATAACCCGCCATCATCGTCAACAATATTGCAACACAGAGCCGTTGACTCATCTTGCTTGTTGTTAATGCGGTTGCAGCCTCTTTCTACTTCTTCTTCTTTCTTTCTTTCTTTCTTCTTCAACTACTATTACTTCTTCGTTCAAATAACTTTTCCTTGTTGACAGCGTGAAAGCGGACGACTGCTTTGCGTCTCGGGCGCTTCATTTATAGTGTGCATCGGGGAGGGTGGAACTGGATGCAGATGGTGCAGGTAACAAGGGGAGGCCATGACAGTGGTGTTGCGGGTGATATACTGAGTGGCCTTTTCCCCATTTCGCTTATTGTCAAAGAGAGGTAGATTTATTTCTGGTTAAAAAAAAAAAAAAGGCTAATGATGGTGTTATTTCGCCTTTTGCCTTTTGCACAAGTGCTCAATCGCCTTTTTTGTTTGTTTGTATTATTGTGAAGAATGTAGATGTAGAGAACGTGAATTTTCCGGTTCCTAGTAGTATTTCTATTTAGTTATTTTTTAAAAATATCTTAGGTTATTATTTTCATTGTCTAAAATTGTTCACAACGACACAAACACTCGGAAATCAGACGAGAATAATATTAGCAACACAATCGTTCGCCCACTATGTGTCTTTTTTTTCTTTTAGAAGTTATTATTACCAAGTTCTTTTTCTTTTTACAACATGGGTTTACAATTTATACAAAAATCATCATGCCAAATCGGCGTTCGCAATTTCGGCAAACAATTTAGGAACGATGCAGAAGACATAGAAAATTACAACAAAGACAGAAATCTTTACGATCATGTTCCTATTGCGCGTGCATTTTAAAGTTAATCTAAAAGTTACAAGTGACTAATCTCTGTCAGACCTGAGCAGCAACTTATTCAGTATAAGCTGTTGAACAAATCTACAAACCTAAACGCATTTCGATGAAACCATACAATACGTATCCAGACCTATTTTGATAACAAGGAGGTGAAATCATTCCTTGCATCCAGATTGTTTCAAGACCCCTAGCGGGTATAGACAGGCTAACGCATATTTATCAGCGTGTTTCCTAACATAAGCTAGGTTACTGACCAGCAGTAATTCTGCTTCGTTCTTCGATCATCAATAAATATTCTCTGTCTCCTTCGATCATCTAGGCCTTCTTTTATAAGTTCTTTTTGTTTGTTTGTTTGTTTGTTTGTTCGTTTCATTTAACGTCTAATCACGTAAATAATTTTAGACAAACTATAAATTCTTCCAGCCAGCAATCGAACAGTTTGACCATAGTTATGGCTACGATTGCTAAGAGACTCTACCAAGCGTTTGCAATGGCCAAGTAACATCACCGAACTACACCTGTCGCTAGGATCCTGCATGGAATCATCAAATCAGCTACAATCATTTAGGAATTGTTTCAAAACAGCAATATCTGCTAGGATACCTCTGATTCATCGCCTGAGAAACCCTGCCGGAAATCAACAGTCGCCAAGCGATTGCATAGACTCACCTAGGTTCCGAATCCACAAGTTGATTTGTAGCCTAGTAATTTCAAAACAGAAAGCCCTTTCTAATTCCGACAAATATAGTTCTCTATTCATTTCGTCTTTAGAGAAAGCAAAAGCCAATTTATAATCAGTTATATATTAAATCAAGTACTTCGAATTCTACAGTTTAATTAATCGCAGTAGTTTATGCCATTTCTATCAGAGAGAAAGGAAGAAGAGAGAAATCACTTAGCGATATCGCCTCTATGAGAAGTGATGTACGGTGGAGGAGTTACGTCCCTTCAACCTCACATGGGCTTGCTTTCGGTTCTTAGTCTCTTGTCTATATGTTTTTTTTTTAATTATATTAAAAAAATGTTTTAGACGGCGATTTTTACCTTTTGCTGTTGAAAATGTTTGAAATAAGGCTTTTCAAATTTGAGAATTTTTTTTTTTAATGCACATCTGTTTATTTTTTCATGACTTGCTGCCTCTTGACCGTAAGGGTGTTATCAGCGCTTCCTAAATTGTAACCCGTGATGTAGGTGGCTTTTGCATTGTTTTGTTGCTTGAAATAAACAGTATGTGTAAGATAAATTGAGTTAAAATAAAAATAATAATAATATTTTTTTTAAAACCACACTAGTCTAGAATATGTGTCATACATGCGTCATTTATTTTTTGTTCCGTATGGGGTCACACAGCATACGGATTGATTGGCAGTTTTAGTGTGTATAATTTATGTGTGTGTGTGTGTGTGTGTGTGTGGGTGGGTGTGTGTGTGTGTGATATAGAAAGAGATGGAGATCGAAATATAAATAAAGATATTGACTAATTCGAAACGTAAATCTAGTTGTGCACACGGAAATTCATTTATTTACAAAAATATGCTTCGATTGATTTCAACATAATAATTAGGGTACGTAATAATTATACTCTCTCTCTCAGTCAGTCTTCTCTCTCTCTCTCTCTCTCTCACACACACTCTCTCTCTCTCTCTCTCTCTCTCTCTCTCTCTCTCTCTCTCTCTCTCTCTCTCTCTCTCTCTCTCTCTCTCTCTCTCTCTCTCTCGTATTTAAAAAAAGGTGATCAAGGCAACTTTCTGTGATCACAAATGCAACCATCCTGCAATCAACCCTATATATTTCATTCAAATTGACAAAACATTCAGTGAGTCTTGTGACAAAATAAAAGGTTGGCATCTGTATTTTATATTAGAATATTCTGCCACAACCTAATTTAATTATAACAGGATACGAAGTTGAGGAATTACAGACACAGTTCGGTGGACAGCAAATAACAAGCCGCTGAAATTTTACTTTTCTCATATTGTCTTACAATCTTTTTTTTTTTTTTTTTGAAAGTAGCCTTGGAGTTAACAATTGCAGAGAACATGACAATAGTGGGCTAATTAGTGCGGCAAATCAAGTTGGGTTACTTAACAAACATAACATTAATCACGTTTATACCAAGACTTTGCAGTGCACCAGAATCCTTTCAAATCTAGATCTAGACAGAGGATGACACATGACAGCAAACGGCCAGAGGGCACCCCTTTTTAGTTCTACTGTGGCTTAATTGACACTGACAATGACAGTAGTGAGTAGGCGTACTTTTTATTGATACTGAACTAAATTCAAGTTCATTATCACTAAGTACTAACCCTACACACAACCTTTATTAATTCCTTGGGCTAATCCAAACCGTTTCTTACACGAAACATCACCTTAGTTCCAATCCGTCTTGTATCATTGACAACCATTCATTGACAGGTCTTGGTCATCATAATTCATTCATATCATGATTCTTGTCTGTCAGAATAGATCTACAATTTCTTCAAGAATTTACCGTTCTTCTTCCTTTGGGAAACGAAAAAAACTCTTCCTCTTGCATGCAGCCTTTAATCGTGCATTTGTGCAGTTCAAAGCTGCACAGTGGTCACCGTAACTGCTCCTGCGATTTTTTCCCCCCTCTCCATCAGATCTTCGCTCTGTGAAGCAGGCTTTTTCACACATGTTACAATCAAGTCGCATAACTCTTGACGCGTCATCACACCAATGGCGTCACTGCGCGGTCTATAATTCCTGGTCTATGATTTCTATTCAATGAATTTCTCAAGTTGAAGGTATACTTGACGTCATTTCTTTTTGTGTACGTCATTTGTAACTTGCATCACAAAACCTTCTTTAGTTTAATTCTAGGTGCTTCCACACGTGGCGGCCATTCACATCTAAATTACTGTTCCATTGGTGGCTGGTTACAATAGCAGTAAGCTTACTAGCAGGCATTTCGTAATAAGAGTTAAAAAGAAGTAAAAAGAATCACAAGTTAAATTACCAATCATGCTTATCTAATTATTATTATTATCATAGACCAGTTGACTTCGTTACGAATTACAAGTCATTCAGATCTATGCCTATCCAGAAATGCATGTCATTTCCTAGCAACAACCGATGCCAAGAGTTGTCGTCCGTGATGACGAATAGAGTTATCCCAAAGTGTGCCCACAGAACATGGGTATGACGTTACGGACTATTTCTTAGCGAAAACTTATCAGTAAATAAATAATTTTAACCAATCATTATTAAGGAGAGCCTGTAGCTTCGGGGTCTTTGCAAAAGGAGACATCCGCTTCCTGGTAGCTGAATTGGCAAGTGAAAAGGTGGGTTTTATTGTGATAATTCATCAGCAACGCAGGTCATCTCCATTCAAATCCTACAGTTTAGAATTTGCTTGGAACATAGCTACAAACCAGATTCAATCAACATTCATGCTGCAACGTTTAGTTTCACATACTAAATTATCAATTCACTAGTGGTTTTTGTACCCTGGCAAGCCAGGGTACACATGATGCTGTTTAAAATGTAGACAGAGAGAACTTTTGTCTGCGCGTTTCATTTGGACGATGATACCTCCCCATATCCCCCTTGATACCTCACCATACCCCCCCCCTGATATCTCCCCGTCCCCCCCCCATGATGCCTCATCATACCCCCTTTATACCTCCCCGTTGATCGTTTCGCAGGTATGGATGAAAGGAATCGACCATCACCATACCCCCTTATAGATACCCGTATCCCCGTTATACCTACCCATGCCCCTTTAAACCTACCCGTAGCCCCCTTTTACCTACACGTACCACCCCATCCCGATCCTTGGTAGTAATAATAATAATAATAATAATAATAATAATAATAATAATAATAATAATGAATATAGAATAATACAAATAGAAATCAGAAAAAACACCAAGGTTTTAAAATAAAATTTGATATAAGATAGTATAATTGTTATTATAAGAATAATAATAATAATAATAATTATTATTAGTTTATAAGTAATAATAATAATAATAATAATAATAATAATAATAATAATAATAATAATAATAATATTGAATATAGAATAATACAAATAGAAATCATAAAAAACACCAAGGTTTTAAAAGAAAATTTGATATAAGATATAATAATAATAATAATAATAATAATAATAATAATAATAATAATAATAATAATAATAATTTATTATTATTAGTTTATAAATAATAATAATAATAATAATAATAATAATAATAATAATAATAATAATAATAATAATAATAAATTAAAGGTAAAAAGCCTAAATTAAAAAGAAAAATATCCATATTTTAGTGTACTAAAAAACAAATAAAAAAATAAGGGGCCGGGTGAGATTTGACCTTCGGTCGCACTGCACGGTAGGCGAATGGTTTTATTAACTAAGCTACTAACTCTTCCTAGAAATACCATCAATTTTTTTGTCTATATGGGAAAACATGCTGAAACCTCAATTTGATTTTGAATGGAAGCGCGCGGAATGAGGCTATTACAGTTTGTGGACATTTTGTTTATTTATTTATCTCAGAAACGGTTAAACGTTCGGTAAGGAAATGTCGGCTAAAACGATTTCGCTGGTTTTGAGCACACAGCAGGCCTACTACTACTACTACTACTACTACTACTACTACTACTACTACTACTACTACTACTACTACTACTACTACTAATACTACTACTAATAATAATAATAATAATATTGAATATAGAATAATACAAATAGAAATCATAAAAAACACCAAGGTTTTAAAAGAAAATTTGATATAATAATAATAATAATAATAATAATAATAATTTATTATTATTATTATTATTATTATTATTATTATTATTATTAGTTTAATAATAATAATAATAATAATAATAATAATAATAATAATAATAATAATAATAATAATAAATTAAAGGTAAAAAGTCTAAATAAAAAAAAATCCATTATTATTATTATTATTATTATTAGTTTATTAATAATAATAATAATAATAATAATAATAATAATAATAATAATAATAATAATAAATTAAAGGTAAAAAGTCTAAATTAAAAAAAAATCCATATTGTGTAAAAAAAAAAAAAAAAAAAAAAAAAACTTAAAAAAAATATGGCCCGCGTGAGTATCGATCTTGGTTCGCCCGAAACCGTAGGCGAACGATTAACCCACTACGCTACCAAGGCTTCGTAGAAAAACTATGAATTTTTTGGTCTATATGGGAAAACATGCTGAAACCTCAATTTGATTTTTAATGGAAGCGCGCGGAATGAGGCTATTGCAGTTTGTGGACATTTTGTTTATTTATTTATCTCAGAAACGGTTAAACGTTCGGTAAGGAAATGTCGGCTATAACGATTTGGGTGGTTTTGAGCACACAGCAGGCCGATCAGCAGCACTCAGCACCTGCCCAGATCAGCGTCCATAGGAGACAAACTTCATAGTAACGGCGAAGAAGGACTTCCGGCTAAGCAATTTATATATATAGATGCTGCAATATCTATTTTCACCACACATTAACTTATCAATGAAGCAATTCTTTCATTCCGCTTTGTTTTTGTTTTATTTATATCAGTCTTATAATGTTTCCAGTAAGCCTCAGCTTACAATACTCTCATCCCAAAGCAATATGAAAGTTGGACAATAGATATGTATTGTATTGTATGACACTGCATTGTATTGTATTGCATTGTATTGCATTGAATTGCATTGTATTGCATTCCATTGCATTGCATTGTATTATATTGCAGTTCATTGTAATGTATTGTATTGTATTGTATTGAGTATATTAACTAATTTCCATTTATGTCCGGAGATACAAAACAGGAAAGAAATAGGATGAAAAAAAAAGAAGAAATTGTAGAAGAGGAGGAGGAGGAGAAGAAGAAGAAGAAGAAGAAGAAGAAGAAGAAGAAGAAGAAGAAGATGATGATGATGATGATGATGATGATGATGATGATGATGATGATGATGATGATGATGATGATGATGATGATGATGACGACGAAGAATAAGAAGAACAAGGACAAGAAGAACAAGAAAAGATAATTAAAATACATTAAATATTGTAGCAGTCGGGAAACCCCACCTTTGCCAAAATATTTTTTTTTCGAATCTGATCGCCTTCAGGTGCGATTGATTCATTGCTGTGAGAAGTGACGATTTGAAGAGACCTATCAACGTTGAAGAGCCAGTTATCCGTCGTTCCTACTGATTCGTTAAAAAAAGAGGGTACACAGCATAGGTAAGCTGCACAGAAATAGCCAGTGAAAAATAATCAATGATGAACTCTCAATTATCATAAATAACACTGAACAAAAAGTCATGCCGTCAGACAGTAAGTAAACTATAGTAAGTCACTATGTTGGTTAGTCAGTTAACCAGTCAGTCTCGCTCTCTGTCAGCCAATCTCTCTGTCAGTCAGTAAAATAGTCAGTTTCCCTATCATCATCATCATCATCATCATCATCATCATCATCATCATCATCATCATCATCATCATCATCATCTTTATCATCATCATTGTCATAGACGTCGTCGTCATCGTCATCACCACCATTATCATCTATAAGTGCATCGCCGTCACCTTCATCATCATCATCATCATCATCATCATTACAAATGTCAGCAAAAAAACAAAGTAACCGATAACAACATCAGTAACAAACGTCAACGCTGCCGCCGCCCACGGCACCGCTGCTGCAAACATCACCACCACCTCTATCATCACCACCACCAGTTGTCATCACGAATAGCTTCACCACCACAGCCACCACCAATCAACAACTACCGCTATCAATACGACCTTTCACCACCATCAGCACAACAGTCTTCAAAATAACTGGATACAGTTTTTAAAAACAAATCAAAACCCACATGCGCTCTTTTATTAAATGTCGGATAGCGGATATTATTAATGACGATTTAAATAAAGATATCTTGAAGAATTAAAAAAAGAGGGTTGTAAAAGATATGTATATATTCTTGCAAGACAACATGTTACGTTGAAATGCGCACGATAGTTCGTGTGTGACGCGCGCGATAGATCTGTTTGTTTTATTTTGCAAAGCATGCAATAATAGAGTGTATTTACCTTTGATTTGATTTTGCTTTGTTGTTTGAAGAAGCTTTGTATAACGTTGATAATTTTAGTTGGTCGATATTATTTGAGAATGATCTAGAGTTGGTTGTTTACGATCGATCGAAGCGTGTGGGTAAATCTAGTGGTAACCACGAGAGGCTTCCATCCCAAATAAGGTTGTATGACAGTGAGACAGTGATGACGAAGTTAATTTTGATTGGTTGTGGTGCGTTACGCTGGAGTGTCCTAAATTGTTCTGGAGTATAGAGATACTAATTATAAGTGCCGCACTGTTTCAAAAGGGATAGTGTAGTTGATAGTTGAGAATTATAGAGTGGATAAAGCGATTGTATACAGTTTGTTGATGTATGCTGAATAAAGTTGGAAAACTACATACGACGACTTTGCCTTGTTGCTGAGTGAGCAGGCTGCGTGGATAAACGAATCTGAGTTACACTTTATCAGGTTTCAAGCATCGGGGCTGAATCAACTGATAAAAAAAAAAAAAACATCGAGTGTAACAAACCACCAATCAACAGCTACCGCTATCAGTATCACCTTTCACCACCATCAGCACAACAGTCTTCAAAATAACTGGATACAGTTTCTAAAAACAAATCAAAACCCACATTCGTTCTTTTATTAAATGTCGGATAGCGGATATTATTAATGACGACTTAAATAAAGATATTTTGAAGAATAAAATACGAAGGTTGTAAAAGATATGTATAAATTCTTGTAAGACAACAGAACTGTTTCATCTTGACGTCTGTTGACAACCGTAATACTAGACGATACATCATTAATTTAGGAAGATTTAAAATTTAATCAGGGTGGATTTAAAGATTCGGATTGGAAGTTGCACCGACGGTTGTTGGAGTTTGATGGTGCCACGTTGATTAAGTTTCGGCATCGAATTCGCATCCACGGGCGGGGGTAGATCTTGACCAGCGCGGTTTAGTTTTTGGGTTCGAAGTGATACCCGCAATCTGGGTACGGGTGTGGCACCACCTTGTAACCCGATGGTGCAGAGATAGAGCCAGCCATGAAACCAACACTGCAACATTCAAGGCTTACCTCAAAATACTTCATCACATGATGATAATGATGATGATGATGATGATGATGATGATGATGATGATGATGATGATGATGATGATGATGATATTATAGATGGCCGAGGCGTCCTTTGCAGGCTTTTGGGCGCATCGTCTGACGGTCAGGTAATTGAGGACAATCCTGGGCGACCGTTTATGGGGTAGTGGGGACCCAGTGCTTGCTGGATATTATTTTGTGTAACCGGCACTCACCCGTCTGGGGCATGAGCGTCAGGATCTTTAACGTCCGTGCGATGGAATTTGCGTCCGTGCACAGACTACATCGCGGCTTAAATTCCCATTGGAATGAGAAATTTTAAAACATATTATTGATGATGGTGATGATGATGATCATGATGATGATGATGATGATGATGATGATGATGATGATGATGATGATGATGATACAGTATGCAGTATGGTCGTCACCAACAATATCATCAATATCATCATCAATCTCATCATCACATCGTTATTATTGTCATCATCCTTGTCCTCTTACTTATTGTCATAATCATCGTCATCCAATGGTCGTCGTCGTCATTTTCCTCCTCGTCACTATCCATGTCCCCCTCATCTTCTTCATTATCAAAATTGTCTTTGTCCTCCATCATCGTCATCATCATCATCACCATCATCAACATCATCATCATCATTGTACACCTTATCATCATCCTCCTCCTCATCATCATCCACCTTATCATCATCATCACCACCATCAACAACGTTCCTGTCTTCCTCCTCTTCAACAATCTTCACATTCGTCGCCGTGATCATCACTTTCTATCATCATCATTATCCACCTTATCATCATCATCATCATCATCATCATCATCATCATCATCATCATCATCATCATCATCATCATCATCAACAACAACAACAACAACGTTCCTGCCTTCCTCCTCTTCACCATCTTCACATTCGTCGTCGTGATCACCACTCTCCCGCCACCATAACCACCATCATCATCATCATCATCATCATCATCATCATCATCATCATCATCGTCCACTGTCTATCATCATCATTATCATCATCATTATCATCATTATCATCATCCTCATTGTTCACTTTCTATCATCATCATCACCGTCATCATCATCATCATCATCATCATCATCATCATCAACAGTAAAAAGTACCAACCCGCAACAGGAGAGGGAGGGTGGTTTACAGGTGCAATTGTAGCAATGTGACGTCAGGAAGTGTTCGCCATCCTCCATCCTTGTATTGTTCTCTGGGTGCTCACAGTACGTATGCCCTGTCGCCGCTGTCAATAACAACAACAACCTCATCATCGATCAACAGCAATAGCAACATCGACGTCGTCGCATTCATCATTATCGACATCAATACCAGCATAGTCGTCGTCATCATCATGAACACCTGCGTTGTCTTTTTATCCTCATCATCAGAAGCAGCAACGTCATCATCACCATTATCGTCCCAGCGACTGCATCGTTGAATTCGTCATCGTCCTCATGCTCATCATTATTATCAATGCAACAATGTCATTTCCATTCTTAACAGAAATCATAATGAGTATTTAAACGAAGGCTGAATCACACGAATCAGTTGATCGGGCATTGAAAGGACAGACCCGAAAACTTTAGTATTATGTCGTATGATGGGCGATGTGTGGAGTATAAAAATTAAGTTTACCGTCTACGTGTGCATTGCTCAAGTAACAGCCGCCATGGGCACAACCCGCCATCATCGTCAACAATATTGCAACACAGAGCCGTTGACACATCTTGCTTGTTGTTGATGCGGATGCAGCCTCTTTCAACTTATTATTCTTTCTATCTTTCTTTCTTTCTTTCTTTTTTCAACTACTATTACTTCTTCGTTCAAATAACCTTTCCTTGTTGACAGCGTGAAAGCGGACGACTGCTTTGCGTCACAGGTGCTTCATTTATAGTGTGCATCAAGGAAGGTGGCATGGGATGGAGATGGTGCAGGTAACAAGCGGAGGCCATGACAGTGGTGTTGCGGGTGATATACTGATTGGTCTTTTTCCCATTTCGCCTATTGTCAAAGAGAGGTAGATTTATTTCTGGTAAGAGAAAAGACCAAGGATGGTGTCATTTCGCCGTTTGCACAAGGACTTAATCGCCTTTTGTTTGTATTATTGTGAAGAATGTAGATCACAACATACATGTCCAAAGCTGCCTGCATGACTTTTGCGTATTATTGTAAATTTCATTTACTGCGTTTACTGTCGGGTCTGACGCTTTAACCATTTCCATGGATTTCGTGCTTGCGTGCTTGCAAGCGGTCCGAACAGAATTTCCTGGGGCCATCGTTAATGGCCTTTTGGTCCATTTCTGTCTGAGCATATGGCGGAAAACGCGGGGCTTGCGGCGGACTACAAGAACGATGTCGATGTAAAAAAGATCGTTCAACGTTTTCCAGCTATCAGCTTTAGTGACTGTGACAAGACAAGACGGTGCATGGCTTGAGATCACAGCTGATGCCCCAGGCAACCCGAGGATTGTAGCCCTAGCAGACTGCTTTGTAAAGACCTGATTTGATGACTTGTATGGAATCACTACATCAACACGAATGAAGCAACAGCGAGGACGAAAAATGTTGCGGGAGAGGTTCCATTCGGCACTCACTAAACAAAATAAATCTAGTTTCGGTATAATAGATCGTCGTGTTTTAAATTCTGAGAATGCTTGTGGATGCTTGTGCCTGGGCTTAAAGACGAAATGACCACTACTATGACATTGACGAACGAAACAGACGAGGTGGGAAAGGCGAATCCGGAGAAGGCAGTTCTGGGAAAAGACGAAATGGGAAAAAGCGAATCGGGATGTCCCCCGTATTGCGTGCTAATGGTGGGAACTGATTTACAAACAGTAGCTGATACTCTGAGGCTCACGTTAGCGTTCTAAAAACAGTTGTCTGTGAGAGGATAGCGCAAGCTTTGGTTATCTAAATGTTGAAAGGTTACCTACGCAGTGCGAGCAGAGAGAAAGGAAGAAGGAGAGAAATCACTTAGCGATATCGCCTCTGTGAGAAGTGATGTACGGTGGAGGAGTTACGTCCCTTCAACGTGGCATGGTCTTGCTTTCGGTTCTTAGTCTCTTGTCTATAATATAAGGTTTTTTAATTATTTTTTTTTTTAATGTTTCAGACGGCGATTTTCACCTTTTGCTGTTGAAAATGTTTAAAATAAGGCTTTTCAAATTTGAGAAATGTTTTTTAATGCACATCTGTTTATTTTTTCATGACTTCCTGCCTCTTGACCGTAAGGGTGTTATCAGCGCTTCCTAAACTGTAACTCGTGATATAGGTGGCTTTTGCATTGTTTTGTTGCTTGAAATAAACAGTATGTGTAAGATAAATTGAGTTAAAATAAAAATAATAATAAAATTTAAAAAAAAACACTAGTCTAGAATATGTGTCATACATGTGTAATTTATTTTTTGTTCCGTGTGGGGTCACACAGCATACGGATTGATTGGCAGTTTTAGTGTGTATAATTAATGTGTGTGTGTGTGTGTATGTGTGTGTGTGTGTTCATCATAAGTATGTGTGTGTGTGTGTTTAAAATGCATGAGAGAGAGAGGGAGAGAGAGAGAGAGAAAGAAAGAAAAAGAGAGAGAGAAAGAGAAAAAAAAAAGAGAGAGAGAGAGAGAGAGAGAGAGAGAGAGAGAGAGAGAGAGAGAGAGAGAGAGAGAGAGAGAGATAAAGATGGGGTATGGGTTACTTCCCATTAAAAAAAAATTTGAGATTGAGTTGTTTCTCCATATCCCCCTTCTGTAGAACCTGACATTGTGCTGTTCGACACTATTGTTTACAGGGTATGATCGGCTGCAGGGGATAGTCTGTTCTAACACCCGCCGTTTTCGTAGAATAAGCAGGTCCATGTGTCCGTGAGCACGATCTGGGCGACCGGTATTGGGGAGAAGGGACCTAGTGCTTGCTGGGCGTATTTGTGTAGCCGGCACTCGTCCGTCTAGAACATGGGCGTCAGGATCTTTCAGGTCCGTGTGATGGAATATAAGCTTAATGCGTGCATGAACAGGCTAGGTCTCGTTTTATGCTCTCTGCCGAACGCTCTTTCCAACCTGCTTTTAAAATTAGCGAACACAATTATTCTGGCATGTGACGTACTGTCTAATAAAGTCAGTAAATCGGGCGGTTGGTGAGTTGGTCGGTTAGACAATTTATTTGTTTGCTTGCTGTGTTTGTATCACAAAAGAAAGGTTCACGCGGGACGCCCTATCTTGGTTCCCAGTGTAACTTGCCAAAAGCGTCCCTGGCCCAATTTAACTCCCGGGAGTAAAACCAGGCCGTCCCAGATTTACTCCCGGGAGTTATTCTGGTCCTGGACCAGATTGACCCCCAGCCTGTTCCAAAATCACTCTCTGGGGAGTGAAGATTACATAGGAACAATTGATGTTATGCACTCTACTGTGTTCCAGATCAGCCTCCCGGGAGTTAGTTTTGCGCACATTTTTCAGTACCAGAATGACTCCCGGGAGTTAAAGTGGGTCTGTCCTAAAACAGCCCCCCTTGCAACAGAGAGTAAGTCTGGGACTGGCCCAAATGCACTGTCATTCTGGGACAATTTTAGATGTGCCAAAACGAACCCTGGGGGGGCTAATCTAGAACCGATGAGAGCCAGATTGGGTCATGCCCAGACTGGCCCTTCTAGCCTATTAAAAGGGGCAATTGAAGACTGCGTCAGTAATCTCATCAGACAAAATCATGGGAGTAAAACGGGGACAAGACCAAAACAGGTCCCCTAACAAAATGCGTGTAAAATACAAGGAAAGGGGAGTCAAATGGGGACAGGACCAAAACCGCCCCCCTATCCATCAGATGCAAAAAACACTGCACAGAAGAGTCAAACGGGGACAGGACCAAAACCGCCCCCCTACCCATCACATGCAGCAAACACTGCACAGGGGAGTAAAACGGGGACAGGACCAAAACCGCCCCCCTCCCTATCACAAGAAGCAAACACTGCACAGGGAAGTCAAACGTGGACAGGATCAAAGCCGCTTCCCCCCCCCCCCCCTACACCATTAGATGTAACTACAAATAACTGTACAGGGGAGTCAAAGGGGGACAGAACCAAAACCGCCCCCCCCCCCCCCTATATTTCGTGTTTAAAATAAATGAATAAAACAAGGTATTGTTTGTGATTTGTTAGTTGCAATACTGTCTATTACAATATTACTTTGTTCTCTGTTTTACCGGAGGGTGATGACCTTTATTTTTTTAATAGTATTCAGTTTCGAAAGTTGATTTTATTAATCAACACCTTCTTTAGTTTATTATGTATCTATATATATAAATTGCTTAGCCGGAAGTCCTTCTTCGCCTCTACTATAAAGTTTGTCCGGTATGGACGCTGATCTGGGCAGGTGCTGGCCGCTGCGGATCGGCCTGCTGTGTGCTCAAAACCAGCGAAATCGTTATAGCCGACATTTCCTTACCGAACGTTTAACCGTTTCTGAAATAAATAAACAAAATGTCCACAAACTGCAATAGCCTCATTCCGCGCGTTTCCATTAAAAATCAAATTGAGGTTTCAGCATGTTTTCCCATATAGACCAAAAAATTAATGGTCTTTCTCGGAAGCCTTGGTAGCTTACTTAGTAAAACATTCGCCTACCGTGCAGGGCGACCCAAGTTCAAATCACACGCGGGCCTTTTTTTTTTTACACTACAATATGGATATTTTTCTTTTTAATTTAGGCTTTTTACCTTTAATTTATTATTATTATTATTATTATTATTATTATTATTATTATTATTATTATTATTATTATTATTATACTACTACTACTACTACTACTACTACTACTACTAATAATAATAATAATAATAATAATAATAATAATAATAATAATAAATTATTATTATTAATATTATTATTATTAGTAGTAGTAGTATATCAAATTTTCTTTTCGCTGAATTGTCCGTACTGCTCCGCTGTCAGCTACTTCTGTTTTGAGGGCAGCTGGCAGCTCTGTGGTCTGTAGCGTTGCAGATAAAACAGCCTCTTGAGTGCCCTTCCCTGGGAGGAGGCGTGGAGTCCGTCTGTCTCTGGCTCGTCTGGCTCCCTTGGACCTGGTTCCCATGGTTTGCAGTCTTCTGAAAATGTTTCGTCGCGCTGGGTAGCCCCAGGGTTTTCCCATGAGCGATGAGATATCTTTCAGCAGCCTCAGTCACATCTTTAAGCGTCTGCAGCTTTTGTTCTTCTAGGTAGGTCGCTAGGTCCTTGTGACAGGCATTGAGAAATTGTTCTTTCACAATCAGGTCATGGAGACTGTCGTAAGACTTCATTTCGCCTGATAACTCCACCCACTTGTGTAGATATGACGACAGGCGCTCCACAAACTGCTTTGGCGTCTCGTCTGACTTAGGCCGGCATTCACGGAAGCGTTTACGGTAGCCCTTCTCTGTAAAGTTGTAGCACTGCAACAGGGCCTCTTTCAAGACGTCGTAGTTTTTGGCGTCATCGTTCGACAGTCTGGTGTAAACTTCGAGGGCTTGCCCGTCAGAAGTGCACTCAGTCGAATCGCCCAGTCTCGAGGTTGCCAATTGGAGCTTTCGGCGAACCTTTCGAATCTCGCCAGATAGCTGTCGATCTGGTCCTTCCCGTCGACGAAAGCTGGCAATTTTGGAGCCGTGTTGTCACTGATAACTTGTGGCGCATGCTGCTGTTGCTGGATACGCGCCATTTCTAGCTGGAACTCAAGACGCTTCAGCTCGAATTCTCTGTCTTTTTCTTGCCGCTGCTGTTCAATTTCTAGACGCTTCTGTTCTAATTCTATTTCTTTTTCTTCGCGCCATATTCTCTCTTGAGGCTTGACGTACTCCGTCAGCTGTTTGCCTTTTAGATTTAGTTCAACCCCTCTCTGCCAGAAGTCAGCCATCTTGATGCTTCTGGAAAGTTCTTTTCTAGAAGGTTCTTTTCTGGAAAGTTCTTTTTCTAGAAAGTTCTTGACTGTAGAGTTCTTTTTCTGGAAAGTTCTTGACTGTGCTGTACCTTTCTAGACTGTTCTAGAACAGCACGCTTTCTGCAGTAGCGCTGATGCTTGTCACTAGTCGCCTTTGCTGACGCAGGCCCCGCTGTCTTCGTCGTATGCGACGCTGCACCACGCTGGTGTTGATGTATACGCTCCTGTGCTGAAGTATACGCGACGTCCGCTCGCCGCTCTCTGTAACACTGGCGATGTAGCTCCGAGACTGTCCCTCGACGTAGTCTTACGGCAGCTACGTAGTCCCGATCTGTTGTTCGCTCACGAAGCAACTCTTCAGCGACTACACGCCCTTGCAGTCAACCCGAATCTATCGGTGATGTAGTCCCAGTATGTTGGCCCCTCTCGACGCAACTCGTTGGCGGCTACCCTCGATGACTGCCTCTCGTAACGTTGACTCGCTTGTTGTAGCAGTTGAACCCTTGGCTATGGCGTGAATCGCGGCTTGACCCCCAAAATGTTACACTCTGTTTGATGATGGTGTTTTTCTTTATCAGTATTTGATTCAGCCCCGATGCTGAAGTCCTGATAAGGTGTAACTCAGATTCGTTTATTCACACAGCCCGTCCAAACAGCATACAAGTCACAAAGTCGACGTATGAAGTTTTCCACTTTTATTCAGCACACATCAACAACTGCATACAATTCTCAACTCAACTCAACAACTTTCACAGCAACTCTCCAGCTTCACTATCAACAACTTTACTATCAACAGCAATCTCGGCACACGATTAAATAACCTCTCTCTTTTCCGGAAGGATTTCGAATACTGTAGAAATGACGCACTGCCACCAATGGAATAAAAGATCGTCATCACTGACTTACGTCAATACATATTTTTATATCTTCCAGAACGACCTCTTGTTTCGACATGCATCGGGAAATTTCTATCAAGAGTAAACACGCATATCCAGAAGATTCTCAAATAATATCGACTAACGCAAATTATCAACGTTATACAAAGCCTCTCCTAACAACAATGCAAACTCAAATCAAAGGTAAATAAACTCTATTATTGAATACTTTGCAAATCGAAACGATTAGATCTATCGTACACGCTTTCGACATACTTTCGTACGCGTTTCAACGTAACATAACCCCCCACTCAAGAAGAAATTTACCTAATTTCTTTCAACAACGTTGAAACGTAATGCACAAACAAAGTTCAGAATTAAAACTTATTTCAGACTGTCTCATTTACTGTCAATGTTCTCAGTTTATATACACAGAGTCAATGTTCTTCCATCCGCAAGTCTATCTGGATATTGTCAATGTTCACAGTTCATTCACACAGAGTCAATGTTTCTCATCTGCAAATCTTTCTGGATACTGTCAATGTTCACAGATCATTTACCCAGTCAACGTTTTTCATTTTCAAGTCTGTCATTACCAATATTCTTAGTTCGTCCACACAGTCAATGTTCTTTCGTTCGCAAGGAATCGACGCCCTCGTCAGTTGCGGTCGTCATCGGCCCAGGGTCAAAGACGATGATCACGTGGGCTTCCCTGGAATCATTGCGTCCTCCGTTGTCTTTTTCTTCCGTCGGATGTCCGACGCAGTCGACGTTGTCAGCTCCCAGAATGCATTCGCTGGGTCTCACGGTCAGGTTGGCTTCTGCGGGACGGTGGAACAGCTCCCTCAAGGTCTGGGTGTAGACTTCATGTTCGACCAAAGTCGTAGAGCCTGGGACATCGCTGAAGCTATGGGGAAATTCGCCCATAAGGTCCTTGAGCTCCAACTTTTGACCTTCCGTCAAGCCTGGTCCTAGCTTAACGTCATCGATGCCTTCTTTGCTGTGGAAGTCTCCCAGTTCCAACAGTTCTTCGCTGTCAAAGCTGTCGTCAGTCACAGCTGCTGTTGCTGCATGTACAGTCTCTGGCGGCCTCTCCACGTACAGCTTAAGGAGGTTGGCGTGGTATATTTTGGAATGCTGGCCGACCTTCACCTTATAGTCGTTGATCCCCACCACGGTCTCCACTTCGTACGGGGCCTTTCCACTGCATCAGCAACTTATTATGATCAGTAGGTAGCAGCACCAGCACTTTGTTGCCAGGTTTGAACTTCCTGTTCACAGCCCTACGATCGTAGTAGTGCTTTCCACAGTCTTGGGACTTCTTCAGGTTTTCTCTGGCTATCTCGAGAGTCTGCTCCAGCTTCTCCCGTAGCTCAAACACGTACTGGTAGCTGTTCTTCACCTCTGGGGTGTCTACTTCTTTCGTCCACAGTTCTTTTAGGATGTGCATCGGCCCTCGGATGGTTCTTCCGTACAGCAGCTCGAACGGAGAAAAGCCGGTGGACTCCTGCGGTACTTCTCTGTAGGCGAAAAGTAGGGCGTTGATGTAGCGATGCCATTGTCTGGGCTGCTCGCTGCACAGTTTTCTTCAAGGTGGACTTCAGCGTAGCATTGAACTTCTCGACGAGCCCGTTGCACATTGGATGGTAGGGTGTCGTAGTCAAATGCCGGATGCTCAGCAGTCGGTTGACCTCCTTCATGCAGTCAGAGACGAACTGCGTCCCGAGGTCTGTCAGAATTTCTTCAGGCACTCCAAGCCTACTGAACATGTCCACCAGTGCCTCTGCTACAGTTTCAGTGTCAATCTTCTTCAGTGGCACTGCTTCTGGGTACCGAGTCCCATAGTCCACTAAAGTCAGTACCCACCGATGACCTTCTTCACTCGGAGGTCTTATTTCGCCGATTAAGTCTAAGGCCACCCTCTTGAAAGGTCGGTCGATCAAAGGCATCCTCTGCATAGGTACTTTCGGGACCCTTCCTCGAGGTATGGTCTTCTGGCAAATGTCACATGATCGGCAGAAACGGCTGACGTCCGCATGAAGTCCTGGCCAGTAGAATACCGCCTGGATTCTATCCGACGTCTCTTGATGCCTAGGTGACCTCCCATGATTGAGTCATGCGCTACTTCCATCACCTGGCGCCTTAGGGGTAACGGTACCAAGACTTGACGTAGTGGTTTACCTCCGTTGACCCTCGGGTGCTGGAAGATTCTGTACAGGATCTTGGCCTTCACCTCAAAATAGACCGTACCACTGCCTTTGGTCACGTGGTCTTGGCGGTTCCTGTACTTGTTTAAAGTACTATCAGCTTCCTGGAGCTGGATCAGCTTATCTCTGTCCACGATGGCAGCTTTGGAGTTGTCGGCGACCTGCAGTGGTGTAGACACCTTGTCTCTCTTGGCCTGGGCCCTGGTAGTAACAGCACTGACGATCTCTGGTCGGCAGGGCTGAGCCGGAGTAACCACATTGTCCCGTAGCAGCTCTGTAAGGTCTCCATCTGGAAACGGCAATGGATCCTCCTCCACAACTTCGACGCGTTGGATTGAGGCAGGATTCCACTCTGGATCGGGGTCGTCGGGTCGTCTCGCGCCGTCGATATTCCCGATCATCAAATCATACAGCGGCTTCTTCAGGCAAACCGCTTCGACTTCGCCTATGTAGAAAGGGGTGTTGACATGAATCTTCGCAACTGGCGCTTTCAAACATTTGCTGTCGGCCATAAGTGTCCATTTTGAATCGCCAGTGAACTGTTCTTTAGCGATTAGGTCTTCTCTGACGATGACCCCACTGCAGCCAGAGTTTCTTAAAAACAGTCACTTCATGATTTCCGACGCGTCCCTTGGAAACAGGCATGTTCTGTACGGTCACCGCTGCGCTGGCGACGACGGGGATGGATTTTCCGTTGGCAAGGAGAAGTTGGCCATCGGTCATGCACTCTTGCACGTCCGCAGGAGTAGCTGTGCGCTTGGTCTCACTCGGAAGAATGACGCTCCCGCCGCACACTTGATGGTCAGATCTACTGTTTTGCCGTTGATTGGAGAACCGCCTCTGCCGGTTGCCCGCCGCTGAATTGTCCGTACTGCTCCGCTGTCAGCTACTTCTGCTTTGAGGGCAGCTGGCAGCTCTGTGGTCTGTAGCGTTGCAGATAAAACAGCCTCTTGAGTGCCCTTCCCTGGGAGGAGGCGTGGAGTCCGTCTGTCTCTGGCTCGTCTGGCTCCCTTGGACCTGGTTCCCATGGTTTGCAGTCTTCTGAAAATGTTTCGTCGCGCTGGGTAGCCCCAGGGTTTTCCCATGAGCGATGAGATATCTTTCAGCAGCCTCAGTCACATCTTTAAGCGTCTGCAGCTTTTGTTCTTCTAGGTAGGTCGCTAGGTCCTTGTGACAGGCATTGAGAAATTGTTCTTTCACAATCAGGTCATGGAGACTGTCGTAAGACTTCATTTCGCCTGATAACTCCACCCACTTGTGTAGATATGACGACAGGCGCTCCACAAACTGCTTTGGCGTCTCGTCTGACTTAGGCCGGCATTCACGGAAGCGTTTACGGTAGCCCTTCTCTGTAAAGTTGTAGCACTGCAACAGGGCCTCTTTCAAGACGTCGTAGTTTTTGGCGTCATCGTTCGACAGTCTGGTGTAAACTTCGAGGGCTTGCCCCGTCAGAAGTGCACTCAGTCGAATCGCCCAGTCTCGAGGTTGCCAATTGGAGCTTTCGGCGAACCTTTCGAATCTCGCCAGATAGCTGTCGATCTGGTCCTTCCCGTCGACGAAAGCTGGCAATTTTGGAGCCGTGTTGTCACTGATAACTTGTGGCGCATGCTGCTGTTGCTGGATACGCGCCATTTCTAGCTGGAACTCAAGACGCTTCAGCTCGAATTCTCTGTCTTTTTCTTGCCGCTGCTGTTCAATTTCTAGACGCTTCTGTTCTAATTCTATTTCTTTTTCTTCGCGCCATATTCTCTCTTGAGGCTTGACGTACTCCGTCAGCTGTTTGCCTTTTAGATTTAGTTCAACCCCTCTCTGCCAGAAGTCAGCCATCTTGATGCTTCTGGAAAGTTCTTTTCTAGAAGGTTCTTTTCTGGAAAGTTCTTTTTCTAGAAAGTTCTTGACTGTAGAGTTCTTTTTCTGGAAAGTTCTTGACTGTGCTGTACCTTTCTAGACTGTTCTAGAACAGCACGCTTTCTGCAGTAGCGCTGATGCTTGTCACTAGTCGCCTTTGCTGACGCAGGCCCCGCTGTCCTCGTCGTATGCGACGCTGCACCACGCTGGTGTTGATGTATACGCTCCTGTGCTGAAGTATACGCGACGTCCGCTCGCCGCTCTCTGTAACACTGGCGATGTAGCTCCGAGACTGTCCCTCGACGTAGTCTTACGGCAGCTACGTAGTCCCGATCTGTTGTTCGCTCACGAAGCAACTCTTCAGCGACTACACGCCCTTGCAGTCAACCCGAATCTATCGGTGATGTAGTCCCAGTATGTTGGCCCCTCTCGACGCAACTCGTTGGCGGCTACCCTCGATGACTGCCTCTCGTAACGTTGACTCGCTTGTTGTAGCAGTTGAACCCTTGGCTATGGCGTGAATCGCGGCTTGACCCCCAAAATGTTACACTCTGTTTGATGATGGTGTTTTTCTTTATCAGTATTTGATTCAGCCCCGATGCTGAAGTCCTGATAAGGTGTAACTCAGATTCGTTTATTCACACAGCCCGTCCAAACAGCATACAAGTCACAAAGTCGACGTATGAAGTTTTCCACTTTTATTCAGCACACATCAACAACTGCATACAATTCTCAACTCAACTCAACAACTTTCACAGCAACTCTCCAGCTTCACTATCAACAACTTTACTATCAACAGCAATCTCGGCACACGATTAAATAACCTCTCTCTTTTCCGGAAGGATTTCGAATACTGTAGAAATGACGCACTGCCACCAATCGAATAAAAGATCGTCATCACTGACTTACGTCAATACATATTTTTATATCTTCCAGAACGACCTCTTGTTTCGACATGCATCGGGAAATTTCTATCAAGAGTAAACACGCATATCCAGAAGATTCTCAAATAATATCGACTAACGCAAATTATCAACGTTATACAAAGCCTCTCCTAACAACAATGCAAACTCAAATCAAAGGTAAATAAACTCTATTATTGAATACTTTGCAAATCGAAACGATTAGATCTATCGTACACGCTTTCGACATACTTTCGTACGCGTTTCAACGTAACAAAATGAAACTCGCAGACAACAGTTGTCTCTCTGTCTACATTTTAAACAGCAACCTGTGTACCCTGGCTTGCCAGGGTACAAAACCACTAGTATAATATAAGTTTGTAAAGGTTTAATATCCTTCGATATATTAACATTTTACTGGTTATGTAGGCGGGTATGTCTGTGTGTGTGTGTGTGTGAGAGAGAGAGAGAGAGAGAGAGAGAGAGAGAGAGAGAGAGAGAGGTTGTGTATGTTTTAGTAAGAGTGTTTTGCTGGGGGGCGGGGGGAGGGGGGGAACTTTCTTGGTCTCTGGTCTGGAAAATTCTCTTTATTGGTGGGGTTGTGGATAGCTGATGCGCATGCGCGCGAGCCTCGGACACTGGATCCAGATTCCAACGCACTACCACCGTGGCTATCGCGCGGACATAATCGGCGGTTTTTCTTTGTTGTCGATTTCAAACCCTTATGTCTCGCGCACACTGGTTGAATTTATTGTGCAACGCATGCTATTCCCATCAGTATAAACGCACACACACACATACGCACGTACACACACTCGTACGCATACATTACTCACACGCACCCCTCTCCACCCACCCACACACACTATAGCATAAAGAGACTCAATATGCCTACAGTTTAAATAGTCATGCCTACAGAATATCAACATGACCTTGCGTACAACAGGGTACCCGTACAACAGCATCAGTAATATTCAAAGTGGACTTACAAATGTAGTGCAAAGCTAATACAAATATTTCCATTACATCCTGTGTGCAAGGGTCGATTTACTCTCATGTGAAGTGTGTTATGTATGTGTGTTAGGTGAGGGGGGCGATTTGAGCCCTGTGCCAATTTAAACTCTCCTGTTCAGTCATTGTTGCATCTGAAGAAGTAGGGGGACGGTGTTTTTTTCCTGTCCCCGTTTAACTCCAGGGCCGAGATTTTGTATTCATTTTGTTACGGAAGCGGTTTTTGTCCTGTCCCCGTTCGACTCCCCTGTGCACTGTTTTATGCATCGGATGGGTAGGGGAGGGGGGGGGGGGGGGCGGTTTTTGTCCTGAGCCCGTTTGACTCCCTTGTGGAGCGTTTTCTGCATCTGATGGGTAGGGGTCGGTTTTGGTCCTGTCCCCGTTTGACTATGCAGTGTATTCTGCGTCTGATGTTTAAGGGGGGCGGTTTTGGTCCTGTCCCCGTTTGACTCCCGTATGCAGTGTTTCCTGCATCTGATGTGTAAAGGGGGGGGGGGGGGGGCGGTTTTGGTCCTGTCCCCGTTTGACTCCCCTATGCAGTGTTTTGTGCATCTGATGTGTAAGGGGGGTGGTTTTGGTCCTGTCCCCGTTTGACTCCCCTGTGCAGTGTTTTGTGCATCTGATGTGTAAGGGGGGGGGGTGGTTTTGGTCGTGTCCCCGTTTGACTCCCCTATGCAGTGTTTTCTGCATCTGATGTGTAAGGGGGGCGGTTTTGGTCCTGTCCCCGTTTGACTCCCCTGTGCAGTGTTTTGTAGTTACAATTGTGTAGGAGGGGCGTTTTGGTCCTGTCCCCGTTTGACTCCCCTGTGCAGTGTTTGCTTCTTCTGATGAAATTAGGGGAGAGGGGGGGGGGCGGTTTTGGTCCTGTCCCCGTTTGACTCCCCTGTGCAGTGTTTTCTGCTTCTGATGTGTAAGGGGGGCGGTTTTGGTCTTGTCCCCGTTTGACTCCCCTATGCAGTGTTATCTGCATCTGATGTGTAAGAGGGGCGTTTTTTGTCCTGTCCCCGTTTAACTCCCTTGTGCAGTGTTTGATGCACCTGATCGGTAGGGGTCGGTTTTGGTCCTGTCCCCGTTTGACTCCCCTACTTACGTTGATTAGCTGAGGGGGCGATGTTGGGCCTGTCCGTTTTTAACTCCCCTATTAAAAACAAAGAATACATTGAAAAGACAAGAGAAGTTGGGGGGCTGTTTTGGTCCTGTGATCCAGTTTTACTCCCGGGAGTCATTTCGGAACTGGTTGGGAGTCAATCTGGTCCAGGACCAGGATACCTCCCGGTAGTTCATCTGGGACGGCCTGGTTTTACTCCCGGGAGTTAAACTAGGCCAGGGACGCTTTTAGCACGTTACACCGGGTTTGGCATCAGGGCTGGTCTCTTTACAGTGGCCCAGGGCTTTGATCTCATACTGGAGCCAGACTGTGGTTTCCGCCTGGAACCGAACCAGTTGCACCACTCAACAATGACTCTGACTCTGACTGACCTATCGGCCTCTTCCAAACTATTCACTTCGGGACTGTTTTTCATTAAAATTTGACGCGATTTATTTATTTATGTTCACAAAATATTATATTATTAATTATGCATGTTCCAGTGTTAAAAAATAACAAAATACTTTTTACATTGATTATTAAAATTTATAATTTTTAAAAATACATTTATACATGTATTATTTTATTTTATTTGAAAATACAATTATACACGTAAAACAGCTACCAGTTTTAATGTTAAATATTGTGACATAAAAATGCTGTGTTTTTATCGCATCACACCACTAACACTATCGCTCTGTCTCAGCTTTAACTTGTCTTATCCTAACCCATCCTATCCTTTCCTATCCTATCCTATCTTTTCTTATCCTATCATTTCCTTTCCTATCCTATCATTTCTATCATATCCTATAATTTCCTATCCTATCCAGTAACCCGAAAGTCGTTGGGCCACCACAGATGATCGTTTAACCAGCGTACTCCTCTTTCTCCGTCCTCAGCAGTCCTCATGGCTTCACTCTGGATCAAGCCATTCCATTCTTAATGCTTCTCGATTCTTCCACGAATTATTCTACGTAATACCACTACTCTCAAAGACGAGCCTCTCCCATCTCTAAAATTACACTGGCATTAACCAAGTAGAATTTATCGTCGATAGCAAAGAGGTAGTCGATCCTCAAAGCACAGCAGGAACAGCCAATCCTATCCTATCCCGTAACTCGAAGGTCGTTGGGGCAGCACGGATGATGTTTAACCAGCGTACTCCATCTTTCTCTGCTCTCAGCAACCCTCATGGCTTCGTTCAGTGTCAAATCAATCCATTCTCGAATGCTGTCCTCCCACCTATTTTTATATCTCCCTCTTTTTCTGCCTCCTTGCACCGTGTCTTGCAGGATGGTCTTTGCAAGACCTGATGCTTTGGTGAAGTGGCCATACCATCGGAGGGTCCGTTTCTTCACCACTGTGAGCATATCATTATTAACCTAAAACCAAAACCTTTACGAGCCTTTTTTTGTTGTTGTTTTAAACGAGTTCTGTCTCTTCCCGCCTTTGGTACCTGCTATTTTTAGGTCTAGAAAGTTGGCTGACTAGCCAACGGCTGTTGCTATTAATAGGCAGAACTAGAAGGGCAAAACCCATATGATTCACATGCTCCTTATGGAACCTGAAATTTTAACATGAAAATTAGTGCCCAGAAAAAAACTAAATGAAACAGTCGAATTAAAAAACACAGTAAGCAATGAAGACTTTTATCTTTTGATTCTCTTTGCTTTGAGATGACCTCTAGCTCCAAATACACTTATTTGCAATTAAAAAAACTGCAGCAAAAGTTGTATAAGGCCACCAAAAAAAACCAGCATTCATTGACCTATAAACTACAGCAAAAGTTGTACAAGGCCAACAGAAAGAGCAAAAGTTGTATTTGGCCAACAAAAACAAACAAACAAAAAAAAAACAATCACTGACTTTGAGATGACCTTAAACTTTAGTGATGGGATGACATTGACTTTCATGTGACCTTTCATGCTCATGTTTGATCAAATAACCCAATGTTGTTGCATACTATGGGTTAAATATAAAGCCATTCTAATGTATGATTTTTTAAAACGTTTTTACAATGCTTAAATGACCTTGACCTTCAAGATCAACGCAAAAACGGAACATAATTATATAAAATATCACTCTATCATCTTCAAATAAAACACGTTTGGACTTAATATCTCCCGTAGTTTATGGCAAAGGTCACTTCAAAATACCTATACACACCGACTATGTCAGCTCCAGACCATAGTGCGAGGTTGACCAAATTCGCAAAATATGTGTTTCATTGATATCTATCATGCCTCAAAGAATCATAAACTCAATATTAATAACTATGGGGGAAAGTTAATTTTCTGAAAATTGTAAAGCTTCACTAAAGTTTGTTGACCTTGTGACCTTGACTTTGAACTGAAGTCATTCATTGACTGATCATTTATTAGGTCTCAGGGATATACACCATGTTACCAAGTTTGGTTGTGATAGTTGAAATAGGTTCCAAGATATTAAATCACTTGCAAGTTTTGCACAGATGAACGGCGGTCAGACAGACGGACGGACGGATTTTTTTGTTAATGTCAGTTTTGGACTATTTAAGACTCATCTCGCAAAGATTTGCTAAAATGTGTAAAAAAAAGTTTTTTTTTTTGTTTTTTTTTTATTTTTTTGGGAGGGATGGGGGAGGGGGTGGGGTGAGTACATAGACGCACATTGCTATACACTTGAGTAAAAAACTATAGGATTTATTCATTTAAAAAATAAAGAGTTATTTTCTGTCATTTGGGACGCTTGGTCGAAGCGGGTCCCTTTAATGTTTGATGCAGCCACGTTTATCGCTGCTGCCGATTTTGCGGCGATCTGGATCCGTTCCGTGTAGTTTTTGCTGCAGCCCAAGTTCTTCAGAGGCAGTTTGGCCAGTCCCGTCAACCACTGGGGTTTGAACCGCAGAATGTCCACTTCCCGCTCCTTGGCGAAATCGCACGTCTTCCACAGCTTGGGCTTGCAGGATCTGTAGTGGATGAACCGGTAGGTCCCGTTCGGCAGCACCTGCCTGCAATCACATCCAGTCTCTATAGGCCTACTCGGGGAGAGGAAAGCCGTTTCTATAACATAATATAGCAGTGTTTTTATGTAGTTAGTGAAACTTAGGGACAGTCTCATCTTAGAGAGATTTCATCATCATCATCATCAGCCGTGCTTTGAGCCTGATTGATTTGGGGAAAGGCGTGTATATAGCATCCATTATTATCATCATCATCATCATCATCATCATCATCATCATCATCATCATCATCATCATCATCATCATCATCTTCTTCTTCTTCTTCTTCTTCTTCTTCTTCTTCTTCTTCTTCTTCTTCTACATCTTCATCTTCTTTGCCCCACCACCGTAGCTCAGAGGTAGAACGGTCGCCTGCCACACCTGATGACCCAGGTTCCGATCCGGTGGTGGGCAAGATGAAAGTGGCCATCCATCTTAGCAGTATGATAGGTCTGGTGGTCCAGTGTTCAGGTCCCCATCCCTCTTCCCTGCGCTGGTTATTCCCGCTTGTCATATCGCCAACGGCGGATGTAGACATTAAACTTCACCGTTCATTCCTTTCTTCTTCTATTTAGCTATTTAGCTTTTTTTTTTAAAATTCTTTGTGTTGTGGTTAAATTATTAACTCTATTTTGGGGGTAGAGAAGAAGGAGGATGTGTGCGCGTGTGTGTGAAAGGGGGAGTGGGCGGATTTGCAACACAAGTATCTTACCTTTGAGAGGACTTATGGATCTCCATGAAATTGTGCACCCCAACTTTGTAAGTCAAGGGTGGGCGGAAAATGGTTTTGGGGGAACTCTTGCCCCAGCCTTGGTTGTCAACCATATTACTGGCCGTCCTGTCCAGTCTTCGGAGGAAGGTGACGACCTCTGACGGGTTACTTTGCGGCCAGCCCTTCAGGGCGATGTGAGAGTAGGCGGAGAACCCGACTGCTCTGGGCTGCTTCGCCACAGCTGCCTGTAGGGAAACATCACCCAGAGAATTGTGTCAGAAAATCGTAAAAGGTTTTTACAATGATTATCATAATGATGCTGATGCCGATGTAACATCAGAAATGTTGACGACAAAGATGTGGTAACTCAGCTTAGAGATAAACAGATAGTATTGAATAAAACCTGACGTTAAGTTACCAGTCCTCTAAAGGAAAGTTTGCATATGTTAAATTAACCTCCTTGAGACGTTCATTCCCGAGACAACCAAGCAGACCTCGCTAAACCGGAATGTTTGTTAGCTTACTCAACCATCTGACCAGGGTCTCTTGACCGCTAAGTAGCCATGCGACTCATATCTCAGTTAGATCTACTCTGCGTTCCGTCCCTGACATGCAAAGTTGAGACGTAACCCATAGGGGCTCAAAACCAGGACAGGAGAGCAGAATTTCCAAAAGAAGATTCATGTAGTCGCCAGAGCGAGGCGAGAATAGCGAGAATTAAATGATTGGTCGAAGATGAGGTAGAGACCACTGCATATCCCCGTATATGCAGCTTTAGCCAGTTAGTCGAAAACGAAATGCAGTTGTTGTTGTTGTATCAAATTTTATTCATCAGATTAACATAAGTTGTACTGATAATGATACGAAATGCAGAGCCATGAGGGTCAAAAAGGAGCAAACTGAAGTGAACAATTACCCTCAGCCATCACCAAGAAGTGATAGACTAGAGACGGTTTCATGATTCCCAGAGACTAGAAGTAAGTTAATACCAGTAGTTTCTAGTACGTGTATGTTTATATATTATATTGATTGCCATATATTAATATGTTCATGTTATATGTATTTACAGAACGAACCCGATTATTGTTTCTGACATGTTGTGCATGTTGCTTGATATATCTTAGCCTTAAGATTCGGATAGTAGTGTGCATATGGGAAACTCGGCAGGTGTCTGATGCTATAGACTCCTTGCAGAGGGCACCACATACCAATATATTTGAGCAGAATATTGTAGCCAAAGTCCTGGATTTTACAGTTCAGGTCTGGGACGGTTTGTGGGGTCAACGCATGATGCTTGCTTCCGTGGAAAAGAAGGAGATCATCTAGATTCTACCTCGCCACGTCCGGCCCCGTAGCTACCCGACTCGCCCGATCAGCGTGATCTGAGAGCGACCAGACTCCCTCAGAGTGACCGCCAGACTCAAGCACTCGCCGACGCAGAGCAGCTAAGTCCCTCTCAACTGCAACTGAAGTAGAACTACTCGGAACAATATTAGACCACCAGAACAATATTAGACCATCAAAACATAGACCTGCTTAGCAAATGATGAAGAAGAACTGCTAAAAAAAATAGCCCAGCACATTGAACAGTTATAGCTTTTAATTTACATTTAATTAACCTCATGTTAGAATTTGTGTTGAAAATATAAAAGTTGAAATCCCATACATATATGACTGCTGTCATTCTATTCGTATTGTTGTGTGTCCACTAACTCTTCTTCTCTGGAAACCAAGTAAACTAGTCATTTGATTAGTAAAAACCATTTCTTAAAGTGAGCCAATGATACTTTAAAACCCGAGAACAAATATAAATTTTATGTGACCAAGCACCGTGATTAGTCTCTCACATCGCTTTGGAATTTTGGTAAAAGAACGTCTGATAGAAGTAGCTTAATGCCCCATCTATCTTCAAGTCTTACTCCCCTTGTAAGATAAGCGTATCTTCTCCAGGATATCATCACAGTAATGATGATGATGACAACGACAACGATGAAAAAGTAGTAGTAGTAGTACTAGTACTACTACTGAGAAGAATAAGGATAATGATGATTATCCAATGCATTTTCGGAATGTGAAGAAGACGGTAAGCACGTGCTAGCGTGTTATGTACAAAGGGCGGTAAGGGCGATAAGCAGGTGATTGTATGTTACGTATAAATGGCGGTAGACTTGCCTGCAACATTTCGTGGAGAGTGTTAAAAGGTGGGAGAGGCATCAGCAGCTCGTCCAGGTCAATGTTGATGACGTAGTCGTATCCAGACAATCTGTGCATGCAGTCCTCCAGCAGTACGTCCTTGTCGTTCCATTTCTGGGGCTCGTTAATGCTGTAGTCTCGCAAACGCTCGCCTAGGCAACGTAAGGCAGGAATAGTTATACGTGTAGGTTACACTCGCAATGTGCTCTCACTCCCACCCTCCGTTAATCTACTTTGTCCTATCTTTGCCTAATAAATATTATCTGCATTGTAGCCTAGTACTTTGGTTTCCTTCCTCCCATCAATAAAAATCCGAAGTCACAACGGCGAAACACACACCGTAACGCAGATAAAAGTTAAATAAGAACCAAGGTGGATACAAAGATGTCACACACAAAGATTCCTCACAGTCATATCCCACAGCAAAATATCGATGGCAATGGAATATCCAAATTCACAATGGCGGACGCACGTGGTATCACAACGCAGTAGCACAAAACGAAGAACCACCACCTCCCTCCAAAACCAACACAAAGCACTATCCAAAAGACTCACCCACAGTGCTCAACAAGTCTTCAAATCACAACAAGCATCACCACTAGCGCAGATGACACATATTTCACATCAGAAGTATCACAAGTCCAAGACAAACATGTCCACCATCGACCGGCCGGAAGCGGAAGTCAATATGCAATTTATACTATAAAACACTACAACGTTGCTCATATTCAGCACACAACCGGTGTGAGCTTTAGTCAATGTAATTATCTGGCTAATTAATAATAATTAATAATAATTAATAGTATAACTAAAAAAATCATGTTTGTTACATCGATGATGATGATGATGATGATAATGATGATGATGATGATGATGGAAATGACAATGACGATAGAAGAGCTGACCTTTTCTATGGGGAATGATAGAGGGTAGTAGGATCAGGAAGCCGGTGTCTCTGTAGTAACGTAGGACACCCATCACGTGTGGGCTGACCACGTTGTAGAAGACTTGAACTCGCGACACGCCCACCACGCGCGCGAACTCGAACCACTCGACCAGCGGCTCCGGATCCAGGTCCCCGAAGATAAAGCCCACGCACATGGCCACCTGCACAGCCAAACACGATGCGCCCTGAGTACGGTGATAGAATAGACGAAGCTGCCTCCGCCTTACCAATGGATATCGTCATCATCAGTACCTCTCACCGCAGTGCCCTGTGTTTGTTGTTGTTTGTTTTATACATAGGGGCATTAACCATGTGCAATGGATCCTCGATAATACAGCGGTAACAGCCCTATGTCTTTCAGCCAAGTTGTGGTCTTTATTTTGTGGTCCTGATTCGGCTCTTTGCAGTCCGCTGGACTCTGTAAACAATGAATAACTAACTAACTACTAACTAATTAACACACACACACCCATCTCTACAATTCTAACTATCAAGTGCCGTGAGTGGCCCAGCAAGAGCGCTACATAACGCTATGTAAGTATTTTGGCGAAAAATCTGGACAACCCTATATTCGCGGAGAGCGCAAGAGAGCGCTGGGTAGCGGTCTCGAAAGGTCGTTTGCAAATAGAAAAAGATGGCGGCCAGAGCGGTGGGCTTTCGATTTGCAAATGCCGATGTGTTCAAAGGTGAAATAGTGTAACGTCAGTATGGCGACAGAGAGAGATTTCATTAAAGCAAAGTCAGAGAGAAAACTAAGACAACCAGTGTACTCCATCTTTCTCTGTCATCAGCAACCCTCATGGCTTCGCTCAGTGTCAAGCCAGTCCTCATCTTCTGTCTCCTTGCAGCGTGCATTGCAGGATGGTCTTTGCAAGGCTTGATGCTCTGGTGACGTGTTCATACCATCAGAGTTTCTTCAGATCAGATGTTTTATTTAAAGTTTTTTCATTGATAAAATGATATTAGACTTTCACAAACATATATAAGGAATGACATACACACAAACATACAGGTATAAACATAAACACATATTTATGTACTTAATCAAAAAATGTTTTTTTATGTCAGTATGTAAGATAATGTAAGCAATTTTTTCAATAAGTGTATTATTATATAAAATATCTGTGATACTATCGGTTTCATTGATCAAAACATTATTTGCTTTATATAATGGTAATAATGTTGTACATTCAATTAATAAATGTTGTACAGACATTGTTTGCTGGCATATACAATTAATATCTGTTACGCATTTTGTGCTCCATGAATTCAAAGGCATTTTATATTATTATGATTTTTGAAATATTTCTACTACATCATAAAACGTTATGATTGTTTACTGATTTTTGAAAATGTCTTTCTACTAATGAAACCATTTTATGCCTAGATAATGTAATCTTACAATTTGATATCGAATTTGTATTTTTTGCTCCAATTTTGGCAAGTTTGTCCGACTGTTCATTCCAGTACAAGCCAGAATGAGACGGAACGCAACAAAAATCAACATTTGTACTTCTGCTAATAATTTTATGTATTATATGCTTAATTTCAAATCTTAGATCTGGTCTAGAAGTATATTCCCAGTTTTGAATTGATTGTAAAACTGATTTGAAACTACCCAAATGAGCAAGTTAACTATATCCAGAGATGTTTCAAGAATATAGTGTAATGCTCTTAATAATGGCATATAATTCACAGGAAAATATAGAAAATCCTTTTCCAATATAGTACGAATTTTCTACTTTCAAAGCTGGTATAACCCTGCACCACTATTAGATGATTCACGTACAGATCCATCTGTAAATATTTTTAGGTGACTTGGATAATATTGTTCTAAGTGTTCTTTCACTTCACTTACAGGAACATTATTGTTTTCACCTTTAGTAATATTAGAATATTCTATATCAAAGTTAGCAGACAAATGTTCCCAATATGGTATTTGAAGTATTAAAGGCTGAATCGGAATATTCAACATGTTAATGTTACATTCAATCATTGTTGTGTTTACAAAATTCTTAATTGGCTGGAGAGAAGGAATTTTTTCAGCTCGTTTAGGATATTCTTTAGAGTCAATGCAGATATCATCAGATACTGAATTGTTTACTGATAAACTTCGAATTACATATTTGAGCATCTTTTCCTCACCACTGTGAGCGTATCATCGTGTTGTCCAATGGCATGTGTGAGGGTCTATCGGACTTCATAGTTGGTGAGGTGCAGGCCGTTTCTTCGGCACTGTTTTATGCAACATAAATGTCATAATTGTCTTTAAATATGCACGCGCTCGTATAACGAAGTCTTGCGGTAAAACTATTCTCCCTTTCGCTGTTTCATCACCTTTCGTGATAGTTGTCCAGTAGACGTAGTCCACTGAAGATGGCTGTCCGCGGCGTTGGTTAGTAGATCTTTCGCCGATGTCTCCCTTCAGTCTCCGTGGTCACATTCGGGTCTCGGCCGTAGATCCCTCGCTCCTCTCGCCATGACTCAGGTACGTTCGTGATCCACTGTAATCTTCCGATATCAGCTCGCATCGCCGGTCTTCAGATTCATCTCCGATGCCGCTCGGGGCTGTTGTTATCTTTTGTAGTTTCGTCCGGGTACACATACCAGCTTGTTTCACCGCTCTGTAGATTCTTCTTCGTTCATCACAATAGAAATGGAGGACTTACGTCAGTTACAGTCTGGTAAGATCTGTGTACGTGTTATTTGACGCAATAATTATGTTTATGTGCAATCGGTATGAATGACATTTAGTATAGTATTGTTGTGCCGTCAGTGCGATTGGCAAAAAATTTAACTTTCAGCTGACTTCACTTTGATTGGCTGTTGTGCAGCCAAAGTGTGCTGCGCCATTTTAAAAACGTTCGCATATGGCAAAACGTTTTGTGGCGCTTTTATTCAAGGCAACTCGGGTTGTTTGTACACTTACACGCACATACACACGCCTAGAACAAATGAGTAAATAATGAGCAAACAAAATAGACAATAGAAGTAACAGCAACATCCGTCCCGATTAAATAATCATCGCACGATAACGTGACCGATAACGAAAACAGAGAGTAGGTCTAATTTGTACGAAACTAGTCCTGGTCACAAAGGCACTGGCTCTCACAAACCTTGGCGCCTATAAGTTATGGAATTCCCTTTGTAAAATAGTTATTTGCCATTTTTAGACGGCGTTTTTTTGGTTTGTGTGTGTGTGTGTGTGATTTTTTTTCCTAATCACTTTCAGGTAAATCATCTTTATTTTGAAGCATATTTTCTAAATAATCATTTTGTTTACAAACAATGTAAGATCTATCTAAATAATATATTTTCTCCGTAAACAAAAATATTGTTTACTTAAACAATACATTGTTTACGTAAATAAATTATGATATAGGTAAAGAAGGCGTTGCCAGGGAATTATGTACTTATATAATGCATTATTTAGTGGATGGTGCGAAATAATTATTATTTAGAAATGTTGCTAAATAATGATTTGTTTACCTACATGTATATAATGCATTACTTAACAGAATTTGCTAAATAATGTATTATTTAGAAGATGTTGTTAAATGATGCATTATTTACGTAAACAGTTCATTGTTTATGGAATGCAATTTTTATTACTTAGGAGATTCCAGAATACACTTGAAAACTTGGTTTTTATAATTCGAGTGCTTTCTATAACTAAATGCAAGGTATTTCCAAAGATTGTGTGTCCAAAATGTGTGTTTATTATCTATTGTTCAACATAAATCATTCCACAACTTCGAAGATAAAACATCCGTAACGTCATGAACACAAACGAAAGGTCAAGATCAGTTTTGTGCAGGAGTGTTCAGTGTTTTCAGTTCAGTTCAGTTCAGTTTGTTTATTGTCTTTTCCAGCAAGCTGATAAGACATTTAAAAAAAAATAATAATAATAACAATAATAATTTAAAAAAAATAAAATTAAATTTAAAAAAATAAATAAATAAATAAATAAATACATTAAAAAATAAAAAAATAAAATAAAAATAATAATTAAAAAAAATAAAAATAAATAAAAATAAAATTAAAAAATTTAGATGAGATTACCAACAGGAGAGTCCAGCAATACTTTGGACAATTTGATTCCAAGTTGAAAATCTACTTCACTGAAACTGACCTTCCCTTGCAATTCATATGGCAGTAAGGGCTTAATTTGATCACATTCAAATAAAACATGCTGTAATGAGGTGGATGCATCACAAACACACTTTACATCTTTACAGTGCTTAGTTTTAATGGCATTGAGCAAAATTCTGTTAGTCATCGTAAGCACAGCTCTTGAGTAACCATGTAATGGATTGACTTGTTTCTTAAAGTCAAGAGTACTTTTCATTATACTTTCAATTTCAGTTTGAATTTCTTTTGAAGATTTCATAACTTCAATGTATCGAGAATTTAATTGTAAAGCACCTTGTTTAGCCCCTTTATATGCTAATTCATTATAGAAAAAACCACAATGTGATGGTAACCAGCAGAAAGAGATGTTTGTGCCATTAATGATTAAGCTGTGAATAATATGTCTAATTTCTATTATTAAATCTCTTCTATTTTTATTATTTTGAGATTGTAACGCTTCTAGCACTGACATTGAATCAACACATATGACTATTTGAAAAATACTGATCTGAAGACTGGATATGTTTCTTAGTGCCATTAAGATTGCTATCAGTTCGGCTGTAAATATAGATATATTCTTGCCCAAGTAAAATGATTCGTTCATTTTTAAATCAGGAATAACATATGCTGCACCTGTTTCACCTGATGATAAAACAGAACCGTCAGTATACACTTTTAAATGTTGAGAATAAACAGAATCTATGTGTTCACGAGCCTCAGTTGTAACTAAGTTACTATTAACACTTTTGAATGTGTTACAATAATGAATATCAAAATTACCCTTCATCATCTCCCAAGGAGGCATTGGTGAAGAAATATCTGTCCTAAGTCTTTTTATGTCCTCTACCGTAGAATCAATTAAGTCTTTAGCATATGTAGAAATCGTTTCTAAGAATCTAACATTTTGTGCTCGTTTTGGGTATTCTAAATCAGACCTAAACAACAACTCTTCATTAGTACTATTGCAAATATTATGTGCTCTTACGATATATTTAACACAATCCAACTTTCTCTGTTCATCCAGGGGCATAATTCCTGCTAACATATAAGCTTTATATGTATTGGTATGCACGGGAACCCCTAAGGCTAATTTTATAGCCTTGCTATCTAGACTTTTCAACTTATTTAAATAACTCTTCGGAGCTGAAAAATATGCTTCCTGCCCGTACATTAATTTAGATCTGACAAGTGAAGTTGCTAAATGAACGAGTGTCTTTATATCTTGACCCCAAGATTTTGTACTAATGATCTTTAATAAATAATAACTTTTTAAAGCATTCTGAATTAAATACTCAATATGTCTTGTCCATTTTAACTTCCTTGTTAGATATACACCTAAAAATTTAATCTCAGCAGTATATTCAATTTCTTCATTTTCTATCAATATTTTAGGCAGTTTTCTTGGTACTTGACAGTTACTAAAAACATCATTTTAGTTTTTTCCTTAGATAATTCTAGGCCATTAGATATCATGTACTTGTTTAAACTATTTATTTCTGTTTGATAAACTAAAGTAATGTGTTTTAATTCATACAAAGAAGTTTTCTTTTTTAGATTAACATTCATCCATATAGCAATGTCATCAGCATATTGAACAAGAGTAACCCTGTTACTGAAAACTTTTGGCAAATCGTAAATTAAAATGTTGAACAAAATTGGAGATATTATTGCCCCATGAGGAATACCCATATTCGTCGAATGACTTGATGAATAACAATTTCCAACTTTAACTTTTATAGATCTATTTTGTAAGAAAGTTTTAATAAAATTATACATGTGTCCAGATAATCCAATTTGCTTTATTTTGAAAAGTAAACGTGCATGCCAAACTCTGTCGTATGCTCTTGTAATATCAAAAAATGTTGCTAAAACTCCTTTACGCTTTGCAAATTGTCTTTTAATATGCGTTGTTAGCTTAACTAAATGATCAACAGTCGATCGGCCTTTTTTGAAACCCAGCTTGATTGATAGGAATTATTTTTTTGTTTGACGCAATAATGTGATAACCGTTCCAATACAACTTTCTCCATTATTTTACAGGCATGTTTTTTCAGTATCTACCTTTGAAGGAAAAAAAGTATGCTGTCTTTTTTTATTTATTTACCCCAAAAGGCAGAGGTGGGTGCAGAAGAAATGGCAGTAGCAGGAGTATTGAATTTTTCAAAAACTGGAATCAACGCTTCTGCTATTTTCTTCCCACAAGATCTCCGTTAACTTGCGAGTTCTCCATGTTCATTTACTCTGAAGGCAATCCCGCTAATGCAGAAATAACGATGGCCGACAGAAGGGAAAATGGACAAATTGGAGAAACGCAAAAATTGGAGGGAGGAGACAAGATGGAGAATGGAAATAAAAGGATAATGAACAAAAGGGAGAATAGACAAAAGAGAGAATAGACAAAACGGAAATGGACAAAAATGGGAGTAAAAACAAGTAGTTTTGAGCAGTTGTTTTAAAATAGATCATTTTCATTTCATTTATTTAATTTAAGGTCTGTACATATAGTGATTTTAGACCAACAACAACATTTTAAACAATTAATTAAAAAGATTTAACATTAACATTGTAACAATTTTACCAGCTTGAACTCCTATTTAAAATTTACAACATTCTTGACATCAAACATATTCTTTCTTACATGTGAAGGTACTACCAAAATATATGTAGAATGACAAACTCAATTTCCCCACACTTTATCTTATATATATACAAGACAAACATCATCTTGATCGCAACCCACCACCAACCATGCAGAATCTGACAAAACACCTCTATACCCTTCAGAATCCGCAAAAAGAATAAAAATAATAATAATAATTTTAAAAAAATAAAAAATATATTTTTTTTAATTATTAACAAATCATCACACCTCGTCATTTGTTAGTCTCTCACTTGAATTTCCAACCCATATCAACACACATAGTTTCTAGTTCTAGTTGTCAATGTCGGTCTTCATCAATTTTGTCTGCACATAGCCCATTTCCTCTCTCTCTCTCTCTCTCTCTCTCTCTCTCTCTCTCTCTCCTTCTCTCTCTCTCACATAACCTCTCACTCACACACACACGCACATATAAATATTACAAAATAAAGTATCACATAATGCACAAATTATACTATTTAATAAGTTTCAAAGAAATTGTCCGATCTGACTATATTAAAACCGTTGATATTTTATAATAGTCAGTAACATCTATATTTTTTACGCTTGTTATATTTTGATATTCAATAGGTAAAAAATCACGAATTTCAGTACATTTTGTCAGGATATGCTCTACACTAATTGTATTTCCGCATATGCAAGTCATAGTACTGCAATATTGTGTTCTCCATGCATTCAAAAATAAAATATGAGCAAGACTGCTAATTTGCCTAGAAAATCCGGAATGATCAGGAAGTTCATAATAATACCTTTTTTACGAACACTATTTTAAATAATGTTTGACATTTCGTTTTTTGATAAGTGTAAGGAAATCGGTTCAGCAAATATATTTTTTGCACCAATTTTAGCTGCTATGTCAGCCATATAATTGTATTTTAAACCACTATGTGATGGAATCCAGCATATATTTATTTCCGTACCTCTGAGTTTTAAGCAATGTATTAAATATTTAATTTCAAATATAATCTCTGCTCTTTCTTTACATTTGGGCGAATTCAGAGCCAACATAACAGATTGAGAATCCACCCAAAACAATATTTTGATGAAATCCCTTTGCATGTTTGTTATTGTACTAAGAGCCATTAATAATGCTAGTAATTCTGCAGTGAAAATCGAAAATCCTGTACCAATGAAATACGATTTTTGTATGTTTAAAGCAGATATTACAAATCCTGCACCAGCATTACCATTTTCAATCACAGATCAATCAGTATATATCTGCAGATTTTCATAATATTTTTCAGAAATATGTTGACGTATTAATGTTGCTAATAAATATGGATTCTCATCTTTCTTCAAATCAGTATGTAAAATATTAAAATTGGCTGTTATCTCCCAAAGAGGGAAAGGAGATTAAATAATCTTACTTGATACACTAGCTGGATTTATACAGGTATATTTAAACAAGTCATGTGTATATGTAGCAATTGTTTGTAAAAAAATATATATTTTTGGCTCTTTAAGGGAAATTTAAGTCTGATCTGACTGACAATTCACCTACCGTATTATTGATAACTGTACAACTTCGTATTATATATTTTGCACATGCTAATTTCCTCGCGTCAGCTAACGATAGGATTCCTGCAGCCTTGTATGCCTCCGATGTTAAAGTATGAATTGGTACTCTTAACGCTAGTTCGATAGCTCTGCTATCATGACTTTGCAACTGCTTCAAATATGTTTTAGTTGCTGAAAAATATACTTCTTGACCATAAGACAATTTTGACCGCAGTAATGAACATGCTATATGTATTAATGTTTTTGTGTCTTGACCCCACCATTTGCGACTAATTATTTGTAAAAGATTATAACATTTTATAGCCTTTTGCAAAAGATATTGAATATGCTTTTTTCCAATTTAATTTACTTGTAAAGTATACCCCCAAAATTTCACTTCAGTTACATATTTGAACACTACAATTCACCAATGTATCACAAACATGGCACCATCCACATCAGTAAGAATATAAATCTGTATAAAAGATGCATAAAGGACACCGCCAATAAAACAATAACTAGAAACCATTATTCAACAATAAAACCTAATTCAACAGAATCTCAACCTAGAAATCATCCCACAACCCATCAGCAGAAGTGTATAACAACGCTGTGCTATCGACGATCCACTACCGCTGTGCTATCAAGGATCCACTACCGCTGTACTATCAAGGATCCACTACCGCTGTACTATCAAGGATCCACTACCGCTGTACTATCAAGGATCCACTACCGCAGTGCTATCAAGGATCCACTACCGCAGTACTATCAAGGATCCACTACCGCAGTGCTATCGAGGACCCATTACGGCGGTGCTATCGAGGGTCAGTTATCCTCTTCAAAGTTCCACCCTAATGTAGCTGTGGGGTGTAAAGCAGAGCCAAAGGTGATAATGAAGTCGACCAATGTTGAGCTACAGTTGGATGGGAGATAATCCTGTCAAAGTTCCAACCTTTTGTAGCGAAAATCCATGTCAAACCTTTAAGGTCCAACCTATATGGTGAAATTACTGAAAGCTTGTATCCCTGTATCCCGAACCTGATCAACGGTGTGTACACATTCATCCAATGAATGAAGAATAAATAAGAAAACAGGCAAAATCCTCCTCCTCCTCTCCTTCTGCTCCTCCTCATCCTCATCATCACCATCATCATCATTAGCATCATCATCAGCATCATCATTAGCATCATCATCATCATCATCACCAACACCACCACCACCAGCATCACCATGTATTGCGACAACGGAAATAGATATAGGACGTACGAATACCTTGCCTTGGCCATTTTCGGGTGTGACGATTTCGTGCGCTGTCCACGTCATGTTGGCCGCGCACGACCGTTCAGCGTAAGCCACGTAGCGCAGCGCCGACAACGAGATCTGCCGTGCTGATGTGTCATTGCTCCCGTTGGCCAGTGTGGCGACAGTATCTTTTAGGAGACAGGCGTAAGAGGAGTCAAACATGTCGATGTAGACGGAGCTGACGACGTTGCTGCCCAAATGACCACATAGCACTCAGGATAAAGCTGTTGCTATAGCTACCAACATTTACGTCATTCACAGATTATTATACACACAGTTCATATCTATCACGGCCTACTAGCGTCAAAACCTGATAATTACAAATATCATCAAGTAATTACAAATATCATGGGATAATTACAATGTTCAAGAACTTATTACAATTATAATTGAAAAAGTATAATTATATTCGCGTGATCATGTTTACTTTTCAGTTTAGGCTCTAGCAATCCTGGGGAATGCACCAAAACCGAAAATTATAACTATCACATAATAATTACAATTTTCACATGATAATTACAATTTGTACGTGATCATGCTTAATTCTGACTAAGGCGGCTTACTAGCGCCAAAACGTGCATTTACAGGTATCAGTGATAATAGTAATTAACACGTGTTCCGTGTAATTCACATTAGCGCCAAAACCTGATAATTACAAAAATCATGTGATGCTTACAAATATCAACGACATAATTATTTACAATTAACACGTAAAAATTGTAATTATCAAGTGAAAATTACAATTTTCGGTTTTGGCCGATTTCCAGACGGATTGCTAGAGCCAAAACTGAAAATTAAAATTGATCACGGTGAAGATATTTGTAAGTTTTCAATGATAATTGTAATTATCCCTTGATAACTGTAATTACCCCATGATATTTGTAATTATCTGATGATATTTGTAATACTCAGGTCTTGGCGCTAGGAAGACGTGGCAAATATTGATAATTGTTTATTATCACTGTGGATTACCGGTATATCTGTAAATTACACAGAACACCTGTTACTTTCAGTTATCTCGTGATAATGGTAACTCTCGGTTTTGGCGCTAGTAGGCCGTCATACAGTCCCTTGCTTTGTTTGTCTACCTGTCGGTCAGCTCAGCTGGAAAACTCCCTCGTTGGGTTGCCGGGGGTTTCAGTATTAATAGTATCCACACTTTCAGGAAATTTAGTGCTTTAATTTCCCACTGTCGCTGTCTTTCTCATTTGTTCTTTCTCATTCCTGCTCTAATCTTGCCACTGTAGATTGTTCTAACCTATAAAGGGAAAAGGGAAAGCCCCAGTTGAAAACCTGTCTTTCCTTTATAGGATTGACTGATTCACTGCGGCAACAGTACCCCCGTTGGAGTGCCGGGGGTTTCAGTATAAATAGTATCCCCACTTTTTTGGAAATTTAGTGCTTTAAATTCCCACTGTCGCTGTCTTCCTCATTTGCTCTTTCCCATTCCTGCTCTGTCCTATCACTCTGCTATACTATCTTCTTCTTCGCTAGATCAATGACCTACCTTTTTTCTTGAAAACTCTTCCTGGACAAGACTCCTTGTTTGTGTATGGGGTCTGTTGGATCAGCTTGGGAGTGTTGGACGCTTTCTGCCGGGTGGTCACTATGGCTTCCTATGATGTTATTATTTAGCAATGTAGGCATTTTATATGTATGTGTTTTGTTGATAATTTATGATATTTGTATTCTAATTTGTTTTTTGTAAACGGGGGTTCGATAAATTAGAGTATAGCCTCAGCTCAGCGTCCCCTGCGTGGGATGTCTTTATTGTAAAGTGACTGGCTGGTGGAGAGCCTTCTGTTTTGCCACTAGGGTTGTTTCAGCGGATCTTTTATGCGGATCAGGGGTTGTCCGGTCCTGATTTGGCTCGGAAGAGTCCGCTGGACCTAAAGCAATAATCATGTAATTTAATGTAGCTGGAAAGCTTTTAAAAAAAGTTGTTTTGGGTATTTCTAGATAATACACCCAAATATCTGGAAATTCTTTAAAATAGCCGCGAATAAGAACGTCCCAAGTGATGGTCTTTCCGTCGGTCTGTCTGTCCGTACGTCATTCAGGCCAGTTTGGAAGCCATATGTCTTGTTTTTACTTAGTGCTCGTTGATTAAAATTACTTCTTTATTATGTTTGGGAATACACTCCAGGCCTGAAAATGGCGACTAATTTAGTCGCCATGCCTAGTGAAAAAAAAAATTGGCGACTAAAAAAAAAACTTTAGTCGCCAAATGCGAGTGCGCTAAAATGAACTTTTTTTTAGTTTGGCTAGTAAAATTTTTAGTTTGGCTAGTAAAATTTTTAAGTTACTAGCCAAAGGCTAGTGGGACCTTTTTTTCATTTTCAGGGCTGCACTCACACATGATAGGTCGCTATAGGTAGACGGAAATAATTATTTTTGTCCAAAATACGCATTCATATACTTTATCCTGATACATGTTATCAACAAAATAAGTTCCTTGATGCTAAGAACAAGGAGAAAAAGTTAGGCCTGTCAATTTCTGTCCGATCTAAAAATACCTTGCTAGTACTTTGCAAAATTGCTTCGTCTCCAACTAGTTCAGACGAAACATACCCAGAAAGCATGTGGTCATTCTACAGACATCTGAATGACACTAACATTTCGTGGAAAATCATGTATATACTTTTCCAAGAATTTACCTCATTGGCGATGGTTTCGTACTTCGATTCCCAATTTGATGTCTGGGATAAGAAAATACATTCGATGTAATGCCCCCATCCATCACACAGTAGTAAGACCTCACTACGCTCATCCACGACAACCCACGATTTAAGAGCGTTGACTAAACGTGGCAGCAACGTAGGCAAAAAAAAAAAGGAACAACCAGCCTTCTGTGTGAATGCAACTATGATGCTACTGCGTTTTGCCCACGCGTCCCCAATACGTTGTTGGCTGTTATCACGTTGGGTGGCAAGTACACTAGGACCTTGATACGTTCTTCCCCGACAGCATCACGATGCCTGACGACATCGCTGCGTTTGCACGGCGATTATCGCAGTTGGTGTTACGTTTGTAGACTACTACGGTATATTGCGAGAGTTTTGATCGGTTGACCAAGCCACACCCTTGTCTACGGTTCCCACGACTTTACTACGATGACGCCGTTGTCTTCCCGATCCCACCACGCGTCCACCACGCTGTCACTACGATCTCAAAACACTGCGACCCCACATGTTCAAAACTTACGTGGCGAGGTCGTGAAGACAGTATCCCGATTGTCCACGTTCTCGCACGATGTTAATTAATGCGCCCCAAATCCCGATGGAATCACGACACTAACACACTCAACCACGGTTTTGGCTGATTTTCATGATTGTAGCGCAGTCTTCGTCCTGTGTGATGGGAGTGTGCGCAAACCTACGTGGTAACCGTGTCCGTTGAATCCAGAATATTCTAAGGAATAAATAAGAACAAATCTCGCAGGGAAATTTTTTTTTCCCTTCGGTAAAAGCGTTGATCACTGAAAGCGTGTTCGTTGTATACGTGTTTGGCTGTATTTATTTTTGAGTTCCCTATCTATTTATTAACCCCTTGGGGTCATGAGCAATCTTGCCACTGTAGATTGTTCTAACCTATAAAGGGAAAAGTGAAAGCCCCAGTTGAAAACCTGTCTTGACTTTGTAGGCATGACCGATTCACTGGGGCAACAGTACCCCCGTTGGAGTGCCGGGGGTTTCAGTATAAATAGTATCCCCACTTTCTGGAAATTTAGTGCTTTAAATTCCCACTGTCGCTGTCTTCCTCATTTGCTCTTTCCCATTCCTGATCTGTCCTATCACTCTGCTGTACTATCTTCTTCTTCGCTAGATCAATGACCTACCTTTTTTCTTGAAAACTCTTCCTGGACAAGACTCCTTGTTTGTGTATGAGGTCTGTTGGATCAGCTTGGGAGTGTTGGACGCTTTCTGCCGGGTGGTCACTAAGGCTTCCTATGATGTTATTATTTAACTATATAGGCATTTTATATGTATGTGTTTTGTTGATGATTTATAATGATGTTTGTATTCTATTTTGTTTTTGTAACCGGGGGTTCGAGTAGTTGGGGTAAAGCCTCAGCCGTCCCCTGCGTGGGATGTCTTTATTGTAAAGTGACTGGCCGGTGGAGGGCATTCAATTTTCCCAATAGGGTTGTTTCAGCAGATCTTTTATGCGGATCGGGGGTTGTCCGGTCCTGATTTGGCTCGGAAGAGTCCGCTGGACCTAAAGCAACAATCAATCAATCTATTTATTAGAAGGGGGTGGGGGGGAAAGGTGGAAAAGGGTGGCATTGCCTTCAGTTATTAGTTCCCTACCAGATGACTCAAATTTTGTTCTATTTATTTTCCTTTTTTTTTGGGCTCATTAATTTTGAGAGCCCCAATTTGTTTCGTCATGGAAGGCAAAATAAACTTAAGAAGTGCTGGAACCAAAGGGTGACAGTGCTCCATCGTTATTATTATTATTATTATTATTATTATTATTATTATTATTATTATTATTATTATTATTATTATTATTATTATTATTATTATTATTCTAAATATCAATACTATTATTAATGATTTTATGTTGCGCTTTTCTAGTTCAAGAGCTGCTCTAGGCTGTGGGCCATAGAGAATGTGACTCAAGCCGCCCGAGGAGTCAAACTGCGTCCAAAGGCGCATTGTGTAACACCTCAATTGTTGAATTTATGTAAATGGATCTGTTACACTCGATGTTGTGTTTTTTTGTCAGTTGATTCAGCCCCGATGCTTGAAACCTGATAAAGTGTAACTCAGATTCGTTTATCCACGCAGCCTGCTCACTCAGCAACAAGGCAAAGTCGTCGTATGTAGTTTTCCAACTTTATTCAGCGAACATCAACAACTGCATACACTTGCTTTTTCCACTCTCAACTTTCAACTTTACAATTATCAACACTATCCCTTTTGAAACAGTGCGGTACTTATATAGTCTCTCTATACTCCAGAACAATTTAGGACACTCCAGCGTAACGCACCACAACCAATCAAAATTAACTTCGTCATCACTGTCTCACGTCATACAACCTTATTTGGGATGGAAGCTTCCTTAGCTACAACTGCGGCTTCGATCGATAGTAAACAACCAACTCTAGAAAATTCTCAAATAATATCGACCAACTAAAATTATCAACGTTATACAAAGCTTCTTCTAATAACAACGCAAAATCAAATCAAAGGTAAATACACTCTATCATTGCATGCCCGTCACACACGAACTATCGTGCGCGTTTCAACGTAACAGGATCTCACCCAAATGACAGTCAACATCTTTACAGTCCGCGGACAGTATTTTCATAATCATACTTCCCCCCCCCCCTCACTTTTCTCCCTTTTTCTCCATCTTCTTTATTGTCTGAAATACAGGATGTGTGTGTGTGTGTGTTTGTGTGTGTGTATGGGTGTGTGCGGGTGTGGGTGTGTGTGAGCGTGTGTGTGTGTGTGTGTGTGTGTGCACGCGAGGGAACTCTGCACCCGTTAGGGTCCAGCCCTTGTGTATATTTAATCATTCTTATATAGCGCTTTTCCACCTCCAGAGCTGCTCAAGGCGCTGGCTGAGACAGTACCTAACTCAAGCTGCCCGAGGTGCCCACAAATAAATCATTCAAGAAACGTCATTTTATTGTTACCTTCCAGGGAGTGGGTACAGCATGATGGCATTGGACTCGACCACGTCTTTGAAGCCAAGAGTGGTAGAGAAGCAGCACACAAAGCCACGTCTGCACACACACACACACACACACACACATACACACACACCCACCCAAGTATGTAAAACACCAAGACTGGGTTTTACTAAGAATGTAGGAATCGGAAAGTGATTTTTGACAGAAAAGGGTTAGGGCAAGGGTTAGTTGCAGCGCTGCAACTAGCCCTTACCCTAACCCTTTTTTAGAAAGTTGACCTATTTCGTCTCCTTTAGGCGACGAAATAGGTCGAATTTTCTTCAAAAATTCTTCGGAAATACACTGTATTTTCTCCGTCCCGGATAGAGCACTCCTGTGTACTAAAAACACTCTCATGCACTACAACTGCACTCCCATGCACTAAAAGAGCACTCCTGCGTACTCAGTGATCAGGATGGACGTCGGGTTTCGGCTTTTTACCGATAGAATTTTGAAATGACCTATTGACTTGACAGTGAGTCGGTCATACGACCTATTGATTTTTCAGGCAGTCAGTCAAGCCTATGACCATTTCCAAAAAGATACATCATCCACGCTCCATTCAGATCATATTTTTTTGTGAGCGAAGTTTTGATTCAAAACAATGAATCGAAAACGGAAATGGGTTCACCTATTTAACTGTCTTGTAAAACAATAACTTGCCGAAGTGAAACAAAATAAGTAACCATACGGTCTCTGCTTGCTTTTGACTCAACGCAAAGCTTACATGAATGTCTGATTGACCGAGACTAGTTTCAGTTTAGTTCCGATCCCCAATTTTAGTAATTAGTAGAGGATGATGTCATTATGTCACTTGTCGTCTGCAGATTCGTGAATCGTGATATTTTAAAATGCCACCAACGAGTGCCCGAAGATGGAAAAAGGCCAAACTAAACTAAACTAAACTAAACTGTTATTTAGTGTTTTGCGCGATGGGAAGCTAGAAAATGTCAGCCCATCGCGGGAACAAAAGTTCCTGCTCAAGCCGAAATAGTTCACTCAATCCGAGTCCAGAGCGAAAGTCCGGAAAGGAGGCCAACTCGATGGCAACAACCGCAAAACCAGCAACATCAACTGAGCGACCACTAGTGTACCCAGGAGGGGGGCGGTCGGGGTGGACCGCGAGGGGTAGGACACTTTTTTTTTTCATTTACAACTCATTACTAATACTTCCAAAATGAGCCAGATTGCATAAAGTTAAAGGTTTACAAAAAATTAAACGTTTACAAAAAATGTTCCGAGGGGGCAAGCCCCCGGACCCCCCTACAGGGTTCGGGTGCTTCACACCCTCACTTACTGCCCCACCCCATGACAAAAGTCTAATTATGCCACTGTGAGTGACGGTTCCTGACGAAATGATTGGATGAATTTCGACCTTGGCATCGGTAAGATTATTTAGTTGTTCTCTTCATAAGTCAATTATTTCAGATTAAAAACTGCATGTAGTGTTGAGTAACAGTTGACAGTTCACTTCAGTGGTAACTGATCGAGAGAGAGAGAGAGAGAGAGAGAGAGAGAGAGAGAGAGAGAGAGAGAGAGAGAGAGAGAGAGAGAGAGAGAGAGAGAGAGAGAGAGAGAGAGAGAGAGATAGACATCATCTCAGATCAACAGATAAAAAGCGTTAATTGTCTTTGTTCGTGTTCAGTGAATGAAAGTTTTTTCCCACGGCGTTGAAAACAGCATACTTTTTTTTACGTATTGATTTAAAAAATGACTTATTGATTTTCTGATCATTAAGTTTTTTGACCTATTGATTTTGAAAATGACCTATTGAATTTCTGGTCAATCAGTCATTTACCTATACACTCACCCATTTCCTGCATAAAAAGCAAGGTTAGTCACCTATCAAGATTGTTGATTAGAAAATGAATCATACTATGCATTTGTGTTTGTATAAATATTCATGTCTTTTGAAGAGATAAATTATAGAAAGATTATGAAATGTTATGATGCATAAATAAACAGGTCAAGATGGCGGACGGCGGAAGGAGTTATTTCCCATTTATTGTTTATATGTTGAGGTAGCTTATTAAGACAGTTTATTTGTTGACCAGACTGGGTCTAGTACTTCTACTACGACGATTTCTACTAGTATTTCTGCTACTCCTAGTTCTGCTACCACTGTTCTACCTGTCTGTGTTCCACTGCTTCCGCTTCTGTTGCCCCGTCTTCGTCTTTATTCTGCGTCTTCGTGCTACGTACTACGTGCCACGTGCTACGGCTAGTTCTACGTATTGCATTCTACGTTCCACCCCTACTTCCACCTTCAGGAGGAGGCAAGACTACGTGCTGGTGGGACCTCTTCTACTTGGGTCGCAATACGCAGGGCTTCACATACACCCTCAATTATACGCACTTTACACGGACATAAACATTATATCAACCGTGACTTTCTACAGTCGGCAACAGGTTGTAACAGTTGGTAATTTTCTTGAAATAGTACTTTTCATACAATTTAATTAAACCTGTGTTGGAGATCGTACAGTTAATCTGTGTATAAAGTGTCTACTATTAACTAAATACATTTCTTCAAGGCTTGTTTTTGTATACTTAAGCCATCAGTTATTACTGCATCTTTATTTTCATATTGTTATTGTACCTTGATTGTGTTGGTATCTTATGTCCAGTGTCAAGGGGTCACGGATTAGACAAGGGAGGTAATTGTTTGTTAATTGTTGGGGTTGTGGGTCCGGATAAATGTTGAGGTTGGGTTAGATTCCCCATTTTCCTGTGTGGTTGTGTGTGGAATAAAAGTGTAAATGTTAATCTGGCATTTGTGTTAGTTTTTTTTTTTAGTTTGAAATTGTATTCCAGCACTCGCTGCTGAGCTGAAGTCACTGAACCCATTCGGGTGACGTGACAATCTACATACAACAAGTTTGGACTTTATATTTCTCATTGTTTAGGGTCAAGTTCACATCAAAGTACCTAAATGAACCGAATGTGGACAGCTCTAGTGACCTTGGAGTTAGGTTGACAAAATTTGCCCAGTATGTGCGTCAAATTGATATCTATCATGCCTCAAAGAATAATTGGTTCAATATTAATAACTTCGGGAAACAGTAAAATGTATATTTATAATTGTAATTTGTTTTTACTAACATTTGTTTACTCTGGGTTCTTGACCTTGAAGTGAAGTCATTCATTAACTGATCATTTTTGAGGTCTCGTGGATACACACAATCTTACCAAGAATGGCTGCGATAGTTGAAATAGGTTTTTAACCACTTTTATTGTTTTGCACAGACGGACTGCGGACAAACGGACGGACGGACATTTTATAAATGTCATTTTTCGACTATATAGGACTCATCTCGAAGAGATTTGCCAAAACATAAGGAAAAAATTTTCTTGGTAGGTAAATAGACTCACGTTGCTCAGCATGTGATTCAGACTAGAAGAGCAAAGCCCATATGACTCACATACCCCTTATGGAACTTGCAATATTTAACATGAAAATGAGTGCCCAGAAAAAAAGAAAATGAAACGATGCATTAACGACTTTGATCTTTCTGTACTTTTGATCTTGAGATTAGCACGACCTCCGAGTCCAAATACACGCATGTACTTATTATATAAAGTACAGCAAAAGTAGTATTATGACAAAAGGTTACCTTTGGGATGACCTTGACCTTTAGTAACCTTGACATTGGGATGACATTGACCCTCATGTGATCTTTCATGCATGTCCGATCAAATAACCAAATGTTGTTGCATATACTGGGTTAAACAAACAGCCATTCCACTGTATGATGACCTATTTTTTATATGTTTCTGCAAGGCTTAAAATGACCTTGACCTTCAGGAGCTAGGCAAAAACGGAACAAATATGACTTTACATCTCTCATAGTTTAAGGTCAAGGTCACATCAAAGTAACAACACTAACTTTGGATAGCTCCCGTGACCTTGACCTTGTAGTGAGGTTGACCAAATCTGTACAGTATGTTTGTCTCATTGATATCTATCATTCATCAAAGAATCACAAGTTAAATATTAATAACCTATTTTAAAAAAGTGAAATTTTGTGAAAATTTTGCATTTTTTAAACTAAGATTTGTTGACCCTGTGACCTTGATCTTGAAATGAAGTAATTCATTCACTGATCATTTATGAGGTCACATGGGTATACACAATCTTACCAAGTTTGGCTGTGATAGTTAAAATAGGTTCTGAGATAGTAACCCACTTGCAAATTTGTGCAAAGACAGACGGCGGACAGACAGACGGACGGTGGACATTTTTTTAATGTCATTTTTGGGCTATTTAGGACTCATCTTGCACAGATTTGCAAAATTCTGAGGATAAGTTGGGGGGGGGGGGGATACATAGGCTCACATTGCTATGCGAGAGTCAAAAAGGAAAAGAAAGAAGAAAGGAAAGAAGCAAAGAAATGGAAAGAAAGAAAGGTGGTCGTGTTATGTCGTGAAGGTCGTTGGGTGACGGGAATGAAGGGGTGAGTGCTGGCAAGATGGATGAGGCTTCAAGGTTTTTGGCGGCGGTAGGCGTTAGGGGGTGGGGTAGGGTAGAAGAAGCAACTCACTTGTCCACTGCCTTTTTGCTGCCAACCCAGGCTGGCAGGCGGATGTTGAAGTCGTAAGGACCTTTGGGACAATACTTGCAACCCCCGTAGTCCGACCTTCGCCGGAAAGCGCCAATCACGTGGACCTCAGTGCTCTCCCCTACTCTGATGGTCTCCCCTCCTTCCGCCAGCCCCAACGATCGCGGAAGTAGCCCGAAGCTGTCATCGCCCAACACAATTTTCCTCTGCTGCTGTTGCTGTTGATGCTCCTGCAAAAATTAAAGACGTTATTGTTTTTATTGTTGTTGTTTGTGTTCTCTCTCTCTCTCTCTTTCTCTCTCTCTCTCTCTCTCTCTCTCTCTCTCTCTCTCTCTCTCTCTCTCTCTCGTTTTTGTTGCATTTCCAGATAATAGTATTTATTATAATATCTGTAAATCCTTTAAAATAGATGGGAATCACGCCGTACTTCCGAATGAAAGAGGAAGCATTTATGTTAATAGACACTGTCTAATGTCTCTCTTGGAGATAGGTTTGAAACGATGAAAGCGCAGACTAATTTATACCAAAGAGAGAAGAGTGGTACTATGATCAATAGTATCAAATGCAGCGGACAAGTCAAGGAGAGTGAGAAGAACTAATTTCCCTTTGTCCACAGCAGAGAAGAAGAGATCGATTAGAATTTTGAGCAAAGCAGTTTCAGTGGTTCGGTCTGCCAGAGCCGATTACAATAAGAGCCAGCCATACAACGCAGGTCAGAGTACGGAACAAACTTTAAAAAAAAAAGCGCTGAAAGAAAATCAAGATAGAGAGCTGCTTTAGCACTCGTTTATCATCTATGATAGGTAAGCAACTTATATCTTTTCCTTCTCTCTTTCAAACATGCACAGTCCAGACTCTCGGTAAATTCCTCATGGCTGCTTCCTTTCACCGCCCCAACGATGATTCTAATAACTTCCAAGTGGAGTTTCTATACAATTATCCCCTGTTACATCTCCATAATCGACGTGATGCAGAATAATGAATTGTACATATTTTCTAACATTTTTCTGCATAGTTTATGTTTGTGTTTATGTTTTCCTAAAACATTCTAGTAACAGGGTTATTTCCTTGATAATGTTATTTATATGAATGTCCAATTTGCGGGTATAGTGCAGTGTCAGTCCTAACTGTTTATAGTATTCATTGTTGGATAAAATTGGGTTGCCTAAACTTCAAGGGGTTGTTAGGTAAAATGTCACTTTTGAAAGTTGTTTTTTTTTTCAGTTTTCGTGAAATCTTACTTTCCATGTAGTACCTCAGTCGTTAATCTTTTGAAAATCATATATTTAAAATTTCAGTTCGTATTTCTGGATTGTTTAGGTCAATAACATGCGTGTGTTGTCGGCAGAAAGTTGTATAACTGATTTTGTGTTTTAACAATATCATTTATATAAACTAGGGACAATAGGGGGCCAATAACTGACCCTTGAGATCACCTGACGGAACGGTTTTATAGTCTGATTTACCATTAATAAGAACAGCTTGTTTGCGTTGATCTAAACAGTTCGGAAAACCTTGGAAGAAGCTTGCCTCAAACTTAAACCAGCAATCCTCTGTGCAGTACTCTGTCTAAAGCTTTGGAGATGCCAAAAAAGATCGACTGGTTAGTGATTCTATTGTTATAGGCTAAACATGAATCGTTATAAATGGAAAGTAATTGGTTGATTTTTGAACCCCAAAGGATGAAACCAGACTGTGATGACGTTATAAGGTTATTGTCTTTCAAAAATAAGAAAACATGAGCTGGACACAGCGCTCAAAGACTTCACCAACACAACTTAGGAGAAATATTGGGCAATAGTTGGTGCAAGTATCAGCTGGTCCTTTTTTGTGGATCGGGATAACATGGACAATTTTCCATATATCTGGAAACAATCTTTCTGATAGGCAGCGGTTGAAAAGTTAACTTAGAGGATGGCCAACCTTGGCATTCAGTCGCCTTGTACTATGACTATGTCCTTCCTCGGCACTTGGTCAAGGATAACCTGCAGATGTTCATAGAAATCCTCGACTTCGCTGTCGTCATAGTCTAGTGTTGGAGCGTAAGCCTGGATGATGGTGATGTTGAAAGGGGCTGCTCTCAGACGGATGGTAATGTGTCTACTGGAGACTGGACGGTAACCCATGACAGTGGCTAGAATGTCTTTGTTGACCAAGAATCCAACTCCGTGTTCGTGCCTGTCATCTCTCCCGCTGAAATAAAGTTTGTGGCCTTCGTTGTTACACCTAGGCTTTTCCATCACAGTTTGCTGATATCTAAAATGTTCCATCGATAGTGGTCCAGCTCGTGGGCCAGTTCTCCTAACTTTTCCCCCACAGTTAGGGTCCTTGTTAAGTTGTCCATCAGTAACACGCTTATCACCTCCGTCCTGATGGCCAACGGAAGGCGCGGTCATTGGTGCCAGGGCGACGACCGATCCGGTATGGAGTGAGCGGTTCTATTGATATCACGGTGTGTCTTGGGCAAAGAAAGATCTGGCCCAATCCTCTCCAGGCTGTTGGCCACAGCCGAAATCCATGAGTACAATGTGGCTGGCCTTGGCCCCGAGCACGTGGTCGTTGAACCTATGGTAACGTGAGGTTCCTCCACTCTGGCCGGTGACTTCTGTGTAGAAGACTTTCGCCCATTGGTGCCGTGCTGACATCACCCCGGTTAGTCGCCTGTGGGTTCGGGCACTGAATAGAACAGACCCAACGTTTCCCGGTGTGTCACAAACCTCCACCTCCACTTCCATCTAAACGACAGACTTACTTTAAAATAGTGGTTGCATACCTAGAGTGGAGGAAGATTATGCGATTTTAATGTTTAGTATGTACTTAATTTTTTTGTTTTATGCCTAGTTAATTCTTATACTTGCTTACAAATTGATTGTAAAATTATTACTTTTTATCTATTTAAAGGGTTTTATGTCTGTGGTATGACAGGATTGCTTTCATTGTAGTATGATTGTCTTTGTAGTTTGTCTTGCGTCATTGTTCCGGTCCTGATTTGGCTCGGAAGAGTCCGCTGGACCTAAAGCAACAATTATCATCATATTGCGTCATTGTTTATGACGTCATTTTGTAAGTTTGCGTTTTACACGTTCTTAATATATGTTTTTGATTGTAAAGCGCAGTGCAGCTGAGCATAGTACGGGAAACTGTGCTATATGCATCCACTTATTACTAATATTGAAGAAGAAGAAGAAGAAGAAGAAGAAGAAGAAGAAGAAGAATACAATGCATAGTTGTAAATATCTCACGGTACGCGGCGATTCATGGCGCCTTTAACACACACAAACACTCACAAACACACACATTTTTGTAAAAACGACGTTGTGATAATTGTCTTGAAACTTTACATACATTATTTTGACACACTTACCATCATTTTGACATTATTTTGACGTTTTGACATTTTTTAAGCTATCCCTAACACTAACCCTAACCCAAACCCTAACCCAAACCCTTCACGTAACCCTAAGCCTAACACAGCCCTAACCCTAACGGAACACTATTTTGACGTCAAAATAACGGGGCCGTAAAAACAAAGTACGTAGAGTTTCAAGTGTATGTCAGAGTAACGTCGTTTCTACCTAGCCATGTACAAGCACACAAACACACACACACGCACACACACACCCACACACACCCACACACACGCAAATAGACAATTATATACATATTACATAGGATTAAAAATCAACAACATATATACCACATTAGTCAAGTTGGGGAGGGAAAACAATTATTAAGTACAGCAAGCAGGTGCAGGGGACGACATATTTTACATGACGGGGGAAGGAGAAACTGACGGAGGACGCAACAGCAGAGGGGAAAGAAAGAAGAAAGGTTCGTTACTTAGGAAAATAGGGTTTTAACACTGACCTGTATTCTAGAATCCAGGTCAGTGGGTTCTAGAATACAGGTCAGTGGGATTTAAGGGCGGACTTGAAAGAGGACAAAGACGGGTTTTCACGGAAGGAAAGCGGCAGTGCCGTGGTTTAACTATGCTGCTTGTATGTCCTTTCGCGCTTTGTATGTATGGCTATGTTGTTGATGTCTTGCTTTGGATATGCTTTGCTTGTTTGCTGATGTTGGTTTTAAGTGATAAGCATGTCCTTTGCCTGCCACGAAACATGGCGAAACATGTTCACGTATGAAACACTAAAATGGAATGATACACCACTTCCCGAACTATCTGCAAGCAAAAACATACAGACACTTAGCAAAGCGTGTTTAGAAAATACTAAACACAATGACATTGACCATTTAGAAAATTTAAATGGGAATATTTAACATGCTTAACAGTAGTTAAAGTATCCGGAAAGTGAAAAATGATGAATGTCGGTTCCTATCCTATCCTATCCCATAACTCGGAGGTCGTAGGGGCACCACAGATGATCGTTTAACCAGCATGCTCCATCTTTCCCTGTCCTCAGCATGATAGCTGAAGAATGGCGGTTCAGTTTTCTTATTATAAGGCAAAAAGTGTGCTTTGAACAAAACTAGAATGGCAGAGCCCACATGACTCACATACTCCTTATATTTAACATGAACATGAGTGCCAGAAGAAGAAAAAAAACAAAGAAACGGTGGCATTAAAATGCAAATACCGACTTTGATCTTTCTATGTGCTTGACCTTGAGATGACCTTGTTATCTTGATCTCCGTCCTATTTACACTCAGGTATTATTAAATAAACTATAGCAAAAGTTGTATTATGCCAAAACGTTATATTGGGACGACCTCGACCTTCAATGACCTTGACCTTGGGATGACCTTGACCTTCACATAACATCTCATGCTCAGGTCTTATGGATATACAACATTTTACCACGTTCGGGTGTGATAGTTGAAATAGGTTCTGAGACAGACGGGCAAATGTTTTATTGTTTTGTAATGTCTTTATTATTATTATTATTATTATTATTTATTTAATTTTTTTTTTACTATTTAGGACTCGTCTCGCAAAGATTTGCAAAAAATCTTACCTTTTTGGGGGGAGGTGGGGGGTGGGGGTGGGGGTGGGGGTGGTGGAGATGGGTGCTGGTGTGGTGAGGGGGTGAGTACATAGACTCACATTGCATTGCATGTGAGTTTTTAAAAAAAGTGAAATTCGGAGACAGAGCTTGGCGAGGTGCTGTGGGAGTTGGAGCGTCGGGCCAACAGGGTGGAAAATGTCTGTAGGGATATAGCCCTCCATCACACTGGCTCGCCTCAGAGATGGGTAAGATTATGCTTTTCATCATCATCATCATCATCATCATCATCATCATCATCATCATCATCATCATCATCATCATCATCATCATCATCATCATCGTCGTCGTCGTCGTCGTCGTCGACGTCGTCGTCAGAATCCGTAGACTTGGATAAGAAAACGTAGATTTAGATAAGAAACAATAGATCTAGATAAGAATCCATAGATTTTAGATAAGAAACCGTAGATCTAGATTTTTTTTAAAAACATAGATCTCGATAAGAAACTAGATAAGAGACAGTAGATAAAGACTAGATAATTATGGAACCTTAGATCTAGATATGAAACACTATATTTAGATACGAAACCATAGATCTAAATAAGAAAATCCAGATCGAGATAAAGGAACCACAGATCTAGATAAGAAACCATAGATCTAGATTATGATATACATTCGAACACGCTTACAAATTTGTTCCCTTTCATTATAATAGAAGTTTGCTGTAGCGGTATTTGATGGTTAGTAACCGAATTGTGTGTTTTAGCCCAGCAAAGCATAGCATAGTTTGATATGTAGGCTAACAGCCTTTGACCCTCGCATTATGCCTTAATGTGGGTCTCATACCCAAGGCCCTGGCATCAGTGCCTACCAGTTTAGAATCTTTTTGACTCCAAATTAGTGGAGTAGGTACTATCTATTTATATCTATACAATTCTTTAACACATTCTGTGATTCTTCATCGACAGCCTTCACAGGCAAGTTATTGTAAGAGGCTGCAACTCTTAGTTTTAAAAAGAAAAAATAAAAATAAAAAGTATAACGCGTTTGAATTTATGGCCTCTTGGGATACCAACATAATTAAAATTTAGGAGTGAAGTAGTTCAGAAAAGTCATACAAATTGTCCACCACTTAAAATATTCGATTAAATCACCACTCTCTCTCCAAACTTCAAACTGGGCAGCCATAGTGACGCCAATCTCTTCCCTTAGGAGAGTCCAGACATGCCACATATCTTCCTGGTGAAGAGTTTCTATTCGTCATGTCCATCGTGTTTCTAAAACGAGTCTTTAGTTGTAAGATTTACGGCCGTGTTACAGTCACATAATTTATTGCAGTAGAGTTGACTTCAGAAGTGTTTTAGCCAGGTCATGACACATGAAGGTGATCGAGAAAGAGTGAGAAATAAGCTAACAATTTTCAGATAGCAATTTGATTTTGCAAGGGTAAAAGAGTAAGCGCTGGATGCGCTTTTTACATCTTGTCTTTGGGGTTTTAACAATAACTATTAAATACAACTCAATGTTATAACATTCACATCATGGAACAATAATAAACAAAGTCATCATTAGATAAAAATCATTTTCCAACATTTGAAATCAAATTAAAGTTGTTAATATCAATCGACAACATTAACAATTAATGTGTATTTAATTTTTAATGTGTTTTGGGAGACGTGTTCTAAATGATGCAAATTTAGATGCTGGAGTGCGGAGATCTTCAGGAAAGTTATTCCACAAAGTGGAACCGGAATAAGCTTTGAAGAGATCAATTCTTGGAATTGGAACAATTAATTTTGTGGACGATCGGGCAGTTGTTTTTGTTTTTTTTTTAAGAGAAGAAAGATAGGAAGGTGCATTGCCAGAAAGGACTTGGTGCATGAAAACATCTTTATGAAATTTTAGTCTGTCGGTAACAGTAGCATATTGATCCGTTTATAGTCATCTGGAGAGATTGTTTGTTTAAGAATCACTTGTTTAATTACACGTTTCTGAAGTCTAATTAAAGGCTTCATTGGATTTCCATTATCAGAATCCCAAATAATAGAGGAATAATCAATAACTGATTGAATAATTATGACCGGAATAAAACAATTTACGAGAATGTAAATGTAATAAATGCTTTATCCTTTAGAGAGAGAGAGAGAGAGAGACAGAGAGAGAGAGAGAGAGAGAGGTAGGGTGGGGGGGGGAGGATACTATACTATGCGATGCGGATACGATACGATGAATTTTAATGAATTGGCTCTCGGCCTATTTCAGAGAGAGAGAGAGAGAGAGAGAGAGAGAGAGAGAGAGAGAGAGAGAGAGAGAGAGAGAGAGAGAGAGAGAGAGAGAGAGAGAGAGAGAGAGAGAGAGAGAGAGAGTTGAATATTCCGTCTCAGTTAGGTTATACTAATTTACAAATTGAAAATAACAAACACGTTTATTCTTTTCTTTCAAACCAACACAGTGACAACGACACATTCCAATCATTTGCATAAATAGGCTACACTAAGCTTTTTAATCTTTTCGCACACGTATACACGCACAGCACTAGTCAAAGTCCTACAGTCATTCACACACACACACGCGCGTACACACACGCGCATACATACACACACGCACACACACACACTCTCTCACACACACACACACACACATTCACACACAACTGTTCTGAAACACTGATTGGACTACCTACCGATGTCGACGGTGACAAGTAAAATTTGGTGTTGATCTCTTGGCAACCGTCTGTGGCGATGACGTAGAAACTGACCACTAATAAGGCCAGCAGTCCAGCACTCAGCATTACGATCACGGCCTTCTTCGGCCTTACAAAGCGTCCCCACGCCATTTTCACTAAATATATTATGTTTCATGTATATATTTTATTAAAATTAAATAAATAAACACACATATAAGCTTCATTTTCCTTTTTATTTGTCTATTTTATTTTATTTTATTAAAAAGGGTATATTTTATGTTATTTTATTTTTATTTTAAAGTGTATTTCATGTTATGTATTGTTAATTCATATCATTTTTATTTTATTTATGTTATTTTGTGTTAATTTGTTTAAGTGACTATTTTATTTAAATTCATTATTTTATTTTATTATTTTATTTTATTATTTTATTTTATATCAGTTTATTTCTGTATTATTTTATTTTATATTATTTGAAGTGGCAAGTACCGGGGTAAAAAAAAAGCACACACACACACCCACACACACACACACGCACACACACTAGTAAAAGTCCTACATTCATACACACACTCGCACACACATACACACACACACACACGCACATATACACAACCGTACTGAAACACTGATTGGACTACCTACCGATGTCGTCGGTGACAAATTAAAGTTGGTGTTGATCTCTGTGGCGATGAAGTAGAAAATGACCACGAATACGGTCCAGCACTCAACATTACGATTACAGCGCTCAACATTACGATTACAGCGCTCAACATTACGATTACAGTCTTCTTCGGCCGTACATAGCGTCCCCACGCCGTTTTCACTAACTATGATATGTGTTATGTATATATTTTAATAAAATTATATTCAATTCAATTAAACAAAGTAAATACGCATATGAGCGTCATATTCTTTTTTTAATTTGTCTATTTTATTTTGTTTTATGACAATGTGTCTATTTCATGTTACTTTATTTGAATTTTTAAGTGTATTTCATGTTATATAATATATATATATATATATATATATATATATATATATATATATATATATATATATATATATATATATATATATATATATATATATATATATATATATATATATATATATATATATATATATATATATATATATATATATATATATATATAAAATAACATAAATAAAATGAAATGAGATATTTTACAATATAATATTGTAAAATATCTCATTTCATTTTATTTATGTTATTTTGTGTGTGTGTGTGTGTGTTTTAAGTGACTATTTTATTTAATTTTATGATTTTATTTTATTATTTTATTTGATACCAGTTCATTTTTTTAATTTTATTTTAATGTTATTTTATGTTATTTTATTTGAAATATATATATATAGACATGGATTGGTCTGATGTGGGGCATTTTCCAAAATTGGAGTTGATTGTGGGCCATAAAAAAATTGTGGGGCTTGTAAAACGCCCCGCAATTTTAACCTGTTTACAATATTGCCGCGGGCTTGCTGATTACTGTCCTGTACAAATCTCACATCAACGTTTTATATAAAATTTTTCCCACAAAATAACTGGATTGCCTCCCTTGTTTTTTTTTTTTTCAATCTGTCCGCCATGGTGATTTTAATCTTCAATTTGAAAGGAGAGTTACCTATATTGATTGCAACGAGAATGGTGTCACGAGGATTCAGAGAGCCTGTGCTTAAATCGGTTAGTTTTTAATTTTTTTATATATATATAAAATATAATGCCCCACAACAGAATGCCCCACAAACCAACACCAGACAGAAAACCCCACAATAGGTGAGGTTCATGTATATAGATATATATATATATATATATATATATATATATATATATATATATATATATATATATATATATATATATATATATATATATATATATATATATATATATATATATATATATATATATATATATATATCCTGTCCCGTAACCCGGAGGTCGTAGGGGCACCACAGTTGATCGTGTAACCAGCATACTCCATCTTTCTCTGTCCTCAACAGCCCTCATGGCTTCGCTCAGTGTCAAACCAGTCCATGAATGGTCTTTGCAAGGCCTGATGATCTGGTTACGTGGCCATACCATCGGAGTTTCCGTTTCTTCACCACTGTGAGCAGGTCATCGAGTTGTGCAATGGCTTGTGTGATGATCTGTCTGAATCCTGCTTGTTCTTCAGCTATGATTTGTTCAGCTTGGGGTTTCAACCTGTTGAGTATTTTATTCAGGAGGATCTTGCTCGGTAATTTTCACACTCCTGAAGGTTACCTTTTTTGGGAAGAGTGATGACAAGCGACTGGGTCCATGGTGTAGGCCACTCCCCACTCTGCCAGATCTTGTTACAGATAATGGTGAGGGCATCAATCATCGCTTCTCCTCCTGCTTGTAACAGTTCCGCGGGTATGTTTTCCACTCCCACTGACTTCCCTTTCTTCAGCGATTGCACTGCTGCCTCAACTTCTTCCCGGAGAATTGGGAGGATTTCTTCTTCTTCTTCTTTGTTCTCAGGACATGCTAGAACTGATGGGTCTCCATTTGGTGTATGGTTGTAAAGGTCAGAGCAGGACTACTTTCCATCTGTCCAAGACGTCTTGTTCTTCTGTAAGGCAATATGCCAGACTTGCTTTGGATCGTGGAGACTTTGGGCTGTTTAACACTTGTCAGCCGCTTCACAGTCTGGTAGGCCTTCTTGCTGTTGTTCTTGTTCAGACTGTTCTCTATTTCCTGGCATTGATCTTCTATCCAGTTCTCCTTTGCTGTGCGCATGCCTTTTCGGATGTCATTGTTGATTTTTCGGTAGACATCAGCTCCCTGTGAGGTGTTCTTTTTCTTTTGTATCTCTCTTCGTTTATCACACAGATCCAAAAGTTCAGGTGTGATCCACGGCTTCTTCTTTGGTCGATGCTTTCCAAGGATCTCAGTGGCTGCATCTGTCACAGCTGAGTTGAAGGTGGTGGTCATGGTGTTGACATCTACTTCACCAGCCCCCAAAATGAGCAGTGGTGCAAATTTCCCTCCTATTGTGGCCTGAAATAGTTCTGCTACCTCCGGGTCTTGCAGTTTGTCCAGGTCGAACTTCAGTCTAGTGCACTTTGCTGTATTTACTCTCTTCAAGTGGAACCGAAAAGACATCATCACATCACGAGATCGTGGTCACTTCCGATGTCTGCTCCTGGAAAAGTGCGTGTCCTGCCAATGTTGATGCTTGATCTGAAGCGTTTCTTGACCATGATGTAGTCGATCTGGTTGTGTTGCTTCCCGCCGGGACTGTGCCATGTCCATCGTCTGGAGTTTTTGTGGAGACCAAGCGTGTTTGCCAGATTGTTGCATCTGGCAAACTCCAAGAGTCTCAGACCCCTATCATTTGTCTCGTTGTTGCAGTGGGTCCCACATGTGTCTCCCCAGTTGTGGTGCGCATCTTGGCCAACCTTGGCATTCTAGTCGCCTTGCGCTGACTGTGTCCTTCTTCGGCACTTGGTCAAGGACCGCCTGTAGATTTTCATAAAAATCCTCCACTTCGCTGTCGTCATAGTCTGATGTTGGGACATAGGCCTGGATGATGGTGATGTTGAAAGGGGCTGCTCTCAGACGGATGGTAAAGAGTCTACTGGAGACTGGGCGGCAACCCATGACAGTGGCTAGAATGTTCTTGTGGACCAAGAAACCAACACCGTGTTCGTGCCTGTCATTTCTACCGCTGAAATAGAGCTTGTGGCCTTTGTCGGTCGTTGTTTCATCTAGGCCTTTCCAGCGCAGTTCGCTGATACCTAGAACGTTCCATTGATAGTGGTCCAGCTCGTGGGCCAGTTCTTCTAATTTTCCTTCCGCAGTTAGGGTCCTGACATTCCAGGTTCCTATGACGATGTTGTTTCTCGTGCGGATCTTGCTAAATTTTCAATCAGTAGCATACTTATCACCTCCATCCTGGTGGCCAACGGAAGGCGCGGTCCTTGTTGAGCCGGGCGACGACCGATCCGGTATGGAATTAGTGGATAGTTTCATCATGTAGTGTGTCTTGGGCAAAAAAAGACCTGGCGGAGCCCAATCCTGTCCAGGCTGCTGGCCTCAGCCGAAATCCACGAATATAGTGTGGCTCGCCTTGGCCCTGAACACGTGGTCGTTGAACCTGTAGTAACGTGAGGTTCTTCCGCCCTGGCCGGGAAACGTTGGGTCTATTCTGTTTAATGCCCGAACCCACACGTATATATATTTAAAGAGAGAGAGAGAGAGAGAGAGAGAGAGAGAGAGAGAGAGGGGGGGGTCTTTTCATTTTTTAAAACTTTGGGTGGCCTGATAACTACAGTTGAAAATGAGCGGGTTTGGTTTCCTCTACCGAAGGTCGGGTGTTCGAACGGTGGCCTAATGGTAGAGCTTTGGCTTGCGGATCTGAAGGTCCCAGGTTCGAGCCCAGGCCAGGGCATTGTGTAGTGTAATTGGGAAAGACACTTTACTCCCGTTTCCTACTCCTTCGGATGAGAGTATAAACCGAGGTCTAGACTTTAAAGATCCTGACGCTTTTGTACTAGACGAGTGAGTGCCGGTGACAAGAACACACCCAACATGCACCTAGGTCCTTCTCCCCAATCCCTGGCTGCCCAGGATTGTGCTCAGTTGTCTGGAGCGTTATTACGATGCGCCCAAAAGCTGCAAGTTGGCGCCTCGGGCGGCTTGAGTGAGATCCTGTATCGGCCAGCGCCTTGAGCAGCTCTTGAGCTGAAAAGCGCTATATAAGAACGATTAAATAATAAATAAATAAATATCCCCGCATGGGAGGAACGTAGGAGATTTAGGTACGAGACTTTTGAAGACTCCGAGGGTTTTCTCCGGGTACTCCGGTTTTCTTTCTCATTTCAATAATGGTATTGGATGAAGTCAATCTAAAATTCCCCTCCCCCCCAGACTCGCCACCCCCAATCTACCCCTCTCTCCCTCCCCCTCTCTTCTCCCTCCCCCCCCCTCCCTTTAAATATAATCATCATTTCACAGTTGATACTGGACACCCAGTATCAGATGGTGTGCGAGTGAAAGGGGCCCTCGTTTTTTGACCCATCTTAATTACAAGTCCCCTATACGCCTATGTGTTCGTGGACGGAAATTTACCAGTCAGGAACCCTCTGTCCCACCGCCGTAGCTCAAGTGGTGGAGCGTTCGCCTGCCACACCGATGACCCAGGATCGAATCCCGTGGTGGGCGATATAAAATGTGGCCATTTTCACTGCCCATTTTTGTAGTATGATTGCTCTGGTGGTTCAGTGTTGATTTAGGTCCCTACCCCTCGCTCCCTGGGATGGTTATCCCCGTCTGCCATATCGCCAAAGGTGGGTGTAGACGTTAAACCTCAATGTTCAGGGGCCCTCTCGTGACCCCTATACGCTTATGTGTGCGGGGACGGAAATTTACTCTAATATTATAATGGTAAATCGGCCTCCAGCTCTCTGCCTCTTGACTATGTGGGGGAATTAATAATAGTAATAATAATAATAATAATAATAATAATAATAATAATAATAATAATAATAATAATAATAATAATAATAACTGTAAATTTTTAAGTGCCTAACCAACGGCAAACAAAAGTAGTATATATTACAATCAACATATAAACACAACTAAACATTGACAGAGACTACAAATGTACATAGCAAAACAGATACATGCACAACAACTATCAGTCTCAGACACGAACTCATACACCAGTGTCACATAACATACTGTTAAAATGTAATATTGGTCCGTTAGAAGAGGGGTGGGGGGAAGTGGCAGACTGTGAGAACGAAAGGATTTTAAGCCGGGGTGTTGTAGTGCTGTGTGAAGAGAAATGTTTTCAGTTGGTTTTTAAAAGAGTCATGGGAAGTGCAGTGTCTGACAGAGAATGGCAGGGAGTTCCAGAGTGGTGGGGCAGAACAACAGAAGCTTCTAGCCCCATGTTGCTTCCTATTGAAGCGCTCAACTTTCAACTGTCTAGTGTCAGCAGAGGATCTGAATGTGCGAGAAGGTGTGTAGATGTGAAGGAGATCTGATAAATATTGGGGGGCCCTATCGGTGAACGCTTTGAACACCAAACAGCAGATTTTGTATTTGATGCGCTGGTCGACTGGCAACCAGTGAAGTTTGTAGAGGAGAGGGGTGATATGCTGTCGTTTCTGTGACCTACAGATAAGACGAGCTGCGGCATTTTGAGCAGTTTGGAGAGGTTGGGTGACTGAAGAAGGACATCCGATCAACAGGGCATTGCAGTAATCTAAGCGGGAAAGTATGCAGGAAGTGACAAGTATGTTCGTAGCTTCTTCGGTCAAAAAGTGGCGAATAGAACTGATACGTCTGATCTCGAGATAGACTGCTTGACACGTTTTAGTGACATGGTGTCTCATTGAAAGATCTGAGTCAAGGTGGAACCCGAGATCTCTGACTTTCTCTGAGAAGGGAACGGAAGCAGAGCCTAGCTGAATGGCAGATGGGAAATCATGGCGGGAGGATGAAACAGCGGAGGTGAACAGAACTGCTTCGGTTTTATCTTCGTTTAGATTTAGTTTGTGGTCAAGCATCCAATCTTTAACATCAGAGAAACAGTTTTGAAGGGAAACAAGGTCACTAATAGTATCCGGGGTAGAGGAATTATGGAGCTGTGTATCATCAGCAAACATTTCATGACTGATAGAGTGACGGTTTATGATGGTAGACAGTTGAATAGTGTACAAAACGAAAAGAACCGGCCCCAGGACTGAGCCCTGGGGCACTCCAAAAAGCAACGGGGATGTGGCAGAACGGTGGTTGTTGACAAGAACAAACTGACTTCTCTCTGACAAATAAGATCTGAACCAGGATAGAGCCGTGCTATTAATGCCAAAAGAAAGTTCCAGACGGGAGAGTAGAAGACCATGGTCTAACGTATCAAATGCAGCAGACAGGTCTAATAGTAGAAGAGCAGAGACTTTGTTTTGATCAAGGGCGAAAAGAAGGTCATTGACAATGCGCAAAAGTGCAGTTTCAGTCGAGTGGTTGGCCCGGTAAGCAGACTGGTGGACATTCAAAAGACTGCCTCAAGATGCACATTCAGCTGACGCAGGACAACCTTTTCCAGTATTTTGGACCAGAACGGCAAGTTAGAGACGGGTCTAAAGTTGTTAAGGTCGTTTTGATCCAACGACGGCTTCTTTAAAAGGGGCTTTACAACAGCTGTCTTCCAAGCTGCGGGGACGGAACCAAAGGACAGGGACTCATTGATCACACGGGTGATGGTGGGGAGGAGGATATCCAGGTTGTCGTACATCGGCCGAGCGGGCATCGGGTCCAGTTCGCATGTTTTGGGCTGGGTGCTTGTTACAATCTTGCGGACAAAGTCCTCAGAGACCGGACTAAAATTCGACAGGCATGGACCACAATACTGATCCGGATGCTGCTCGAACTGTCTGTGTGATTGAAAGTTGCTAAACGTGTTGCGAATTTTCACGATTTTGTCAGAGAAGAACTCAGAAAAAGCATTAGCAAGCTGATCTGCCTTAAAAATAGTTGGGAGTTTAACGCATTGTGACTTGCCCAAAAGAGTGTTAAAGTTTTGAAATAGGCTTCTACAAGACACACTTGCAGTGATCTTAGCGGAGTAGAATGCTGTTTTTGCACTTTGAACAAAGTCATTTACTTTGTGTTTAGCTGCCTCGTAGCCTTCCCTGTGTACGGTCAGTTTGGACGACAACCACCGCTGTTCAGCACGACGACGCTCTCACTTCAACTCCTGGAGCGGAGCGGCAACGTCGGCATACCAAGGCGTGGCTCTGTGCTGTTGGACCTTACTCTGATCAAGGGGCGCATGCTTGTCCAGGACCTGACTAAGTGCCACATTGAGGCATCTCAGGAGTGACGGCGCTCGCGAGGTCAGAGTGAAGATCAGCTTTGTCTATTTTGTTGATGCAACGCACAGTGACAAATTTGGGAGCAGTCTCTGGTCTGGGCACATTCAGCACGACAAAAGTGGCAGAGTGATCTGAAGTCAGATCGTGACGCTGGCGAGAAGAAAGCACCAACTGATCACTATCTCTAGTAATGACTAGGTCAATAGTGTGTTTGCTTTTCAGATTAGTAGGCTCTGTGACCCACTGTGTCATGCTGAACATCTCCAGAATGTCCCGGAACCTGGCGGTGACGGACGACGCCAGAGCCTCATGGTGGACGTTAAAATCGCCCATCAACACAAGATCCCCGGACGTTGTTGCAATACTCTAAGAATGCTGGTAGTTCATCAGGAAACATCACATCAGTCAGCTTATTACGTTTGCTAGGAGGTGGGCGATACAAGCACACCATGTTGACTCTGCGATTGCTCGTAGCAAGTGTCATATGCACAATGTCAAAGGAATCATGGGGAAAGGGGAATGTGGCATTGAAAGAACATCCCTGAACAAAACAGTCACGGACAATGAAGGCTATGCCACCCCCACACTTTGCTCGTTCACTGATGGGTCGGGGGAACGAGAACATAGTATAGCCTAACGGGGTAATGTCCGCACATCTTCCCTCATCGCCGGAGTCGCGAAGCCAAATCTCTGTCAGCTGCATGATGTCAACATCATTGTCCACAATAAACTCTTGGATAGCGGTCCGTTTTTTGGCACAGGTCGTGCCCACAGACTGAGCGTTAAAGTGAACAGTACGCAGAAGACGATCAGCTTTGATAAAGTTCTGAAGGGGGATGTTAATCAAGTTCACATTGCACATGCCACCACAAGTGCTTTTTTGTCTTCGAGCACGACCTAGAATAATAGGAATTCTCTGAGGCACTGCAAGAGGTGCCGGGGACTGGGGACGTCCGCACCAGGTGAAGAAGGCAGGTTAGGATCTTTGTGAGCATAATCCATGACGCACTGGACAGGACGTTGTTCATTCCTCCCGCCTCTCCTGGATCGTCGTGACCTCTTGGAAAGAACTCTGGCTATGCCAAGTTCCTTCAACGTAGAGGTGAGGGAATGGGAGCGCACCCCTGAACAGCAGCTGGACTTGGACACAAGATCGGTACGGCTGTACTGTACTGGTTGAAGAATTATGTGTGTCTTGTTTTGGTTTAGTGCACTTGCACTAAGCCAAGAATCACGGTTCACATTTGCAGGGGTGAGTTGTTGATCAGGGTGTTGGCTCTGACACAAGTCAACAATGGGGGCCGGGGTGAGCACTGGATCACCCGGCCCGGCTGTCCATGGGGGCCCACAATTGGGTGAAAGAAAGGTAGGATAAAGATTAAATTGTGCTAGAAAGGTAGGATACAGATTTTGATATTTTGCTGTTTACCATGATGAAAGCTTTCCAATACATAAATAGTTAGAGAAACAAAATGAAAGAGTTGTAGGTTAGTACATGTAAATAAAATCTGTCGAACTGTCTCTCCACGAGTGAAAAGTGTTGTCACCGTACAATGTTATAGCTTTTCCCCCAGACTTGAAGGTGATTAGTTGACCACGTACGTGATGCCGACCACTCTCTTAGCGAAGACCGTGATGTAATTCTGGACCTCAGTGGTTGTTTAAGCTTCATAGACGCCCATCGGGAGCTTTCACCTTAAGAATGTCTATTTTGAAAAATAAACACACTCTTCTATGATCGTACTATCTCAGTGTAAACTTTTCAACAAATGGTCCAGGCTCATCGTAACGAGAAAATATACCTCATACCGTCATTACACACTGAGAGTGGTCCTCGATAGCCAAGCGGTAGATATCGCACCTATGTGTCCCTGGGCCCACCCTACCCCACCCTAAATCAATCCCTCTCATTATCCACCCCTGACTATTGCAGTGACTGAGTCCAGTACCCCTATTGAAGTGACCACTACTCCTATTCTCCTTACACCAATAACTTTTGAAGGGAGGTTAGAGGATACCGGATCCGCGGAGTAACCGGAGAAACCCTCGGCGATCGGAAAAGTCTCGTAGCCTACTTAAGTCGCCTAAGTTCGCACCTGTACCCCACCCTGCCCCAGGTGGGTTTGGGACACGCGACCTTAGGTTGGGACTAGGATATGAGCGCCTCGCCAACTGGGTTAGCGGGACAGCAATGTATCCCAAATAATTGTTAGCCATTGTTGAGCGTACCGAGCGAACGTTAACCAGGTTTTGTGTTTGTCCCGGCGAAATATAACTTAATAAAGACTGTAAAAACAAATTTGTCATAAAAACGAAAAACGACAATTAAAAATTAAACAAAATATATACAACCCCCAAAAAATTATTTGAAGATAAAAAATGTTTATTATATATATGTTTTAGGTAAATGCACTTTTTAAAAATTGCGTTTTGGTAATTTTAAATTAAAAACTCTGAAATTCTGTTGATAGTGGAAGCTTCAACACTTCAGAGTGTGTAAATTAGCTTCCAAAACAACAAATTGTTTATAAAATTAAGTTAAAATTGGTTTTTAAACAAAATAAATTAAAATGTATTTTTGACAGTCACTCTTATAACTTGACAAAAAGATTTAAAAAAAAAACAAGAAGGACAAAGCCCACATGACTCACATGCTCCTTATGGAAATGGAAATATTTAACATTAAAAAAATGAGTGCCCAGGAAAAAACTAAACAAAATAAAACGGTGGCATTAAAATAAAAAGTAATACCTGATTTTTATATGCTCTTGACCTTGCGATGACCTTGACCCCCGGCTCCAAATACACTCGTGTACTATCAAATAAACTACAGCAAAAGTTGTATTATGCCACCAAATTGTGACCTTGACCTTCAGTGACCTTGACGTTAGGATGAAATTGACCTTCACGTGACATCTCATGCTCACGTATTATCAAATAACCCAATGTTGTTGCATACTATGGGTTAATGTAGAGCCATTACACTGTATGATGACTTGTTTAAAAATATTTTTTGCAAGACCTAAAATTACTTTGACCTTCAAGATCAACGCAAAAAAGAACATATATGAAAGATCAATCCATCATCTCTAAACACAAGTTTGGACTTTACATCTCTCATAATTTAGGGTCAAGGTCATGTCAAAGTACTTTAAACAACTCCAGTGACCTTGACCTTGGAATGAGGTTGACCAAATTTGCAAAGTATGTGTCTCTCATTGATATCTACCATGCCTCAAAGAATGATAAGATTATTAATAATAACCTAAGCAAAAAGTTACATTTTGTGAACAATGGTCATTTTTTCAATAACATTTGTTGACACTGTGACCTTGACCTTGAAGTGAAGTCGCTTATTCACTGGTCATTTATTAGGTCTCATGGATATATACCGTCTTACCAAGTTTGGTGGTGATAGTTGAAATAGGTTCTAATCCACTTGCAAGGTTTGCACATACTATTTAGGACATATCTTTTTCTTTTTTTTCTGTCTTTTTTCCCTTTTTTCCCTTTTATTATGGGTAAATGGGAGAAAATTGGTGTGGAGGTGGAGAGGGGTGAGTACATAGAATCACACTGCTATGCATGGTACGCCATTCAAATGCAGTTCCAGCCACTCCTACACGTACATTAAAATAAGCAATTTCAAATGTGATATTGTTTGGTCGGTATTGTGACTGGGCTTTATTAAAGCGAAACAAAAAGGAAAAGGAAATTTTAAAGTAAAAATAAAAATAATGAATTTTCGGTTCGGTCGATTCTTGAGATAAAGCAAAAGTGTTTTTTGAACAAAAGAAGTAAAATTTCGAAAGACTGATTGACCGAAAATCTGACTATAAACCTCAACAAAATCGCTTTAGCCGTTTTGGAGATATTGAGCAAAACGTGTGTAGCAATTAAATGTATAAGGTGATCTTGATCTCTGCGGTAGAGCGAATATGATGGCACGGAAGGCAGGCCATTGCAATATACCTAATAATATAGTAAATAGTAATATTCCTATGACGTTTGGTCAGAATCCGTTCAGTGTTTCTTGAGGTATGGCCTCCAAAGGACCTGACCGACAAACCGACAGACCGTCTAACTACCGACATTTTGGTTCGTTCTAAATTCTGAAACGATTGATCACTCCTTGAAATCCAAAATGTATCAAAATCCGTTCAGCCGATTTTGAGATTCAGTGCAATACGTGTTTATAAAGTGATAAACCATAAGGACCTTGGCCTTTGAGAACGTGCAAATACGAATTACATAAAAGGCTGAGCAATGGTTAGAGTCTCTGCCTAGCGAAAATAGTCAAAATCAGTCAGCTTCTTTTTATTTAGGTAATTTTAAATAATTATAATTATGATTTCAAAGGGGGACGGAGCGACCCACCGACCGACTAATCGATCAATGGACCGATACTGAATGATTGGCCATGAGCTGAATGAAGCCACTGAATACCAAAAATCATCAAATCGGTCCAGCCCCTTCTTATTTGAAAGTTAGAGCAAATTGCGTCCAGCAAATAGACCTACTAGTTTGTCCCAAGCGACTTTGACCTTTGAGGTAAAGCAAATATTAAATACGATTACAACGGGAAGCTGGTCACTAAACAAATGTTCCAATGAAGTTTGATCCAAAAACAATTTTACAGTGGCTCTTGAGATAGGATGTGAGACGGACGGAACCACTGACCAACCGACATCTGTCTCGTTCACATTCTCGACAATTTCAAAGTATTTCCAGAATACAAACAAAAAATCACAATAAAAGCGGTTGTTTTTTTTTTTACATACAAAACTGCGTTTTGGTAAATTCCATATGAAACTGTTAAAAAAATTCAAGCGACTGCAGAATCTTTACAACTTTACTTCCAAAAAAAAGAGAGAAAGAGGGAAGTTGTGTTAAATTGTTTTAACAATTACAACAAAAAGTTGCTTTTTTGTACAAACGCATCTTGAACACAGCGTTTGGAAAATTCAATTCAATGTCTAAACTTTGATTTCTACAAAAAAAATTAACGAATTGTAGACCGGGCGTTTTCTGGAATAAAACAGTTTTGTCTGGCCACAAAAAAAATCAAATTGGAATTATTTGTTTTTGCTGATTCGCAAACGCAAAACGTTTGCTTTCAAAAACTGCGCATTGAAAACAAACAAACAAAAATAATGAATAAAAAAAATCCGGTGTGGTCCACATTTACGAAAACTTCGAAACACAGAGAACAAAGATGTGCTTAAACATTCAACACTGTAAAACTGTGTAGGGAATAATACCTCGAAATAGAAATCCACCCAATGTATGACAAATTCCAAACACAGAGTACAAAATACGTTGTTTGGAGTGGTGGTTTTTAAAAAAAATTAAATTTCAGCACATGCAAACCTGGGTTGGGAGATTAAATGATTTAAAATGATTTCTTGTCAATTCACAACGACCCTGTTCCTATATGGACGGGACAGCCCCCTTCTCTCCAGTCAGTGGAGTGCCCACACGTTACGGAAGCAAGCATTAGCATGTCAGGCTCCTCCCACTCTCTGGTTACCTTTACGAGAATGGGTCGAGGGCGTGGATGTCGGTGTGGTAATCCACCCTGTCCCTACCCTTCCCTACCTTAACCTACACTGCACTACACTACACTACTACAGCAGCCTACATCTCCATGTGAGCAATTACAGTGTTGTCTGCTAATACAGGTGTTCCAAAAGTCTTGGGCACATTTTGACATTGAATATTTCCGAAACTATTAAGGATATAAAAACGCATCTGGTCAAATCAGAAAGCTTGTAATCTCAATTTTTACATGGAATGTTCAAAGATGTTCAATGTGAGCACCATTGGTCACACACACATCAAGCCGATAGTCAAATTCTTGCCAAACGCGTCCCAGCATTTTCTTGTTGAGTGAACGCCATTAATGGGTCTGGGCGGAAAAAAAATCCTCTTCGGATGAGAGTATAAACCGAGGTCTAGTCTGTTAGTTAGTTATTCATTGCTTACAGGTTCCAGCGGACTGCAAAGAGCCGAATCAGGACCACAAAATCAGGACCACAACTTGGTTGAAAGAGGACTCATCCTTGATCCGTATAAAAGATATGCTGAAACAACCCTAGTGGTAACACTGAAGGCACTCCACCAGCCGGTCACTTTACAATAAAGGCATCCCACGCAGGGGACGCCGAGGCTGTACTCTAATATATCGAACCCCCGTTTACAAAAACAAAATAGGATACAAACATCATTATAAAATATTAACAAAACACATACATATAAAATGCATACATTAAAACAAATAATATCATAGGAAGCCATTGTGACCGTTTGGCAGAAAGCGTCCAATATTCCCAAGCTGACCCAACAGACCTCGTACACAAATGAGTTTTGGAAGAGATTTAAAGAAGAAAAAAAATAGGTGACTGGTTTAACGAAGAAGAAGATATATAGTAGATTGATAGAACAGAGTAAGAATGAGAAAGAACAAAGAAGAAAGACAGCGACAGCGGGAATTTAAAGCACTAAATTTCAAGTCAGTTCAGTTCAGTGGATAAATTAACGTCCCCGGACACAGTGCGTATAGGGGACAATAAATTTCAAGAAAGTAGGGATACTATTTATACAGAAACCCCCGGCACCCCCACGAAGGGAGAGGTCTAGTCTGTGCACGCACGCATTCCATTACATGGGCTTTAAAGATCCTGACGCTCATGACCTAGGCGGGCGAGTGCCGGCTACACAAATACACCCAGCATGCACTACGATCCCTTCTTCCTCATCCCTGGTCGCCCAAGGTTGTGCTCAGTCGTCTGGGCGTCAGACTATGCGCCCAAAGGATGCATGTGGTCGTCTCGGGCAAGCTTGAGTTAGATCCTGTATCGACCAGCGCCTTGAGCAGCTCTTGAGCTGGTAAAGGGCTGTATAAGTTTTATGACATATTCTTTAAAAAAAAAAATTTCAAATGTGTTGGTTTTCTTGGCTGTGTGTTGGACCTAAAGCAATAATCTTGTATTGTATTGTATCTTGGCTGTGTTGTTACTCGATTTTGTCCACAGGCGCTTGTATCTGGACACGCGAGCGCCTATGCCTGTGACGAGTCTCACTTTGGTTATTATAAGGCGCTTGTATCTGGACACGCGAGCGCCTGTGCCTGTGACGCGTCTCCCATCGGAGTTTACATTTTTTCACCACTGTGAGCAGGTCATCGTGTTGTCCAATGGCTTGAGTTGTGTGATGGTCTGTCGGACTTCGTCGTTGGTGATGTGCTGGGTATAGGAAATGCCCAGAAGTCTTCTGTAGCACCTCATTTCCATGCTTTGTATTCTTCGTTGTAAATCTGCTGTGAGGGTCCATGCTTCGCAAGCATATAGGAAGATGGAGATGACAAGGGAGCGCAGCAGCCTTACCTTCGCATGTAGACTGATAGTCCTGTCTTTCCAAATTGGCTTCAACCTCGCCAGGGCAGCAGTTGTTTGTGCGATCCTGGAGAGGACTTCCTGTCGGGACCCATTGTCTGATACAATGTCTACTAAATATTTGAAGATATACACTGTGTTGAGGGATTGGCCTTGGACTTGATGTCCGTGTTGATGCCATTGGTGTTGTTGGTCATCATTTTGGTCTTCTCTGCACTTATTTCCATTCCATATGCTCTGGAGGTGGTGTCAAGCCTCTGTACAAGCTGTTCAAGTTCGTGTTCCTCTCCAGCCAATCTATCAATGTCATCCGCAAAACGGAGGTTGGAGATTGCTTTTCCCCCTATGCTGACTGTGCCTTTGTGATCTGCAAGGGCATCTGACATGATGAGCTCTAGGAAGATGTTGAAGAGTGTTGGAGAGAGTAGGCATCCTTGACGCACACCGATTGTTGATCTGAACCAGTTTCTGATGACGCTGTTGTGGAGGACTGCACTGGTAGCCTTGTCATACAGGCTTTTGATGACTTCAATAATTTTAGGCCTGATGTTGTACACTCTCATGGTTGCCCACAGAGCTGCATGCCAGAGTCGGTCAAACGCCTTTTTGAAGTCTACGAACACATGATATAGATGTTGTTTGTGCTGTAGGTATTTGTCGCTGATTATTGTGAGGTTCAAAATCTGTTCAGTGGTACTTCGCCACTGTATTATTATTATTATTATTATTATTATTATTATTATTATTATTATTATTATTATTATTATTATTATTATTATTATTATTATTATTATATACTTTTTTAATAATAGTGTGCTGCTGTGCGTGCTCAATGGTGTAAATTTGGTCAGTGACGTTTTATTTGGTTTTGCTGAAGTTGGGTGTAGCCCAAAATATTCAGATGGTGCTACTGGTTATTTTTTCTTATCGATTTACCAAAGTTTTTAGATGATTTATGGAAATGTCCGCCTGCCACGCGACATTTTTTTATACGCGTTTCTCATTAAAATACATATAATTAAAATACATATAACAAATTTACTGTATCAGTTAACAAGAATAATATTAGTTTAATAAGTAATTGCTTTGGTGCTTGCAATAAAAATGTCACTGTTTTTTAAGACTATTATAAACGTGCATTGCCTTGTTGTGATGAAGGGACATCACCGTGTCCATAGCGCTTTGAAATTTTGTTATGGTTTTACTGTTGATATAGATGTGAAATATCGTTGTATATGTGTGTATTATGTGTTAGGTATTATTTTTACTCTTTACTACTAATTGGGTCAGTATATTAATCATCATAAAATAATAAAATACTAACTGCTTCAAAATGCGAATCTCGACTTGACTTACAGCTTGAAGCTGTGCAGATCGAAACAGAATTAGATCTAGAAGCAACAGCGGCTTTTTTATGCACGGTTGTTTCAAGTAGTCCTGCAAGCATTCGTTCGCAAAACATCGGATAGCTTCGTTCGACTCGGAGAGCTTCGTTCGACTTCGGTAATTGCCTTTTTCGGCGAATGACTTTAACTAGTTTGGAAAAAACAAGTTTGCCCCCGGGCGCACTCGTGAGCCGCCGTGCGCATGTTTATTAACTGCGAGCGGGTGCACGCGCGCCATTGTGTGTTATTTGTAGCTTACACAAAATGTAACTAGAGGGCAAAGCCAATGTGAACTACATTCTCCTTATGGAACATAAGAAAGAGAAGAAAACACGAATGGGATTAAAAAATAATGTCACTAATCAAGATTTTGATCTTTCGAATCTCTTGACTTTGAGATGACCTTCACCTCCAGCTCCAAATGCACTCGTGTACGATCAAATAAACTACAGCAAAAGTTTATTATGCACACGTGCAAAACAGTGACCTTGGGATGACCTTGACATTCAATGACCTTGACCTTCAGTGACCTTGATCGTGGGGTGACCTTGACCTTCAGGGACCTCTCATGCTCATATGTAAAATGTAGCTGTACTGGACTTTCTTTACTTTGTCATCGCACGGCAGTAAAAGGATCATCTGTGGTGCCCCAACGACTTCCGAGTTACGAAATTGGATAAGATAGTTGAAATAGCATCTGAGATATTAATCCACTTGCAAGTTTTGCACAAACGGATGGCAGACTCCGGGCGACGTAAAGGCAGACGGACAGGTTTATTTTTGTTTTGTTTGTTTGTTTGTTTGTTTTCCACTATTTGCAAAAAACAAAAACAAACAAACAAAACCTGGAAATATACTGCTCAAAACAATTGAAGAGCCACCTTTGTTTTTTTGGTCACTTATGAACTTGATAAAATATTGAAGTATTTTGAATTGTTCAAAATATCTTTTTGGTCTGTTTGCATGCAGCATTGAAGAGTCAACGTGAAAGTGAAAAAAAAATGAGTTGAATTTGTTGTCAGCAACCTTCTTTTATCAGGTAAATTAGCACTTCAGGCACGTGAAAAATGCTGCTAGTTTAAGCGTTTCCATATGAATTAGCAGAAATAATGGACAAAAACCCTGCTTTGCAAAGTAAAGCCATGCCAGTAGAGAACACAAATCAGTGATTGTCGTCAGTGTAATGGGTATAAATGTTACAATTTTTCCAACTTGGTTAACCATGCCCCCAAGACGACGTCTGAGTGAAGCAGACCGGGGTCGGGGTCTTGCCTGGCTTGAAGAAGGTGTTGGGGTGCGAGAGACTGGCCGCCGACTAGGAGTACACCATGCAGTCATACAAAGGCTGAGAAATCGTTTCAACGACACGGGAACGACCGCCGAACGAGAAAGGCCTGGACGTCCTCGATGCACCATCAGACAGCAGGACAGATATCTGGTTGTGTCCGCCCTACGGGAAAGAAGAGCCGCTACCAACAACCTCCGGGGCCAGCTGCGTGTAGCCGCTAACATTACTGTTTCAGACCAGACAGTACGGAACCGCCTGAGAGAAGCGAACCTCCGCGCCAGGCGTCCAGCAGTACGACCAACCCTGACGCCTGCGCAGCGCGCCTGGCATGGGCCAGGGCTCACGTGGGGTGGACCAGACAGCAGTGGGCCGCGGTCCTCTTTTCTGACGAATCGCGCTTCACTAGGTCCTTCCATGACGGCAGAAATCGGGTTTGGAGGCGAGAAGGCGAGCGCTACCACGACGCCACTGTTATGGAGCGCGACAGATACGGTGGCGGGTCCATCATGGTGTGGGGTGGAATGGGAAGGGCCCACAGAACACCTCTTCACAGAGTTGAGGGCAACCTGACTGGCGTCGGCTACAGGGACAACATCCTGGAGCCCATCGTCATCCCCGCTTTGCAAGCCATGGGCGCCGGCGCCATCTTCCAGGATGACAATGCGCGGCAGCATGCTCACCTGACCTCAACCCAGTAGAGCACCTCTGGGACGAGCTGGGCCGCCGAGTTCGGGCAAACCATCCCCCAGCCTTGAACCTGGATCACCTCTTCGGGATGCTCGAACAAGAGTGGCACAACATCCCTCAAATGACAGAGTGTGCTGTAGTTTACTTACCTGTGGTGTTCATCAAAGCTCTGTTCTTGGCTCAGTTCTTTACACCCTGTTTACTTCCCCTCTCTCTGACATCCTCAAAATTCACCACATCAATCATCACTTCATCTACGTTGACGATGGCCAACCTCACGGCAGTGACTGTCTTGAAAATCTTACACACCTTTCTCAAAGGACTTCTAATTCTTACTTTTTGACTGACATAACAAAACTGGATGACTGGCAACAAACATCAACGCTGACAAGTCCGAAGCCCGAATCATTGGAACCGAACATAAGCTTTCTTCTGTTTCTACTGATTCAATTTTTCTTGGACATAGCACAATCTTCGTTTCTTCTTCCGTCAAAAAGTTGTTGTCACCATTGACGAAACCCTTTCAACGCATAACTTCATTCAGAAAACCTGTCAGTCATGTTTCTTACATCTTCGTCGTATTGGCCTTATTCGTAGTAGCTCACCCCTGATGCCACACAAGAAGCTAATTACATCTCTCATCCTTTAACGACTGGACTACTGCATATTACTTCTTTCTGTTTTGCCTGCATCATCCATCCACCTCTTCAACGAGATTCAAAATTCTGCAGCTCGCCTGATCTTGAAAAAGAAAAGGTCTGATCACATTACCTCACAGCTCTCCTCCCATCACTAGCTGCCTGTCTCACACCGAATACTCTACAATGTTAACCATCTCTGCTTCAAATGCATCAACGGTTTTGCTTCTTCCTACCTTTCAGACAGCATCCATCTGTACAAACCGTCACGCTCCGCTCAGCTTCTGATCCTCTGACTCTTCGAGTCCCTCGAACCAAACATGTTTCTGCCGGATTCCGCTCTTTCTCTGCCTTTGGACCATCTGTTTGGAATTAACTCCCACGTTCTCTACGTAGCAAACCCTCAATCTTCTCCTTCGAACAGAACCTAAAAACTCTTCTCATCTTCTTTTGCTCATTAACCATCTTCCACAACAATAGTGGAATGTTCAGAATGGTCTCTATGTATATAGCGTATATCTCTCTATGTTTTTTCTCATCTTTGTTTATTTGATGTATCTTTTTTTTATTTTGATCGTAATTTTTTTTTTTTTTTTTTTTTTTTTGGGGGGGGGGGGGGTGTGTGCGAATGTACGAGAATTGCGCTTTAATCCGATTTTGTAAGAGGAAAAGCGCTATATAAATATCATTAGTATTATTTATTGTTATTGCAACCTAACCTGATCCTGCATCTAGTGGACTGCCAAGGAAATCCTGATTTAAACAAAATAAAATGTATGAAATAAATTACTGGACAGGTGGGCTTACAGATGTGTGCATGGTGATATCAAAACAACTGCTTCTATTTGCTATTTAAAACTGGACTAACGATTACTAGGTCATTTTTGCATTGTGCTAATTCAAGCCTAAGCATTGTCGATCATTCCTTACCCATCCTGAACGCAAAGAGATATAATCTAATGCATTGGGATGGAAGCCGGCAAACTAGTTCCAGTCATCCGCCGAAAAAGGCCATCACCGAAGTCGAACGAAGCTATCCGAGTCAAGCAAAGCTATCCGATGTTGCAGGCCTAATAATTATATTCAGCTAGTGACGCTTCTTCGCTGCGCGGAGACTGACTTATAATATAAAATGTAGATTAGGCCTATAACAGTGTCTACTTGATAGATTAGGAAAGCAGGAGATGCAACTATTAAATACGGTCAATAATAATTATACTCATCTTAACAAAGTACATCATTGCGAAATACTAGTCTGTGTAAATCGAACAGAATTAGAAGCATCAACAACCGTTTTTAATGTTTAGCTAGTCTGTTTGACTAGTCATAGTCATGCAAGCATCATTTCGTAACACATCGGAGAGCTTCGTTCGACTTCGGCGATTACCTGTTTCGGCGAATGACTGGAACTAATTTGGAAAAAGCAAGTTTGCCGCAAGCTGGCATGATCGAGGTCGAATAAGATTACGTCCTCAGAAAGTAACATGTCTGTGCAAGCCTACATCACTGATCCACCAAAACTACGCTAAGCTTTCACAAAACCCAAATTAATACAGAATTTTGGTGTATTTGTATAGCCGGCACGCACATGTCCAAATCATGAGCGTCAGAATCTTTAAAATCCGTGAGATGGAATGCGTGCGTGCACAGACTAGACCTCGGTTTATACTCTCATCCCAAAGCAATGTGAAAGTTGGACAATAGGGATGTATTGTATTGTGTGATATTGTATTGTATTTATTGTATTGTATTGTGTGGCATTGTATTGTATTTATTGTATTGTATTGTATTGTGTGGCATTGTATTGTATTTATTGTATTGTATTGTATGACATTGTATTGTATTTATTGTATTGTATTGTATTGTGTGGCATTGTATTGTATTTATTGTATTGTATTGTGTGGCATTGTATTGTATTGTGTGGCATTGTATTGTATTTATTGTATTGTATTGTGTGGCATTGTATTGTATTTATTGTATTGTGTGACATTGTATTGTATTTATTGTATTGTATTGTGTGGCATTGTATTGTATTTATTGTATTGTATTGTGTGACATTTTATTGTATTTATTGTATTGTATTGTGTGACATTGTATAATTGTATTTATTGTATTGTATTGTGTGGCATTGTATTGTATTTATTGTATTGTATTGTGTGGCATTGTATTGTATTTATTGTATTGTATTGTGTGGCATTGTATTGTATTTATTGTATTGTATTGTGTGGCATTGTATTGTATTTATTGTATTGTATTGTGTGGCATTGTATTGTATTTATTGTATTGTATTGTGTGGCATTGTATTGTATTTATTGTATTGTATTGTGTGGCATTGTATTGTATTTATTGTATTGTATTGTGTGGCATTGTATTGTATTTATTGTATTGTATTGTGTGGCATTGTATTGTATTTATTGTATTGGATTGTGTGACATTGTATTGTATTTATTGTATTGTATTGTGTGGCATTGTATTGTATTTATTGTATTGTATTGTGTGACATTGTATTGTATTTATTGTATTGTATTGTGTGACATTGTATAATTGTATTTATTGCATTGAATTGTATGACATTTTGGTGCATTCCATTGCATTGTATTGTATTGCTTTTGTTGTATTGATTTGTATTGTATTGCATTTCATTGTATTGCATTATACTGAATTGTATTGTATTGCATTGTATTGACTATATTAACTAAATTCCATTTAAGTCCGGAGATACTAAACAGGAAAGAAATAGGATGAAAGAAAAAAAATAGGAACATGTAGAGGAGAACACCCGGTACACATTGGTCGAAGGCTGCCAGAAGCATGCTTTAGTAGTCGCCTCGACAGGCGACAAAGCATGCTCTAATGCTGCAGAGCACTGCTTCCTATACGCTTCAAGCTCTATAGTCACGGAAAAAGCGCAATTTCACTGTAAATATATACAGAATGTGGCTCTACAGCTTTCCGCTCCTTCCGTCTCAAAAACCCTTTTGCCTTCTTGGATTCTTAAATTGTATGAAACAAAGTGAGGACACTATCCGGCGTCAACAAACGGTTCAAAAACATTCTCAAACGGTTCGTAAAAGACAAATGATCTAGAAACAAATACAGTTTGACCTAATTCGTCCCCTAGAGGAGACGAAACTTACATTTTCTATTTTCATGAGTTCATTGGTCAATGCTCCTAGGGCATGAAGCGTATATACTATAGGAAGCAGTGCTCTGAAGCATGAGAGCATGCTTTATGGCCTGTTGAGGCGACTACTACGGCATGCTTCTGGTAGCCTTCGACCAATGTGTATCGGGTGAGGAGAAGGAGGAACAGAAGAAGAAGAAGAAGATGATGATGAGGAGGAGGAGGAGGAGGAAGAGGAGGAGGATGATGACGATGACGCGGACAACGACGAAGAATAAGAAGAACAAGTACAAGGACAAGAAGAGCAAGAAAAGATAATTAAAATATATGAAATATTGAAGCAGTCGGAAAACCCCAACTTTGCCAAAAAATTTATTTTTTCGAATGTGGTCGCCTGCAGGTGCGATTTAAGCATTGATGTGAGAAGTGACGATTTGAAGAGACCTATCAACGTTGAGGAGCCTGTTACCCGTTGATTCGTGAAAAAAGAGAGTTCATCTTAGGCACAGCACCGGTAAGCTGCACAGAAATAGCCAGTGAAAAAAGAATCAATGATGAACTCTCAATCCATCATAAATAATATCGAACGATTGATTAAAAATTCGTGTGTCAAAGCGTCAGTCGGTCAGTCAGTTAGTATAGTAAGTCACTCAGTCAGTTAATCAGTCAGTCTCTGTCAGCCAATTTCTCTGTCAGTCAGTCTCTCTGTAAGTCCGTAAAATAGTCAGATTCCTTATCATCATCATCAGCATCAGCATCATCATCATCATCATCATCATCATCACCATTGCAAATGTCAGCAAAAAAACAAGGTCGCCTACAAAAACATCACACAACAAACGTCAACGCCGCCAACGCCGCCGGCACCGCTGCCGCCAACATCACTACCACCACCACCAAAACCTTCATCATCATCATTGTCATCATCATCATCATCATCATCATCATCATCATCATCATCATCATCATCATCATCATATTCATCATCATCATCATCATCATCATAATCATCATCATCATTATCATGGTCATCTAGAAGAAGAAGAAGAGGAGGAGGAGGAGGAGGAGGAGGAAGTAGTAGTAGTAGTATATTTTATTAACGTCTGCTAAAACCAAAGGTCATTCGAGGCGACATATACAAAAAAGATTTAAAAGTGTGAATTAAAAAATCAATAAACAACAGTAAAACAGTGAAATCAAGTACACAGTAGGACTAAATTTACACAGGCGATTACATACATAAAAAGAGCAATAAGAAGAAGAAAAAAGAATAATACTAATAATAATAATAAGTAGAAGAACAACAACAACAACGACAACAACCAGGCCTTACAGGAAGGGCAGGTGGCATTGGTGATTTCCAAGGTGGGACACTCGGTGACGGTTAGACACTGGAAGCCCTCCGTGATACAGCTAAACTCTGTCAACAGCCAAGCCAAGCCACCACATATATCATTCAGCACAATATCCAGTCCAATGTCGTTTTCTCTTACATTGAATGGTATATTACATGTAAGTGGAACAAATACAAAGAGACCTATTAAGAGTCTGACGCGTGACCACACCAACATTACCCGTAAGCCATTCTCAGTCGCTTCCTTCCTTTAAAAAAAAGTCTCTGAAAACTCATTTGATCTGTAAATATCTGTATCTAGAGCAATCATCTCCATAACAGTTCTAAAAACCTAGACTGATATCTGTGCTCTGTGCTTGATCACAATCGTCTCTGCCTGGGCAGGTCTTGTTTTTATTTTATTTGGTACGTTGTGCAGATCACGAAGGCACGTCAGCATAGGGGGTAGAACAATCTCCAGTCCAACCTCCGTTTTGCCGATGAAATTGATGGATTGGCTGGAGAGGAACAAGAACTTGAACAGCCTATGGAATGGAAATAAGTTCAGAGAAGACCAAAATGATGACCAACAACACCAATGGCATCAACACGGACATCAAAGACCAAGGTCAATCCCTCAACACAGTGCATAGCTTCAAATATGTAGGAGCCATTGTATCAGACAATGTGTCCCGACAGGAAGTCCTCTCCAGGATCGCACAAACAACTGCTGCCCTGACAAGGTTGAAGCCCATTTGGAAAGACAGGACCACCAGTCTACATTCCAAGATAAGATTGCTGCACTCCCTTGTCATCTCCATCTTCTTATACGCTTGCAAAACATGGACCCTCACAGCAGATCTACAACAAAGAATACAAAGCATGGAGATGATGTGCTACAGAAGACTTCTGGGCATTTCCTATACCCAGCACATCACCAACGACGAAGTCCGACACACCATCACACAAGCCATTGGACAACACGATGACCTGTTAACAGCGGTGAAGAAACGTAAACTCCGATGGTATGGCCACGTCACCAGATCATCAGGCCTTGCAAAAAGTAAGACCATTCTGCAAAGCACAGTGCAAGGAGGTAGAAGAAGAGGGAGACCGAAACAGATGTGGGAGGACACATTCGAGAATGGACTGGTTTTACATTGAGCGAAGCCATGAGGGTTGCTGAGGACAGAGAAAGATGGAGTACGCTGGTTAAACGATCATCTGTGTTGCCCCAACGACCTCCGAGTTACGGGATAGGATAAGATGGGAATAGATCCATTTATGTTTTAAGTGTTACTTTTTTATGGTTATTACCTATATACATTAGTTTCTATTCTCTGACATTTACGTTTAATACTACTTTATACTAGGTTTTACTTTATACTACTTTATACTACTTTATACTACTATATACTACTATATACTACTTTATACTAGGATATAATACTTTATACTACTTTATATTACTATATACTACTTTATACTACTTTATATTACTATATACTACTTTATACTACCTTATAGTACTTTATACTACTATATACTACTTTATACTACTTTATACTACTATATACTACTTTATACTACTTTATACTACTATATACTACTTTATACTACTTTATGCTTCTATATACTACTTTATACTACTTTATACTACTACTTTAGTTAAGCCTAAATGCACCACAGATCTGTCACACAGACAGCAGTAGGCTGAATATTTTGAGACAAAAGTTAACTTTCAAAAGGTGTAGTAGGTTAAACTTTCCTTCATTTTGGTCAGTTCAGAGCAGCCATAAATTTAGCAACAGTAATAGCATTAGATTTGCACGTTTACTAAAGGTACATTATTTTTAAATGTTACCGCGGTAAAATAATAGCGTTGGGTATCGAGACAAACATATGGCGGCCTACTAGCGCCAAAACTTGATAATTACAATTATCATGTGATAATTGCAAATATCATGGAATAATTACAATTATCAAGAGATAATAACAATTATTTATTTTTTTTAAAATACAAATATGTTCATGTGGTCATGTTTAATTTTCAGTTTTGGCTCTATCAATCCGCCTGGAAATGCGCCAAGACTGAAAATTGTAATTATCACATAATAATTAAAATTTTTACTTGATAATTATAATTTTCACGTGATCATGCTTAATTCTGGTAAGGCGGCTTACTAGCGTCAAAACCTGCAAAATTTACATGCATCAGTGATAATTGTAATTAACACGTGTTCTGTGTAATTCACAGAGATACCGGTAATTCACAGTGTTAATTACTAATTTTCAGTTTGGGCCACGCTTTCCTAGGGCCAAAACCCCAGGTTTGCTGGGAACAGTGCCGCTGCTGCGCATGCGCATCGCGCATCGGGCCGAGCATGCTCATCTTGATATTTATAATTTTCAGTGATAATTGTAATTATCTCTTGATAATTGTAATTATCTCATGATATTTGTAATTATCAGGTTTTTGGCGCAAGGAAAGCGTGGCAAATACTGATAATTATTCATTAACACTGCGGATTACCGATATCTCTGTAAATTACACAGAACACGTGATAATTTCAATTATCTCGTAATAATGGTAACTCTCGGTTTTGGCGCTAGTAGGCAGTCATACAAACAGCTTGGTAGGTATCTGGTACAAAGGCATCTTTGCGTTCTGACTACAAACCAAGTTTAATAGAAAATCCGTCTATTAGTTTCAGAGAAACACGCGCACGGACACTAACGGACGGACGGACGAACGTACGGAGCCCAATAAAATAGTTCCAACGCTTCGCTCAAGATCTAATAAATGTCACTGTTCTTCTATGCTATCCCACACTTACCCGGAACTTCGCAGGAGGATTGGTTCATAAGAGAGATGAGAGTCTGGCATCGTTGATCGTCGCCGTCAGTGCCCAGGCACCGAAACTTCTCGAAGTTGCGGAGATGCTGGTCACACGCCCTTGAGGAGCTGGATGCAGCGCTGCCGGAACTACCGCCACCGCTACTCGCTTCCTGCGCTGCCACCAACCCCAACACTACCAGTACTCGCAAAATCGCCGTCATTGTTGTCGCTGTGGTTGCAGTTGTAGCTCGTTGCTTATGCCCGATCTTGTTGTTTGTTGATGCTGTTGCTGTTGGTGCTTATATCGGGCTTCCTCAGCTCATGAGCTGCTCAACGCGCCGCCCGGGGCATCCACTTGACATGCGCGTACTAAACCACTAATGTCCGTTTTTGGGCCTGAAGGCAAGGAAACTGTCAGCTGTCAGACTCCGTGTCGTGCGGACGATTTTAATGGGTTAATAGTGTTGTCCTCGTGAAGTTGATGACTTACTTGATGCAGGGGCAGAATGCGTAATGACGATAGCGATAATCAGTCTTCTGTGGAACGCGTCCCAGTGCAAGTGCAGAGAGCGAGAGAGAGAGAGAGAGAGAGAGAGAGAGAGAGAGAGAGAGAGAGAGAGAGAGAGAGAGAGAGACAGAGAGAGAGAGACAGAGAGAGAGAGAGAGAGACAGAGAGAGAGAGAGAGAGAGAAAGTAACAGAGTTGAGAGGGTACGGGAGGGGGAGAAGAGGAAAGCATGAGTGAGGGAGAAATACAGAATATAAGCGCATAGTCTCATGTTTAATAATAATAATAATAATAATAATAATAATAATAATAATAATAATAATAATAATAATAATAATAATAATAATAATAATAATAATAATAATAATAACAATAATAACAATAATAACAATAATAATTAGCATTTGTAAGGCGCCTACCCTGCGGATCTAGGTGCACACACACCAACATTCATCATCTAATCATACATTCATGTTTTATTTATAATACTAGACAGCATACAAACGCACGCACCCACACAGACACACAACACATACACACACACATACACACACAAAACAAGAATACTAAATGAAGTAAGAATGTAAATTATGTAAAGTGCTGCTGAAAGAGAAAGGTTTTCAAGTTGCTTTTAAAACTTTAAATTGAAGGAGAGTGTCTGACATCGGAGGGAAGAGAGTTCCAGAGCTGAGGTCCATAGACAGAAAAAGAGCGGAGACCATGTGATTTCAGTTTGTAGCGGCCTTGGCGGAGGAGTCGAGTATCGCTCGAAGAGCGAAGGATGCGAGAAGGAGTGTACAGAGTGACTAACTCATTAAGATGTTCGGGAGCTGATCCAGTGATGATATTATAGCAAATACAGGCTGCTTTATACTTTATGCGTTTTAAAACAGGTAACCAGTGAAGTTAGCGCAAGAGATGGGTGCATGGTTGTTTTCGATTTTCGAGCAGCGTTGTGAACTTTTTGAAGGTGTTCCAGGGTAGAGTCATTACAGCCAATAAGTAAAGAGTTGCAATAGTCTATTCTGGACAGTACACAAGAAGTAAATAGTGTTTTTGTGGCATTTACAGTGAGGAAGCGACGGATTGAACTGATTCGCCTTAATTCAAAATAGCACATTTAGCATACTTTTGAAATGTGCTCATTCATTGAGAGCTCAGAATCAAGGATAACTCCTAAATTTCTGGTCTTGTCAGAATAGAGAACAGTGGAAGATCCAATGGTAAGAGAAGAGGTAGCGATAGGAGTGGAACTGGAGAAAAGGAGAGCTTCTGCCTTGTCGTCATTCAGTCTGATCTGAGCATGTTGCTTGTCATCCATGTCTTAATATCAGTAGTACAGACACGTAGCGTGTCCGTCACAGAGTCAATGTCACAAAGTTTCGCAGACTTTTGAAGTTGTGCATAATCAGCAAAAAGATGATGATCAACAGAGTGTTGCTTGATGACAAAGGATAGTGGAGTGGTGTAAAGCACGAACAAAACAGGACCCAAGACAGAGCCCTGCGGGACACCAAAGAGGAGAGGAGAAGCAACAGAGGAAGAATTGTTGACAGATACATTTTGAGAACGGTCTTGTAAGTACGATGAGAACCAACGGAGAGTTGTGAACTGAATGTCAAACTGACTCTCAATGCGATTGAGCAAGATGGTATGCTCGATCGTGTCGAACGCAGCAGAATTGTCCAGAAGAAGAAGAACAGAGATGTTGTCATGGTCAAGGGCAAAAAGAATATGATTGCAAACACGCAGAAGAATAGTCTCAGTTCTGTGGCCAGCTCTGTAGGCAGACTGAAGAGGATTTGAAAGGTTGATGTTGTCGAGATGTGTTAGGAGCTGCTTAAGCACCACTTTCTCCAAAATCTTTGAAAGATAGGGCAGATTAGAAACAGGTCGGTAATTCTTCAATTCGTTTTTTGTCCAAGGTGGTCTTCTTCAGCAAGGTTTTTTCAACTGCAGTTTTGAGTTCAGTTTGTTGTGTTTCTGTCTATATCCTATCCTATCCTATCCTATCCCGTAACTCGAAGGTCGTAGGGGCACCACAGATGATCTTTTAACCAGCGTACTCCATCTTTCTCTGTCCTCAGCGACCCTCATGGCTTCGCTCAGTATCAAGCCAGTCCATTCTCGAATGTTGTCCTCTTACCTCTTTTTCTATCTCTCTCTTCTTCTGCCTTCTTGCACCGTGCCTTGCAGGATGGTCTTTGCAAGGCCTGATGCTCTGGGGACGTGGCCATATCATAGGAGTTTCTATAAGAGCGGTATGAAGCACATACTGATATGCACTACGTGTGGTTTACGTAACGATAACAGTTGTATGTGGGTGTGCGTGCGTGTGTGTGTGTACGTGCATACGTGTGAGCGCGCCCCCTGTGTATGTGTGTGTATTTGTGTGTGGGTGTTTTACGCAACGAGTTATTATAACAGTTGTGTTAGTATGCATGGTTGGGTGTGTGTGTGTGTGTGTGTGTGAGCCGCGCGTCAGTGCATGTGTGTGTGTGTGTGATAACAGTCGTTTGTGTATGTGTTTGTGCGTGCGTGTGTATATGGGTGCGTGTGTTTGTTTGTGTTACTTAGTTTTGTCGGTGATTGCACTTAGATGCGAAGAGTATGCGCCTTATGTTAATCATTCGTATTATTAGTATAATTATTATTATGGTTATTAACATATTCCCGCACCCTTTGGCCATTAAGCTTGTTAGGAAAATCGAGTGGGTAAAAAATAAGATTATCGATCTCATAACAAACTTCAAGCCCGGGAAACAAAAGTCGGTAAATAAAGATTTTTTTTTTAAATGTCTAGGTGACGTGCTTTTTGTATTTCCACACTTATCTGGAAATACTTTAAAAAGTCGGGGGGAATTAGCTCGAGCAAAATGTCGGTCTGTCCGTAGGTCAGTCTGTCGATCAGTCGGTCGGTCAGTTTGTTGGAAAGAATAACTAAACCGAAACTCATAATTTTAACTATGTGGATACTTTACCTACTACTAAGCATGTTAAGAGGATTCGCATTTGTACTTTCTCAAAGGTCAAGGTCATTTTCCTTCACCTTTTTCAAAACATGTTTTACGCTGCATCTAATCCTATCCTATCCCGTAACCCAGAGGTCGTAGGGGCACCCCAGATGATCGTTTTACCAGCGTACTCCATCTTTCCCCTTCCTCAGCAACCCTGATGGTTTCGCTCAGTGTCAAACCAGTCCATTCTCGAATGTTGTCCTCCCACCTCTTTTTCGGTCTCCCTCTTCTTCTACCTCCTTGCACTGTGCCTTGCAAGATGGTCTTTGCAAGACCTGAAGATCTGGTGACGTGGCTATACCATGGGAGTTTCCGTTTTTTCATCACTGTGAGCAGGTCATCGTGTTGTCCAATGGCTTGTGTGATGGTCTGTCGGACTTCGTCGTTGGTGATGTGCTGGATATAGGGAATGCCCAGAAGTCTTCTGTAGCACCTCATCTCCATGCTTTGTATTTTTTTCGTTGTAGATCTACTGTAAGGGTCCATGTTTCGCAAGCATATAGGAAGATGGAGATGACAAGGGAGCGCAGCAGCCTTACCTTGGAATGTAGACTGATGGTCCTGTCTTTCCAAATGGGTTTCAGCCTTGCCAGGGCAGCAGTTGTTTGTGCGATCCTGGAGAGGACTTCCTGTCGGGACCCATTGTCTGGTACAATGGCTCCTAAATATTTGAAGCTATGCACTGTGTTGATGGATTGGCCTTGGACTTTGATATCGTCTTGATGCCATTGATGTTGTTGGTCATCAATTTGGTCTTCTCTGCACTTATTTCCATTCCATAAGCTTTGGAGATGGTGTCAAGCATCTGTACCAGCTGTTCAAGTTCTTGTTCCTCTCCATCCAATCTATCAATGTGATCCGCAAAACGAAGGTTGGAGATTGCTCTACCCCCCTATGCTGACTGTGCCTTCGTGATCTGTATCTAAAACCTGGCTACTCCGATTTTGATAATTGTTGGTTTGTAGATACTTCGGATTGTGGCTTATCATTCCACGTTGTGTTTGTTTTATCAGGATAAAGCTGAGTCCCAACAGCTCCAAGAAAATTCACACTTTTGATTAATGCGAAATTTTCGGCGATGTGTGTGAATGTCTGAAAATACATTGGAATGGCTTGCCGTCTTGTTATATTATTTACTTTATCTTTGCTTTGACATTAATACCTTTGATTATTGTCATTGTTGCCCACACCTTGCAAACTTCATTACATAAAGTTTTCTAATACAGTTATAGATGCACATGCTTTGGTTTCCAACACTATGTCTCTCCCCCCACCCTCTCTCTCTCTCTCTCTTTTCTCTCTCTCTCTCAGTCTCCCTCTCTCTCTCTCTTTTCTCTCTCTCTGTCTCCCTCTCTCTCTCTGTCTCTCTCTCTCCCTCTCTCTCCCTCTCTCTCCCTCTCTCTCTCTCTCTCTCTCTTTTTTTTCATATTACATTAGTCAATCGATCAGCCAATTCGATTATTCCATAGCAATACTAGTTTGAATGTCCGTTCATACGTCCATACAGCAGTGGAACCTGCCACTGTTTAATGTTTCACAGTATCAAGAATACGTGTGTCTGTGTGTTTCCCTGTGTGTGTCTCTGTGTGCATGTGTGTCTCTGGGTGTGTGTTTGTGTGTGTGTGTGTTTGTGTGTGTGTGTGTGTGTGTGTATGTATTCTTCTTCTTCTTGTTGTTCTCCTTCTTGTTCACCCGATACACATTGGTCGAAGGTTGCCAGAAGCATGTTTTACTTGTCGCCTCAACAGGCGATAAAGCATGCTCCCATGCTTCAGAGCACTGCTTTCTATACGCTTCAAGCTCTATAGTCACGGAAAAAGCGCAATTTCACTGCAGTGAACTCATAAAATAGAAAAATGTAAGTTTCGTCTCCTCTAGGGGACGAATTAGGTCAAACTGTATTAGTTTCTAGGTCAACTGTCTTTTACGAACCGTTTGACAATGTTTTTGAACCGTTTGTTGACGCCAGATAGTGTCCTCACTTAGTTTCATGCAATTTAAGAATCCAACAAGGCAAGTGGGTTTTTGAGACGGAAAGAGCGGAATATTGTAGAGCAACATTCTGTATATATTTACAGTGAAATTGCGCTTTTTCCGTCACTATAGCGCTTGAAGCGTGTAGGAAGCAGTGCTTTGAAGCATGAGAGCATGCTTTATCGCCTGTTGAGGCGACAAGTAAAACATGTTTCTGGCAGCCTTCGACCAATGTGTACCGGGTGTCTTGTTCTCCTTCTTCTTCTTCTTATTCTTCTTCTCCTCCTCCTCCTCCTGCTCCTTCTTTTTCTTTTGAGGTCAAAAGTCACTAACCTCCACACAGCTCGTCAGCACCGCATAGACCTAGGCATTTAAAGGACCGCTCGAGTAACCTTTGCTGAAGAGAATTGCATTACTAGACTATAATAATATTAATAACGGATTTTTATATAGCGGGTACTCCAGCCTATGACTAGACTCACCACGCTTTACATAGTCATTACATAACAATACATGCACTCGATCAAACATCACTTTTGCTACGATACACCAAAAGACGGAACAGTAAAGGTAAAAACTATTTACAACTATGTACACAAATGACAATAAAGACAGAAATAGGCTATTTACAACTATGTACATAATATAACTATACAGTTTCATTGCTGTTACTTGACTTACTACCACTCAAAGGGTCAACGCTGCCCAAGTTTAATGTTAATCCTGGACGTGTTTCCCGGAATGTTTCAATGAACCAGACTTTTTGGGACATAACTATCAATGAACCAAAATAATTAGGCGATTACTCACCAGGCTTTCTATGAGACACACTGTCACACACAAAACAACAACAACAACAACAACAACAACAAAAACAAACACACCTCTATCTCTTAAACATATGGAGTAAAAGCAGTGCAGAACGCTATAAGAAAACAGAATGGAAATCGAAGTTTGATTCTATTTGTTTGAAAGCAAAGGCGCATCAACCAAGAAAAATGCTTTATGTTTTATTGTCCCTTTTTATCTGGAAATTCTGGGCCGCCTCCCCTGTGGAAGGCGTAGTCGCAGCCTGTGGCGCGCCCAAACCCAACCTACCTAACATTAGTTGTGATTTTTGTTTTAAAATTTAGAAATTCTTTAAATTTTAGATTTTTTTTTTTTGAAATTTTGCTGGGGGAGCAAACCGGAGTACCCGGAGAAAACCCCCGAGACGTTGCCCGAGTCGAAAGTAAATAATATTCGGAGAAACATAACGCCCCGATGCAGGATCGAACCCACACCTGTCAGGCGCCATTGGTTTCTGGCCTGTGGACAAGGCAAGTTAGTCCCGCCTTAGCCCACTTGGACCCTCGGCAAGAATTGTGTGGATCCCCGTTAGCGTACGGGTAGCGCAGTAGTACGTATTGTGTAGCGGTAATTTATATTTTCTGAGTTAAAGAGGAATAACACATAAAATAAAACACTTTGAAACATCCAATCAATTTGATTTTCCAAATTTTCGGGTTTTAATAACTTTCTTCAGAGCATTCCAATGCCAGTCCAATTTGATTTGCCAAATTTTAGGTTTTTAAAATGTGGCAAATCAAATTGAGTGGATACTATTTTGTTGTTTCAAAGTGTTTTATTGTAAGTGTTTTCTTTTTTAACTCAGAAAATAAAAGTTACTACTACATGATACGTACTACTGTGCTATCGGGGATCCACAAAATGTTTGCGAAGGTCCATTTTTCTTGATTAATGCGCCTGTGTTTAAAAGTGACTGCCGCCTTCGGATGAGAGCATAAACCGAGGTCTAGTCTGTGCACGCACGCATTCCAACAAACGGACTTTAAGGATCCTGACGCTCATGTACCCAAGACGGGGGAGTGCCGGCTACCCAATCACACCCAGCGCGCCCTCAGTCCCTGCTTCCCCATCACCGGTCGCCCAGGATAGTGCTCAGTGGTCTGGCGCATCAGACGACGCCACTGTGACGGTGGGTCTATTGTTGCTGGGCTCTGCACAATGGAATGCTATTACCCACTCGCCTTTCGTCGATGGGGATCGTTAGTAAATCTCCCTGTGACTAATCTTGATACATTTATAAGTTTAGCTCGGTCTGTGTTAGGCTGGGGTTACAGAGATAGAAAGAAAAGGGTAACAGATTGATTCACTGACACACTAGCTCTCACATGGCTATGAAACATAGGTAGTCCAGCCACTTGTTACCATTAAATATCACACATTTATTTCCTCTACTCTATACAAGATCTGCTAATCACGATACTAACTTAAAAGTATATGTATGTGTTTTGTTGATAATTTATAATGATGTTTGTATTCTATTTTGTTTTTGTAAACGGGGGTTCGATAAGTTCGATAAGTTGGGGTGAAGCCTCAGCCGTCCCCTGCGTGGGATGTCTTTATTGTAAAGTGACTGGCTGGTGGAGAGCATTCAGTTTTCCCACTAAGGTTGTTTCAGCAGATCTTTTATGCGGATTGGGGGTTGTCCGATACTGATTTGGCTCGGAAGAGTCCGCTGGACCTAAAGCAACAATTATGTAATGTAATGTAATGTAATGTAATGTAATGTAAAGTCCAAATATCACTTCAAATAGTTCGCTCCTTGATAGTTCTATGCAGCTACTGTCTCATCATAGGGCTAATGGTGCGTTCTGCCCAAAGGGTCAGGGTTCTGGAAGAGTGGACTATTGGTGTCCTTTGATACAGTTTTGGTGCACGAGTTCGATATAACTTAGCTCTCGTTTCGATGAGCGGTGTTGTGGTGGAGTCTTCTCCTGGTTGACACACTGGTGGGCTCTCGTAGCTCAGTGTGTGAGGCTCCAATGCAGGCCGAATGTCAGTGAAGACTTTTAATTGTCTTGCTTCTGCTCGGGCCAACGATGCCTGCTCGTCTGCAAAATATGAGACGAATTTCTGCAACACCGGTTCACTAAGGGTGTGCAGAGCGTCTCACTGAAGGCAGCAATAGTAATAATAATGTATATATATAAGCGACGAACATTCTGCTAAGTCCGTGGTCCACAGGAATCTCCACTCTAATTCCTATACATTTATAGATATATCATGGCTAACTACACACATAGAGAAATAATTAATACTATACACATTCTCCGGTACAGCCACTGGTCTGCATTACTACATATAGGCTAAACAACAGTTGGTCCGTAGGGGGTACTTCATGGCGTCGAAACCGGTCGTGTTCGCCACGTGGTCACGCAAAGTTTGACAAACATTCACAATTCTAAACATGGCAAACTTCACAAACATAATACAGCAATAATATCAATACATCGCGATAAAACAAAAGATAGATCATTTACCTTTTTGACAATCTCAGGCTGTGGCTAACTAGGTTGAATAGAATTTCACCAGTTCCTGCTTTTAGTCTTCAAGTAGAGAGATCTATTAGAGCTAATCTCCTTCCTCGATGCAGTTCGAATAGAGAATCACTATCTATCCCTGTGGTCAGCCGGAAGCCCGGGAAATCTAAACCACAGACGCTTACTTTTGCGTGGGGGGGAGGGATCGTACCGGCTATACGTAAGCTGAAAGATGTCACTGCCTAACTGAGCCAGCGTCAGCGTACATATGTGTAGCCCACAGTAGACTTTCGTCGTCTGCTGTACAGCAACGTTAATTTACTAAGGTTACAGCTGACTAAGTATGGCGAGAAGTCATAGTGCTGGGTAAAACGGTCCTCTTATCACAGCCACGAAGGCAGCATGTGGGCGCCCCGGTGGGCTTGCGTTAGATCCTATATCCGTCAGCGCCTTCAGCACCTCTCAAGCTGGAAAAGCGCTATATAAGAATGAGTAAATAAATGAATAAAAGGATGGAGGAATCCGAAGTAACCTGGGGATATAATCTTGGGTGAACTAAAAAATCTTGCACCTAAGTCACTTAAACTCGGCTCCTTGCGGGATTCGAACCCTGGACCTTCAGTGTAAGAAACTGGTCGCCTGACTCATCTGCGCCAACAGAACACCATAGTCTGGATGTTAGTGCCTGGTTACATTGCATACTCATTGGGTGAGAGACATTGCAGCTTATGACCACAGCTTCTTGCATTATGCTGCTTTGCCCAAGGTTTTGTTTAAAGGCCTCCAAATTCGAATGCTTTGTTTAATTTCAGCGTATACGGGGTTACCATGAAATTCGCATTGTTATTACATTAAACAAAGATAAAATGGGTTTGCGTTGCTCAAACCAACCGCGAAAATTTGATTTTTCAATTTCGGTTGTGAACGGGAGTGATTTCCCCTGACTAACGGTACATGGAATATCATAGCCGTGTGATCTTTGACCCTATTTCTGAGTGAACCACGAAACTGAAGTGTGAGGTTTGGGGTACGGTAGGGTAGTGTACGGTAGGGTAGGTTAGGGTAGTGTACGGTAGGGTAGGGTAGGGTACGGTAGGGTAGTGTAGGGTAGTTTAGGGTAGGGTACGGTAGGGTAGGGTATGGTAGGGTAGGGTAGTGTACGGTAGGGTAGGGTAGTGTCCGGTAGAGTATGGTAGGGTAGGGTAGGTTAGGGTACGGTAGGGTATGGTAGGGTACGGTAGGGTAGTGTAGGGTAGGGTAGGGTATGGTAGGGTAAGGTACGGTAGGGTAGTGTAGGGTAGGGTAGTGTAGTGTAGGGTAGGGTAGTGTATGGTAGGGTAGGGTAGGGTATGGTAGGGTAGGGTAGGGTAGGGTAGGGTATGTAGGGTAGGGTACGGTAGGGGACAATAAGGTAGGGTAGGGTCTAATTTATCAACCTAAAACGAAAAAAACTTACGAGCAATTGTGTTTACGGGTTCTGTCTCTTATCGGCTCTGATAGCTGCTATTTTTAGCTCCAGAATGTTGACTGGCTAACCAAACGGCTGTTGCTATTCATAGGGGAAAAAAATCTACGGAATTTAGTCATTATTTAAATTTTAAAAAAGTAACTATACTTTCAAAAGATTTTGTTTTGTTTTGTTGTATGCTTATTTTTTGTAATGGGGCAACTCTCACTGTGAATGTAAAAAGTATCTGTTGAGGTGGCGTGGTCAAAGTGGGTGCAACAGTCATTTGTTTTGTCTCGTTCCTAATCTATTATATTAATCTACTTATCTTCTATCTTCTTCGCTAGACTAGTCACCTACTTTTTTTTTTCTTGAAAACTATCCCAGAACTCCTCGTCTGTGTATGTGGTTTGTTGGGTGAGCTTGGTGATATTGAACGCTTTCTGTGGTATTATTATTTAACATTTTATATGTATATGTTTTGTTAATATTTTATAATGATTTTCATATTCTATTTTGGTGTTTCTTTTTGTAAACGGGGGTTAGATAAATTAGATTAAAGCCTCAGCATCCCCTGCATAGGATGCCTTTATTGTATAACGATTGGCTGGTGGAGTGCCTTCGGTGTTACCATTGGGGTGTTGTTGTTTGTAGATTATAGTCACTCGACACTTTCGCATATAGGTGACTACTGGACCGATTTATACTGACACCAGCGGGCCAGTTGTTGGTAAAGGGGAAAATAATATGATCACACGTTGACCAATCCGGGATTCGAACCAGCGACCTTTCAGTTACTAGCAAGACGCTCTTACCAACTGAGCTACCCGGCCCCACCACCATTGGGGTTGCTTGAGCAGATCTTTTATACGGATCGGGGTAAGTCCTCTTTCAACCAAGTTGTGGTCCTGATTCGGCTCTTTGCCCTATAAACAATAATGACTAACCAAGTAAGTAAGCTTAGTAGCAATTTCTTCGGTCTTCTATGAGTTAAGTGTTAACACGCGTTTTTACATCCGCCGTGTTTTAAATCGCTTTGTAGAGAGGTGAGCACTTTGGCACGAGCACAAATTGTGAAGTGTAAAAATAACCGTTTGGAGTGAGAGCAAACATCGAAATTATATGTGGGGTGTGTGTGTGTGTGTGTATGTGTGTGTGTGTATGTGTGTGTGTGTGTGTGGGTGTGGGTGGGTGGGTGTGTGTATGTGTGTGCGCTTGTGTGTGTTTGTGTGCGTAGAACTTGGAAGTAGAATATATTAAAATAGTATTCAGAACTGAAGTATTTGAAGGAAGTTTAGAGTTAGAATAAACCAGCTATAAGAATGAATAAATAAATTATTTTTTAACGTGTGTTTTTTTTTTTAAGTTAAACTTTTATTTTCGAGGTATCTGTTTTTTTCTCTTGTGTCTTGTTCGGTCTAACTCCATTAAATCCAAAACGTTACGTGAAAAACATTGCACCTATACAATTGACTACTACTACTACTATACTACTACTACTACTACTACTACTACTACTACTACTACTACTACTACTACTACTACTACTACTACTACTACTACTACTACTGCTGCTGCTGCTGCTGTTGCTTACTCCTTCGGATGAGAGTATAAACCGAGGTCTAGTCTGTGTCGCATACATTCCATCATAACGGACTTTAAAGATCCTGACGCTCATTTCCTAGACGGTGAGTGCCGGTGACAAGAAAACACCCAGCATGCACCTAGGTCCTTCTCCCCCATCCCTGGCTGCCCAGGATTGTGCTCAGTTGTCCGTGCGTCACACCATGCGCCCAAAGGCTGCGGGTGGGCGTCTCGGGCGGCTTGAGTTAGATCCTGTATCGGCCAGCGCCTTGAGCAGCTCTTGAGCTGGAAAAGCGCTGTATAAGAACGATTAAATAAATAAATAAATAAATAAATAAATACTACTACTACTACTAGCCTACTACTGCTGCTACTACTACTACAACTACTACTACTACAACTACTATTACTTGCCTACTACTACTACTACTATTCTACAACTACTGCTACCACTGCTACTATTATTATTACAATTACTACTACTACTACGAATTATGTAGCGCATATTTCTCACGGTATACGTGGAGACTCACAGGCGACGAAAACTTGAATTTGAAATATACATTTGGAATAATTTTTGGGGGTGTTATTTGTTTGTTTGTTTTGCATTCAATTTTTCGCCTCGTTCCTTTCGCTGTTGCTGTAAATGAATGAACATGAAGTTTTACGTCTACACCCACCATTGTCGACAATACAATACAATACAATACAATACAATACAATACAATACAATACAATACAATACAATACAATACAATACAATACACTATCCAATAGTTCAGTGGTAGAGCGTTCGCCTGGCACACGAATGACCCAGGTTCGAATCCCGTTTTGGGCAAAATAAAAGTGGCCATTTTCACTGTGTGATTGCTCTGGTGGTTCAGTGTTGATTTAGGTCCCTACCCCTCTTTCCCTGGGATGGTTATCCCCGTCTGCCATATCGCCAATGGTGGGTGTAGACGTTAAACCTCAATGCTAATTCAATTCACACAATACTGTACAATACAACACAACACCTATCCTATCCTATCCTGTCCCGTAACCCGGAGGTCGTAGGGGCACCACAGATGATCGTTGAACCAGCATACTCCATCTTTCTCTGTCCTCAGCAGTCCTGATGGCTTCGCTCAGTGTCAAACCAGTCCATTCTCGAATGTTGTCCTCCCACCTCTTTTTCGGTCTCCCTCTTCTTCTACCTCCTTGCACTGTGCCTTGCAGAATGGTCTTTTGCAAGGCCTGATGATCTGGTGACGTGGCCATACCATCGGAGTTTCCGTTTCTTCACCACTGTGAGCAGGTCATCGTGTTGTCCAATGGCTTGTGTGATGGTCTGTCGGACTTAGGCCGTTGGTGATGTGTTGGGTATAGGAAATGCCCAGAAGTCTTCCGTAGCACCTCATCTCCATGCTTTGTATTCTTCGTTGTAGATCTGCTGTGAGGGTCCATGCTTCGCAAGCAAATAGGAAGATGGAGATGACAAAGGAGCGCAGCAGTCTTACTTTGGAATGTAGACTGATGGTCCTGCCTTTCCAAATGGGCTTCAACCTTGTCAGGGCAGCAGTTGTTTGTGCGATCCTGAAGAGGACTGCCTGTCCAACACAACACAACACAATACAATACAATACAATACAATACAATACAAGACGACGTTATTTATCTCACACAGAGCCGTTACAATGGCAGGGTTAACCATCGCATGAAAGAGAGGGGGGGGGGGGGGGGGGGGTAGGGACCTAAACTAACACTGATCCACCAGAGCAATCATACTGCTGAGAGGGACAGGGAACATTCGCTACTTTTGTCTTGCCCAACAGACTGGAGGTAATGGTAATAATGTATTTAATGAAAACAAATAATGTACATAATTATGCCTAATGATATGACTGAGGGAGGACGAGGTAGAGGAAATCCCAAATAAGACGGTAGAGGAGCAGGAGGAGAAGGACGAACGAACGAATGAATATTGAGGTTTTAACGTCTACACCCACCATTGGCGATATGGCAGACGGGGATAACCATCCCAGGGAAAGAGGGGTAGGGACCTAAATCAACACTGAACCACAAAAGCAATCATACTGCTATAATGGACAGTGAAAATGGCCACATTTTATATCGCCCACCACGGGATTCGAACCTGGGTCATCGGTGTGCCAGGCGAACGCTCTACCAATTGAGCTACAGCGGTGGGGAGAAGGATGAGATGATGATGGCAGCTCATATAGCGCAGATACTCCATGCTATCATATTCCTAGCAAACTTAGGGCGGATATAGAGAAAAAAAAAGACAATTACAGACAACAACAACAACAACAACAATAACAACAACAATATATATATATATATATATATATATATATATATATATATATATAAAGGAGGAAAAATATTGCTTTGCTCTCTGTCACAACGCCCGCCATCTTTTAACCTACACTTACAAGCATCCCATTGTACTGACTTTTAAATATCCTGACGCTCATGTCCTAGACATGTGAGTGCCGGTTATACAAATCCACCCACCCAGGAAAAGGACAAGGTCCTTTCTTGCGTTAGATCCTGTATCGGCCTTGAGCAGCTCTTGAGCTGAAAAAATGTGCTATTTAAGAACGAATTTTAAAAAAACAACAAACATTTCTTTGATTGCACTGTTATCAAACCATAGTTCACAAATAGCACTTGTGGTCAGCGGTATGTACGAAGTAAGGGCTAACAAAAGAAACAGCGCATTATGTCAGCCGGCTGTACCCTCTTTCTACAGTCAGTGTTTGTATTAAAATAATACCGCATATACTAGACTGTTATACTGTACACTTCAGTTAGCGTCGTGTTATTGTGTAGTAGGACTCAATTACCCCGGTGTACACTGTGTGACTATTCTCGAACGCAGTACAGCTGATAACGATATACCTGATTTGGCTCGGAAGAGTCCGCTGGACCTAAAGCAATAACCATGTAATGATAACGACATAACCCGCCATGGGCTAAACATAGCTGTTGGGGGAGTCACGGTGACGTGTACAAGCCTAATAAGGCTTAAGAGAAAAGTATAGCTGCCTGCTCTGGAACCAGGAAGTTCGGGAAAGTTCGCAATCAATGGCTTTCTTTCTTCTTGTGGTTTTTTTTTAAGTTAGTATGCAGGCGGTCAGGAACCAGCAGTGGCCTCACTCGGGTTAGACCAAGCACAAGATTGTCCGCCCTTTTCCCCTCTGCAAAGGGACTGAGCTATGCCTACTCGTGTCAAATCTGAGACGCAATACCAATTTTGGGCCGCTTTAGCCTTTCATGACCGGAGATAACCCTGTCACGGTTCAACCCTAATGAACCTGTGGGATATAAACAAAGATCGAAGGGTGATAACTGCATCTCAGTCAACCAACACTTAGATTATCCTGTCAGTGCGACCCTCTTGTATAGCGAGCTAAGCCGACCGACCCTTCACCTTCTGAATGAAGGGAAATTGAACTTCACTGATATGTATAGGAGTCGGACTATTAAAAAAAAATCAAGTAGCCGCATTGTTTCCGAGTTCAACCAGATCCCCACCATTTCTGGTGTGTGTCTTCTTCCTCTGTTTTGAACTGCCACAATCATATACATTTATTTGCTTGCTGCTGTGGTTTGAGCTGTAGGCACGTGCATCGGGTCTTAGTTTTGCTCTGTGTATTGTTGGGTCTTCTGCGTTCTTGCTGCTGTGTGTTTCGCTAACTACCCTGCTATATGGTTGAGCTAAACTAAAATAACAACGCAAAAAGCAACATCAGCTGTAGGCGCCATCTTTGTGCCTTCGCCTATAGGTTGCAAGTTTAAAGGGTGAATGTTTCTTGTCATATCTGTTCTGATTGAATACAATACTGGTTTAAACCAAGTGGTTGGCTCACAAGTAAAAGGAGATTAAAGGCGTTATCAGTCCTTGAGAACTCAAACAGCCATCTAACCTATGAGCGGTAAACGAAGGACTTGGCATGCGTGAGGGGTTGTGCAGCTGGATGCACCCTCTGTGTGTGTGTGTGTGTGTGTGTGTGTGTGTGCGTGTGCGTGTGTGTGTATGTGTGAGCGCATGCTTTTTTGTTGTTTTCTTTCCTTATTTTGGTAGTCTGCTTTTTTGTTTCGTTTCCTGACAAAATTTGTGTGCGGTTCGCTGATGCTTTGTGGATGTGAGTGAATGATTGAAGAAATTGTTTTTAGGTCCCGAGATATTCACAGATGTCGGGACCAATTGTGTTTTTAATTGTTACTTTTAATGATTTATGCCATTCCCAGACGCGCAAAGCAAATTCTTCTGTGTGCTACATTTGAAGCGAATAAAGAATCTTATGTCTTATGTCTTATGTCTATGTCTATGTCTTTTTTTTTGGTCATTGGGGCACCACAGACGATCGTTTAACCAGCGTACTCTATCTTTCTCTGTCTTCAGCAGTCTTCGTGGCTTCACTCAGTGTAAATCCAATTATTTTTTTTTCGTAACCGTTTAAAACCTTTTGTTGTTGCTAATACCATAATGCTGTGAGTTTTTTTCATTTGATATGTAGCACCCGCAATAATGTAACTGGGGATATGTATTTGAGATTGGATTAGAACTCAAAGATCAATAATAAAACTTCGGAAGTGTTCCTACCCCAAGCACAGAGGGATAAGCTGTGATCAAACTTCCCATTCTACCTCCCTGATTCGTCACCACTCCCAGCCCCCTCACCTGGCTGGAAAAAATCAATACTGTGAGTTTGAACATTTAATTCGCCTGCAGGTCTTTTACATGCCAACGTCACAGCCCCCACTGGAGAAGTTTAGTTCTCCAAAAGGCCAGGTTGTATCTGCATTCTGCCAGCCGTTGCACCTCCTCACAACTTTTCTTGAAGGTACCGGTTTTATTCTTTGAACATTGATTTGTTTTAAAAAGTTAGTTCTTATATAGCGTTATTTTGCAGCTAAAGAACCGCTCAAGGCGCTGGCCGATACAGGATCTAATTCAAACCGTCCCAAGCGCCCACTTTGATTAAGTGCATTGTACGGAAGAAAAACTGATAACAGTTCCTAATCTATAAGAAGCTCTTTGGCTTTACTTCGCTAATTATAGATTTCACTACTTACTGTCACCTATGGAAATAAAAGGTTAGTTTGGATTTTAGCTAAATGCTTTCTTGTTTTCTTTCTTGTTTTGTGGTTGCTTTGTCTGTCTTTCTTGTTTTGTGGTTGCTTTGTCTGTCTTTCTTGTTTGGTGGTTGCTTTGTCTGTCTTTCTTGTTTGGTGGTTGTTTGGTATATCGTTCTTGTTTGGTGGTTGTTTTGTCTGTCTTCCTTGTTTGGTGGTTTTCTGTCTTTCTTGTTTGGTGGTTGTTTGGTCTGTCTTTCTTGTTTGGTGGTTGTTTGGTCTGTCTTTCTTATTTGGTGGTCGTTTTGTCTGTCTTTCTTGTTTGGTGGTTGTTTTGTCTGTCTTTCTTGTTTGGTGGTTGCTTTGTCTGTCTTTCTTGTTTGGTGGTTGTTTGGTATATCTTTCTTGTTTGGTGGTTGTTTTGTCTGTCTTCCTTGTTTGGTGGTTTTGTCTGTCTTTCTTGTTTGGTTGTGTCTGTCTTTTTTGTGTTCTTACTGTCTGTCTTTCTTGTTTGGTGGTGGTTTTGTCTTACTTTCTTGTGTTCTTACTGTCTGTTTGTCTTGTTTGGTGGTTGTTTTGTCTGTCTTTCTTGTGTTCTTACGGTCTGTCTGGCTTGTTTGGTTGGTTGTTTTGTCTGTCTTTCTTGTGTTCTTACTGTCTGTCTGGCTGTCTTTTCTGTTTGTTCTGTTCCTTCTTGTGTTCTCTTTCTTTCTTGCTTTCTTCACTGCAATTTTTTTCTCTTTCTTTCACTGTCTTTTCTTTTAATTCTTTCTTTCTTCCTTTTCTTTGCTTTTTTTCTTTCGTTCTTCTCTTTTTTTCTTTCTTTCTTGTTTTGTTTTATTTACTTTTCTTTTGTTCCTTTCGCTCTTTTCTTTCTTTCTTTCTTTCTTTCTTTCTTTCTTTCTTTCTTTCTTTGTTTTCTTTCTTTCTTTCTCATTCCTTCTGTTTTTCTTGTTTGTTTTTTGTTTCGTCTGTCTTTTTTCTTCTCCTCTCTCTCTCTCTCTCTCTCTCTCTCTCTCTCTCTCTCTCTCTCTCTCTCTCTCTTTCTCTCTCTCTCCTTTTCACTCTTCCTCCTTTCCCTTGTGACGTTTATTCTTTATTTATCTTTTGCTTGTTTCCTTTTTTGTTATGTCATTACTTTCTGTTCTATCTGTCTTTCTTTCTTTCTTTCTTTCTTTCTTTCTTTCTTTCTTTCTTTCTTTTTCTCTTTTTTTTTTACTTTTCATTTTGTTTAATTTCCCTCCCCTCCCATCCCCCTGATTTTGTTAGTTTACTTTCTTTTCTTTTTTTTTTAAATTTTATTTGAGCGCTAGGCAGATCAGCTTTTTGTTTGAGATGTGGTCCTGGTTGGGCTCTTGGCAGTCCGCTGGAACCTATAAACACCCAATATCTCTCTATCTATCTCACTGTTTGAGACTTGGCAGTCCGCTGGAACCTATCAACACCGAATATCTCTCTATCTATCTATCTCACTGTTTGAGATGCGTGGAGTTCATCTGCTCCAACACCCTGTGTTGTCTTTGATTGATTGATTGATTTATTGTTGCTTTAGGTCCAGCGGACTCTTCCGAGCCAAATCAGGACCGGACAACCCCCGATCCGCATAAAAGATCTGCTGAAACAACCCCAGTGGGAAAATTGAATGCCCTCCACCGGCCAGTCACTTTACAATAAAGACATCCCACGCGGGGGACGGCTGAGGGTTGACCTCAACTACGCGAACACCCCGGTTACAAAAACAAAATAGAATACAAACATCATTATAAATCATCAATGAAACACATACATATAAAATGCCTATAGTGCTAAATAGTACAATCATAGGAAGTCCTAGTGACCACCCGGCAGAAAGCGTCCAACACTCCCAAGCTGATCCAACAGACCTCATACACAAACAAGGAGTCTTGTCCAGGAAGAGTTTTCAAGAAAAAAGGTAGGTCATTGATCTAGCGAAGAAGAAGAAAGTATAGCAGAGTGATAGGACAGATCAGGAATGGGAAAGAGCAAATGATGAAGGCAGCGACAGTGGGAATTTAAAGCACTAAATTTCCAGAAAGTGGGGATACTATTTATACTGAAACCCCCGGCACTCCAACGGGGGGAACTGTTGCCGCAGTGAATTAGTCATGCCTACAAAGGCAAGACAGGTTTTCAACTGGGGCTTTCACTGTTCCCTTTATAGGTTAGAACAATCTACAGTGACAAGATTGCTGTGTTGTCTTTCCCAGTGTTCAACACAGCCAGGCACCCATATACCCCTGTAAAAGTAGGAGGAGAGATGGAGAGAGAGAGAAAGAGAGAGAAAGAGAGAGAGAGAGAGAGAGAGAGAGAGAGAGAGAGAGAGAGAGAGAGAGAGAGAGAGAGAGAGAGAGAGAGAGAATATGACAATTTGATTTTTTTGCGTAAACTGTACCTGTTCATTGCAGATGAGGTTGGGAGTGGTGGGGTAAACCAAAGGATGGTTAAAACAATATATAATCCTGCTACTAGAGTAAATATTTGCTCACACAGGCGGTTGTATCTGGAGACGCGAGCGCCTATGCCTGTGACGCGTCTCCTGTCTATGCCCGTGACGCGTCTCCCTTTGGTTATAGATAACCAAAGAGAGACGCATCACAGGCATAGGCGCTCGTGTGTCCAGATACAAGCGCCTGTGCTTGCTCTCTCAATGCATTCATTATATCAACTTCAGACATTTCTACACCCATAAAACTTTAGTAGTAAGCTTACTCACATACTGGCCTGTGTGTGCAACTGTGTCAGTATACATACCTGTCAAGGGGTTTTCGGGTTGTGGTGTAGCAATTTAACAGAAAAAACGTAGCAAATGGAGGTTTGGTGTAGCACTAATGTGAATCACGCGATTCGCAACAAAACTGGAAACTTCTGCCTCCAATATAAACACACACATCCAATGTGTTTACAAATTTATTGTAAAATCTTATTAATGCACAACACTTAAGCTATTACCATTATCATTATCATTATAAACATTTTCATGTACGTTTTTCAAAATAAAAGTGAAAATGCAAAAAAAAAAAAAAAAAAAAGAAGAGAAAAGAAATTGGTAGGAAAATCTCCTATTTTGGCTCAAGACCAGGTTCAGCATCACATCATTTACATGGCTTCCATGTAAATCTAAACTTTCCTAGCACTGGTAAGGAAAACAATTTTTCTAATGCATCAGTAGACTCAATAAAGTTTAGTAATAGCATTATGAGTAACTCATATTCTATCACTAAACTTTATTGATTCTACTTTCTTTGGACTTCTCCACTAGGCCTTCAAAATCCTTATCGGTTTCCCATTCAGGCAGGTGCCTTCCTGGTCGTTTGAGTTTTTTAGGTGGAGGCTTTGCCATTTTCTTTGTTCAACTCCGTCTGTCTCTCCCTCACAAAGACTGATCGTAGACTGAAGTTCTGAACGAACACGTGTTGCGGAAGTGCGGTGCTTTTACTAAGTGTCTTTAAACCGGACTCGACCGGAACAGACTACTTTCGCGCGAAAACCCCCTTGTTTAAAAAATATTATCGTCACTTTTGAAAAATTGCGTAGCAGCTTTGTGATACGCCGTAGCAATGGGAAACTGTTTAAAATGCGTAGCGCTACGCAAAAATCCGGAGCACTTGACAGGTATGCAGTATATGCCATGGTGAATAAATTTTAAAACATGTGCACTCACAGAAACAGGCAGACGGACAGGCAGACACACCACACTCCATAATTGACCATTAGTCATCGGCTGCCATAGCCAGCGTCAAAGCGTCCATATCAGAATGATTTAAGCAATTAATAATGTAAGAGATAATTTCACCTTGTAATTAAAGATCTGTATAATTTCCTCACACATGAGTGCGGATGTGGTGATTTAAAGTAAATTACAGTTGAAAACAACATTACCATAAAACTAATTTACGAACTAGCCCATTCACCTTCAGAATATTTAAGAGTTAAACGCATCATTATAAAGCTTATTACAATATTCTACCTGCTGACAGTACAGCTCTATTCCGCGGTGCACTGTTTTTTGGTGAAGAAACGGAAACTTCGAAGGTATGGCCACGTCACCAGAGCATCAGGCCTTGCAAAGACTATCCTGCAAGGCACTGTTCAAGAAGGCAGAAGAAGAGGGAGACAGAAAAAGAGGTGGGAGGACAACAATCGAGAATGGACTGGCATGACACTGAGAGAGTATAATTTTGAGAGAGAGAGAGATCGACAGAGAGAGAGGAAGAGAGAGAGAGAGAGAGAGAGAGAGAGAGAGAGAGAGAGAGAGAGAGAGAGAGAGAGAGAGAGAGAGAGAGAGAGAGAGAGAGAGGAAGAGAAAGAGAAAGAGAGAGATAGGCAGAGCGAGAGAAAGAGAGGCTAAGCGATAGAGAGACTGATATAGACAGAGTGAGTGAGAGACAGGGAAAGAGATTGAGAGAGAGACAGACAGAGAGAGACAGAGTGAGTGAGCGAGAGAGAAGGAGAGAGGAAGGGAGAGAGAGACATGCATACAGACAGACAGACAGACCCGCCTTTCGCATGATTAGGTCCAGTGTTAAGAAGCTAGTCTTATCAGAATGATACCAGGGTATGTGCTACCTGCATGCAATATTGATCCGCCGTGTACGAAACGACAGCATGCGGTATGATCGAATGTGTAGTCGAACCGGGGAACATGTTTTATCTATATAGCTGACCACAGGCTTCGAAGTCTCCTCTCGCTTCTCTCTGTATATTCTATCCCGTGTTGATATGTATATGGAGTAGAGTTTAATTACAGAAAAAAGAGAGATTAGGTTTCGAAACCTGTTAACTGACACGGATCGTGAGCTTTATCTTGCTTGTACAGTATTATTGATTATAGGTTTGGGCGGAAAATCGGAGATTAGTTTGAACCTACACCTGTACCCAATTATCTTCCTCTCGACGCTTCTCTCAAACTCCCCAAGCCCTCTTCTCGCGTTTCCCCTGCGTTATATTCTGATTACTTCCATAGAGGCTGCACTGTAAATGATTTATGTTTTTGTGCAAGCTTATGTAATTATGTGTTAAGTGTTAACCCGAGTACTACTTAAGGATAGAGTGGTTCAGATTTTTTTTAATGCAATGTTTAACTTTTCACTTATGTGGTCTTTTATTTATTAAATAATCCACATATTTATTCATTCATTTATTCGTAGGCGCGCGCGTGTGTGTATAAATGCGTGTGTATTTATACATGTGTGTGTTGTGTTGTGTTGTGTTGTGTTGTGTTAGTTATTTTATTTCTTTATTTCGTTTCTTAATTTATTTCTGTAGCCTTTTACTAAAACAAAGTTTTGAATACTGAGTAAAATTAATACGCCTACTTTACGTCATTATTAGGACTACTTCTCTTTAGCCTAAACTATTTACTCGATGTTAACATTGCCCAAGCTGTAAAGCTGCCGAATAAAAATAATGTGTGTGCCAGAAAATACTCCATTGAATCATTACATTATATTACATGGTTTTTGCGTTAGGTCCAGCGGACTCTTCCGAGCCAAATCAGAACCGGACAACCCCTGATCCGCATAAAAGATCTGCTGAAACAACCCTAGTGGTAAAACTGAAAGCTCTCCACCAGCCAGTCACTTTACAATAAAGACATCCCACGCAGGGGACGCTGAGGCTGTATTCTAAAATATTGAACCCCCGTTTACAAAAACAAAATAGAATACTAACATCATTATAAATTATCAACAAAACACATACATATAAAATGCCTACATTGCTAAATAATAACATCATAGGAAGCCCTAGTGACCACCTGACAGAAAGCGTCCAATATTCGCAAGCTGATCCAACAGGCCTCATACACAAATAAGGAGTCTTGTCCCGGAAGAGTTTTCAAGAAAAAAGGTAGGTGACTGGTCTAGCAAACAAGAAGATAGTATAGCAGATTGATAGAACAGAGCAGGAATGAGAAAGAGCAAATGAGAAACAGCGACAGTGGGAATTTAAAGCACTAAATTTCCAGAAAGTGGGGATACTATTTATACTGAATAACCCCCGGCACATCAACGGGGTTCCATTGAATCAAGAAGTCATTAGCATACCCAATGAAAGATTGAATGAAGTAACACGGAATGACTTATTAATAATCGCATAATATTATGCGACAACTAACTAAATATATTTTTCTAATAATGAACTAAATCGCTAATAATACATAAAAAACAACTAATAATAAATACATCAATGACAAATTCGAGGGAAATTACAATTAAACGTGCCTTATTCGCGTTCTTGATTCATGAACCGAAGCAACCTCGCGATACATAAGTCTGCGACAACAACACTGTAATAATATAATAATAATAATAATAATAATAATAATATAATAATAATAATAATAATAATAATAATAATAATATAATAATAATAATAATAATAATAATAATAATAATAATAATAAATACCGAATTATATAACGGGCTTTTTATTCATCCGAACTCAAAGAGCGGAGATCTTAAGAGATCGCTTTTACAGAAGGCTGAACACAAATCAATGTTTGTTTTTATTTGTGTTCTTTATCTTTCAAATTTAGGTTGACATAATGCGTGTGTCAACAAATAAGCTAAACAAACCGATTTGGCTGAGAAAGTACGGTTTAACAAACATTTTAAAAAAAAACACAAGCAACTGCAAACACGCGTTTGTTTGGTGTTTTTTTTTTCAATGCAGTTGCGTCTTATCGGATTGTCTGCGTCTTATCTCTGACAAAACTGACAATTAAAAATAATTATAATTGAGGGATTGCGCCGGCAATCACGGTATACAAAAACATAATTATGTTGAAGTGCGATTATATGTAAACTATAATTCTAAGATTTATTTTAGTAGAGCCAGACCTTCAATGTGTCACTACATTTTAAACGCAGTATGTTTCACTGGCTTGACACTGAGCGAAGAAATGAGGGATGCTGAGGACAGATGGAGGGGGGGGGGGGAAGTATGCAGGTTTTAGACGATCAAAATTTTCTGTGGTACCCCAACGATTTCGAGTTACGGGATTGGATAGGATAGGATAGGATATTGCACTACATTTTAAACGCAGGTGTGTCACTACATTGTAAACGCAGGATGTGTCACTACGCTTTAAACGCAGTAAGACACAGTCTACAAGTGACGCTACTCAATCCTATTTCAGGTAGCATGACTTGACCTGAGGTCACTTTCCCTTCCGCGATGACGACACAGACAATTGTGACGTTGTTCCTGCTCTTGCTGACGTCACAGCGGACCTCAGCCTTGGACAAGACGCTGGAGAATGGGGCATTTGGCTCGCTGGTGGTGGAGGCAGTGGTCAGCAGAATACGAGAGAAGTGAGCGATTGTTACCTACATCTTTTTTAAAAAAAATCAATAATAATTATTAACTTTTGACTTAACGTTAAAAAAAATTAAAATGTATAAAATCTAATGACATTTGGGATCTTCAAGTTTGTGATATTTGATAATAAAGTCAACAGTTTAAGCCGGTTGTCAGGACAAAACGTGGCGCTATACAATTATTATTTTATCGTAGTCATTTCGCTCCAACTATACCGTAAGAGAATTGCTTTTTATTTTCTTTTTTTGTGTGTGGGGGAGAGAGGTGGGGTAGTGGGGTCGTTTTACACCATATTCAATGATTAGCAATCTAAATAAGTGATTTCAATTTTTTTGAAAGCACCATTAGGCATTGTTTACAAGTAATTGAACATGAAACCATGGGTTTTGTGTATGTGTTGTTAAAACATATTACGTACTGATACCAAAGTTAACAATTTATTTATTTATTTATTTATTTATTTATTTATTTATTTATTTATTTATTTATTTATTTATTTATTTATTTATTTAATATTTCTTACATAGTGCGTTTCCAGCTCAGGTGTTGCTCAGTGCGTGCACATAGGGTAGACCCACAGGCGCTTGTATCTTGTCCAGATACAAGCGCCTGTGGATAGGCTATATTAAACTTAAACTCGATCCGCCCGAAGCAATAACTCGCTGGTTGAGGCCCATCTGCATTTTCTGACGCCCAGATGATTAAACACAATCCTGGGCGCCCGGTGTTGGGGAAAAAGGACCTAGTATCTGTGTAGGACATGAGCACCAGGATCTTTATTCAAGTCTTTGCGATGGAAGGCGAAATATGGAGTTTTAGTAACATCACATTATTTATTTATTTTATTTTAATTTATTTAACTTAATTTAATTTAATTTAATTTTATTTTATTTTATTTTATTAAATTGTTTATTTGTTTATATTTTGTTTGACAGACGCATTTTGCCGGAGGACCGGATGTTCCTACGTCGGGTGGCTTACGTGGCCTCGCTAGATGGCAGTATTGAACATTCAATTCAGTTTGGAGGCATTTGGCAGGTGAGCTTAGATATCAGGTCACTGAGGGTTTTCTCCGGGTTTGCCGGTTTCCTCCATCCCTTCAATAATGGTAGTGGAGGCAGATTATCTACAATTTTTAAAAAAAATAAGATTTTCTTTTCCGACTTCTAATAGCGACAATGGCGTTGAATACAGATCGCCTCTCTTTGAGTTTAATTTAGGAATAATGCGCCCACAGCATCCAGTAGTAGTAGTAGTAGTAGTAGTAGTAGTAGTAGTAGTAGTAGTAGTAGTAGTAGTAGTAGTAGTAATAATAATAATAATAATAATAATAATAATAATAGTGGTAGTAATAATAATAATAATAATAATAATAATAATAATAATAATAATAATAATAATAATAATAATAATAATAGTGGTAGTAATAGTAATAATAGTGGTAGTAATAGTAATAATAATAATAATAATAATAATAATAATAATAATAATAATAATAATAATAATAATAATAATAATGTAGCCGTGCTGGCTACGAGTATTTCTGACCATACGATATGTAGGCCTAACTTTGTTCTCTGTTATGTTTAAACTCACTGTATGAAATACCTTGATATACATTTTTCAGATCCTTTAAAGCATATAACCATTAGACGCAGCGTTAAATTCTCTATTAGAATATATAAACTTTATTTGTGATTTATGTAGCAATTTTGAATTAGAGCGCGATGTTTAGGATAGCGCGATGCATATCATGTTGATAAGGACACCGCGCTGTTGTACGCTCAGCAGCAGCTGAAGCTGTTCTGGAATTTCGCCGGCTATAACGGACCTTCCCGCTCGCCTACAAAACATGATAAGATTATAAATTGTGTATGATGCTAGTGTAGCAAAGATTCTCCACTGTAACACCTTAGTGTGATATTTTCCGATGTCTTAGTTTATTCTCTATTAATTTATAGTAGATACTTAAATAAAATATTAGTTTTATAGGGACCTACACATTGAAAGGGAAACAGTGAGAAGCTGTCAGAAGGCTATAAAGGTAACTGTAAGTTGTTGTGTTAGATGTTTTCTAGTTTAGTTCGCTATAGTCGGAACACAAAATAGTAACCATGCCATATTGTATATCATTGAAAAGAGGAGACGTTGTTCTTTCTTTGTCATTACTATTATTATTTATAATTGTATTAAATTGAAGAGTTATTATGAGTTTAGAGTCATGACATTCTTAGGAGCAGCAGCCAACTCCCTTTTAAATTGCGTATTATTTTTATTTTGAAGCAGATAGGTCCGACATTGTTATAACAGAAGAAAGGTTGTATTTTTGCGTTTCCGTCAATATATAATTTGCATAGTATTCGTTTGCGTTTCTAGCCTTATGCGTCAAAGTAAGTTTAGTTACTAACACAAACTTAGCCAGTGAGCCTATATTTTGGGGCGGGTGGGAAATGCTTAAGCAGCCCGGCCGCTGCGGCTGACGGTCCGTTATAAAAGCAAAACACAAACATCGGCATAGGGAGAGCACCGGCACCAGCAGAAGATAAGGGTCGTGCCAATCGCAATGCCTTTGCTCTTAGTAGCCTATGATGTCTTCTAAATAAAACGATTCAACGGTCATCACGGACTGGCGTTGGGAAGAGAGAGAGCGAATGAATGAAATTCTTCACCATCACCCCCATCACATCATCATCTTCTCTCCAACACCACCAACACCACTACAATAATAATAATAATAGTAGTAGTAAGTAGCAGTAGTAGTAGAAGTATCAGCTAATGAATTCTGTTTCATTGTTACTGAAGTAAGATACGATCTTGCCAGCAGAATGATTGCGTCCCAACCCCTCCTCATCACTGTTTTTGTTTTAAAGAAGTAGAACAATGTATTCAAATTTAAAATTAATTTGTGTAAATATTATTGCAGTTCGTGCGTGGGAATCAGGTTTACGTTTTTTTTTAGAACCAACACAATACAGTACAGTACTACTGTATATTATGATACGTTACGATACGATACGACACTACACCAAACAAAAACCACACCACACCACACCACACAACATCAAACGATATTGTATTGTATTGTACTGTACTATACTATACTATACTATACTATACTATACTATACAATGTAACTTTATTGTCCGTTAAACCCCACACATCTTCCATACTTACTAATCATTTTTGAAACCTATTTGTGCATTCACATGGTTGGTTTAATAGTGCCCTCGAATGCGATTACAGCTAGTATTTGCTCTATAGGGGAAGCAAAATAAATCAAACAACCCCACAAAATCCACTGAGTGATGCTTGTTGTCAAACAGGTGACAGAGGCAGCGTTGAACGAGACCCGGGGACGATGTGGCAACGTCCTCTCTTCCACCTGCAACCTCGTTCTCACACAGCTAGGCATTGATTGGTCCACGGTTACGTGGGCCAATCTCCAGAAGCCGATGTATTCAGGGCTAGCGGCAGCCATGTTGACTCTTCTGCGCCTGAACGGAACGCAAATTTCAGGGAACCTAACCGCGCAGGCGCAGTTTTACGGCTCGGCGTTCGGCGGAAGTGCGTCACAGTTTTCTACCCTGGCCTCTAAAGCCACGACAACTGGTCAGTTCCCGGTCCTTGTAGATTAATTTTGCTATTTGCTCTGATCACGCACTGTTGAGTGTCCTTCAATTTACCCCTACAGTGTTTACGGCGTGCTCAGCACGTGGTCATTTTCAGTCATTCATACGCCCATAACCGGGGCTACCACGGTGCTTTGTCGTCAGCAAAATTTCTGAAAACTAAATGGGAGGTAATATTAAAAACTGGTCCAAACACTTGTAAGGTTATTAAAACAAACGCACATTTCCAGGAGCAGACATCGGAAGTGACCACGATCTCGTGATGATGTCTTTTTGGCGCCACTTGAAGAGAGTAAACAAAGCAAAGTTCACCAGACTGAAGTTCGACCTGGACAAGCTGCAAAACTCGGAGGTAGAAGAAATATTCCAAGCCACAATTGGAGGGAAATTTGCACCACTGCTCATTTTGGAAGCTGGTGAAGTAGATGTCAACACTATGACCACCACCTTCAACTCAGTTGTGACAGATGCCGCCACTGAGGTCCTTGGCAAGAACCGCCCAAAGAAGAAACCGTGGATTACACCTGAACTTTTGGAACTGTGTGACAAACGAAAAGAGATTAAAAAAAAGAAAAAGAACACCTCATAGGGAGCTGATACCTACCGAAAAATCAACAATGACATCCAAAGAGGCATGCGCACAGCAAAGGAGAACTGGATACAAGATCAATGCCAGGAAATAGAGAACAGTCTGAACAAGAACCACAGCAAGAAGGCCTACCAGACTGTGAAGCGGCTGACAAGTGTTAAACAGCCCAAAGTCTCCACGATCCAAAACAAGTCTGGCATATGCCTTACAGAAGGACCAGAAGTCTTGAATAGATGGACAGAGTACTGCTCTGATCTTTACAATCACACACCAAATGGAGACCCATCAGTTCTAGCATTTCCCGAGAACATAGAAGAAGTAGAAATCATCACAATTCTCCAAAAAGAAGATAAAGCAGCAGTGCAATCGCTGAAAAGTGTAAGCCAGCGGGAGTGGACAACATACACCCAGAATAGCTTCAAGCTGGAGGAGAAGCGATGATTGACGCCCTCACCATTATCTGTAATAAGATCTGTCATAGTGGGGAGTGGCCTACGCCATGAACCCAGTCGCTTGTCATCACTCTTCCCAAAAAGGGTAACCTTCAGGAGTGTGAAAACTACCGCACTATCAGCCTCATCAGCCATCCCAGCAAAGTCCTCCTGAAAATAATACTCAAAAGGTTGAAACCCCAAGCTGAACAAATCATAACTGAAGAACAAGCAGGATTCAGGGCAGGGCGAAATACCACTGAGCAGATTTTTAACCTCAGAATAATATGCGAGAAATACTTACAGCATCAACAACATCTATATCATGTGTTTGTAGACTTCAAGAAAGCGTTTGACCGAGTCTGGCATGCAGCTCTGTGGGCAACCATGAGATTGTACAACATCAGTCCTAACATTATTGAAGTCATCAAAAGTCTGTATGACAAAGCTTGCCAGTGCAGTCCTCCACAACAGCGCGACAGCACAACAGAGTGGCCTACGCCATGAACCCAGTCGCTTGTCATCACTCTTCCCAAAAAGGGTAACCTTCAGGAGTGTGAAAACCACCGCACTATCAGCCTCATCAGCCATCCCAGCAAAGTCCTCCTGAAAATAATACTCAAAAGGTTGAAACCCCAAGCTGAACAAATCATAACTGAAGAACAAGCAGGATTCAGGGCAGGGCGAAATACCACTGAGCAGATTTTTAACCTCAGAATAATCTGCGAGAAATACTTACAGCATCAACAACATCTATATCATGTGTTTGTAGACTTCAAGAAAGCGTTTGACCGAGTCTGGCATGCAGCTCTGTGGGCAACCATGAGATTGTACAACATCAGTCCTAACATTATTGAAGTCATCAAAAGTCTGTATGACAAAGCTTGCCAGTGCAGTCCTCCACAACAGCGCCATCTGGAACTGGTTCAGAACAACAATCGGCGTGCATCAAGGATGCCTACTCTCTGCAACATTCTTCCACATCTTCCTAGAGGGCATCATGTCAGATGCCCTTGCACATCACGAAGGCACTGTCAGCATAGGAGGTAAAGCAATCTCCAACCACCGTTTTGCGGATGACATTGATGGATTGGCTGGAGAGGAATAAGAACATGAACAGCTGGTACAGTGGCTTGACTCCACCTCCAGAGCTTATGGAATGGACATAAGTGCAGAGAAGACCAAAATGATGACCAACAACAACAATTGCATTAACATGAACATCAAAGTCCAAGACCAATCCCCCAACACGGTACATAGCTTCAAATACTTAGGAGCCATTGTATCAGACAATGGGCCCCGACAGGAAGTCCTCTCAAGGATTGCACAAACAACTAATAAGGTTGAAGCCCATTTGGAAAGACTGGACCATCCGTCTACACTCCAAAGTAAGCTTGATGCGCTCCCTTGTCATCTCTATCTTCCTATACGCTTGCGAATCATGGACCCTCAGCTCATAGCAGATCTACAACGAAGAATACAAAGCATGGAGATGAGGTGCTACAGAAGGCTTCTGGGCATTTCGTATACCCAGCACATCACCAACAACGAAGTCCGACAGACCATCACACAAGTCATTGACAGCAAGATGACCTGCTCACAATGGTGAAGAAACGGAAACTCCGATGGTATGGTCACGTTACCAGAACATCAGGCCTTGCAAAGACCATCCTGCAAGGCACAGTGCAAGGAGGCAGAAGATGAGGGAAACAGAAAACGATGTGGGAGGACAACATTCGTGAATGGACTGGCTTGACACTGAGCGAAGCCATGAGGGTTGCTGAGAACAGAGAGAGATGGAGTACGCTGGTTAAATGACCATCTGTGGTACCCCAACGACCTTTGAGTTACGGCATTAGATAGGAAAGGATAGGATAGGTGTGGGATCGATCCCGCCCCAACGACCTGTCACCTTTAAGTTACGGGATAGGATAGGATAGGATAGGTCCAACCACTTGTAAGTTCTTTCCCTTTGACCCCTCTGAGAGGTAGTTCTACGTTATGCAAGTGTTTTAAGAAATTTACAGATGACAATCGTATTCAAGATGGAGGAACCAAGAGAGTTCAACACTGAGGCCTGTTTTCAAGCGATACAGTGCTCTGGAAGTGCTAGAAGAAATTTTAAACGACCAATATAGTGGTGATGAAGACTTTGGGGGGCTACATGACAGGGATTCCGAGGACGATGAGACGGACAGCAACCAGCACCACTCTCTTTTGTCGGTTGTTGTGGGTGATGATGAAGATGACGAAGATGATCCGAA
>CM072527.1:40651493-40681493 GCA_036898135.1 Oncomelania hupensis
ACAGAATTCAGGTTCAATCCCCTTATTTCGGTTAGAGGTTAAGTTCAGTCCCTTGATTTCAGTCAGAGGTTGAGTAGTTTTGTCCCTTGTCTTAGGGCAACAGTTGAGTTCGGTCCCTTTAATTCGAGCAGAGCTTGAGCTTCAGTCTCATTGCTTCTGGCAGAACTTGAGTTCAGCCCCTTGACTTCCGGTAGAATTTGAGCTCATTCCACTGACTTTGGTCACAATTTTAGTGACTTCACAGAGAGAGAGGAGAGAGAGAGAGAGAGAGAGAGAGAGAGAGAGAGAGAGAGAGAGAGAGAGAGAGAGAGAGAGAGAGAGAGAGAGAGAGAGAGAGAAGGGACAGACACACCGACCGATAGATAGACAGACAGCGCCGTCAGCTGTGTGGTACGTGAGAGTGGTTCTCTGCCACAGGGACAGTAGCACAGCGGGAATCGATCCTCGATAGCGCAGCGGTAGCAGTAGTATGTATTATATTGTATAAGAGATACATAGGACTCGCTAGGCTGTACACGGATCATTTTTATCTGTGATCTCTGCGGTGCAGGTGGCTGCCAGCGGTGTACAGCAGCTCGCAGTACGGGGCGGGTCAGGGCAGTGTGAAGCTGGACGAGGTGCAGTGTCTGGGGAGCGAGGCCTCTCTTCTGCAGTGCAAGAACAGCGGCCCCTCCTACATCGACTGCGGCCATGATGAAGACGTCGGCGTCAACTGTCTGCCACCTGCCGCACGTAAGGAGAAAGAGAGAGAGAGAGAGAGAGAGAGAGAGAGAGAGAGAGAGAGAGAGAGAGAGAGAGAGAGAGAGAGAGAGAGAGAGAGATTGATTGATTGATTGATTGATTGTTGCTTTAGGTCCAGCGGACTCTTCCGAGCCAAATCAGGACCGGACAACCCCCGATCCGCATAAAAGATCTGCCGAAACAACCCTAGTGGGAAAACTGAAAGCCCTCCACCGGCCAGTCACTTTACAATAAAGACATCCCACGCAGGGGACGGCTGAGGCTTTTACCCCAACTACTCGAACCCCCGGTTACAAAAACAAAATAGAATACAAACATCATTATAAATCATCAACAAAACATATGCATATAAAATGCCTATAGTGCTAAATAATAACATCATAGGAAGCCCTAGTGACCACCCGGCAGAAAGCGTCCAATACTCCCAAGCTGATCCAACAGACCTCATACACAAACAAGGAGTCTTGTCCAGGAAGAGTTTTCAAGAAAAAAGGTAGGTCATTGATCTAGCGAAGAAGACGATAGTATAGCAGAGTGATAGAACAGAGCAGGAATGAGAAAGAGCAAATGAGAAAGACAGCGACAGTGGGAATTTAAAGCACTAAATTTCCGATTGTATTGTATTGTATTGATTTAGATTTTCTGTCCCCGGACACTTAGGCATATAGGGGACGATAATAAGAATGCAAGATTAAAATTTTCAGGACCACAGTGTTAAAAAGGCAAATAAAATCATGAGATATACATAGGTGGGATTAAAACAGGTAAGTAATGGAGAGATAAAAAGGAGTAGGGTGCAATACAGCACCTCATTAATAATTTAAAACAATCATATGGAATTTGTCGGAATTTGGTGGGAGAGGTGGGGCTAGGAGCCAGACCCAGACACTAAAACAGGTTTCCCCACCGGAGAAAAAAAAAGGGGGGGGGGGGGGGGAAAGACTACAATTACAAATTGCATGGAAGCACACATTCAAACATATAAATATACAGGGGTCGGTGAACCCGATTAGACTAAGACTAAATATTAAGATGGCCATGATTAATGGTCAAAATAAAGGATTTATCCACAGGCAAAAACGGTGGGACAATCAAATATTTAATAGTAAGCATAATATTCAGAAGGATTAAACTAATAATATTCAGCAGACAGGTCAATAACATAATCAACATAGGGGGGGCGGGCCGTGCGGCCCAAAAGGGCAAAATCAAATATAAAATTAATATAGCATCGAGGCTATGTACAAGGGCCGGCATCTGCCCGCCGAGCCCGGCAACTTGGCCATCGTAAGGCTGCGGGTCTGGCCATGGAAAAAGCCCAATAATATCATATATTAAGATTACAGGTCCGGAATAAAGGCCCGGACAAGAGTGTGAAAGCAACAGCTGGCTATATACAGGGGTTAGCATCAATCGCGGCCCAGTTTCGGGGCCATGGTGCAATCGGACTCGGCCATAAGAAGGCCTGCGAAGAAACAGAAAAAAAAAGAAAAAAAATTTACAGATAGATAACGTTGACAGCACGGCTATATACAAGGGCTAGCAGCTGCCCGACAATCCGGCAACAGGGCCATCGTGTGGTGTCGGGACTGCCCATAGGACAGACCAAAAAAAAAAAAGGGGGTCCGGGGGTCCTATAGATGGCCACTAGGCCAAGAGATATAGGCTACAAGGGGATAATGCGCGGAGAAGAGAGGTCAGTCAATCTAAGTCATGGCCAGGGCCAAGTAGACTGGAATAAATGTCGCTTAGAAGGTAGTCAGTCCATATGAATTAGAGTACAGAGATAAGTCTCCAGTAGGGCCGACCAGAGCACGGAATGGCTGGTCAGGCACCGGTACTAAGGTAAAGAGAGTCGGTCTAAGGGATGCGTGGCCAGGACATATGTCAACTAGCAAATGCAGTCTCAAGAAAGGTCAGTAGTCAGTCTATGGGGATGCGGAACCAGGATCTGAGATCAACTGAGTTGCGCATCTAAAGTGGGAATGTCAGTCAATGGTATGCTAAGGCAACTCACCCAGGAAAGTGATCAACTGGAGGTGAGTGCTGTGCCGATAGGTAAGTCGAAAGTCTAGGGTATGGGCATATACTCGGGACTAAGAGTCGACCAGAGTGTAGCTACGTGGTGAAAAGTCCATCGGGAACACAAGGTAGGCTCTCACCCGGGACTAGAGTTAACCCGGGGAGTACGACACAGATCCGAGAAATGGAGTGGTCAGCCGGGCGTGCTGCTCACAGGAGCGGAGCCACCTGGGAATTCACAATGAGGCCGGAGACCATAAGCAAAAGACCGGGACCCCTGATCTCCACTGCCAATCTGAGACCCTCCATGCTAGCCGGGAGCCTTAGCTCGGAGAAAAGGGCATGGAGGGGGTCAAACTGATGAGACAAGTGGGAACAGGAGAATAGGCAATGTGAATAGCTGGCAGGAGCCCCACAGATGCAGCGAGCATCGGTCCATCTGGACCTCCAGTGGCCAGTCAGCAGCCTCATGGCTATGAGGCGCAGCGTAACAGGGGCAGTAGAGTAGAGAGGGGCCGGGCGGCTAGAGGGGGGCAGAAAAATATGTGAGCGCTCGATACACCAAGACGCCAGCTCAGAAGACCACTGGGACCGTACCTTTGCGTCGATCGCACTCCGCGCCTCAGAGGAGGATGGGGGTAGGCGTATGGACACACAGGCTCCACCCCCAGAGCCAACCCCGGCGGCCCGGTCGGCCAACTCATTACCAGCGATACCGACATGAGCCGGGACCCAGCAGAGTGAAATCGAGGCTCCAAGCGCCACCAGGGATCTCGCGCAGTTCCATATATCGTCCACCAGTGCCGGACGGGCAGTAGATGAGCCTTCAACCAGGCACTGTAATGCTGAGAGGGAGTCAGAGGCTATCGCAATTTTCATCGGTTCCTGGGAGACTGCGTGACTAACGGCGCGCAGTGCCTGGCGGATGGCCAAAAGCTCCACCGTCAACGAGCAAGATCCAGGCGGAGCACCGCAGGACCAATCACCTACTTCAGATATATGAAAGCCACTACCGGCCGCACCATCTTCCCGGACAGAGCCGTCTGTGAAAATCACCAAATCAGCCTCGAGAGAAGCGAGACGTTCACGCGCCAGTTGAGTGAGTGACGGGAGATGAGACTCTCGAGTAAGTCCGTCAAAGGCCAGATGGACTGAGAAAGGGGGAGCGATCCAGGGGGGAAGCGGGACCGTAGGTACCGACTCCACCACCCGACTCTTTCGAAGCACACCAGAGAGCAGTGGGTCGTAGACCTCGCCCATGCATGGTCGGTGTCTACGAGTTTTAGGTTTGCCAAACGAGCTCAGGAGCTCTGTCGAGGTAGAATTGGGCACTCTACCAGCCCTACAGATATAGCAAGCACCTGCCTTCCTAATCTGGTGTCGCAGGGGGAGAACCCCAGCGATCTGGTATACCATAGGTATGGGAACCGATTTAGGAAGCGAGAGGAGACAGCGCAAAATGGCGCAGTCGGCTCCGGTCATACGCTGGAGCTGGTAATCGGAGATTCCATATAGTAATTCGGCGCCAAACAGCAGTCGAGAGCGTACCAAAGAATGGTAGAGAGAGATGAGGGTTTTAGGGTCCCTGGCCCAGGCCTCCCTACGGAGAGCCTTGATAACGTTTGAGGCACGATAGGTCGAAGAGATAGCGCTCTGGATGTGTTGGGTAAAGCCGCCGTTTTGGGAAAAAATGATCCCTAGGTAACGAACTTGGCGCTGTGGCAAGATCGTCACGTCACCTACCCGAACAGATAGGTCGGAAAAGGCGGGGTCCCATCGGTGGGAAAACGGTATGAATACCGTCTTACCCGGCGAGAGAGAAAGTCCCGTCTGGGAGAGGGCGCCTACAATCGAGTCGATATCGGTTTGAAACAAGCGATGGTCCCTAGCAAAGGAGGGGTGAGATAGACCTATGCGTCTGTGCCGCGTAGTTCGCCATAGGGCGATGTCGTCAGCAAATGTGGTAGCATGAGTGCCTTCTCCGCAGGCGGAGGTCACTTCAGATACAGCGATGGTGAAAAGCAAGGGGGCAACTACCGATCCCTGGGGGACTCCCATGGTGAGCCTACCCTCGCCGGAAGTGGCCCCTCGCCAAGTGACCCGGATGGTCCTGTCCCGCAGGAAGGCGGAAACAAAGGAGAGCAGTCTCTCTCCCAGGCCCAGGGTCTCAAGGCGTTTCAGGAGGCCGGCGTGCCATACGGTATCGAAAGCCTTGGCCACGTCGAAAAAGCAGGCTAATACAGCGCGCCTTCTCCCCTGCGCGCGCCTAATATGCTCGTTCAGTTTTACCAAATGGTCAGTCACCGAGCGTCCTCTTCTAAATCCGGCCTGTGATAGAGGAAGGACACCTCTCACGGCACAAGAATGCTCCAACCGGTTTTTGAGAATTCTTTAATAGATTTTGCAAAGGTGGGAAGTTAAGGCTATTGGCCGATAGCTAGAAATAGACTTTTGGGGTTTATGAGGTTTTATAACGGGTATAACCGTTGCTTTGCGCCAGGAAGTCGGAATGGTTCCAGTCGCAAAGCAAGTGTTAAAGAAGGTGAGAAGTTTTTGTTTGAAAGAGAGAGGAGCATTTTTGACCATGAGGTAGTGTACACCATCCGGCCCAGGTCCTTTGCTAGTATTACAACTACGTAATGCCCTGGCGAACTCAACCATGGTGATGTCGACCGCCCCCTGAGTGGACGAGCAGGGGTCAGGCGGCACTGGCCTGGGGTCACTAGCTGACCTCCGTTCCCGCTCAGCCTGAGGCAGCTGTGCCTCGGTTATAACAAATTGCTCTAGGAAGGCATCAGCGAAACCCCCGGCACCCCAACGGGGGTATTGTTGCCGCAATGAATCTGTCATGCCTACAAAGTCAAGACAGGTTTTCAACTGGGGCTTTCACTTTTCCCTTTATATGTTAGAACAATCTACAGTGGCAAGATTGCTCATGACCCCAAGAGGTAGAGAGAGAGAGAGAGAGAGAGAGAGAGAGAGAGAGAGAGAGAGAGAGAGAGAGAGAGAGAGAGAGAGAGAGAGAGAGAGGTGGGTGTAAAGAGAGATAGACAGAGAGAGAGAGACAAACACGCACGCACGCACGCACATACACACACAGGAAAATAGAGTACTTTGATACACTCTCAGCAGTAGCATGTCATTATGACTGTGCACTACAATAACCTCTAGCTTGGGTGTTTCAGCTCCATACATAACAACGGTCAAACTGGTAAACGGGTCGAAGCTCTCACAAGGTCGTCTGGAAGTGCTGCACAACGGAACATGGGTCACTGTGTGTGACCACAACTTTGACGTCAACGATGCTATTGTCGTCTGCAAGATGCTCAATTTTACCGAGTACGTTTAAGATATTATTCTGTTTGCAATAGAACCTATAGTTTCTTAAATTAAAAAAAAATGTTATGCAGTATTTTGATAACATTAAAACATTACATTACATGGTTATTGCTTTAGGTCCAGCGGACTCCTCCGAGCCAAATCAGGACCAGGTAACATTAAAAGACCTAGTAGTATAAATAAAGTTATATTAAGAAAAGTATTATTGTGGCGTCCTGGCTTGATGGCGCACGTGGTTAGTGGTCGGTTTCCTATGTCGAAGGTCGCGGGTTCAATTCCCGCAAGGGAGCGAACATAACATGACTTAGATACGAGACTGTTCCGGCTATAGTGATGAGTGTTTGTCGCGTATGTAGGAGTGTCTGTAACATGCGAGCGTGTATGTTGGTTGCAGATCGCCGCGCTTTGAGCCTGATCTAGGAATAAGGCGCCGATATCATCCAGTATTGTATTAGTATTAATATTGGTAGTAGTATACAGATTGTTATTATTTTTATTGCTATTCTATTTCTTTGTTTTGCATGGAAGGGGAAAAATAAACCTACTGCTTTACCAGTCTGAACTCTTGGACGAATAAATGTGTAATTCCTCACGTTTTATGCCTTTTGTCTGGGTAGGTCTTAGGTCAGTAACATTGTAGTTGTCTGCAAGATAGGTGTTCCCAGTTTGGCATGGAAAGAGCGCGGCGGTGCATTTTTGCTTGACATGTGCAATCACTCAAGCTGTTTCGAGATAGGGCTTGACGTTACAATCATGTATGCTCCAAGCGGAGAAGTGATTGTTGAAACCGCTCCAATGTTTCTAGTTTGCGGTCAGTTTATTTTGTCTTGTTAGTGTGTGTTCCATTGTCTTTGTGAATCCTGTATCGTTCACGTTCGTTAAGAGACTAAATTAATCTTGCACCTAGATATATCCTGGTACACAGTTCCGATCCATTTGTTTTTTGTTGTTGTTGAAATTTTAGGCTCAATACTATTCATTTTCTATCATTAATCTCTTCTTCCTTTTTCTTCTTCTTCCTTCGTCCTACCCTCTCCCCCCTCCCTTTCCATCTCCCCTTCCCCCCTCCTTTCTCCTCTCTTCTCCAACCACTTCCAGAAGAACGCCTGAGGTCCACAAGGCTGCCTACTACGGCGCGGGGACCGAAGGTCAGTGGATGTTCGAACTTTTCTGCGAGGGGACAGAGGCGTCCATTTCCAGGTGCGGTCAACAAAGACTCGGTGTGCGCGACTGTCCTCACGCCCATGACGTCGGCGTTGACTGTTACCCAGGTAAAAGATATACCTAACCCACTACTAACGACAGGTGAGGAGTTGCGAGGAACCGCTTTGTTGTTGTTGTTGTTTTTTTAACGGAGACCCGTACCCGCCCACACCGCGCGAAGTTATTGACCATCGAAGCTAACTCCATCAATTCGCCTCGTTTAACGTTCACCGAATGTGGCTTCCTGGGGCAGGGGCTGATATTTTCGTTATGCTGTAATCTTTTGTTATGAATTGACGTTGCTACTTTATTTGTAGTAAGCTTAAGTGTAACGCTCTTGTTATAATTGAGGAATGCACAGAATTTCGTAGAACGTTCGCCTGGCACACCGATGCTCCAGGTTCGAATCCCGAGGGGAGCAAGGCACAAGTGGCTATCAGTCTGTCGGTATTTGCCTTATCTGTATGATTGCTCTGGTGGTTCAGTGTTGAATTCAGTCCAAGTGACCTGTAACGAAGCAGCGTTCGTTATATATACTAAATAAACAAGAAACTTATACTACATAATACTGAAATTTGGAATGATAAACAAAAGAAGGCTTTTCTTTGATTGAATACTTCATTCACACATTCATATATATTCCTTACGAAGACTTCGACATGACACGACGTTGAATTAGAATGAATCATAACACAAATTTTCAAGATGATGAAGGCGGCAGTCCCATGGAAAGAAGAATTAGGTAGAACGTGTATAAATGTCAGATGATCCCGTCTCCGTAGCACAGTCAATGTACGATGAAGGTGGCAGTCCTATGGAAAGAAGATGAGCGGCTCCCCAATGTCGATGAACTGATTACAGCATGATTTTCCCTTGATTTAGCCCCGGTTACATCCAACATAAAAACCCTAAAAACAGGTAATGTGAACAAAAATCCTTAAGGTTATGTCATAATATTATTTCCACATTAAATCTATTCATAATGAACATTCGCCGCTCTTCTTAGGGCAAAACAACGGTCATTTTCTCCATTCTATGACCTTGACAATTCAAGTCCCTAGTCTAAGTACATTTCCATCAAAATCTATATTATTATTATTCCTTAATATCCATGTACTTATTCTATGTATTATCTACTGGTCTATGTACCTCCAAAAGAGGGCTGGACAAGAATATTACATCAACAAACACAGATCTACAGCCACACCACCATTCTCTTCAAATCATCATAACGAAAACCGGAAATGCAAAAATTTGCCTCAGTACGAAAATGACGTAAAACAATTTTTTTTTCCACTTATAATCGAGAGTTAAACGAATCAAAAGTCAATTTCTTACATAACCCTCTCTCTCCCTGGGATAGTTGTCCCCGTATTTTGCCAGATCGCAAATGTTGGGTGTAGACGCAAAACCTCATTCACTAAATGTCAAAGCCACCCACGCAGGGACCGATAAGACTGTTGGCGTACAGTGAAGGTTTAGCAGACCCAATGCCCCGATCGTTGTTAACGTGTGTTGCGGCCTTAAAGGCAGCACAAAGCGGACGCCATTAATGCATGTGGTATTAGGCTGCTGGGCCATAGAACCTCATGCCTCACGCCACACGCCTCACGCCTCAAGCGTGAAGATAAAAATGAACAGACATGCTATCTCTTGGCGTGGGCCATACAACTTCACACACGCCACACGCCTCACGCCTCACGCTACACGTGTGAAGAGAAAAGTAAGCATGCCCACTTTTTTTCGATGCGTGTAGTCAGGTTCTAGCTTACCAAAGTGGTCAGACACAAGAAATTAGATCTAACTGGATGGTAAAATGGATGACTTTAGAGTAAATTTAATCGAGTTGGTCCGGGCAAGGCATCTTCTCTGGGACCCACATGTTTCGGATTACAAAGATAAAGACCAGAGAGCACAAGTTTGGGAGGAGTTGAAAAAACTTGTAAATACACCCAAAGGTAACTTTTATACGATTTATTTATTTATTTACTGTAATTCATAGCATCGTCAACCAAAAGGTGGCAGACTTATCTCAGGGCTTGTACACATGTATCCAATTTTCTAGATCTAATCTCAACAACATAAAATTCAATACAACTTGTCTTTTCCATTTCTTTTAATCTTATTTCTCAATCTCAATTAATCAACACAAAACTGACGCATGAAACGTGAAGCGTGTAGCGTGTGGCATGAAGTCCTATGGCCCAGAGCATGAAACATGAGGCGTGAGGCGTGTGGCGTGAGGCTCTACTACTACAACTACTACTCCTAACTACTACTCCTCCTCCAACTGCTGCTACTACTACTGCGGCTCCTCCTTCTCCTACTACTACTTTTACTACTACTATTCCTACTGCTAATAATATTACTTCTCTTACCACTATTCCTACTGCCGTTCCTCCTCCTCCTACTGCTGCATCTACTACTTCTGCTACTGCTACTACGACTTCTGCTGCTGCTACTGCTACTTCTACTATTAGTACTCCCGCTATATATAAACTTTATAGATCCGTACGTTCATGTCCACAAATTGGCTTGCTGGCGATATAAATGAAAATGAACCTGTTTTAACGACAATTTGCAGTAATATATATATTTTATTTTTATTTTTTTTTAAATATATTTATTTATTTTTATTTTTGTTTTCTTCATAACTGGTGATGTTACACTTTCAGACATTCCTATCCCTGGGAACTTTGGAAGCACCGCATCATCAGCATCAGCATCAGGGGACGACACGGGAATGGTGGTAGGACTGGCCGTGGGACTGCTGTCACTGCTCTTGCTGCTCGCTGGCATTGGAGCCTTGCTGGGTATGACGTCATTTTTTTTTTAAAAATTATTTTTTTAACTTATTTTTTTTAAAACTTTACTTTTGTCACTTATATCTGGAGCTCTAGTCATAACCTAGACGTCATTAATTCTTTTATTCTATTAATTTAATTTTTTTTAAGCTTTTTTTTTTTTTTTTTTAGACAAACTTATTACTTTGATTTCCGTTGGGTTTTTGAACATTATTTTGGCCACCACGTGGCTGACATTTATAGAATCAGTTTAATAGAATGATTTCGCCAGTTCGTTCATTTTCTTGTACGTTGTCGTTTTCTTGTTTCCAGCCAACCGCTACTACATGGAGAAGAAAGAGAGAAAGAATGGGGAGGAGGAGGAGGAGGAGGAGGAGGAGCATTCAGGCACGACCACCGTCACATCCTCCCCCCACAATAGCCCCGTCTCCATTTTCCACCTGGACGCTAAATCCATGGCCTCCCCTAGTGACACGCGATTACCTCCCTTGAATGTACCCAGATTCCCTCCTCTTCGGTTGTGAGTTGTTCTTGCAACCCATCGAAGCACTCCCTGTGGAGGTGCCGGGGGTTTCTGTATAAATAGCATCCCCACTTTCTGGAAATTTAGGGCTTTAAATTCCCACTGTCGCTGTCTTTCTCCTGTGTTCTTTCTCATTCCTACTCTGTTCTGCTATACTATCTTTTTCGCTAGACCAGTCACTGACCTTTCTTCTGGAAAACTCTTCCAAAACTCCTCATTTGTGTATGAGGTCTGTTGGGTCAGATTGGCAATATTGGACGCTTTCTCGCCAAATGGTCACTAGGGCTTCCTATGATATTATTATTTAGCAATGTAGGAACTTTATATGTATGGGTTGTGTAGATATTTTATAATTAGGTTTATATTCTATTTTGTTTTTTGTAAACGGGGGTTCCATATATTATAGTAAAGTCTCAGCGTCCCCTGCGTGGGAAGCCTTTATAATAAAGTGACCGGCTGGTGGAGTGCCTTCAGTGTTACCACTAGGGCTGTTTCAGCAGATATTTTATACGGATCAGAAGTGAGTCCTCTTTCAAGCAAGTTGTGGTCTTGATTTGTGGTCGTCCTTCGGCTCTTTGCAGTCCGCTGGACCCAGTAAGCAATAAATAACTAACTAAATATATAAAGCAAGAGTCTTGTGAATATTCCCCCTCTATTTAATTTAATTAAATAATGTTTTTTAAACTTCAGTAAACTATGTATAGCCTTATTGTATTTTAATCGCTTTTTAATGAGAGATGTTTTTCTAATGTACATTATAATTTAAAAAAAAAAAAAAACTAAATCGTCTTATTACATTAAAAAAAATTAGGGGACTGCCCAGCGAAGGGAAGCAATTAAAGAGTGTGCTCCCTTGCTTCATGATATGCCAGCTGCGTAATTGTAGCAATACAAGGCCAAAGACTGCAGACTGCATAGAGGGGCACCAGATGAGGAGGAGGAGGAGGAATTTGATGATGATGAATTTGATGATGATAAATTTGATGGTGATGAATTTGATGATGATGAATTTGATGACGATGCCGAACGGACTTTAAAGATCCTGACCCTCCTGTCCTAGTCGGGTGAGTCCCGGCTATATAAATACACACAGCACGCACTAGGTCGCTTCTATCCAATCCCCGGTCGGCCAGGATTGTGAGAGAGTTGGTTCAAAAGTTTTGAGACTTTTTAAAAAATAAATACAAGAAGGCTTCATTAATTTGAAAAAAGTATTTTAACTCACACAGCCTTATCATTTGGGACCACTTCAACATACTCGCCACCGATTTCAATGCACTTTTTCATCCGTATATATGAACGTTTAAATAACATTTATTTAAAATAATTCTTATTGTCGTTGACCAATATGATTATTTTATGTGGCATGATTCCGTTGGTGGCGTTCCGTTATTCTTTAACGCAGGATTTGAGTTCAGATGTCTGATTTTCAGATGTCGACTTTTAAATAAGCTGCTCAATGTATGCAAATATATAAGCTTAAATGTATATAAATGTACATGTTATGACTTTAATTGAAACCGATAATGGAGTTAACCCTCTCCGAAACTAAATTATGAATTAACTTTCAGCTTTTACGTTTCTTCCCATCAGGCCCTACTTCTATCCCCTTCCCTCTTCATAACTGTCCCCCTTCATCCCGGTTTCACCCCACCACCCTCCCCTCTCCTTATCCCCCTCCCTTACTCCACTGTCTTGTCTCGCAATTTGATACACGGGAATCCATTCAATTTGCAATGCCATTGGTTGTTCCCTTTTTTTTTTTTTGCAATCCATATTTTACGTCCGATAGGATATACTTTTAATACGGTCAGGCTGTGTGGTGCATATATATGTCTATAGACCTAACTGTGGTCGGCAAATATTCTTCTGAAACATATTTGGTGCAACATTGTTAATGTCTCATACTGCCTTTATTTCATTCTGGTTGATTTTATAATTACTTGATAACTCCGCTCCCTATTACAAGGGCGACTTCCCCCCCCCCCCCTCATCCTCCCCGAGTGTGCTTTTTCGGGTTATGTATTTATGTCAATTTTTTTTTCAAGTTCAAAATAATATGCAGTATAATTGTGTTATAAGATTAAAATGAGATACATGTATTTCATTGTTATTTTATTCTCAAAGATTGACTGCTGTTGTTTATGATTGTACTGTGTTGTACATTTTGGGCCATATACAAAACATTTGTTTGGTGTTTATAATAAATAAAAAAGAACAACATAATTACAGTATTAATTGTATATGATATCGCGTGTGTCCTCATTGTAGATAAAACAATGATGTATGGTGTAGTGTATGTTATATATGATTATCTGTGATATATATTAATGGTTATCTTCTGTACACACCACATCAATGTTATGTTATGCTATATTTTATTACATGTTATATTATTACATTACATTATATGTATATTATAATTATTATATTGATTTTCATTACATTATTTTACATTATATTATGTTATGTTATATTATATTATATTATATTATATTATATTATATTATATTATATTATATTATATTATATTATATTATTCCACATCACATCACAGCACATTACATCATATCATATCATTTCATGTCATATCATATCATATCATATCATATCATCACATATCATATCATATTAAATTATATCAAATAGCTTATTCAGCGAAATAGTGTTTAGTGATTCTAATCGACACTTCCAAGCAGAAGTGAAGAATTGGTTTTTATAAAACACTGAAGCAGTAAGGACTGTATACCTGGTTTTTCAACACTAGCAAGGAGCTGCCTTTTCTTCCTACTCTTGTGTGTAATAATTTTGGAACCACCATCTGTGGTGTTAATAATGATATATCTGTGCCAAATCATTTGTAAACTTTTGCATGGGCTGCCCTTCATGTTGTAACTGGACTGGTCCCAAATACAAATGCGCAACATCCGTTTGTTAGCTAACTTATGTTGTATTTCATTGAATTTGAATGTATTTCTTTGCTCGTTCCTTTGATTGATTGGTTGGGTTCGTGGGTTCTTTCTTTGTTTCTTTCTTTGTTTCTTTCTTTTCTTCTTTCTTTCTTTTTTAGTTTCGTTTTCATTATTTCTTGTTCTCTTTCTTTAATTCTTTCTGTGGGTCTGTCTGTCTGCGCGTCTGTATTTTATTCGTTCTTATTTTCGTTCTGTTATTTTCGTTCTCTCTCTCTCTCTCTCTCTCTCTCTCTCTCTCTCTCTCTCTCTCTCTCTCTCTCTCTCTCTCTCTCTATCTCTCTCTCTCTCTCTCTCTCTCTCTCTCTCTCTTTCTCTTTTCTACCTTCTGTCTGTCCTGCTGTCTCTGTAGGCCACAGAGGGTGTATGTGTTTATATTACATTGTTTGCATGGTATCCCTGCACGTTCGTTGCGTTTGAATATATTTTCTTTATTGGAGCAATGTATTTATTAATGCCTGTCCAAATTCCTTGCACGGAGGTCACAAAGACTCTGATGATGACCATACCCTATCCAATGCGTCACCTTTTCATTAACCTTGGCAAGGCGTTGTGTTTGGAAACCATACATGGTCTGTCACCATCGCTTTTGAAGACGCTGATTGTCAGCTATGTACTGTGATGTGAGTATGGAAATTGCTTGCCAACTTCAAGTTCTCTATATCTTTCTTCCTTCCTTTCTTTCTTTCTTTCTCTTCTTCGTTTCTTCCCTCCTTTCTTTCTTTCTTCTTTATCTTCTTCTTTTCCTTCTTTTTCTCCCTTTGTAGGGGTGCCGGATTTTTTTAAAATAAATAGTATCGCCACTTTTTGGAAATTTAGTGCTTTAAATTCCCATTGTCGCTGTCTTTCTTCTTTGTTTTTTCTCATTCCTATTCTGTTCTATCAATCTACTATACTATCTTCTTCTTCGCCAGACCAGTCACCTACCTTTTTTCTTGAAAACTCTTCCGGGACAAATCTCATTTGTGTATGAGGTCTGTTAGAACAGCTTGACAATATTGGACGCTTTCTGCCAAATGGTTACTAGGGCTTCCTATGATGTTATTATTTAGCAAGGTAGAAATTTTATATGTGTTTTGTTGATATTTTATAATGATGTTTATATTCTACTTTGTTTTTGTAAATGTGGGTTTGATAAATTAGAGTATAGCCTCAGCGTCACCTGCGGGGTATACCTTTATTGTACAGTGACCCCTGGTGGAGTGTCTTCAGTGTTACACTAAAGTTGTTTCAGCAGATCTTTTATACGGATCAGGAGTGAGTCCTCTTTCAACCAAGTTGTAATCCTGATTTTGTGGTCCTGATTCGGCTCTTTGCAGTCCGGTGGACCCTGTTGATGGTCTGGTCACTTTGAGGGAGTCTGGTCACTCTCAGGATGATCGGGCGAGTCTGGTACCTACAAAAAAAGATTCTAGTTGATCTTCTTTCCATGGGAGCAAGCGTTCGGGCGTTGACTCCACAAACCGTCCCAGAGCTGAGCTGGAAAATCCAGAACTCTGACTACTATTTATTCAGATATATTTGTATGGTGTGTCCTCTGCAAGGAGTCTACAGCTTAAGACACCTGCCGAATTTCCCATAAGCACACTACGATATCTGAATCTTAAGGCTAAGCTATTTTGAGTAATCTGCATAATATGTCATAAATAATAATCGGTTTCTGTAAATACATACAACATAAACATTATAATGCATGACAATCAATATAATATATAAACATATAAGTACTAGAAAACTACTATTGTTAACTTCCTTCTAGTTTCTGGGAACCGTGAAACTGTCTCTAGTCTATAACTCCGTTGGTGATGGCTGAGGGTTTTTAACTTCATTCTGCTCCTTGACTCACGTGGTTTTACGCTTCGTGTGTGACTGCGCGTTTATTCCCGGGGTGTAGGGAGGATATAGCTGAATCTACGTCATCTCCGACCAATCATCTCGTTCTCGCGAATACGTGAATCTTTTTTCAGACCTCTTTGTTCTCTTGTCCTGCCTCTGGAACACTATCTTTTACGTGGTACACTTCTACGTCTCAGCTTTGAGTGTCAAGGGAGAGAGGCAGGGTAAATATAAGAGTGGCTACTTAGCGATCCAGTGACACTGGTCAGATGTCTAAGTGGGCTAAGTTACATTGTTACACTCGTTGTTGGTTTTTATCAGTAGTTGATCCAGCCCCAATGCTTGAATCCTGATAAGTGTAACTTGGATTCGTTTATCCACGCAACCTGTTCACTCAGCAACAAGGCATGAGTCGTCGTATGAAGTTTTCCAACTTTATTCAGCGTACATCAACAACTGCATACAATCGCTCAATCGCTTTTTTCTCTACACAGTGCATCAATTCAATAGTTTTTTCTATATAGAACGTTCCAGCGTGACACATTACAACCAATCAAAATAAACTTCGTCATCACTGTCTTACGTCATACAACTTTCTTCATCATAAAAGAATCTCTCAGCTTCTATTGGATCTATCTAGATGCTTCAATCGATGGTTAACAAGCAACCCTAGAAGATTCTCCAATAAAAAAAAAAGAAAATTGTCAACATTATAACACGCTTCTTCTAACAACAACGCAAAATCAAATCAAAGGTAAATACACTCTGTTATTGAATGCTTTGCAAAATAAAACGATCGGATCTATCGTGCGCGTCTCACACGTACCATCGTGCACGTCGCAAACGTAACATACATTCTTTATAGCGAGTTCTGCCTGATATTATCGGGAGTGATCATCTCAAGGATGTTAATTTAATAACTGCAAACATTCCCTTCTAGAGCGGGTAAATTAACGTCAGGTTTTGTTCTATACTATCTGTTTATCTCTAAGCTAAGATACAATATCTTTGTCATCAACATTTTTGATATTACAAAGACATAGTCATAGTGCAAGGCGACTGGAATGCCAAGGTTCGCCAAGATGCGTACCACAACTGGGGAGACATGTGGACCCCACTGCAAAAGCGAGACAAATGACAGGGATCTGAGACTCTTGGAGTTTGCCAGATACAACAATCTGATACTAGTAAACACGCTTGGTCTCCACTAAAAATACAGACGATTGACATGGCACAGTCCCAGCGGAGAGCATCACAGCCAGATTGACTACATCATGGTCAAGACACGAAAACAGTGGACGCGCACTTTTCCAGGACCAGACATCGGAAGTGAACACGATCTTGTGATGATATCCTTCCGGCTCCACTTGAAGAGAACAAACGCGGCAAAAGTGCACCAGACTGAAGTTCGAACTGAATAAATTGCAAGACCCAGAGGTGGCAGAAATATTCTAAGCCACAATTGGGTGAAATTTGCTCACTTTTGGGAGCTGGTGAAATAGATGTCAATACCATGACCACTACCTTCAACTCAGCTGTGACAGATGCTGTCACTGAAATCCTTGGCAAGCACCGCCCAAAGAAGAATCGTAGTTCACACCTGAACTTTTGGATCTGTGTGACAAACGAAGAGAGATGGAAAAGAAAAAAACACCTCACAGGAAGTTGATGCCTACCGAAAAATCAACAATGACATCCGAAAAGGCATGCGCACAACAAAGGAGAACTGGATAGAATAGGAATGCCAGGAAATAGAGAACAGTCTGAACAAGAACAATAGCAAGAAGGCCTACCAGACCATGAAGCGGCTGATAAGTGTTAAACAGCCCTAATTCTCCGCTATCCAAATCAAGTCTGAACTATGCCTCACAGAAGAACAATAAGTCTTGGATAGATGGACAGAGTACTTCTATGACCTTTACAACCACACACCAAACAGAGACCCTTCAGTTCTAGTATGTCTCCAGAACAGAGAAGAAGAAGAAATCCTCCAATTCTGCGAGAAGAAGTTGAGACGGCAGTGCAATCACGGAAAAAGGGGAAGTCAGCGGGAGTGGACAACATACCCGCGGAATTGCTTCAAGCAGGAGGAGAAGCGATGATTGACTCCCTCACCATTATCTGTAACAAGATCTAGCAAGTGAGGAGTGGCCTACCCCATGGACCCAGTCGCTTGTCATCACTCTTCCCAAAAAGAGTAACTTTCAGGAGTGTGAAAATTACCTCACCATCAGCCTCATCAATTATCCCAGCAAGATCATTCTGAAAATAATGCCCAACAGGTTGAAACCCAAAGCTGAACAAATCATAGCTGAAAAACAAGCAGGATTCAAGGCAAGGTGAAGTACCACTGAACAGATTTTCAACCTCAGAATAATCTGCGACAAATACCTACAGCACCAACAACATCTATATCACGTGTTTGTAGACTTCAAGAAAGCCTTTGACCTATTCTGGCATGCAGCTCTGTGGGCAACCATGAGAGTTTACAACATCAGCCCTAAAATTATTGAAGTCATTGAAATCATGTATGGCAAGGTTACCAGTGCAGTCCTCTACAACAGCGTTATCGGGAACTGGTTCACAACAACAATCGACGTGCCTCAGGGATACCTACTCTCTCCAACACTCTTCCACATCTTCCTAGAGCGCATCATATCATATGCTCTAGCAGATCACGAAGGCACAGTCAACCTAGGGGATAGAGCAACATCCAACCTCCGTTTTGCGGATGACATTGATTGATTGGCTGGAGAGTAACAATAACTTGAAAATCTTATACGGAGGCTTGACATCACCTCCAAAGTCTATGGAATGGAAATAAGTGCAGAGGAGACCAAAATGATGACCAACAACACCATGGCATCAACATGGACATCAAATTCCAAGGCCAATCCCTCAACACAGTGCATAGCTTCAAATATTTAGGAGCCATTGTATCAGACAATGGGTCTCGACAGGAAGTCCTCTCCAGGATCGCACAAACAACTGCTGCCGTGACAAGGTTGAAGCCCATTTGGAAAGACAAGACCATCAGTCTACATTCCAAGGTAAGGCTGCTGCGCTCCCTTGTCATCTCCAACTTCCGATACGCTTGCAAAACATGGACTCTCACAGCAGATCTACAACGATGAATACAAAGAATGGAGATGAGGTGCTACAAAAGACTTCTGGGCATTTCCTATACCCAGCACATCACCAACAACGAAGTCCGACAGGCCATCACACAAGCCATTGGACAATACGATGACATACTCACAGTGGTGAAGAAACGGAAACGCTGATGGTATGGCCACGTCCCTAGAGCATCAGTCCCTGCAAAGACCATCCTGCAATTCACGGTGTAATTAGGCAGAAGAAGAGGGAAACAGAAAAAGAGGTGGGAGGACAACATTCGAGAATGGACTTGTTTGACACTGAGCGAAGCCATGAGGGTTGCTGAGGACAGAGAAATATATAGTACGCTGGTTAAACGATTATCTGTGGTGCACCAACGACCTTCGAGTTACGGAATAGGACAGGATGGCATAGGAAAATAGCTGTCGATAAGGGCGGAAGGCCTGATCTTGTGATCAGTTTTGCTGGATACCTGACTGTAATGAAGACATGGCAATACAATGATAATATATTGAATTGAATATTTAACATTAACCAAAACCAAGGTGACGATATAAAAAAATAAATTAGTCTCATAATCACGGCTAGCGAGTGTCAAAATAGCGTACATGCAGCTTACACATTGCCTTCTGTTCCAAGAGTCTATATGACAGCTTGATAGAATTATAGAATCATAATTATGTTGTTGTAATATGGACTACAACTGTACAAGTCTCAATAGTCAACAACACCCCATCTACACAACTTGCAAATGGGTTATCGCAAACTTGATTTTTTTTATTTTAAAAACCCACTATTTTGTGATTGCTGGATAGTAGTGGCCAGCGCTTTGAGAAGCTCTCTGAGCTTGTAAGTGCGCTATATCAGAAACAGCTTTCCGGCGTCAGCCGGCAATAAACAAAATTAATAATAATGATATGAAATTTGGCTGTCGGTGGGAGTACTAAGTGAGGGGCCGCTTAATGACACAATACGGTGCCATAAAGATGATAAAATAATTGGGTGAAGTTTTATTACAGGTCATTGTATTACAACAAAAACGCGCGGGCAGTCGCGTTGAATGTTTTTGACCTCATTAGTTTGAGTTCTTAAAATGAGAAGAAGTAGAAGATTTTTTTTAATTATTGCAAACTTCGTCGCGATATAAAATTTCGCTGAGCAGCTCCTAATTATATCAGGATAAATAATTACTAGCCAATCTGTTCGCTATAGAACTGCTGGAAAATAATAATAATAATAATAATAATAATAATAATAATAATAATAATAATAATAATAATAATAATAATAATAATAATAATAATAATAAATTATTATTATTATTATTATTATTATTATTATTATTATTATTATTATTATTATTATTATTATATTCGTTTTACGTTGAGACGCGCATGATGGTGCGTGTGAAATGCGCACAATATTATGTGTGAAGCGCGTGCAATGTGTATGACGCGCGCAATAGATCTGTTCATTTTATTTTGCAACGCATGCAGTAGTGGAGTGTATTTATCTTTGATTTGATTTTGCGTTGTTGTTGGGGGAGGCTTTGTGTAACGTTGGTGTTTTTAGTTGGTCTATTATTTGAGAATTTTCTCGAGTCAGTTGTTTACTTTCGATCGAAGCGTATGGATAGTTCGAGTGGTAACCATAGAAGCTTCCATTCCAAATAAGGTTGTATGATGTGAGACAGTGATGATGAAATTAATTCTGATTGGTTGAGGTGTGTCACGTTGGGGGGGGGGGGGGGGTTTCTCGCTCTTTCTGGAGTTTAGAGAGACTGTGTATATATAGTGCCGCACTGTTTAAAAAAGTTGTGGTTTTTTAGAGAGAGTTGACAGTAGAGAGAGCTGCTGTATTAGAGTTGAGAAAGTTGTTAAAAAGTGGAAAGTTCAAAGTTGAGAATTGTAGAGTGGAAAAAGCGATTGAGTGATTGTATGCAGTTGTTGATGTGTGCTGAATAAAAGTGGAAAACTTCATACGACAACTCCTGACTTGTTGATGATTGAACGCGTTGCGTGGATAAACGAATCTGAGTTACACCTATCAGGATTTCAAGCATCGGGGCTGAATCATCAACTGATAAAAAACAACAATCGAGTGTAACAATTCGTCAAAACTAAAAATGATCGGGAACAAAAGTGGGGTGACTGGTAATTGGCGGCACGAAACTTTTATTTATTTATTTATTTTATTTTATATATATATATATATATATATATATATATATATATATATATATATATATATATATATATATATATATATATATATATATATATATATCCGAGTTGAGGGGAGGGAAGGGTGGTAACTGAGGGGGTGGGGAGAGAGAGAGAGAGAGAGACAGAGGCAGGCACACAGAGAGCTTGCCTGCCTACATCTGCCAGTTTGCCATGGTCTTTTTATCTGTCGTATTATTTTTGTTTAATTATAAATAATTATGTGAATGTGTGCGTGTGCGTGTGTGTGTGGGTGGGTGTGGGTGTGTTGGTGTGTGTGTGTGGGTGTGTGTGTTTGTGTGTGTGTGTGTGTGAACACCTATTTACCACTATTCACACTCAACATACTGCTTGTGACAGTGAGGGGCGCTCCTGTTATTACGGTGGCTGTGATGACGTTAATACAGATAATGAGGATACCAGCTGGCATTTCACTTTTTATCAGGATAGATCACTCCGCTACCACGAAAGGTCAAACTGCACCGGGAGATCCCATCCCCCTATCACGCGTCGACAGCATATTTTGCCCCCTGGTCTAATTGAATCAAGCCCCCCCCCCCCCCCCCCCCCCCCCCCCCCAACAAATTCTGGATTTGTGTGACCCGGCTATAGTTTCACCCAGTCTTCAATTTTCTTTGTACTTGCACAGTTTTCGATCAGGCGCTTTTGATGGGATGCTGTTCGCATTCTTCATTCAGGAATCCACACAAAATCACAATCTGTAGTATATTCTAAACCTTGGCTACACGTTGTGTGTACAAAACTTCACAGTGCGTCACATTTGTATCTGTAAAATCCTTGTTTGTTGTAATTTTTCGCTCAAACTTATATCAATGCCCTAGGAGTGATACAACGGACACACTTGTGTATTTTAAATAATCACAGTTTACTTTAATCCTATCCTATCCTATCCTATCCTGTCCCATAACCCGAAGGTCGTAGGGGCACCACAGATGATCGTTTAACCAGCATACTCCATCTTTCTCTGTCCTCAGCAGCCCTCATGGCTTCGCTCAGTGTCAAACCAGTCCATTCTCGAATGTTGTCCTCCCACCTCTTTTTCGGTCTCCCCCTTCTTCTACCTCCTTGCACTGTGCCTTGCAGAATGGTCTTTGCAAGGCCTGATGATCTGGTGACGTGGCCATACCATCGGAGTTTCCGTTTCTTCACCACTGTGAGCAGGTCATCGTGTTGTCCAATGGCTTGTGTGATGGTCTGTCGGACTTCGTCGTTGGTGATGTGTTGGGTATAGGAAATGCCAAGAAGTCTTCTGTAGCACCTCATCTCCATGCTTTGTATTCTTCGTTGGAGATCTGCTGTGAGGGTCCATGCTTCGCAAGCATATAGGAAGATGGAGATGACCAGAGAGCGCAGCAGTCTTACTTTGGAATGTAGACTGATGGTTCTGTCTTTCCAAATGGGCTTCATCCTTGTCAGGGCAGCCGTTGTTTGTGCGATCCTGGAGAGGACTTCCTGTCGAGACCCATTGTCTGACACAATGGCTCCTAAATATTTGAAGCTGTGCACTGTGTTGAGGGATTGGTCTTGTACTTTGATGTCCGTGTTGATGCCATTGGTGTTGTTGGTCATCATTTTGGTCTTCTCTGCACTTATTTCCATTCCATAAGCTCTGGAGGTGGTGTCAAGCCTCTGTACAAGCTGTTCAAGTTCTTGTTCCTCTCCAGCCAATCCATCAATATCATCCGCAAAACGAAGATTGGAGATTGCTCTGCCCCCTATGCTGACTGTGCCTTCGTGATCTGCAAGAGCATCTGACATGATGCGCTCTAGGAAGATGTTGAAGAGTGTTGGAGAGAGTAGGCATCCTTGACGCACACCGATTGTTGTTCTGAACCAGTTCCCGATGGCGCTGTTATGGAGGACTGCACTGGTAGCCTTGTCATACAGGCTTTTGATGACTTCTATAATTTTAGGGCTGATGTTGTACACTTTCATGGTTGCCCATAGAGCTGCATGCCAGACTCGGTCAAATGCCTTCTTGAAGTCTATGAACACATGATATAGATGTTGTTGGTGCTGTAGGTATTTCTCACAGATTATTCTGAGGTTGAAAATCTGTTCAGTGGTACTTCGCCCTGCCATGAATCCTGCTTGTTCTTCAGCTATGATTTGTTCAGCTTGTGGTTTCAACCTGTTGAGTATTATTTTCAGGAGGACCTTGCTGGGATGGCTGATGAGGCTGATGGTGCGGTAATTTTCACACTCCTGAAGGTTACCTTTTTTGGGAAGAGTGATGACAAGCGACTGGGTCCATGGTGTAGGCCATTCCCCACTCTGCCAGATCTTGTTACAGATAATGGTGAGAGCATCAGTCATCGCTTCTCCTCCTGCTTGTAGCAGTTCCGCTGGTATGTTGTCCACTCCCGCTGACTTCCCTTTCTTCAGCGATTGCACTGCTGCCTCAACTTCTTCCCGGAGAATTGGGAGGATTTCTTCTTCTTCTCTGCTCTCGGGACATGCTAGAACTGATGGGTCTCCATTTGGTGTATGGTTGTAAAGGTCAGAGCAGTACTCTGTCCATCTGTCCAAGACTTCTTGTTCTTCTGTAAGGCAAATGCCAGACTTGCTTTGGATAGTGGAGACTTTGGGCTGTTTAACACTTGTCAGCCGCTTCACAGTCTGGTAGGCCTTCTTGCTGTTGTTCTTGTTCAGATTGTTCTCTATTTCCTGGCATTGATCTTCTATCCAGTTCTCCTTTGCTGTGCGCATGCCTTTTCGGATGTCATTGTTGATTTTTCGGTAGACATCAGCTCCCTGTGAGGTGTTCTTTTTCTTTTTTAACTCTCTTCGTTTATCACACAGATCCAAAAGTTCAGGTGTGATCCACGGCTTCTTCTTTGGTCGGTGCTTGCCAAGGATCTCAGTGGCGGCATCTGTTACAGCTGAGTTGAAGGTATTGGTCATGGTGTTGACATCTACTTCGCCTGCCCCCAAAATAAGCAGTGGTGCAAATTTCCCTCCAATTGTGGCCTGAAATATCTTTGCCACCTCCGGGTCTTGCAGTTTGTCCAGGTCGAACTTCAGCCTAGTGCACTTTGCTGTATTTACTCTCTTCAAATGGAGCCGGAACGACATCATCACGAGATCGTGGTCACTTCCAATGTCTGCTTCTGGAAAAGTGCGTGTCCTGCCAATGTTGATGCTTGATCTGAAGCGTTTCTTGACCATGATGTAGTCGATCTGGTTGTGATGTTCCCCGCCGGGACTATGCCATGTCCATCGTCTGGATTTTTTGTGGAGACCAAGCGTGTTTGCCAGTACCAGATTGTTGTATCTGGCAAACTCCAATAGCCTCAGACCCCTGTCATTTGTCTCGTTGTTGCAGTGGGGTCCGCATGTGTCTCCCCAGTTGTGGTGCGCATCTTGGCCAACCTTGGCATTCCAGTCGCCTTGCACTATGACTATGTCCTTCTTCGGCACTTGGTCAAGGACCGCCTGTATATTTTCATAAAAATCCTCCACTTCGCTGTCTTCATAGTCTGATGTTGGGGCATAGGCCTGGATGATGGTAATGTTGAAAAGGGTTGCTCTCAGACGGATGGTAATGAGTCTACTGGAGACTGGGCGGCAACCCATGACAGTGGCTAGAATGTTCTTGTGGACCAAGAATCCAACGCCGTGTTCGTGCCTGTCATCTCTACCGCTGAAATAGAGCTTGTGGCCTTTGTCAGTCGTTGTTTCACCTAGGCCTTTCCAGCGCAGTTCGCTGATACCTAGAACGTTCCATCGATAGTGGTAAAAAAAAAAGCTATTAAGGCGTAGATTTCTGTACACTTATTACGCGTCGTGGGCACAAAACTACCCATATAACGCAAAGAAGTAAATTTTCCCATTAATACGCTGTGTGTTGAAAACAGTAGACCTACAACAAAGAATACAAAGCATGGAGATGAGGTTCAACAGAAGACTTCTGGGCATTTTCTATACCCAGCACATCACCAACGACGAAGTCCGACATCCATTGGACAAAACGAAGACATGCTCACAGGGGTGAAGAAACGATGGTAGGGCCACGTCACCAGAGCATAAGGCCTTGCAAAAACCATCCTGCAAAGCACGGCGCAAGGAGGCAGAAGAAGAGGGAGACATAAAAAGAGGTGGGAGGACACTATTCGAGAATGGACTGGCTTGACACTGAGCGAGTGTAGCGGAAAGGGAGGCGACTGGTTGAGGCTTGGGAGAGAAATTGTCTACCTTGAATTTCTTGGTTAGACTAGCCTTGGGTGGCTCCTGCTTTGCAGAATCCTTTGGGTATGCCATTTGGGTTACGCAGGACAAGGTGACACGACATTTGTTCTCCCCGGCTGACCATTCGCCTGCTCTGCGTTTGGTTGCCAGCGGGACCACATTGTCGGCAGGCATTTTATGCAGGTCGGTGGCAGCGACCTTGCAGTAGATAGCGTGGCACTAGTAGCCGGCAACCCGGTACTCCCAACCACGCTTCACCGCCTTGCAGGGCAAATACTTTTATGTCCCTCTTTTGAGGGATAAAATGAAAATACCAGCTCGGGTGGAGCAATGTTCTCAAGGTCGTGGCCGAGAGACGGGAGTCAAGTACTCCGCTCGGCTACAAGAGAAAGATGGAATACGCTGGTTAAACGATCATCTGTGGTGCCCCAAAGTTTTTTAGGAGTTACGGGATAGGATAGGATAGGAAAGGATAGGTGTAGAAAACTTCACATATATATTTTTATGCAAAACATCACGCAATTCATAATTATGACCAAGATGGAAAACATCAAGACAGCGTTTGCAAAGGGAGGGTAAGCATTCATGTGTGAGTGTGTCTGTCTGTCCATTTCTGTCTGTATGTGTTAATGAACCTGTCCCTTGTCAGAGAGGCTCTAGCGACAAAATATATTTTTTCTTTCAATCTGGTCACAGATTAGTTAGTTAGTTAGTTATATAGATTAACGTCCCCGGACACATAAGCGTATAGGGGACGAGTTGAGATTCTTCTTCTTTGGTAGATTTATATCCCCGGACACATGAGGGTATAGGGGACTTAAAAAACGATGTCAAGTTAAAATAAGACATCAAGTTGGTGTAAGAAGTTAGGGTATAGTAAATGTGACGTGAGGAGTTTGATGCTCAAAGCTGCTGCGATGTTGGAGTAGAAGACGCGCAAGAGGACGGAAGGCAAGTCGTGCTCGAGGAGATGTGACAATGAAGCATAGGACCTTGCAAATGCCGTGTGAGGGAGGGTAGACAAACTCAGAAATACGCTGGTGGGGCAAAGCGCCTTTAGTCCGGAGGTCGCCACCCTCCCATTGCGATTTCTGTGTTGTCCAGTAATAGTAAAAGGTACGAGCGGTCGAGGAGTAGAATTGGCTGACAGCAGAGCGGCGCGGCGTCTGTCGACAATCAGTCCAGGGGAGCCCAAGGAGAGAAAAAAGTGAAGGGAGAGAGAGTATTCTGTCGGCATCTCTCTAGTCTGCCGGGTGACGCTGCCAACAGGGCTGAAGGAACAACCCGGACAGTCCGTTAAGTTGAAGGACATCGGCGGCCAGAGTCTAAACCCCTCCTTGGAGCGGACGCAAGCTGTGCCAGATTAGACCGCCGCAGTGGAACTTGCTGGTCAGTTGACCGCCGCAGTGTTAAATGCAGGTCGGCATGGGGTCTGGTCACATGTTGTTGAGAAAATTTCTGTCCCCGGACACCTAAAAGTATAGGGGACTCCTCTGGTCACATAGACAGACTCCTCTGGTAAACAATCTATATTGATATTTGGGTAACGTTGTGACGGAGTATGTTGGTATGTGAGTGTTGTTGTATCTTTTAAAATGCCGCATCGATTTACTTCAGACTTTGCACAATGACAGATTTCACTTAACAATGTTTTTATTAATTACCTATTTAGCTCAAGGCGATCGCAGCAAACAACGAGAAATAAAAATATCCGTTTTTCCTGCATTCGCCGCCATGGCAATTGTTTGCACGTACTTTTATTGCAAACTCCAAGGCAAATATCTTTTAAGCTTATCAATGGATTTACTCGAAAACTTGCAAACATTCATTGCCCAGTCTTCTGTGTATTTAACAATTTTATTTTGGGATGAACATGTGCGCCAGACATTAAAATCTCGTCACCACGTCGACAATTCCGGCTTTCTGAACGATTACATGCGTTCAAGTAACGTTGTCTGTAAGCTTACTCCGTTCTTATAAAAGGAGTATTCATTGCACCATTCGTCATATTAAACTTATCAATGGATTTACTTAAACTTAGATAAATTAGAGTATAGCCTCAGCGTCCCCTGCGTGGGATGTCTTTATTGTAAAGTGACCGGCTGGTAATTGCCTTCAGTGTTACCACTATGGTTGTTTCGGCAGATCTTTTATGCGGATTAGGGGTGAGTCCTCTTTCACTTCTCTTGTCCTGATTTGGCTCGCTAGAGTCCGCTGGACCAAAAGCAATAACCATGTAATGTAATATGTACAAACAGGGAAGAGGGTAGGGGGGGGGGGGGGGCGACATTTACGAGCGAAATATAAAGGACGAGTGAAGGGAGAGAGGTAGGGAGGGAAGAGGAGGAGAAGGACTAAACGTTGTCAGCATCAAGGGTTGGGCTACATGCTCAGCTGAGTGCATGGGGGGCATTTACTTTGGTATTAAATAGATTTGCAGTCTCTGGTATCATGTGTAAAGAGCACTACCTCCCACTGCGTAAATAACCTTTCAACATTTAGATAACGGAAGCTTACGCTATGCTCTCACAGACTACTGTTTTTAGAACGCTAACGTGAGCCTCAGAGTCTTAGCTACTGTTTCTAATCCTATCCTATCCTGTCCCGTAACCCTGAGGTCGTAGAGGCACCACAGATGATCGTTTAACCAGCGTACTCCATCTTTCTCTGTCCTCAGCAGCCCTGATGGCTTCGCTCAGTGTCAAACCAGTCCATTCTCGAATGTTGTCCTCCCACCTCTTTTTCGGTCTCCCTCTTCTTCTACCTCCTTGCACTGTGCCTTGCAGAATAGTCTTTGCAAGGCCTGATGATCTGGTGACGTGGCCATACCATCGGAGTTTCCGTTTCTTCACCACTGTGAGCAGGTCATCGTGTTGTCCAATGGCTTGTGTGATGGTCTTTCGGACTTCGTCGTTGGTGATGTGTTGGGTATAGGAAATGCCCAGAAGTCTTCTGTAGCACCTCATCTCCATGCTTTGTATTCTTCGTTGGAGATCTGCTGTGAGGGTCCATGCTTCGCAAGCACATAGGAAGTTGGAGATGACAAGAGAGCGCAGCAGTCTTACTTTGGAATGTAGACTGATGGTCCTGTCTTTCCAAATGGGCTTCAACCTTGTCAGCGCAGCAGTTGTTTGTGCGATCCTGGAGAGGACTTCCTGTCGGGACCCATTGTCTGATACAATGGCTCCTAAATATTTGAAGCTATGCACTGTGATGAGGGATTGGCCTTGGCCTTTGATGTCCGTGTTGATGCCATTGGTGTTGTTGGTCATCATTTTGGTCTTCTCTGCACTTATTTCCATTCCATAGGCTCTGGAGGTGGTGTCAAGCCTCTGTACAAGCTGTTTAAGTTCTTGTTCCTCTCCAGGCAATCCATCAATGTCATCCGCAAAACGAAGATTGGAAATTGCTCTACCCCCTATGCTGACTGTGCCTTCATGATCTGCAAGAGCATCTGACATGATGCGCTCTAGGAAGATGTTGAAGAGTGTTGGAGAGAGTAGGCATCCTTGACGCACACCGATTGTTGTTCTGAACCAGTTCCCGATGGCGCTGTTGTGGAGGACTGCACTGGTAGCCTTGTCAAACAGACTTTTGATGACTTCAATAATTTTTTAATCAGTTTCTAATCAGTTCACACCATAAGCACGCAACACGGGGACATCCCTATTCGCCTTTTCCCAGAACCGCCTTCTCCAGATTCGCCTTTCCCATCTCGCCTGTTTCGTTGGTCAATTTCATAGTAGGTGTCATTTCGTCCTTGAGCCCTGCAGTTTAGCCCAGGCATAAGCATCCACAAGCATTCTCAGAATTTAAAACACGATGATGTATTATACCGAAACTAGATTTATTTCGTTTATTGAGTGCCGAATGGAACCCTCCCGCAACAGTTTTCGTCCTCGCTGATGCTTCATTCGTGGTGATGTAGTGATTCCATACATGTCGCGAAAACACTTGTGCTATGTCATCAAATCAGGTCTTCACAAAGCAGTCTACTATCCTCGGTTTGTCTGGGGCATCAGCTGTGATCTGAAGCCATGCACCGTCTTGTCTTGTCACAGTCACTAAAGCTGATAGCTGCAAAACGTTGAACGAACTTTCTTACATCGACATCGTCTTTGTAGTCCGTCGCGAGCCCCGCGTTTTCCGCCATAGGCTCACAGAAATGGAATAAACGTCCATTAATGATGGCCCCAGGAAATTCTGTGCGGACCGCTTGCAAGCCTGCAAGCACGAAATCCATGGAGATGTTTGCTGGTTAAATGGTTAAAGCCTCAGAACCGGTGTAGCAGGCCAGATTATACCCCGCCTCAAGTATACCCAGGGTATAAACTGGCCTAGCCCAAACTATGCCCCCGTATAAACTGGCCTAGCCCAGACTATACCCCTGGCTCGTTTAACCCTCTCCTGCCCATTATAACCCCCCCCCCCCCCCCCCCACTACGGAAGACCTTATCCTTCACGTTACTCTTTAATTTATGTGTTGTAATTGTTCTGATGCACTCAGACTCAGATAGATAGATAGATAGATAGATAGATAGATAGATAGATAGATAGATAGATAGATAGATAGATAGATAGATAGATAGATAGATAGATAGATAGATAGATAGATAGATAGATAGATAGATAGATAGATAGATAGATAGATAGATAGATAGATAGGGTTAGGGTTAGTTTTTTTTTAGTTTTTTTTTACACGCAAGATAAAGGCTGTTAGCTGAGTTCACTCAGGTTTCTTTTTCTTTTTTTTTCTTTTTTTTTTTTTTACACGCAAGCAAAAGGCTGTTACCTGAGAGTTGGTCACGCAAACGGTCATGTACAACAAACCCATGAGTGAAATCTCTTTAGGTGGGGGTATATTCCGGGCGCGAGGGGTATGACCTGGCCTAGGCTGATCTATACCTAGGGGGTTAAACCCGCATAGGCTACATTATACCCAGGGTATAAAGTAGCCAGGGGTATATTGTTCTCTCTCGTCTTGACTATTGTAACTCCCTACTCACTGGCTGTCC
>CM072527.1:40686493-40738993 GCA_036898135.1 Oncomelania hupensis
ACACTAAGAAATTAAAGATACCAAAACAAGATATTCAATCCGATCATAATATTTGAGCAGTTAAAAAATATGAATAAATGGACATACATTCATTAGATCATTAGGTTTATGTATATTTGGGTGGTGATTATAATAATTTGGTAGCAACACTTTTCGGTTGTCTTTTAATAATAGAATATTACAAAAGAAAAGACAGTGGAACTCGTCGCCAATTTCATTCAAGTTAAGCATGGTGCAGACTCTCTCCTCCCTCAAGACATTCGAGTATCTCAGCTGCCACACTGACAAATTATTACAACTTAACCTAAATTTTATAAAGCTTGTCCGCATTTTGTTCGATAAACATGTAAGGTATTTTTCAAAACAAAAATCGTGTTTGAACATCCTATATGTTACGCATAACTTGTTATTAGACACATCATGCTGCCAAGACTGAACAAATTGAAACTCCAATTTTTGTTTAATTAAACTTTTTCACTGATCTGAAAAAAAACACACTCCAATGAATCTCTACTATCTAGCCAAATATGAGACATACCCAGATCGTTGTCACGTCCCGACTGCCTGAATAGCGGTTCGACATGCGTGCACTTCCACACGAGAAAAAAACCAACACCTAAATATAATCTAAAAGACAAGACCAGAAGTTGACAAGACAATTTCTTTATTTCACTCACACATTCACACTCAAAATTAACTCCCTTTTTCCCTTTCCCAACCTTCCAACCCTTACCAACCCTCAATCCCACTAATACAACCCAAAACTATACATAAAACAATTAATCACTCAAAATAATAATGATAATCTAAATCAAAATTGAAAATAAATAATTAACTACAGAATGTACAAAAGATTTATAATAATTATGTTTGGTTCAGCTTACTATGAACAAGGTAAATGAATGCAAGTAATTGCTTTAATTCTTTATATATTTCCAACCCACTTAAAGTTTAAATAGCTGATAACAAAGAAAATTTATATTTTATACAAAAGAATTTTTTAGGAAAATTATTCAAACTAATAGCTAATAATGGTCTGGCGAAATAATTCCCCAAGACAAACTATACATCACAACGGGACGGAAAACGATGCTTAACGTCCTATTGCATGAGCGTTAAGGACGATCACCACGTCGCCACCCTGACAACAATGACCATCATCATCATATCAATAATGAGATCCAATGGATCTTTAATGGGTGATACATCACAAAGTTAGTTAGTTAACATTAGAGGGTGGAACCGGTACGATTTATCAAACCAGTTTTAACCGGTTTTTCCAATAGAAAACCGCGGTTTAAAACCGGTTAACCGGCTAGAAGTTACAACTGCTTACCCCGGGTAAAGGCGCATAGTAAGCAAGGGAAATAACCTCTGTATTGAATTTTTTTTGGGAGTTTTTGTCGCTAGCTACTTAACTCAGAGGCTATTTCCCTCCTCCACTGTGGGTAGATTTGGGAGTTTGCTTTTCAATTTTGAGTTTGTGAAACCGTTGGTGGAATCTGAAGTTGCGAATGTCATATTGGTTAGAAAAACAATGCGCATTGAAAGATTAAAAGCCTGTTCCAAGTTTGTGTTCTGTGAAATTCGTTTGTAAAAAGTCCTTGCTACTGCTGGTACACGGACTAGATCTAGCATGTAGGACTTGTGGGTTAGATCTATTGGGTGCAGGGCCCGCCGGCTTGGCTGGCTTCAGCAGCAGCAAAGGGTGGTGTCGGCTAATGTGTGCATTCAGATTTGAAGTGCCACCGCCAAGTTTAATACTTGCCTTACACTCTTTACAGTAACCGGTATTATGGTTAACCTGTCCTGCTTCTGTCTCTCGCAGGAGAAAGAATCTCCAAATGTCAGCTTTCCCACGCGTGTTCGCTACGAATTTCTCTGTTTCTGCCATTTTGCTAGTGCTTTACGGGACGAGTGATGTCCCTTAGAAAAACCGCGGTTTTCCGGTTTTTTAAGGCCAAACCGGTTTACCGAACCGTGAGAAAGTCGAACCGATTTTAACCGGAAAACCGGTAAAACCGAACACCCCTAGTTAACATAGATTAACGTCCCCGGACACATCAGCGTATAGGGGACGGGTGAAACACCACTTACATCACAACGAACGAAAAACGATGCTTAACGTCCTATTGCATGAGCGTTAAGGACAATAAAATTGGGCTAAAAAGCCCTCATCATACATATTTACCAGACCATTTGGTCTGGCTCACTGTTACATCACAACGAAAAACGATGCTTAACGTCCTATTGCATGAGCGTTAAGGACAATAAAATTGGGCTAAAAAGCCCTCATCATACATATTTACCAGACCATTTGGTCTGGCTCACTGTATAAATAATTACATCACAAGCGAGAAACGATGCTTTACGTCCTATTGCATGAGCGTTAAGGACAATAAAATTGGGCTAAAGAGCCCTCATCATACATATTTACCAGACCATTTGGTCTGAAAAGTTACTCTACACAAGTATGTAATATTTCAAAGTCAAAAGATTATTATTCAATTCTAATTAAATATATTTTAATCTACTGTAATTTACAAGTTATCACTTGTAAATAAATATTTATTTTGCAAAATGTTCTTTGACCGTTATAGTTAATTGTTGTGTAAATGCGGGGTGTGTGTGTGTGTGTTATGTAAATAAATATAAACAGTTTTACATAAAATAGGAACTCTTTCCTGCGACACTAACAACCTTCCTAACCAAAGGTCGACAAGAGGGAAGATGTTGTCACAGAGTTCTTCACATCACACGTCCCCGGATAGGATGCAGTACAGTCATCAATGAACCTGGTTTTTGGTTTGGTACATCTGCAGCGATACATACAAAATACATAACCATAAACAATCATTTTACATCACATTGCACAATCCACCGTCTAACGGTAAGATTGTCTCTCTTACATCACACGCATTCTTGACGATTCTTCCTGTCATTACTTCTGTCATTGCGCACATGCAACTTCATTCTCCTCCCCCTGTCATCCTTCGCTATATGACAGCGAATTCTCTTATATTAAATTATAAGCATTTAATTTATAATTCATTTTAGGAAAATCCTTTACTCTCTCTCTCTCTCTCTCTCTCTCTCTCTCTCTCTCTCTCTCTCTCTCTCTCTCTCTCTCTCTCTCTCTCTCTGGTATTTATGTAACAAATAAACGGTATGAAACATAAAATTGAATCAAAGAAAATATAATCAATTATCCGTCCACACTCACATTCACTACCCAGCCCCCGAACGATACGGCCAACTGAGAAATTGAAACAGGCGACTTACGATACCAGTGGTAACCTCCGGCCCGATGGAGACAACAGACAGTCAAATGACGAACACAGACACTCAGGCACGGATGATATTCAAGGTGAGAACAGGCACATGGATGACATAGGCGGCGTCACGGGGCACTCGACATTGCACGTAGACAATTCGAATTTCATCGCAAACAAACAGCAGTTGTTTAAATCGATTTAGGTTTATAAAGTTTAACAAACACTCCCACAGTGCTCCTTTAATAAACCTCCTCTTGTGCCTAAGCTCCTTTCTTGTTGACAGTTTGCTGGGAAAACTTCTTCACAGAACCTGCCACTAACTGTCACCTTGAAAACACAGATCCACTGAACTTTACTTTTGCACCGGTCTTTACTACACAAGTGATGTGAAAAAGCTCTCCTTCCTACCAAAATAGGTAGTGTAAGGGGTTTTATACGGCTAACTAAGAATGTTCTCGAATAGACTCATTTTAATTATAACTTGCTTCTAGAAACATTCGCGATTCCAGCACGCCTTTCACACATAGCAAATCACATGGCAGCGATCAATCTTCTCATAAAAAATAGCCAACTACTATTTTCCAACACTAGTATGCTCTAGCACGGGCGTGATTCACTCGCTACTTTCATTAATTATAAACTTAATTAATTTTATCCCAATACTCTCCCCTTGTACCGTAACTTTTAACCTCTATGTACAGGCTGATGACTAAACTATATACATAGGCACACGATTGTAAACTGCGTAGCGTGACAATCGTCTAGGGTTGAACGCACCGTTTCTAACCATAGTAATCTGTACTCATATACCCTTTATAAAACTACTCCTACCACCCACCCACCCCTCAACCCCCTTCCACCTCCCCACCACCACATCCTAATGCTGTAGCTGGTGCCACGATAGTCTTTTGTTAACTGTACATAGTTATACACAACACAAAAATACGTCGATCTTATATTAGAAGTCAATATCACACGGTCAGGTTTAGTTCTCCGAATCGCTGTCGGAGTCGACGGTGCGTGGCGGGAACAGCGTGTTGAAGATGAGGAGTGCCGTCTTATCCTGATGCTTGCTCAGCATGTCCCTGGCTGCGTTCCTGAACGCCTGCTCTGACCTGAAGCCCGACCTAGTTTGGGACAGCATCTGTCAAGCACGCACAATAGTAAACTGTGCAACGGTACCTGATGATTCACCCAACATCACCCACATCACCATACAGCCCTATTAGTAGCAGTTCTTCTTGCTTTATTTTTTTAAATCTCCTTCTTCTTCTTCTTCTTCTTCTTTTTCTTTTTTTTCTTCTTCTCTCCCCCCCTACTCCTCCACCCGGTACACATTGGTCGAAGGCTGCCAGAAGCATGTTTTACTAGTCGCCTCAACAGGCGATAAAGCATGCTCTCATGCTTCATAGCACTGCTTCCTACACGCTTCAAGCGCTATAGTGAAGGAAAAAGCGCAATTTCACTGTAAATATATACAGAATGTTGCTCTACAACATTGCGCTCTTTCCGTCTCAAAAACCCAATTGCCTTGTTGGATTCTTAAACTGCATGAAACCAAGTGAGAACACTATCCGGCGTCAACAAACGGTTCAAAAACATTGTCAAACGGTTCGTAAAAGACAGTTGACCTAGAAACTAATACAGTTTGACCTAATTCGTCCCCTAGAGGAGACGAAACTTACATTTTTCTATTTTCATGAGTTCACTGCAGTGAAATTGCGCTTTTTCCGTGACTATAGAGCTTGAAGCGTATAGAAAGCAGTGCTCTGAAGCATGAGAGCATGCTTTATCGCCTGTTGAGGCGACTAGTAAAACATGCTTCTGGCAGCCTTCGACCAATGTGTATCGGGTGACTCCTCATCCTCCACTTCTTCTTCTCCTTCTTCGTCATCTTCTTCTTCTTCTTCCCTCCGGCTGAGAGCCAGTTACACAAGACTACACGCAGCAAGCCCTAGTTCCTCCCTATCCCATCCCCGGATTGTGCTCAGCGGTCTGAAGCGCCAGACGAGGTGCCCAAGGACAGCAAGTGGTCCACGATACGGCTTGAGCTCGATCCTGTATCGGCCAGCGCCTTGAGCAGCTCTTGAACTGGAAAAGCGCTATCCAAGGACGATTAAAAAGGTAATACATTGCGCGTGTTTATTTTTTTTATCCCTTTAATGGTCTTTTTTTTTTTTAGTGTTATCCCCTTCGCCTTTTTGTCTGATATTAACCCCCGTTGGGGTGCCGGGGGTTTCAGTATAAATAGTATCCCCACTTTCTGGAAATTTAGTGCTTTAAATTCCCACTGTCGCTGTCTTTCTCATTTGCTCTTTCTCATTCCTGCTCTTTTCTATCAATCTGCTATACTATCGTCTTCTTTGCTAGACCAGTCTCCTACCTTTTTTCTTGAAAACTCTTCCGGGACAAGACTCCTTGTTTGTGTATGAGGTCTGTTGGATCAGCTTGGGAATATTGGACGCTTTCTGCCAGGTGGTCACTAGGGCTTCTTATGATGTTATTATTTAGCAATGTAGGCATTTTATATGTATGTGTTTTGTTGATAATTTATAATGATGTTTGTATTCTATTTTGTTTTTGTAAACGGGGGTTCGATAAGTTGGGGTGAAGCCTCAGCCGTCCCCTGCGTGGGATGTCTTTATTGTAAAGTGACTGGCTGGTGGAGAGCTTTCGGTTTTACCACTAGGGTTGTTTCAGCAGATCTTTTATGCGGATCCGGGGTTGTCCGGTCCTGATTTGGCTCGGATGAGTCCGCTGGACCTAAAGCAATAATAATGTAATGTAATGTAATGTAAATAAAGATATATAATAATAGATCTCCTTCGGCTCTCGCTACTACTGCATTAGAACTACGTCGTTTACATTTGTCAAGAAATGAGGCGTACCAGGTAGTTTTTCTCCGACGGGGACAGGTAATGGTCACCATCCCGGTCCGACCTGAGGACGGACTTCATGACTTCTTTGGTCAGTCCCAGGGCGTGGCAGTACACCTTCACGTTGTCCGTGCTCAACCTCTGAGATAGCTCCACAACCAGCTTGTCCGACGTGGAGATTTTAGACCCTGGACAGTCATCCACATGCACGTGATAGTGGGGGTGGTGGTGATGATGATGATGATGATGATGATGATGATGATGATGATGATGATGATGATGATGATGATGATGATGACGACGACGACCACGACGACGACGACGACGATGATAATGAGGAGGAGGAGGAGAAAACCCATACTGTACCTTTAAGGGTGAGTCGATCGAAGAAGGATTCGACTGAGCGCTTTCCCTTAGATCCACCGTGGGAGAAGAACTGTGTCAGATCCAATACTACCGTTCCCACAGCGGGAAATGTGCTATTATCAGACGTTGTTCTTTCCACCTTGATGGCGCCCGTGGGTACTGTAGATCTGTTCTCCTGTTCCAGCACAAAGGTGGTGTGATTCAGACGTCCGCCTATCTGGTACTCCAGTGTGGGGTTGCTGTCGCTTTTCTGGTAAAGACACGCAACGCGCTGCTTGTATGTACTGGTCACAAAACCTAGTATGTAACCTAAGACCTAATGACACGTTCTCCATTATCTTTACGGAGTTTAATACTAATACTACTAATAAGGGGCGAACGTATGTGACTCAGGTACGAGACTATTGAGGTCACCGAGGGTTTTCTCCGGGCACTCCGGTTTCCTCCCTCCCTTCAATAATGGTACAGGATGCAGTCAATATAAAAATGAGATTTTCTTCCGTATTCTAATAGCAATCTCCCTGCCTTTACACCACCTGTTTGAGTGATGTATGTGTATTTGGTGTGTGTGAGGGTAAATGAGGCAAGTGAGCGTGTATGTTGGTATAGATCGCCGCGCTTTGAGCCTTGGGGAAAGGCGCGTTTATAGCATCCTGTATTATTATTATTATTATTATTATTATTATTATTATTATTATTATTATTATTATTATTATTGCTATTTGTACAGCAACCTTCCTCACTAAAGCTCATATAGCTCTTTACAGCAAGGGAGGAAAATAAGACCAAAACATTACCACGCCAATCAGATAACACACACGCACATACACCCACGCACACACACACACACACACACACACACACACATACACGCACAGCCAATAATTTTATCGTTCCAGTTGCAGTGTCTTAGCGAAAGTGGATTCCTCTGGCTTCCTCCACGTCAAATATCCTCATTATCGTCGTCATAATGACCATGGTTAGCTGCAGCAACAGCATTAGCATCACCCTCCTCGTCATCACCAACGCTATCATTATCGACATCATAATTATCGTCAACATCATCATCATAAAAATAATACTAAAACAGGTTGCTATCACGTGTTGTTGTTTTTTTTATCGAACTCAAAGAGCAGCGATATGAATGTCATGTAGAAACTGAGAAAGGGGGCTGGGGCCCCAGGTTTTTGAGTCAGGGAGAGGACACGGTCGCTCGGACAGCGGTACCAGAACAAAAGTTGAATAACAGGTGATGCGACGATCACGATCGACGATGACGAAAACTTACTGGAGTAGTGGACCAATCAGAAGCGCAGGTTTGCGAGTATATTCTCTAAGATTTGGCCGGAATAAGTCGTGGTTCACCCGTCCCCTATACGCTAAATGTGTCCGGGGACGTAAATTTTACAACAACAACAACAACAACAACAACAACAAATCATCTTTGTGTTCGGGACCTGGGGGCACGGAAGGATCGAGAAAGGAGGCAAGAGGAAGCAGGCACAAAAACATTAAGCTGTTGATGGTAGCTATTGAAGTGAGATGTAACGGGAGGTTTGCGGATTTGGGGAGGCTGATTAAAGCTCTCATCCGTATGTAGGACGTCTTCGGACCAGACTATGTTGTATTTCAAGAGTCATCTCTTATCACAAGTCGGTGAGTAAGATTTGGCCGCCGCTTTTGTCCTTAACGATTGAACGAGAGAATGAGGGAAAAAAATCGTTAGGGGGTGTAGAAAAACCGAATGAAAGGAATTTATAACGTACATTGTATTTCTTAAACTTTTATTGAATTATGTTATTGTTTTTAATATTGCACCATTGACAACTTTCTTTTCATACCTATTTTCCGTAACTGTATTTTTGGTTGAACAGTCAGCAAGACTGGAGACAGAGAGAGAGAGAGAGAGAGAGAGAGAGAGAGAGAGAGAGAGAGAGAGAGAGAGAGAGAGAGAGAGAGAGAGAGAGAGAGAGGTGGGATGGAAATGTACAAAACCATGTAAATGAGGAAATGTATGTTAAATATTGTTCAATTGTATAATTGTTGCATTTTTGTATATTTTATGAGTTTTGTAAAATAGAAGAGGTTGTGAATATGAGAACAATGTAAATCTTTCTTCAGAAGAGGAGAGCAGACGATTTATTTCACTGGTAAACATGTACGTAAAGTTATGCTGGAATAGTAGCAAGAATTATTATTATTTGCAGATTGGACTTGGAGTCTTCACTGAAGGCAACGGAGTGGTTTGGCAGCAGCGGTCATTGTTGCTGTTATTTTCCGTTGATAGGTCGACCTTTGCGTGACCGACAGAGGGCTAGACTGAAAAGGCAGCGGAGACCATGACATAACAAGTCGAAGGGTCACCGAGTGTAGCGAGAGTTGAAGGGAGAGAAAGGTGAAAGAGGTGAGGACGAATTTGATTTTTTTTAATAGCTTTTATTTAAGGTTGAGTGAAAGGAAACAAATTTAACCAAACTTTTGAGAAAACAGTTTATTTACATTGTTTTCATATAAACAGTGCGGATTCTAATATACTGTGACTTTCAAAAACGTTTCTTTATAATCTGTGCATAACGGAACTGTGGTAAAAGTGTTTTAATTTAAGGTTATGCCAAAGAAGAACTGTAAAACAAGACTTTTAAATCAGTGACAGTGAAGGTTTTGTGAACAAGTTATACATTGCAGTGTATAACAGACCACCAGGGACAGAAGAGGAGACATATGTGTTGTTGTTGTTGTTGTTGTTTTAATTACATTTTTTGTGTCTTATTATATGTGTGTGTGTTTTAGTCAGAGGGAACACCAAAGGTGAGAGAGTGATTTATATATATATATATATATATATATATATATATATATATATATATATATATATATATATATATATATATATATATATATATATATAGAAAGAGAGAGAGAGAGAGAGAGAGAGAGAGAGAGAGAGAGAGAGAGAGTGAGTGATATATATACATATATATATATATATGCTGATGCTTTTCCATTGAGATTCTTCCTTTAGTTTATGTGGTGATCGTGATGAACCATTTTATGTTTTCTTTTGTTTCATTCTTTTGTTTCTTGATGCAGGGGTGATTTATAAATTACGTAATAAATGCGCAATTGTATTTTAGAAATTTCATTTTCTTAGTTGAGTTCTTAGCTTAGTTTAGGGGGGGAGAAAGGACACTCGCACACGCACTACATGCCCTAAAACCCCATCACTCCTTGCCTTGTATGTAGGCAAAAGTCACCTATCCAACAACACGAACATGAAAATAGGCTGACACTGAAGAGAGTGCTAGTACAGAAGTCGGAATAGAAATATATTTCTATTTTTGCAAATTTACAGTGACTGCCTCCAATACTATATTATTGAAGGGAGGGAGGAAACCGAAGTACCCGGAGAAAACCCTCAGAATCTTGAAAAGTCTCGCGCCTAAGTCACGTAAGTTCGTCCCATGCGGGATTTGAACTCGCGCCCTCCGGCATAGGGAACCATCTCGCAATTAACTGTGCTACCAGGTCATCCTGAATCATCGACATCATTACATTATCATTATAGTTGTCGTCGTCGTCGTCACTATCGCTATAATTGTATTAATATCATTATTATTACTCCCATCATCCTCACTTCCTCCATCAACAGCCAAACCATTCCTATCATCAATGTCGTTATCATCTTTGTTTCATTCGTTATTTATCACCATCATCATCATCATCATAACCGTCGCCGTCATCATCATCATCATCATCATCATCACCACCACCGTCGTCGTCATCATCGTCATCATCATCATCATCATGGTCGTCGTCGTCATCATCATCATCATTACCGCATAGATATCGGTCAGGTGTCCTTGCAGGCGTAACGAGAAGATCTCCCTGTGGTAGGCGTAGGCTACAATGGGCTCTTTCATCTGCGTGTAGCCTTCGCCTTTCAGCCTGGCTAGTTCCTTGTCGTACCGATCCCCTGACAACGCGCACAACATTACCTGCAGCCACAACAGCCAGTAGGTCATTTCATTTTCATCGAACCGTTCTCCAATAGCGCTTTTCCAGCTCAAGAGCTGCTCAAGGCGCTTTGCCAAAAGAGGATCCAAAATACCTCCTCTCTCCCTCTCCCTCACCCCCTCCCCGCTCCCTTCTACGAGGTGTCCACTTGGAGCCTTTGGGCGCATCGCTGATCGTCTTACGCCCATACCACTGACCACAATTCTGGGTGACCGGGGATGGGTATGGAGAGGGGGGGGGGGCACCTATAGAGCTGGCTGGGTATGTTAGTGTTGCCGGCACTCACCGTCTAGGACAAGAGCGTCAGGATCTCTAAAGTCCGTACGATGGCATGCGTGCGTGCACTGACTAGATCTTGATTTGTACTCTCATCCGAAGGAGTGGGGGCGCAGGTGTCTTAGGTTCGTTTTGGTTTATTTTGTTTCGGCACGGCAGGCCGTCAACCCTTATTAGACAGCTGCCTGTTTTGGGGCTACAATGTTATCACTTGAATCGTTCTCCAGTTGTGTACACCAATGAGCCAACTGTGTCTCACGGTCATATTTTCTTTCTGTGTGTCAACACTCCAGATCTCCAATCAGCTTCCAACTATTGCCGGTGCGGGCTGCGATGTTATCGCTTAACATTCAATGCTTCAACTGTTCTCCCGTTGCGTACACCACGGAGCCTGATCCAGCTGCCCCCCCCCCCCCCCCCGCCCCCCCACGTACTACTAAATGCTCTCAGTTTCTTTGCGCTCACTGGTCGTCTCCTGTAGCTGTCGGGAAATAGCGTGCCCTTGCAGCTAGAAAGCGCAGGCGCCCGATTGTGGATGTGAGACAACGTCTATCTATACAGGTTTCGGCATCGCTCACATTGCAGTGACACAAGACGTGATTTAGTCATTGAAGCTGACGATGCCTTTCCAAATTCAAAATGACACATTATTGACAACATATTTATTTAAAAAAAAAAAAAACATGTTAAAAAAAACAAAACTTTCTAACAAAATTATTATTAAAAAAATAAATTTTAAATAAAATAAAATAAACGGTATTACAATCTTTGATAAATCAATGGACGTTTTACTGAATGGTCAGTTCCAAGGATAATATTAAGCAATAATGCCTGCGTGAAGACCGGGGACGGCTGGTACAGTGTGTACATAGCACAGGCAGCTCACCTCCACTCTGTTTCCAGGATGGGGCTTGGCCACGGCAAAAATGAGAATTTCTTTCTTGTTACGCTGACTGTACAGCCTCTGGATCATTGCTTTGATGTCCTCGTCAGCCGCATCCCGTCTTACTTCTGCCGCCACCACCCTAACAACATACATATACACGTTAACGCGAAGTACCAAGTGGTCAAGTTGTTAAACTAACAACGGTGTAACGCGACGGCGTGAAAACCGTCCAAACTGAAGAGTCACACAAAATCGGTACCACGCCACCGATGATCAATGTAGTTCACCGTACACACTGTTACGTTTGAGACGCGCACGACAGATCCGATCGTTTTGTTTTGCAAAGCATGCAATAACAGAGTGTATTTACCTTTGATTTGATTTTGCGTTGTAGTTAGAAGAAGCTTTGTATAATGTTGATAATTTTCGTTGGTCGATATTATTGGAGAATTTTCTAGAATTACTTGTTTACTATCGATCGAAGCATGTAGATCATAAATCTAGTGGAAGCTAAGAGATTCTTTTAACCTAAATAAAGTTATATGACGTAAGACAGTGCATATTTCAGGTGACGAATTTTATTCTGATTGGCTGTAATTGCGTCACGCTGGAATGTTCGAATATTCTCTCGATTATCCTATCCTATCCTATCCTATCACATAACCCGAAGGTCGTAGGGGCACCACAGATGATCGTTTAACCAGCATACTCCATCTTTCTCTGTCCTCAGCAGCCCTCATGGCTTCGCTCAGTGTCAAACCAGTCCATTCTCGAATGTTGTCCTCCCACCTCTTTTTCGGTCTCCCCCTTCTTCTACCTCCTTGCACTGTGCCTTGCAGAATGGTCTTTGCAAGGCCTGATGATCTGGTGACGTGGCCATACCATCGGAGTTTCCGTTTCTTCACCACTGTGAGCTGGTCATCGTGTTGTCCAATGGCTTGTGTGATGGTCTGTCGGACTTCGTCGTTGGTGATGTGTTGGGTATAGGAAATGCCCAGAAGTCTTCTGTAGCACCTCATCTCCATGCTTTGTATTCTTCGTTGGAGATCTGCTGTGAGGGTCCATGCTTCGCAAGCATAAAGGAAGATGGAGATGACCAGAGAGCGCAGCAGTCTTACTTTGGAATGTAGACTGATGGTTCTGTCTTTCCAAATGGGCTTCAACCTTGTCAGCCTTGAAATTTGATGGCATTTGGATATCTATAATAATATGATTTTAATAAATCTCTTCTCGAGTTACAAAAATGTGAACACAAAAATAAATAATGAAACTCATCACCAAGATTGCCACTATTATATTTTTGACATACACGTTCGTGTCTAGGAATGTTAAAATATCGGCCTCTCTGCACTGGCATTCTGTGGTTAAGTGTCCTAAACTTTAGAACAGATATTGCAAGATTTGTTGGTAGAACATGCAAATATTTTTCAAATTCAAAATGTAGCTTAAACATTCGATAATTATAGTAAAATTCATTATTGTTTATTTCCTCGAACCAGCCTTGAATAAACTGATCATGTAGGCGTTGTTTAATTGTACACTTAAAAACTGAAGCAGAAGGCATAACATTGGTTAGCCCCTGATTTAACCAAAAATTACCAAGTCCTAGATTATTTAACTCTTTCCGCACTGAAACGAGAAATGAAGATTTATAACCTTTATGCAAATCAATGTGAAACAAAAAAGTGTACATAACGCTGGACAATTTATTACTGTTATCAGGGTGAACAAGCTTATACCAAAAATTTAACATTCTTTGCTTTGCCTGTAACTCCAGAGGAACTTGCCCTAATTCACCAAAAATCATTTGAGAAGGAGTAGACTTACCCAGCTTTATAATTAGTTTATAAAAACGCAGTTGTAGTAGTAGTAGTAGAACTCGGCGCCTTAAGCGGGTTTGTGACGTCACGGCTGGCTGACGTAATCGTGACGCAATGATGACGTAATCGGTGCTTGTGTGAGGGTGTGATGACGCAATCATGACATAATAGATGACGCAATCATGACATAACAGAGGAGACGCGGGTCCTGTGCCCTGTGAAAAAGGAGGGATGACGTAGGGTCCCCAGGGGGATATAATTTTGTTGATAGTGCTGATGTAGGATTGTATGTGGTTTATATGGAGACCAAGCATCCAAAGACAGCAAGTGCGCATCTTGGTGATAGTGAATGACTCAGTGGTATGTGCGTGAGATCAAGCATCCAAAAGACAGCAAGTGCGCGTCTTGGCGATAGTGAATGACTCAGTGGTATGTGCGTGAGATCAAGCACCCAAAGACAGCAAGTGCGCGTCTTGATGATAGTGTATGGATATGATTAGTATATTTTAATGATATGATAAATATTTATTTTGAAAAACTTTTTTTTTATATTTGAAAAAAAAGAAAAGGTTGAGGTTTGAACCCATGCGGATATGCATCTATGGAATCTTAAGTCTTAACCACTCGACCACTGTACCTTAAATCTGAATGGCGATTTTGTGTAATGAGTACTAATGGACGCCATGCGGGGAAGTGTTTGATAGAAAAATATGTAAGTAGATACTAAATGGAATAATTAGGAACGAATCAAGGATGAAGGGAAATGAGCGAAGGTAATTGACAAATGAGGCACATCTGGACAAGAGTCACCCGATATGGGGATGCTGGTAAACGCATAAGTAGACAAGACGGGAGATACGTTAACATCAAAGGGTAGGATGCATGAAGCCAGTGATGGAACATTCTAGAATAATTAGAAAACTAATCAAGAGAATAATTAGAAAACGAATCAAGGATGAACGGAAATTAGCGAAGGTAATTGACAAATGAGGCACATGTGGACAAGAGTCACCCGATATGGGGATGCTAGTAAATGCTTAATTAGACAAGACGGGAGATACGTTAACATCAAAGGGTAGGATGCATGAAGCCAGTGATGGAACATTCTAGAATAATTAGAAAACTAATCAAGAGAATAATTAGAAAACGAATCAAGAATGAACGGAAATTAGCGAAGGTAATTGACAAATGAGGCACATGTGGACAAGAGTCACCCGATATGGGGATGCTAGTAAATGCTTAATTAGACAAGACGGGAGATACGTTAACATCAAAGGGTGGGATGAAGGAAAGATAAGTGATGCCAGATGCTGAGAGCTTGGGAATCTTTTTAATTGGCTGCTAGAACATTCTAAACCACTGAAACATGTCAAGACTTGATTGGGTTGTTAGTACCAGACCTGATTGATGCCAGATGTTGAGAGCGTGAGAATCTTTTTAATTGGCTATGGAACATTCTAGCAAGATCTCATGGGAAAACGGCTGACGCCATCACCGGGTATATAAAGAGAGGTTTTAGCCAAGGAAAAGTATAAGCGAGTTTTGTGGCAGCATATTTTGTGAAAAGAATTTTGAAATGGCAAATCTTTTAAAATGGATGATTTTGAAGATAGCGACTTGGATCAAGTGCTTGTAAATAATAGTTCAGACGCTGTTATTAACAGGGATGATTTTGAAGATAACAACTTGGATCAAGTGCTTGTAAATAATAGTTCAGACGCTGTTATTAACAGTCTTTTAGAAGAAGTGAATTTTATTGGAGACCACGACCCGTTTCTTCAGTGCTATGTGAATAATAGCCGATATATAAACAATTATATTTACCGTGGACCTGTGCTAGAACGATTTAACTTTGGGTTTGAAGGCGGCTTGTTGACCCATGAACAATTAAATAATACAATTTACCAGAACCAAACCTTTTGTTTTAAGATTAATGCCAGCTTGGGAGTGATTTTAAAAAATCAACGCTCAGGACAAGTCAAGTATTATTATGCGTGTGTGAACAACGCTGCACTCTTTGAGAATCCCATTTCTATAAACAATCGTGAAGACTGGGAACAGTTCCTAAGCGACCTTGACAACATCGACTATCAGAACCTCGCCACTCTACAAAGAGAAAACACGTAAGTAAACCATTAAATATTTATGACAGGAAAAATTTTTGTTTGTTTGTTTGTTTTGTTTGTTTGTTTGTTTGTTTTGTTTGTTTGAGATAAAGAAAAAGTACTTATAGTTTTTTTTATTTTATTTTGCAGAGAATGGACTCTGGAGTGGATCACCAATATTGAATTTTTTGTATTTAAACGTCAACATCGTCTTTTGGGAGCTCCACCCGCTGATTTTCCATTATTTTTAACTCAAAATCCAGGACTTATTTCTCTCGTGAAACGTGATGGTCGGCATCTTATCAAAGACAATTTGTGCTTATTTCGCTGTTTAGCGATAAAAAGAGGAGCCTCGGATAAAAATTGTGAACGAAGTGCAAAGACACTATTTAATAGTTTTTTACCTCAGGGTGATCCCAAAACATTTGAAGGGATAAACCTAGAAGATCTAGACCGATTTGAGAAACATTTTGAAGTCAATGTGACTATCTTTAGTCTGCAAAAAGACGAAGAATCCGAGTTACCTACAGCGCAGTTAGTGAGACGCTCGTTAACCAGATACTCCGAGACACTATATATTAACCAGTTTGAGAATCATTTTTCATTTATCAAAAACTTGAATGTATATGCAAAGACTTATAGCTGCAGTAAATGTGATCGCCATTTTAGAGCAGGCAATAAATTATGTGATCATTTTGTGAAATGTAAAGGGGCACAAACCCGTGAAAAATTTCCGGGAGGAATCTATAAACTGCCACCCACACTAAGACAGAGATTAGATGATGAAAACATAAAATTGCCACTACAACTGCAGTTTCATCCCTATAGAATTGTATATGATATAGAGACATATTTTCCCAATACACCACATATCGAGGATAATCCTACACAATTAACATTTTTAGAAGAGCATGTACCGCTTTCCATCAGTATATGTAGCAATGTACCTGGATTTACAGAACCACAATGTTTCATCACCACAGGCAACCCAGAAGAGTTGGTGCGTAAAACAATAGACAAACTATACACCATCCAAAAAGCTTCACATTCCATTCTAAAAGAGGTAGCCAAACCAGTTTTTAAAAAAATCAAGAAGCGTTTAGAAGTGATCGCCGAAACTGATGAACATGTTGAATTTCACCCACTCAATGATCTTAAAGATCGATTATCCACATTTATTGAAAGCATACCTGTGATTGGGTTTTCCAGCGGGAAATACGACTTAAATGTTTTGAAACCTTATTTGGCTAAACATTTTTGTGAAACTGAGCCCGACCCTGGCGTGAACCTAAATAAGGAGAAAGAGGATGATGCTGAAGATGAGGATGAAGATGAGGATGAGGAGGAAACAGAAGAAGAGGATGAAGAAGAAGAAGAAGAAGAAATAACACCTGAAGCTAGAAAGAGAAAAAAGGCTAGTTTGTGGAAAAAACAAAAGAAGAAAACAAAAACAACCTCCAAAAATCGGATGATCAAAAAAGGCAAGCAATTTTTGGTCCTTTCGAATGCTAAATTAAGATTTTTAGACATAACCAATTATTTGGCGCCTGGTTTTTCTTATCGCCAATATTTAGCAGCCTACAAGTGCTCACTACAGAAATCATTTTTTCCATATCAGTATATCACATCACTGGACAAATTAGATGAGCCACAGCTACCTCCCAGAGAGGCCTTTTTTAGTGATCTAACCAAAAGTACCATCACGGAAGAGGAGTATCAAAGCTGTCAAGTGGAATGGGATGCCCAAAAGATGCGCACATTAAGAGATTGGCTGATACATTACAATAACATGGACTGTGTGCCATTTTTAGAAGCTATTGAAAAGCAGACGCATTTTTTTCAAGACTTGGGTTTAGACATGTTCTATGACGGCGTGACACTACCAGGGCTAACAGATCGATTTTTGCACTCAAGTTGCCACAATTTTTTTGCGCTTTGTGATGAGCAGGATAAAGATATGTATTATACAATGCGGGATTCGGTGTGTGGTGGTCCAGCCATTGTTTTTCATAGATACCATGAAAAAGATGTCACCTACATCAGATCGGCGGACCCCAACATCGTTTCTCCAAAACTCTGCAAGACCATTGAGGGATATGACGCAAATAGCCTATATCTGAAATGTATGTCAGAACCTATGCCGGTAGGGTTTTATTTGAGAAGAAAGGCAGAAGAGGGATTTTATTTAGATTGGAAGAAAAATCGACAGAGTAAGATTTGTTTAGAATGGTTAGAATATATAGCAGCTAAAGAAAAGAGAGACATCCAACATCAATATAATAGGGGAGTAGAAAAAAGGCTAGGAGGAAGAAAGCTTCCCGTGGATGGTTGGGACCAAAAATCAAACACGGCATTTCAATTTCACGGCTGTTATTGGCATGGGCATGATTGCCGCCTAACACAAAATTTGGACCCCGACCTAAAAAAGAAGAGAGCCGACGACACACAAGAAAAAGATGCGTATCTACAAAAAATCGGCATCGATCTACGCATCATGCGAGAGTGCCAATGGCAAGATTACAGAAAGAAAAACAAGAAAGAAGTGGCACATTGGGCTCCTCGAGTTGAGTCTGGACCCGCCTTCTATAGTGGGGGCATGACCGAAAAGGAGATCTTGGAGCATGTGAGGACTGGTGCCATGTTTGGATTCGTGGAAGTTGATATTGAGGTTCCAGATCAACTCAAACCTCGATTTGAAGAATTTCCACCAATCTTCAAAAACACCAACGTCGGCCGAAATGACATCGGTCCTCACATGAAGGCGTTTGCGGAGGCGCATGGCTTCTTAAAACAACCACAACGCTCCCTCATTTCCAGTTTTCGTGGAGAAAAAATATTGCTTATCACCCCCCTACTCCAGTGGTATTTGCAACAAGGGCTACGAGTCACCAAAATCCATCAGGTGATACAATACAACCAACAGCCCTGCTTCCAGAAATTTACAGACAAGGTGACCAGCGCCCGACGAGAGGCAGACTTGGATGATGACAAGGCCATCATTGCAGCAGCTTACAAACTCGTGGTGAGTCCTTTTTTTTTTATCATGTGTACGCATTTTTAATACTATGCACGCCCAAATTTAAAACAATGCACGTCAAAATATAATAAAATGCATTGGAAACAAAACACACAACCCGTGCATCAATGGTATCATGTCCGTGCAATGATAAAATCATGCGCATGCACGTGTGCGCGCATGTGCGAATGATTAAACAGACATTTTTAATACTCTGTACGCGCAAATTTAAAACTCTGCACGCCCAAATTTAAAACAATGCACGTCAAAATACAATAAAATGCATTGGAAACAAAACACACAACCCGTGCATCGACGATATCATGTCCATGCATCGATAATATCATGCGCATGCACGTGTGCGCGCATGTGTGAATGACTAAACGCACATGCACGGCCAAATTTGAATCACTGGCCCCACTCAAATTTGAAAAGACTGCATGCCAAAATACAATAAAATGCATTGGAAACAAAACACGGACCCCGTGCACCACCAATGGCGTGGGTGCGTACGCGCGTTTGTGTGCGCGTTTGTGTGCGCGTGCGTGCGCGCGTGTGTGCGTGCGTGCGCGCGTGTGTGTGCGCGCATGTTTTTTTATATTTTATTTTGAGGAACTCATGTTTGGTTTTTGTTTTTGTTTGATCTAGGGCAACAGCTCCTATGGTCGAACCTTGATGAGACGTGATCGTCACACCAAGGCGTTCATCACGGATGCCAAGGGCGCCACCAAAGCGATCCACGATCCACGATTTAAAAGATGCGTACCCGTACAAAATGATTATTACGAGGTAGAGTGCCGATTGACCAGCATCGACCAAAATCTACCTCTACACATCGGATTATTTGTGTACGGGTACGCAAAACTCAAGCTTCTGCAATTTTATTACAACTTTATCGACTTTTACATTGAGCGGTGCGACTTTCAACTGATCACCTGCGACACTGACTCGTTGTATTTGGCATTGAGTGGGAACACTTTAGAAGACGTCATTCGTCCCGATCGTAGGGATCACTTCAACAAACATCGGGACGAATGGTTGCCTACTCAATATTGCCAAATACATAAAAACAACACTAATCTACCACCATCACCTCTACCGCCACCATCGCCTCCACTATCGACATCATCAGCATCTTCATCATCAACGTCGCCATCTCTATCGCCTGCCGCCGGACCCCCTGCCGGCCGCCTCCTATCTTCTTTGCCGCTCGCTGCAACCCACACGCTACCGTCGCCGTCGCCGCCGCTGCTGCTGCCGGGACAACCATCACCACCACTATCATCATCACCACCCCCGTGCTGTGTTGCAGCACATAGACACCAAACCCGAGAGCCCGGTTTATGGAAGCTAGAAGCCAAAGCCGATAAAATTATCTCTTTGGCACCTAAAAGCTACGCATGTAGCACGCATACAACCACCAAGGTGTCTTGTAAAGGCGTACAAAAAAGGTGCAATCCTTTAACTATAAATAACTTTCAAACCGTGCTAACGGCCCAAACGCCGCATCATGTGGTTAATCGTGGATTTCGTCTTGACTCACAAAATGTGATGCGAACTTATTCCAACCCAAAAGAGGTTTATCTTATCTCTACACTAAAAGAAAAGTACTGTCAGACGGTGTCTCTACCGTACCACTTGATCTCTAACTTTTTTTGTTTTTTGTTTGAAATTGATAGAGTGACTTATCATGGATGTGCGTTTTTTACAACATCCTTTTTCGATCCTTCTCGCGGGTCCTTCAGGCTGTGGTAAAACATTTTTTATTGCACAATTGATTGAGCATTGTAAAACTCACATTCAACCGCCTATTGAAAAAGTGGTGTATGTCTATCATCAATATCAAGACTTGTTTAGACAGCTACGAGAGACAAGTCCCGTATCTATTGATTTTGTAGAAAGTTTAGATGGAGTGGACTTTGATTCGACTATTGCAACCTTATTGGTGGTCGACGATCATATAGATAATCCTGTGATGGAACAGCGTGTGGCGGAATTTTTTATTAAAAAATGTCATCACGGAAATATAAGTATGGCTTATATGGTGCAAAATATATTTCATACTAGCAAACATCATCGGACGATTCATTAAATGCACATTATCTGTGGTTGGGTAAAAATCCACGATCTGCGGATCAAATTTTACACTTGGCTATGCAAACTTTTCCTAAACGACATCATTTTTTACGTGAGGCCTATCAAGATGCAACCCGAGAGGCGTATGGATATCTCTTTTTAGATTTTAAACAACAAACTCCTGAAACCTATCGTGTGCGCACTCATGTTTTTGATCCACATCCGATCGTCTATATTCCTAAAAACAATATATAAAACGGGTGTTATCCATTATCAGACATTCAGATGAAAAAAGACTACCATGGCGAAGACACATCGTGCTCAGACTCGACTTAAACCTTTGATTCCTTTATTACGCGCTAAGAAAAAAACATCAGCGCCAACAGCTGTTGAAACAACCTCGTGTTATAAACTGTTTGTGTGAGATGGTACATAATGTACTTAAAGGACATGTTAAACTATCGCGTGGTCAGAAACAACGATGGGCTCGTCATAAGCACAAGCTTCGCCGTTTGATAGCGCCCAAATCAAACACAGCCAAACGACAAAAATTAATACAAAAAGGAGGATTTCTACAACTGCTGATACCATTAGCTACACAACTGCTAGGTGGTTTATTTCCACAACCACAATAATAAAAAATGCAACACGCCATCAAAATGAAACTCGTTCCAGCGAACGAAAACATGATACCTTCATCAACACCGTTGCGACCGGAGCCTCCTACACCACCTCTTGTAAATCAGCTGAGTGATTTGGATCAACAAATGACTATTATATTACAATCATCTTCGCTCAATACGGAACAAAAACTGCGAGCGTATCAACAACTACTGCAACGATATCTTTCTTATCAAGATCAGTATCACTATCAGTCTCAACCAACTACATCCATAGATACAGCAACAGCGTCAGCAGCAGCATCACTCCCAACACCAGCAACACTAGCTGATATGACTGAAGAAGTGGTTCATAGTCTTCCTGCTAGTCTTCGTAGCAAAGGGCGTAAATTGATGCAGCATTTAAAAGACAATGATGTGATGACATATACCAGTCAGGGCAATCTGGTGTGGCACGACAACATCATTCCTAACACAAACATCGTAGATCTAGTTCATGATGTTCTACATTCGACCAAAGCGAGACAGTTGCTACCACCCCCTGCAGGCTGGCGTGTTTTTGCCCAAGGTTTAAAACAAACCAACATCCCTCGACAATATTTAGGAAATATTCAACGATATCATCAAGTGTTTGCTGACGACATCAGGGCTACACCACCACCCTCATCCATCATCTATGTTTGATGACAATGATACCTCCAAAAGTTCAACCAAAAAGAAAAAGAAACAAGCCAAAAAAACACTCAAAAAAGCTTTGGCTTGGGAATCATGGCTCGAAAACGACAACATGCAGCCCAAAAGTCCATAGAATCTATATGGAAAAAAGAATATTTTCATCCGGCCTACCCAGGGGCTTATAGCGGAGCCAGCACCTATTTACGTCATGCCTCGACTTTGCCTCAACACAAACCTCGATTAAAACAATGGCTTCAACAGCAAGATACTTATACGCTTCATCATCCTACGCGACAAAAGTTTCTTCGACGATCCATCGTCGTCTCTGGACCCTATGATCAGTGGCAAGCAGACTTGTGTGACTTATCTCGTTTTAAAAACGTCAACTCGGGTCATCGCTATATTTTAACAGTCATTGATGTGTTTTCTAAAGTAGCTTATGCTCGCGCACTCAAAAATAAAACGAGCGCTGCTTTAATCGAGGCTTTTGCTGACATTTTACGACAAAGCCCAAAGTCTCCACGTCACTTACAAACTGATAAAGGAACAGAATTTAAAAATAAACCATTTCAAATGTTTTTAAAGAAAAACAAAATTCATCATTTTACTTCAGAAAATGAAGACATCAAAGCAGCCGTGGTGGAACGATTTAATCGTACATTAAAAGGAAAAATGTATCGATATTTTACGCATCACAATACACGTCGTTATGTAGATGTGTTACAAGAGTTATTAGATAGTTATAACTCAACCTATCATCGATCTATTAAAACCCAGCCGCGCCTCGTGACATCAGATAACGTTCATCGTGTTTATGAAGCTTTGTATGCCAAAGTTTTGGACAATAAGCCTGTCAGATCGTCCTCACCCAAGTTTTCTATAGGTGATCGAGTTCGCATTGCTCAATCTAGACGTACGTTTCATAAAGGATATTACCTAAATGGTCACAAGAATTGTTTACTATTGTGCAAAGACATTTAAAAACGTTCCCCTATGTATATAAAATACGTGATGATAATGGACAACTCATTCAAGGTACATTTTATGAGTTAGAACTACAAAAAGTGAATGACAGTGGTATCTATAAAATCGAGAAAATATTACGTCGTCGAGGTCGACAAGTGCTTGTGAAATGGCTGGGATATTCGGATGACTTTAATAGTTGGATTGATGCATCACACATCCGACAGTATAAAAGCTAAATCCTCTGATAAAAAGATTCATAGTTTAAATAACTACAAGACAAAGATGAGCAACCCCTCGTCGAGTTTTTATATAACTCTCCCTAGCAACGCGTCTATGACGCATTATCCGGACAATACCCTGTCTGCATTTACTACAAAATTAGACCCCCCTTTGGATCTACAAGGTCCATATGAAGTGGGTTTGTGTGAAATTATTTATCCACGGTCTTGGATCAATGTCAATGCCAAAAATATGAATTTACGACTCACCCGTAAAAAAGTGGATCAGGTAGATACTATCCAACACATTACGGTGACGTCTGGACATTATGACAGTGTGCAGCAAATAGTGGATTTGATCAACAGTCGAATCCGACCACTCTTTAAGCCTTCACGTCCACCGCCTATTATATATCTCGATAAAGATGAATGGGGAGAGATGTTTTTTTATCATAAAGAGATTAACAAAGTTATGATGACCTTGGATATTGACGTAGAGGTGAAGATGGATGAACCTCTGGCTGACTTGTTAGGATTTAAACATTTTAAGTATCATGGAGGAAGACACGCCTATGGAGAACATGTAGCAGACGTTAATCGTAATTTAACGTGTTTATATGTATATATTAATATCGCCGAGGATCGTATTGTGGGAGACACAAGAGCTCCGCTGTTGAGAATGGTCCCTTTGAGTGGATCTAGCTCTGACATTATTTTTCAGACTTATCATGATATTCATTTTGTTCCGATTAAATTTAATAGTTTTGATAATATTATTGTAAATATAAGAAACGGCGCGGGAGAATTGGTCCCATTTGATCGTGGAGAGGTCATCTTAACACTTCAGCTGCGACGACGATCTCTTATTTGATCCAAAAAAAAAAAAAAATGAGGCACCCCTATGCGGATCATTCTCCCAAGATATATCTCGATTATTATACTTCGCAAGCCGGCGGAGGGGTAGGATTACCTTACTTTGCGGGGTCACGACATCAACGAGGTCATGGCCTCGGAAGTCTATTTAGCAATCTAATGCGAACCACTGTTTTACCTACCCTTGGACGGGTATTAAAGAGAGAGGTTCCTAAACGACTGGTTAGTTTTGGCGCAGATGTCTTAGGGGATGTTGTGGGCGGACAAAAAATCTCTACCTCTTTAAAAAATAGAGGACTGGAACATGTACAGCGTGTAGCTCACGATTTTATAAATTCGCCTTCTACTTCTTCTTCTTCTTCACCACCTCCAGGAGTGCCTCACAAGCGACGACAGCCATTACATCGACCTCTCAATACGCATTTGAGAAAAAAAAGAAGAAGAGATATTTTTGATTAAAAAAAAAAACAATCATGAGCGAACTCATTCATCAAAACTCGTGTCCTTGTTTAAAATCAGAGTTGGATTTATTTCAACTACCGCCGACTCAAACAGCCATTATAGAATCTCAAGATATAGAACACCGACCACTATCAACGATCACTGACGCCGGCCCCATCGAATTTATGTATCTGGTGGTGATTCAGACTATATTGATCTCAGCAATTCTTATCTTTATGTCAAACTCCGTGTGCTTAATGCTGATGGCACTAATATTGCTGATAATGCCGCTGTGGGGCCAAAAAATTTATTGCTACACTCGTTATGGAGTCAAATAGATCTATCGCTCAATGATCAACAGGTGACATCATCTAGCAACACCTACGCCTATCGAGCTTATTTAGAAACACTGTTGTCTCACGGTAGCGATGCTAAACATACCCATCTTCAATTATCGATGTGGAAAAAAGACACCTCGGGACATATGGATGCGGCAGCCAATCACAGTCGTGGCTTACAGAGCCGTACCACAGCGATCGCCGCCAGTCGCTCCACAGAGTTAATTGGACGATTACATCTAGACATGTGTCAACAAGAAAAACTACTTATGAATGGTGTTAGCTTAAAACTACGGCTCATCCGAAACTCAGATGAATTTTGTCTTCATGCCGGGGCAGCGACTGGGTTTAAAATTAATTTACAAGATGTGAGTTTTTTTGTAAGAAAAGTTAGAATTAATCCTAACATTCAAATGGCACATCTTCAAACGCTCCAAAAAGAAAATGCCAAATATCCTCTAAAGAGAGGTGTTACCAAAATATTTGCCATACCCCAGGGAAACATGCAAGTCAATAAAGAAAATCTGTTTTTGGGGCAATTGCCCACCCGCATTATAATAGGGCTCATCAGTAATGGCGCTTTTCATGGTCGATATACGCTAAACCCCTTTAACTTTCAACACTTTCATATGAATTATATATGCTTACATGTGGGCGGCCGGAGTATACCGGCTAAACCGCTAAAGCCTGATTTTGATGGACGGCGCTATGCTCGTTCTTATCTCTCTATGTTTCAAGGTTTGGGGAAAGCATGGCAAGATGAATCAAATGATATCACCTATGATGAATTTGGCAGCGGATACACGCTGTTTGTATTTGATCTGACGCCTGATCAGGCTGCTGACTCTGAACACAACCAACTCATAAAACACGGTACAATGAGATTGGAAATTCAGTTTGCTCAAGCACTGGCAGACACTATCAATATCGTGGCTCATGCTGAATTTCATAACTTGCTAGAAATTGATAAGCATCGTAATGTTATGGTCGATTTTTCTACATAATGGATACACTGCAGATTAATCAACTATTGACGTTTGATACGTTTACACGTGATATCTTTAAAGGGGTGTATGCCCGTGATCAAATTGTTACACAAAAGTGTTTATGGACTAAACCTAGTGCTTTTGTGGTTAATTTAGATCCGTCTGTACTTCCTGGTTCTCATTGGGTATCCATGTATATAGACCCCAAACACAATACGGCAGAATATTTTGATTCTTATGGTTTGAGCCCTTTTCCTGAATGTCAACAATTTTTAAAGACTTATGCCAGTACATTTACATATAATGATATTGTTTTACAAGATGATACGCTCGTTTGTGGACAATTTTGTGTGGTATATTTGCTGTTACGATGTAGAGGCGTTTTGTTTGAAGATATTATTCATCATCTTTGTACTCCTTTTAATGATGCACTTGTATATAGTATTGTACAAAACTATTTTCCCAGGCTTCCGTTTGCGATTTGATTGTATCTTATAAAGCATGCGTTTGATTTTGTGCTGTATTCATTTGATTGTTGTATGCTATCCATATCGGATGTTTTTACAATTATGTCTCAAGAAGATGTAACCATGCGCGTCACTCCTCGCAATTCGCGATGGTGGCAATTGTTTGGTCGTGAAGTACCTAGGGGTGAAATTGTATTTGGATGTCAAATGGTGATCATTTTTATGGTCGTCATCACTTCTATATATAATCTCACTGTGGGTCACAAAGACACCAATTTATGGATTGCCTTATTGGGTTCTTGTCTAGGATATATTTTACCTAACCCATCTATCGCACCCGCTGAAAAAATAACTTGATTTTTTTGTGTATATATCATTTTTTTTTAAAATCATGTTTAAACTTGTATATGGTATGCAGGCTGATGCAATGTGGATGCATGTTTAGACATGTTTGCATGCGGACCTCGGCTGATATAATGTTTCTTGATAAAACGTGTTTAGACTTGTATGAGGTATGCAGACCTCGGCTGATGTAATGTTTCTTGATAAAACGTGTTTAGACTTGTACGAGGTATGTTGGCTGATGTAATGCTTTTTGTGAAAAATATCATGGACAACAGATTTAAACGTGTTTAGACTTGCTTTTTTTTCATAGACTCCGCGAAGTGACTCTAGCATTGTATATAAAAGGCTCTCTGACATACCCTCCAGTATAAAAAGCCACTGGTTACTCACTTTGCTACCATGTCTTCAGCTATTCAAAGATCTGTTAGTGGTGAAAAATTATTTCCTTTGGGAAATAGTCTCTTTGCTTGTGTTACTACGTTTAATGAACAGGTGTTTATTCATATCCGTGCTTTTGTGCCCGGACTCAAAACCGAAACCGCTTCAAAACAAGACGAAAAAGAAGAAAAAACTTCAGACTTACCTCTTTATCCAACTAGACGGGGAATCACTTTGACGCCTGCTGCTTTCGACGAATTGTTGATTCACACCTCTGAACTCTTAAATATAATTCATGAAAAAGAAACAACAAAAACTACCACTGTGCTTAATAATCAACAGCATCAGCGAATAAACTCTGCTCTTCAAAAGCCTATGTATTCACCCTCTACATCCAAGAGATTGCCGTTGGATAGCCAATATCCATTCCAAAAGTTGTCTGAATACAACTAAACAAAAGTGACATTTTTCGATTTATGTGAACAGCTGTTGCAACTTTTAAAAAAAAGTGACATTTTTTTCAAAAGTTGACTAAATACAACTAAACAAAAAAGTGACATTTTTCGATTTATGTGAAAAAAAGTGCCATTTTTATATTGTGTATATTGTATATATTGTGTATATATTTAAGTGTGTGCGGTTGGTATAATACATTTTCTTTCATTATCAATATGGATAGTGATGCTGTCAAAACTTTTTTTGATAAAATATGTCAAAAAGTTTATGAATATGCTTTGTCTAAATGTCATGGATGCAGAATTAACCATCCATCGCAGCGCCAACATTTATGTTGCATGTATACACAACAAGAAGCTATAATAAATTTTACTCATAAGATTTTGTCTACATGTTTAAAACAAGAGTTGGTTGATGTTCTCACCCCAATTATCATTACACATTTGCTTAAAACTAGCTGGGAAAAAAAGAGAGAACAAGAGAGAGCAAGAGAGTTAGCGAGAGAGGGGAGAGAAGAAACAGGATAGACTCCAAATAGCCAGGCCATCATGGGTGCTGAGAGCGAGAGAGAGAGAGAGAGAGAGAGAGAGAGAGAGAGAGAGAAAAGAAAAAGTGCGCGAGAGAGAGAGAAAAAGAAAAAGTGAGCGAGAAAGAGAGAGAGAGAGAGAGAGAGAGAGAGAGAGCGAGAGAGAGAAAAGATAAAGAGAGAGAGTGATAAAAAGTATACATTACATAGTACAAAGTCGGTTTATTGTTTGCTTGTTTTTTGCCTGTAACAAAAACAAAAAACATTTTTATTATAAAATTGTATAACAATGTATATATATTGTCATAATAACATGTTCATGTATAATAAAAGCATTTTTTATCATAAAATTGTATTATCAATGTGTATATAGTTAAAATTGGTATAAAAATATTCATTTACTTACTTTTTATTTTTTATGCATAACATTGGGGTGTGTGAGCGCACGCGGCATCTGAAACAAAAAAAAACAATAATGCATTGGTATTCTTATTTTTAATTTTAAAGATGTTGTTCATTAATAAACTATTTTATACCTTATTTCTGGTGTTGTCGTTTTTTACTGTTTCGTTGTTGTTGGTCTTTTATTTTAAAAAAAATTTTTTTTTACTTACTTGTAGCATCTTTATGCTTCGTGGTTTGTTGATGGTGATGGTGGAGGTGTTGAGTATCCCTCATCTTGTTGGTGTCCATCATCATCATCATCATCCCCCGGCTCCGGTAATAGGTGTACATCCACCTCGTGGATGTTATAGAATGGATTCCTATTAAAAAAATTACAAAAAAAAAAGATAAAATAAATAAAACTAAAATAAAAAAAAAATAAATAAAAATAAAATAAAATATTTGTTCAGTATATAATAACATGGCCTTTTTTTTTCATAAACAAAAAAATAAAAATAAAAAAATATAACATAAAATAAAATTAAATCTTTATATCTTATTATCCTTTCCTTTTTTTTTTCATCACTATACAATAAAATCAATTCAAAAAAAATGTTGTACTTACTCAGTCATAAACCATCGCAGTGCATCCCGCACTCTGGTTGTGTGTACGTTCAGCGACTCCCATCTCAATGTAGGATTTTCAGGGCAGGAAATCCACAATATAATTAGCACGCGCATCTTTGCTGTAAGGCTGATCTTTTGGAATGAAGTCGTTACAATGATGTCGGTCTTTTAAACTATCGCCACTAAAAGGGCTGTGAAAATCTGTTCCTTCCGTCTACAAGTCTTAATTAACTATCTATAATTACAACTATCTCCCTCTCACCGACCTCCTATAGACAATATAACAATCCTCCCTTTTCTAACCTGCAATCCGATAGCGCTTGTCCACAAGATACAATTAACCCCCACATTGCGTATGTATATGTAAGCATCTGCTTGCCATTTTCGCGTCCCAACATCCCGCGTCTTAGTCCAGCATCTCTCTGCCTTGTCTCAACAAATGCAATCAAGTCTCAACAGTGTCAAACACGCTTTTACTACCATCCTCGTCTCTAGGGATCCTCGCTCAGACCTATCTCATTTGTTTGTCAATTACCTTCGCTCATTTCCCTTCATCCTTGATTCGTTCCTAATTATTCCATTTAGTATCTACTTACATATTTTTCTATCAAACACTTCCCCGCATGGCGTCCATTAGTACTCATTACACAAAATCGCCATTCAGATTTAAGGTACAGTGGTCGAGTGGTTAAGACTTAAGATTCCATAGATGCATATCCGCATGGGTTCAAACCTCAACCTTTTCTTTTTTTTTCAAATATAAAAAAAAAGTTTTTCAAAATAAATATTTATCATATCATTAAAATATACTAATCATATCCATACACTATCATCAAGACGCGCACTTGCTGTCTTTGGGTGCTTGATCTCACGCACATACCACTGAGTCATTCACTATCGCCAAGACGCGCACTTGCTGTCTTTTGGATGCTTGATCTCACGCACATACCACTGAGTCATTCACTATCACCAAGATGCGCACTTGCTGTCTTTGGATGCTTGGTCTCCATATAAATCACATACAATCCTACATCAGCACTATCAACAAAATTATATCCCCCTGGGGACCCTACGTCATCCCTCCCTTTTCACAGGGCACAGGACCCGCGTCTCCTCTGTTATGTCATGATTGCGTCATCTATTATGTCATGATTGCGTCATCACACCCTCACACCGTCCGGCAGGGCAAGCACCGATTACGTCATCATTGCGTCACGATTACGTCAGCCAGCCGTGACGTCACAAACCCGCTTAAGGCGCCGAGTTCTACTACTACTTGTAGTTTAGTGGCAAGGTCACTCATTTGAGGACACCATATCTCTGAACCATATAACATAATAGGAACTATAGTTTTCTCAAACAGGTCAATTTGAATTTCTAGTGGTAACATAAGCTTTCTAATTTTTCTTAAAAGAGAAAACATAGCTTTGGAGGCACGATCATATAAATTTTTCTGGGCTGGTTTAAAGCTACCATTATAGTTAATTTTAATTCCGAGATACTGAAAATCATATACCACGTCCAATTTAACACCATTGTAAAAGACATTATGTAGATTTCTGACTTTGCCTTTTGAAAAAACAACGACCTTAGTTTTAGCAACATTGACTTTTAATTTGTATTTTTCCTACAAGCATTTTTAGATTTAAGAAATTCATTCCTACTCTTTTCACATTCACTATCAAACCACGGAAGGTTTTCATTTGTTCGATTCGTTTTCTGCGGGGTTTTTTTCTTTATTTTAAATAAACCTATCATGTCCGCTGCTTGCCTCATGATGTTACATATTTTATTGCAAATATCATCAATATCACTTTGATGAAGGACAACAGAATTATTATTTAAGATATTGTCAAGTGAAGAATTTAGTAAGGTAACTTCCGCCATGTTAAGGTTTTTGACAAACTTTTGTTTGCTATCTGGGTACCATTTTGGTTTATTAATAGCTTCAGTTTTACAGTTAGATCTGCTGTTATTTGTTTCTTCGGCCAATTCGTAATTGACATTTTTAATCCAGAGTTTTAATGTTATTGCTTTGTGTACATCTGAATACAGTTCACAGAAATCGTGAATATAAAAGTCTGAGATGCGTTTAAACAAGTTATTTGAGATAATACAATAATCTGCAACACTGGCATCTTTACAAGTGAACTGTTTACTATTATCGGGTAGGCCTATTCGGCCATTAACTATACAGGCATTCATGATTTTGCAAAAGTTAATTAAATTATGACCCATTACGTTTTCAAATTTATCATCAGAGAGACGTTCTGGCAAGACAATATTACTGGCATCAAAAATGAGCTCATTCATCTGGCTTAACTCGTCAATATCAAAATCATCATTGTAATGATCATTACCATCAACATCGCTATCATCATTACCATGATCGTCTACATTATTTTTATCAGCTTTAACACTCACGCAACACACATCAAAATCACAGGGGCGGATCTGGGGGGGGGTGCACCGGGTGCACGTGCACCCCCCCACGGACGACCAAAAAAAAAAGAAGAAGAAGAAGGAAAAGAAGAAGAAGAAAGAAGAGGAAGGAGAAAAAGAAGAGGAAGAAGAATATTCAGAATATCCATAATATTCATAATAATCATCATGCTAATAATCATGCTAATCATCATCAGCAGCAGCAGCAGCAACAGCAGCATAATGATAATAATAATAATAATAATAATAATAATAATAATAATAATAATAATAATAATAATAATAATAATAATAATAATAATAAAAAGAAGAAGAAGAAGAAGAAGAAGAAGAATAGAGGACAATAATAATAATAATAATAATAATAATAATAATAATAATAATAATAATAATAATAATAATAATAATAAAGGACAGTAATAATAATAATAATAATAATAATAATAATAATAATAATAATAATAATAATAATAATAATAATAATAATAAAAAAAAATAATAATAAGAAGAAGAAGAAGAAGAAGAAGAAGAAGAAGAAGTTGTTTAATGTATTTAAAGTCTTTCCACCAAAGTGATACAATAATAATTTATTTAAAGTCTTTCCACCAAAGTGATACAATAATAATAATAATAATAATAATAATAATAATAATAATAATAATAATAATAATAATAATAATAATCGTCATTTACCTCAAAGATGCTGAAAAAGCGCTATATAAGAATGATAAATAAAATAATAATAATAATAATAATAATAATAATAATAATAATAATAATAATGCATTCTCTCCTATTTTCTTTCCCATATCAATCCCTGCCCTCTTCACGCCTCAATCTCCTGTTACCCCCACCCCCTCCCTCCTTTCTTCTTTCGTTTACTCACACTCACCAATCGGCCTACACATGTTAGACATGTAACAGCTCAACTTCAAAGAACGCCGGCCAATTATGACGTGTAACATCCGCTAAAACGTCATATGCCGCTTGCATTTTGCGTTTATGTAAGAGGTTTATTTTCAATGTAAAACATTTATTTCCTTGTGCGCTGGGCTCATTGTTGATAGAAGCGGGGACTGTCCAGCCTGTAGACTAAACAAGCACAGTGTCAATGATTAGCGCATGATGACAAGACCGGAAATTGGGCGAGAATACCTCTGCTTATTTCGTTTAATTACACTCCTCTCATTCCAGCTCTATGTAGAAGAGTTCATTTTATATTGTGTCACTCTTTATTTAGATAGACGTCAAAGAAGCAACAGCCTAGCGTTGTTGCACAGCATTAGTGTCTGTTAGTTACCAGTTTTTAGGAGTATTTCTATTTTGTGAAAAGACATTTTATATTGTGCTGAACCATTTTGTGACCTACCTCACACTGAAGTGGTATGTACATATTTTGTTTGATAATGATGATAGGGATAGAAATAAAGATATTTATAATTTATTTTATTTGTCGTTTATTCTTGTTAATATTATTCTAATCCTGTTTATTCCTAAAATGTATATTTACAGCAGTTATAGCAACAGCTTGATCTAAGTACAATTAGGTAGCAACTCAACAACAAAAGAAAGTGTAACACATGTATGTCAGGGCGTTTTGCCCATAAACTGTTGTTTTGAAAGAATAACTGTTCTTTGCTATGAATCTGAGGTAAGATACAAAAACTTCTCTCTAACCCCCCCCCCCCCCCCCCAAAAAAAAAAAGTGCACCCTCCCGCGTGAACCTGCTGATCCGCCCTTGAAATCAAATAAACAAACTGTCCTAGCATTAAAATCTCCAAGTAAACAAAATCTATCTGCATTTAAGCAAGCGATTGAGTTTTCAAGATTTGTAAAAGCACAACGATCAAAATAACCAGAGTTCTCAGGAGGAAAATAGACACCACCAAATAATAGGGATGATCCTATAAAACACTTATCTAGCTGGAAAAATAAAACATCGTGACTCAATTCATAGTCAACAAATTTATAATAAGATAATACTGACGTATCTACTTTATCCTGTCTATTATTAGATTCAATCACGCTAACATACTGAGAAATGTTGCCTTTTACACAGAGAACTAGGCCCCCAGACTTCCTCTTGAATTTACTTCTGTTTTTTGTAAAATATTGTATACCCAGGGATGCAGATATGATCAGCGTCGTCAAGTTTTGTTTCAGATAAAAGCACAATATCATAACCTGCAACAAGCTGCACAAAATCGGGGGACAGCAACTTACTTCGAACACCACAAACGTTTAAGGCTAGAAAAGATAGGAAGTTTTTAGGTTCATATTTATCTATGCCACCACCAGCCTCATCAGTCACACCATCAGGATTCAAGCATCGGGGATGAATCAACTACTGATAACAAACAAAAACCGTGTAGTGGGGCCGGGTAGCTCAGTTGGTATTGATTGATTGATTGATTGATTCTTGCTTTAGGTCCAGCGGACTCCTCCGAGCCAAATCAGGACCGGACAACCCCCAATCCGCATAAAAGATCTGCCGAAACAACCCTAGTGGGAAAATTGAATGCCCTCCACCGGCCAGTCACTTTACAATAAAGACATCCCACGCGGGGGACGGCTGAGGGTTGATGTCACGCTACGCAGTTTGCAGTCGCGCGCCTGTGTATATAGTTTAATCATCAGCCTGTACATAGAGGTTAAAAGTTACGGTAGTCAAGGGGAGAGAATCAGAATAAATTGATTTGGTTTATAATTAATAAAAGTAGCGAATGTTTTGCGCCCGTGCGGAACGCTCTATGTTAGAAAACAGCATAGTTAGCTATTTTGTTATTGAGAAGATTAATTGCTGCCATGCGATATTCTATGTGTGAAATGCGTGCTCTAATCGCGAACGGTGCAGGGAATGAATTATGATTAAACGAGTAAATTCTAGAAGATTCTTAGCTAGTCGTATAAAACCCCTTGCACTGTATATTTTGATAGGGAGCAGTAACAGTTGCATATCGCTTTTGTAGCCAGAATCAACAGATCCAAGTTGGGTCAAGGTGCCAGTTAGTGACTTTGTCTGTGGGTCGTACAGATCAGACCGTCAACGAAAAAGAGCCTATTGTCGGAAGAGGAGGACTGTTTTGGGAACACTTTGGAAGTGTTTGTTTAACTAAAACTGTTCTAAGCTGTTTAGAATACCTACTGTGTATTCTCGGTGAAATCTGAGTTATCTACGTATAACGTCGGGTGACCTGTGACTCCGTCTAGGACTTCTTATGCCTGTGTAATCACCTTGCCTAACCATCTGTGCCTGTGTGTTTGTCCCGTCGTTTGTGTGTCTTTGTCTACAGGCCGGAGGATCCACTGGTAGCCGTAAGTTATTTACCTCAATTTCTCAGTTGGCCATAGCGTTCGGGGGTTTGGGTTATGCATGCGGTGTGAATGGTTAGTTAATTACGTTTTCTTAATTCTATTTTATGTTTCATACTGTTTGCTGCATAAATACCTAGCAATAGAGAGAGAGAGAGAATTTTCTAAAATGTATTGTAAATTAAGTAATTATAAATTGATATAAAAGAATTCGCTGTCACGTAGCGAAGAGATGACAGAAAGGAGGTGATTGTGAATGTATATACGCGATGACAGGAGTAATGACAGGGAGGATGAGTAAGGATGTGGAAAGGGAGACAACCATTCCGATAGCGGGATGCTTGTGCAGTATATTGTAATATAATTATTAATGGTTGCGTATTCTTGTATGTATTGTTGTAGATGTACCAACAAATTCAACACCAAAACCCTAGAGCAGATCATTGATGGTGTGCTGAAACCCTGCTGGTGTGAAGCTTGTGTGCCTCGGCCTATTACGCCGTATTTTCCGTGTGTCGACCTCGGTTGCGAAGGTTGTGGTATTCGCCCAAGGAACTTTATTTCGTTTATAAAGCACACGCACACACACTCCACCACACACAACAAATAACGATAACCAATGATAATCTGTTGTGAGGAACGATAATTGTTTTACATGTGATAAATTATAAATTACAGCACACTGAAATACATTTAATCTGAATTGACTGATAAACGTTGTTGTGTAATATTACATACTAGATTAAGTAGCCCTGTGATTGTATAGTTTTGTCTGGGGGAATTATTTCGCCAGATATTATTTAATTAATAATTTAGGTTAATTTCTTACAAATTATATTTGGCACAAAAGATAAATTTTCTTATTCATTTTATATAATATTAAAGACTTGTTGTATCTATTTGAAGTTTAAGTGGAACAAAGTTTGAACATTTATAAAGATTTAAAGCAGTTGCTTACTGTCTATTTACTTCATTGTCAGTAAGCTGTTCCTAACATCATTATTGTAAATTCTTTTGTACATTTTGTAGTTAGTCATTTTCCATTTTGATTTAATTATCATTATTATTTTGAGCGAATTGTTTATGTATTAGTTTGGGGTTATATTAGTGGGATTGAGGGTTGGTTGGTTGGGAAGCGGGATAAAGGGAGTTAATTTTTAGTGCGAATGAGTGTGTGAAATAAAGAAATTGTCTTGTTACTTCTGGTTTTGTCTTTTAGAGTTTATTTAGGTGTTGGGTTTTTTTCTCGTGTGAAAGAGCACACATGTCGAACCACTGTTGAGGCAGTTGGGACGTGACATTTTGGTGGCAGCGGTGGGATAGATCTAGGAAGGGATAGGGGGAAGTAGTTAGGGTAGATTTATTTATTTGTTTAGTTACCAGAAGTCAGTGTTTGTTTCTGTGTCGTCTTGTGTGTCGGATGAGTGGCCAGTGGGTGATTGGTCGGGAGTGAGGTTGCGCTGCGCAAAAGGGTTCACACCCCGAGCGTGTGTGCACAGACGGGGGGTTGAGGTAAACAACTTTGTCGTCGAGGCCTAGACGATAAGGGACTTCTCCGGCTCCTGTTACTGTTTACTTGTCATTTGTTCGACTGTTTGTATATGTGTTAATCGTTATTTGTTTCATTGTTATTCACCCATTTTTTCCCATTTTCATTCTTAGTCCGCGACTGTATGCTGACGAGGGCTGCGACTCGGAAAGCAGCTGAGCAAGCGCGAGCGATGGACCAGTACACCGGGACCGACGCGGCCGCTTCGCGTCCGGGACCGTCTGACGGGAAACCCACAGTGAGTACGCCTTCCGCTCATAGATCTCGTATGGCAGCCAATCTAACTCCAACCTCAGTTACGTCCACGGCAGGGAAAAGTAGTGACAGTATGGATATCTATGTTAAATACAGAGAGCTGGGCACTAGCATGGGGCTGAAGGACGCAGTTCTAGCCAGTTTTGTGGTGGACGGGGTGGCTAGGGAACAAGAGGCCGCTAGATTAGCGAGGGAGCTGGAACTAGAGCGGAAAGATAGAGCTGTGGAAACAGCCAGGCTCGAGAGGAAGATGGAACGAGAAGAGAAGAGAAGAGCAGAAGAGTTAGCTTTGGCAGAGAAGAAGATGGAACGGGAGCGTAAGGAAAGAGCAGAAGAGCTGGCCCTAGCAGAGAAGAGAAGAGCGGAAGAGATGGCTCGAGCGGAGAAGAGGAGGGCAGAAGATTTAGCCATAGTAGAAAGAAGGCTAGAACAGGAGAGGAAGGACAAGGCTAGGGAACTGAAGCTCTTAGAAAAGAAAATAGAAGCCGAACGGGGTAATGTCGAGTTGCGACTGCAAGAAGAGCGCGCAGCTAGAGAGCAGGCTCGGGAGGACGACAGAGAAAGGCTTAGGCAACAGTTAGAACAAGAGAAGGAACTAGAAGCCCAACGTAGGAGGGATAGAATTCAGGCTGATAGCTACAGGATCAAGGTCCAACCATTTGATGGTAAAGAGGATATTGAAAGCTATCTTCAGCACTTTGAGCAAATAGCTAGAACGCAGAAATGGAAGGAAGAGACGTGGTCGGCTAGGTTGTCACCGTTGTTGTCAGGGGAGGCAAGAGAGACTTATCTGAAGTTAACTCCAGAGCAGATAGTCGATTTCGAAGTGGTCAGGGGGGCTCTTCTGAAGCGATTTAGGAGAGATGCCGACTACTACCGCAAGCAGTTCAGGGGGAGTAGGAAAGAAGGCACAGAGACTTTTCCGCAGTACTTGAGTAGAGTACAGGTCTTAGTGAAGAGATGGTTTTCTTTGGCTAAGAAAGATATAGATGATGCGGGTGTAGTGCTTGATGTCTTTCTGACTGAACAGTTGTTGTCAGTGATGAACCCTGAGTTAGAGCTGTTTGTGAGGGAGAGGCAGCCTGAGAACGGAGAGCAAGCAGCTGAGATTGCCCAGTTACATGTAGACGCGAAACGGACTGTGAGTAACAGACCAGTGTTCGGTAGCGTGCCATACAAGGGGGGTAATCGTGCTGTCAGTCAACCTGTAGGGGCAGCGAGGAGTGGTCCTAGTGGCAACAAGGGTGAAGAGGATAAGAGGAGGGAACCTAGTGGGGAGAAACGCCCTGTGAAGTGTTTCAGGTGCGGGAAGCTAGGTCACGTAGCGAGGGAGTGCCGTAGTCCGAAACAGTTGCTACGTATCACTGTCAGTCCGGATTCAGGCCCGATTCACTCGGAAATGACTAAGGCTAGCTTTAGTACCATTCAGCCGTACAACCCGTGGAGCATGGGAACAGTCAGGGGTCAGCCTGTGAAGATTCTGAGAGATACTGGTGCCGAGGTGGGGGCAGTAGCAGCCAAGTGGGTGCGTCCTGAGGATATGACAGGTAGAGAGATCGAGGTCATGTTCGCTGATCAGGTCAAGTCAGGGAAATATCCTACAGCGTACGTAGAAGTAGACTCAGCTTTTGTGAAGGGTACAGTAGAATTGATCGTCATCGAGCAAGTTGTACCTGATGTCATTCTTGGCAACTGGGTTACCTTCAAGGGAGGCTATCGAAGTCCCGTAGCTGTAGATGGGTTAGAGTGTGCGATAGCCGCCGTTCAGACCAGGGCACAGGCCAAGGCAGAAGGGAAGCAGGAAAAAGCACTGCCGATTCCGAAGCCATTCCAACTCGATGTGACGCCCGATCAGTTGGCCAAGTTGCAGGAAGAAGATCCCACTTTAGCTAGGGCTAGAGAGTGCGAGAAGCAAGGGACGAAACTCAAGTCAGGCAAAGCGATGGTTAGCTTCACCAAAAAGAAGGGTATTTTGTATAGAGTGCACCATCGGGGAGAAGAAGAGCTAACGCAGCTAGTCGTGCCTAGCAAGCTTAGGGGAGAGGTGATGCGCCTGGCGCACGACCCTCCGATGGCCGGACACTTAGGTGGAAAGAGGACACGTGAGAGGATATGGGGGGTGTTCTATTGGCCAGGAATGTGCGGGGATGTCAGGCGATTCTGCGAATCGTGTCCCGAATGCCAGAAAACAGTTCCCAGGGGTAGGGTAGCAAAAGTTCCGCTGCAGAAACTACCTCTAGTCGACGAACCATTTCAGAGAGTTGCAGTTGATATTGTAGGACCTATAAAACCTTTGTCTCATTCGAAGGTGGAAACTATCAGGACAGAGATTGGGACGATGTTAATCATGGGAGCGATCGAGCGGGCAGGTTCACCAGTCAGTTCGCCGATTGTGTCAGTAAAGAAGAAAGACAAAGCAGTCAGATTTCGATTTGGTGGTAGGAAGCGTGCCAGGCGCAAGCTGGAGTATTTGGGACACATAGTGGGGGAAGGCAAAGTGCAGCCGGAACAAGGAAAGATGGACAAGATCCAGAATGCACCACGTCCCACTACCAAGAAACAGGTCAGGTCATTCCTTGGATTAGCAGGGTACTATCGGAAGTTTGTGCCGAATTTTGCTGCGATAGCGGTGCCGCTGACCGACTTAACCAAGGGAGGCAAATCAGGTCCCGTACAGTGGTCCGACGCTTGCGAAGTAGCGTTCCAGACGCTCAAAAACCGTATATGTTCCAAACCGGTATGCTGTATGCCAGACATGGAAAAACCATTAGTGCTACAGACTGACGCATCAGAGATTGGAATAGGGGCGATTCTGTGCCAGGACCAAGGTTTGGGTTTACAGCCAATCACATGTGCCAGCAAGAAGCTAAACCAAGCAGAGAGGAACTATTCCACCATAGAGAAGGAATGTTTAGCATTGGTTTGGGGCGTACAAAAGTTCAAGCAGTACCTGTATGATCGGACAGTCATTGTGCAGACCGACCACAGACCATTGCAATACCTGCAGCAAGCAAAGACTACGAATTGTAGACTCATGAGGTGGGCACTTCAACTCCAACCTTTCGATCTGATAGTGGAGAGTATTCCAGGGAAGGAAAATGTACCAGCTGATTTCTTGAGCAGAACTGAGTAGCGTGTTTGTTAAGAACTAAAACTGTTAGTTTTCGTCTTGGTGGGGTGCTGTGTCACGCTACGCAGTTTGCAGTCGCGCGCCTGTGTATATAGTTTAATCATCAGCCTGTACATAGAGGTTAAAAGTTACGGTAGTCAAGGGGAGAGAATCAGAATAAATTGATTTGGTTTATAATTAATAAAAGTAGCGAATGTTTTGCGCCCGTGCGGAACGCTCTATGTTAGAAAACAGCATAGTTAGCTATTTTGTTATTGAGAAGATTAATTGCTGCCATGCGATATTCTATGTGTGAAATGCGTGCTCTAATCGCGAACGGTGCAGGGAATGAATTATGATTAAACGAGTAAATTCTAGAAGATTCTTAGCTAGTCGTATAAAACCCCTTGCACTGTATATTTTGATAGGGAGCAGTAACAGTTGCATATCGCTTTTGTAGCCAGAATCAACAGATCCAAGTTGGGTCAAGGTGCCAGTTAGTGACTTTGTCTGTGGGTCGTACAGATCAGACCGTCAACGAAAAAGAGCCTATTGTCGGAAGAGGAGGACTGTTTTGGGAACACTTTGGAAGTGTTTGTTTAACTAAAACTGTTCTAAGCTGTTTAGAATACCTACTGTGTATTCTCGGTGAAATCTGAGTTATCTACGTATAACGTCGGGTGACCTGTGACTCCGTCTAGGACTTCTTATGCCTGTGTAATCACCTTGCCTAACCATCTGTGCCTGTGTGTTTGTCCCGTCGTTTGTGTGTCTTTGTCTACAGGCCGGAGGATCCACTGGTAGCCGTAAGTTATTTACCTCAATTTCTCAGTTGGCCATAGCGTTCGGGGGTTTGGGTTATGCATGCGGTGTGAATGGTTAGTTAATTACGTTTTCTTAATTCTATTTTATGTTTCATACTGTTTGCTGCATAAATACCTAGCAATAGAGAGAGAGAGAGAATTTTCTAAAATGTATTGTAAATTAAGTAATTATAAATTGATATAAAAGAATTCGCTGTCACGTAGCGAAGAGATGACAGAAAGGAGGTGATTGTGAATGTATATACGCGATGACAGGAGTAATGACAGGGAGGATGAGTAAGGATGTGGAAAGGGAGACAACCATTCCGATAGCGGGATGCTTGTGCAGTATATTGTAATATAATTATTAATGGTTGCGTATTCTTGTATGTATTGTTGTAGATGTACCAACAAATTCAACACCAAAACCCTAGAGCAGATCATTGATGGTGTGCTGAAACCCTGCTGGTGTGAAGCTTGTGTGCCTCGGCCTATTACGCCGTATTTTCCGTGTGTCGACCTCGGTTGCGAAGGTTGTGGTATTCGCCCAAGGAACTTTATTTCGTTTATAAAGCACACGCACACACACTCCACCACACACAACAAATAACGATAACCAATGATAATCTGTTGTGAGGAACGATAATTGTTTTACATGTGATAAATTATAAATTACAGCACACTGAAATACATTTAATCTGAATTGACTGATAAACGTTGTTGTGTAATATTACATACTAGATTAAGTAGCCCTGTGATTGTATAGTTTTGTCTGGGGGAATTATTTCGCCAGATATTATTTAATTAATAATTTAGGTTAATTTCTTACAAATTATATTTGGCACAAAAGATAAATTTTCTTATTCATTTTATATAATATTAAAGACTTGTTGTATCTATTTGAAGTTTAAGTGGAACAAAGTTTGAACATTTATAAAGATTTAAAGCAGTTGCTTACTGTCTATTTACTTCATTGTCAGTAAGCTGTTCCTAACATCATTATTGTAAATTCTTTTGTACATTTTGTAGTTAGTCATTTTCCATTTTGATTTAATTATCATTATTATTTTGAGCGAATTGTTTATGTATTAGTTTGGGGTTATATTAGTGGGATTGAGGGTTGGTTGGTTGGGAAGCGGGATAAAGGGAGTTAATTTTTAGTGCGAATGAGTGTGTGAAATAAAGAAATTGTCTTGTTACTTCTGGTTTTGTCTTTTAGAGTTTATTTAGGTGTTGGGTTTTTTTCTCGTGTGAAAGAGCACACATGTCGAACCACTGTTGAGGCAGTTGGGACGTGACAGTTGACCTCAACTACGCGAACACCCCGGTTACAAAAACAAAATAGAATACAAACATCATTATAAATCATCAATGAAACACATACATATAAAATGCCTATAGTGCTAAATAGTACAATCATAGGAAGCCCTAGTGACCACCCGGCAGAAAGCGTCCAACACTCCCAAGCTGATCCAACAGACCTCATACACAAACAAGGAGTCTTGTCCAGGAAGAGTTTTCAAGAAAAAAGGTAGGTCATTGATCTAGCGAAGAAGAAGATAGTATAGCAGAGTGAAGGACAGAGCAGGAATAGGAAAGAGTAAATGAGGAAGACAGCGACAGTGGGAATTTAAAGCACTAAATTTCCATAAAGTGGGGATACTATTTATTAAGAGCGTCTTGCTAGTAACCGAAAGGTCGCTGGTTCGAATCCCGGATTGGTCAACGTGTGATCATATTATTTTCCCCTTTACCAACAACTGGCCCGCTGGTGTCAGTATAAATCGGTCCAGTAGTCACCTATATGCGAAAGTGTCGTGTGACTATAATCTACAAACAACAACAAAAACCGTGTAACACACACAGTCATACAGGAAACCATTTGCGCGCCTGACGGTCATACGGCTGTGTGGGCAAGTCTATTGTTTTCACAGTTCAATGTTTCCTATAGCTGCATGTCCTCTACGGCTATGTTTCAACACATTTTATGTTTCCGGGGCTCAGCTTCCGCGGCTCTATGTTTCCACAGCTTCGTGTTTTCACAGGCTGTGGAACATAAGACTGACGCCTGATGAAATGTTCTGCACGTTCCCAGGGTTTTGGAAAGTTATCACCATATTCAATCCAAAATGACGAGCTACACGAAATCGCAACAACGCTACGGATATCAACCTAGTTCACCTGTCACGGTCCGATCCGGTCCGAGGAAAGCGGAGCGCCTTTCAGTTCAGTTTGTAGATTACCGCCCCCGGACGCATAAGCATATAGGGGACTTAGAAGTAAGATGTCGTGATGAAATGAGAAGTCATTTTGCGTACTTTCATTTACACATGGTCATTTAACTCCTCACCCCACCCCTCATCATCCCTTTCTTTTTAAGGATGAACCCCTCTCCACCCCCCCCTTCCCTCCCACTCCCACTCAATGCCAATGATGAAGACTGTGTGAACATAGAGTAGGTGTCACGCCTCCTGACAACAGAAACAGACAGACGTGGACCCTATACACATTGAATATCGAATCTAATCTAACAGACAGAGGGAACACACTTTAGCGACAGCATCCCTTAGGTCTCCCTTCAACGACCTCAAAGGCTAAGGGATAAGAGAGAGAGAGAGAGAGAGAGAGAGAGAGAGAGAGAGAGAGAGAGAGAGAGAGAGAGAGAGAGAGAGACAGACAGACAGACAGACAGACAGACAGACAGACAGACAGACGTCAGAGAGATAGACAGAGATAGAGACAGACGACAGAGAGATAGAGACAGAGAGGGACAGACGACAGAGGCAGAGAGACAGAGTTAGAGAGACATAGAAAGAGACAGAGGCGAAGAGACAGAGATAGATGGATGGATGGATGGAGGCGAAGAGACAGAGACAGATGGATGGATGGCTGGATGGATAGATAGATAGATAGATAGATAGATAGATAGATAGATAGATAGATAGATAGATAGATAGATAGATAGATAGATAGATAGATAGATAGATAGATAGATAGATAGATAGATAGATAGATAGATAGATAGATAGATAGATAGATAGATAGATAGATAGATAGATAGATAGATAGATAGATAGATAGATAGATAGATAGATAGATAGATAGATAGATAGATAGATAGATAGATAGATAGATAGATAGATAGATAGATAGATAGATAGATAGATAGTCTACAATGAAAATAGCATTTTCATTCTGAACTTACACCCCTGTGTCTTCAATGCTGGTAGACACGGCCTCATTCCCCACGTTCACTCTGACGTCATCCATCAATCTCCACTCAGGCTTCGCCTCTTCCGTGACGTCTCGTGCACCAGACAAGTGGCCTACTTCCTGTAGTTCGGGAACTTGTCCTTGATGAGTAGAAACCCTGGAATCCCGTTGTTCTGGGCTCTCTTAAAAACACAATGGTAAAACGGTCATACTTTGTTTTCCCGCCAGTTTCCGCCCCTGCCACTCTTCATAACCACAACAACCCCCTTCTCCTCAAACCACTCCCTAACCCCTCGCCCTTCATTCTCGACACCCTCCCCTCTCCCTCTCTCCCTCCCAAGAAAAGAAAAGTTTGGAATTCTGGAACTTTGGAATGCTATTTCAATCAATGAAAATCATTCGCCATGCACAAAAAAGGCTCTGATTACAGTGAAGAGGTGGGGAGGGCAACGTGATGGGGCTATTTTTGGCGCTCCCCCCCCCCCTCTTCCTCCTCACCGCCCCCAAATTAAATGGAGAAAACAGAAGAGGTGGGTGGAAGGGGCGAGGGCGGTACCTTTACAAGATGGCATCGGACAGTATTACAGGCATATTCAGTTTATTTTAAGTTTATTTTATTTTAAGTTGAGAGAGAGAGAGAGAGAGAGAGAGAGAGAGAGAGAGAGAGAGAGAGAGAGAGAGAGAGAGAGAGAGAGAGAGAGACATTTGGACATCGTCCGTTTAATTCTCAAAAGCATAACATACAATAAATTAGCACAATCTTCGGGCCACCAGCCCATAGATATAGGTATAGTTGATCACGTGATTTACTTATTACAGTCTGACAATTTACAGATAACAGCAAAATTATTCCTGGGATTACGTAAAAGCAGCATGCTCATAATATTCTGTTCTTATTTTTAAAGCGTGAAAAGTAAACAAACATATTCTCCATATGTGAAATTGGGATCCATATTGTAGCAAATTTACACAGGATTGAAAAGGAGAGAGAGAGAGAGAGAGAGAGAGAGAGAGAGAGAGAGAGAGAGAGAGAGAGAGAGAGAGAGAGAGAGAGAGAGAGAGAATCGCCAGATCATAAAATATTACACAGAAGGAAAAATTCATAGCTTCCAATTTAGTCCAATGTCCATGCACATGGCGAACAACACCATCATGTCAGCCGTGATGCTGACTATATGAGCAGAGAGCGCGAGAATGACAAAAAAAAAGTGGTAATCAATCCTTGAAGACACTCAGGACCTATTTTGTTTACACACACACACACACGCACACACACACACACACCTACACACACACACGCATAACTTATCATTACCTACCTGACTTATGACTCAGGAGCAGACTGACGACTCTGCTGTCCTCTGACTTCTTGGTTGTCATGGGAATCTGCAGCGGAAGTGACTTTTGCGGTTTCTCATTGGCCGAGTTGAGGATGGTGTAGAAACAGCTAAGATTCACGATGTCGTCACTGATGATTGTCGAGTACACAGCCGGATCAGTGCTGGTTATTTCTTGTTCGTCGTCATTCTGCTTGTGCTTCCCGGACAGGTCCTCGGCCTGTGGGAGAAGAATTAAACATTGAAGTGTAACCTCTCCTCACACCCACCATTGGCGATATGGCAGACGGGGATAACCATCCCTGGCGGAAGCGGGTCTTGAAGATTTGTTGACTTGACCCTCTCCCTCTCTCTCTTCCTCCCTCCCCTCTCTCTCTCTCTCTCTCTCTCTCTCTCTCTCTCTCTCTCTCTCTCTCTCTTCCTCCTTCTCCCTCTCTCTCTATTTGTTTCTCTCTATCTCCCCCAAAACAAGAGGATCCTAAACAATGAGTGATTATATATATGCTTACATTTGACATGCATGCTGTGGTCTTGATCTTCCACTGCTCGAACCTAATTGGTCATGCGGCATGAACTTCCGTTAATGTTAATGTTCATTCATTCTGTTACTTATTTTCTAATAATCGTATATAGCTCTTTTTCCGGCTCGCTCGAGAGATGTCCAAAGCGTTGGCCGAATCAAGATCTAAATCAAGATCTAATTCAAGATCTAAATCAAGATCTAATTCAAGATCTAAATCAAGATCTAAATCAAGATCTAATTCAAGATCTAAATCAAGATCTAATTCAAGATATAAATCAAGATCTAATTCAAGATCTAATTCAAGATCTAAATCAAGATCTAATTCAAGATCTAATTCAAGATCTAATTCAAGCCGCTCCGAGGCGTCCACTTGACGCTTTAGGCCTGTCGCCTGACAACTGAGCCCAGCCGTGGGCGACGAGGGATGGAGAAGAAGGCACTTTACCGCTCTTGCTGGGAATACTGCTGTTCCTGACATTCACCCGTCTAAGACGCAAGCGTCAGGATCTTTAACGTCCGCGCGGCGGAATGCGTAGGCGCACAGGCTAGACCTCGGTTTATACTCTCCTCGGAAGGAGTAGGTAGAAAACAGTTTTGCGTGTGCGTCAGGGTGACATTATTCGTGTTTCTTTGTTTCGTCACTTCAAGCCGTCAACTAGCTGGGAACCGCCGCCTGCTCTGTGACAGCTCAGCCAGCATTCACAGCTGCAACTGTGTCGCTGTCGCTAAGGCTGCTGGGCCATAGAAATGCACGCTATACGCTATACGCCACACGCTTCATGCTCTGGGCTGGCGTGCATGAACGAACTTAAAAGCCAACTTAGACTTAACGCTTCACTAAAACATGCTACTTAAGTCTAAGTCGGCTTTTAAATTCGTTCATGCACGCCAGCCCTGGGCCATAGAACTTCACGCTATACGCTATTCGCCACACGAACCCCCGTTGGGGTGCCGGGGTTTTCAGTATAAATAGTATCCCCACTTTCTGGAAATTTAGTGCTTTAAATTCCCACTGTCGCTGTCTTTCTCATTTGCTCTTTCTCATTCCTGCTCTGTTCTATCAATCTGCTATACTATCGTCTTATTCGCTAGACCAGTCTCCTACCTTTTTTCTTGAAAACTCTTCCGGGACAAGTCTCCTTGTTTGTGTATGAGGTCTGTTGGATCAGCTTGGGAATATTGGACGCTTTCTGCCAGGTGGTCACTAGGGCTTCCTATGATGTTATTATTTAGCAATGTAGGCATTTTATATGTATGTGTTTTGTTGATGATTTATAATGATGTTTGTATTCTATTTTGTTTTTGTAAACGGGGGTTCGATAAGTTGGGGTGAAGCCTCAGCCGTCCCCTGCGTGGGATGTCTTTATTGTAAAGTGACTGGCTGGTGGAGGGCATTCAGTTTTCCCACTAGGGTTGTTTCAGCAGATCTTTTATGCGGATTGGGGGTTGTCCGGTCCTGATTTGGCTCGGAAGAGTCCGCTGGACCTAAAGCAACAATTATGTAATGTAATGTAATGTAATGTTATTCGCCACACGCTTCATGCTCTGGGCCATAGAACTTCACGCTACATGCTACACGCCTCTCTACTCATGCTTCATGCGTCAGTTTTGGTTGACTGTACTATGAATTACAGTAATTAAAAAAAATAAATCGTATAAAAGTTAACTTTGGGTGTATTCGGAAGCTTTTTCAATTCGTCCCAAACTTGTGCTTTCTGGTCTTTATCTTTGTAATCAGACACACGTGGATCCCAGAGAAGGGGCCTTGCCCGGACCAACCCTATTAAGTTTACTCTGTGGTCATCCATTTTTCAGTTAGATCTACTTTCTGGCGTCACAAGGTGAACTGTACTAGTAAAAATGATCTCCTGACCACTTTGATAACCTAGAACGTGAACTACACGCATCGAAAAACGCAAGCATGCTCACTTTTCCCTACACGCGTGTAAAATATACCATGTAGCGTGTGGCGTGTGTGAAGTTGTATGGCCCACGCCAAGAGACCATGTCTGTTCATTTTTTCTGTTCACGCGTGTAGCTAGTAGCGCGTAGCATGTAGCGTGCAGTTCTATGGCCCATGAAGCCTAACGGCACTGTAACGTACCAACTGCACGTTTCCACTAACCTTGATCATGATCCGTTGCTGCTCCCGGAAAGCGCTCTCAGGCACATGCATCTCAAAACCGTTCAGGTTGTCTGGCTTGATGACTCGCTCCTCCCTGCCCACGGTTTCCACGGCAACCACGTGCTGCATGCGACGCACGAGGCAAAGGGTGCCGCTCTTCATCGCCTCCACCTCGCACTGTCCTTCACAGCCCTGTGACGTACATTACGACGTTAATATGAAAAATATTCAACTGCTTTTTTTTTTTAATTTATTTATTTTTTTAGTTTTAAATAACACCGAAAGGTTTGTAACAAGAGGCCCAGTTTACCCCCGCACAATTTGAGCTTTTGCTTGTTTAGTCAGTGTAGACTTAGAAGGTCACTGTTAATCTGAAGCAGACGACAGAAGTGATCATGCGTAACACAGTTGTCGCTTGACGCCCGCACAGTTAGTGACATCATCGCAGCCTACTATAGAGCTTCGATTTTACAGCCACTCAGATTTTTTCAGCCAATGAGAACACAGCTAGCTTAGGTAGAACCTGTTCTGGCTGATTCAAGCAGAGGCAGGTAGAGGGTCAGTCTAGATTCAAAAGCTGAGCAGTACACAGTTACACTCTAGCAGAAATCTCTCCACTGAGCAGACTTAGGGAAGCAGGGCTTGTTGACTATTCGAATTCAATCAAGTTAGCCACGGCCTGACATTGTCAAAAAGGTAAATGAACATACTTCTGTTTCATCGTGATGTATTTATATTATTGTTGAATTATGTTTGTGAAATTTGCTATGCTCAGAATTGAATTGTTAGTCCAACGTTGCGTGACCATGTGTCGAACACGACCGGGTTTGACGCCATGTTGAAATCTGTATGATCATGATGATGATGATGATCATGATGATGATGATGATCATGATGATGATGATGATCATGATCATGATGATGAAAAAAAGCGAAGCGAAGGGTGTAGCCTACCCGGGCTTTTTCGACCTGTCGTACGTCCACGGTCCCATAACAGTTGAGCTGATCATCCAGGCACTTTAGGACGACGGAGACGGTGGAGGAGGGGGAGGAAGAAGCGTCTAACATATCCTTTGTCAGATCTACTGCAAACCCCACCACCGACGGCCCTGAACAGCGGTACTCGAACGCTGCCAGCAGAACCTCTTCCATCTGAAAGCATATACCATCACTTTGAAAGTTTCAAGTTTATTCAGGGATCTAGTCTCCGAGAGACTTATATCCAATCCAAACAAACGTAACGTCAGAGACATACCTTTACAAAAAAAATGTCTTTACCACAACAACCACCAATTGCCATGCACCTGCACACACAACTTATTATACAAATGTGAGAAGGAAAAAAAAGGTTATTCGATCCAATCATACTATCTGAACTACTCATTCACACATCCATCAGATACAGAAAGATAGGCAGACAGACAAACGCTCAGACAGACACACGCTCAGACAGACAAAGGGCGGAAGACAACAAGTTCAAATAAATGAGTAACAACAGCGCCTAGAGCAGAATATTTTGGGAAACAGCGTTAATAAATATCTTTAGTAGTAGAAGTAGAAGTAGTAGTAGTAGTAGTAGTAGTAGTAGTAGTAGTAGTAGTAGTAGTAGTAGTAGTAGTAGTAGTAGTAGTAGTAGTAGTAAAAATGCAAGGAGTGAACAATCTATCTACAAGAAATGGATATGGTGCGTTTGTTTGTGGGTCACCTGTACATGTGATAGGAAAGACACAAAAGCCAATAACAGAAATATATAAAGATTCTGTAAAAAGTAAATCTAGAAAGATCATGTCTGATAACAGTCATCCCATGTGTAAATCATTTGAACTGTTGCCCTCAGGTCGGAGGTTTAGAACCCCGGCCTGGAAAAGAAACTTGTATGGCCACTCATATGTACAAAGTACAATCCGCATCTTAAATTTAAGCAAACTTTAATACCCCCAGATACCTACATTTTTCCTCGGTGTGCTGTGATGATGTAATGTAATATGATGTGAGTTGTGCAATGAAGTAAGCTATTTCAATATTTGTTAATGTTATGCGTATGATTGTCTTAATTAATGTTTTATTTCACAAAAACTGTTAATATTTCTTTTAGTTTTTAATCTTTCCGTCTTAGTCTTTATGCTACTAAAGACAAATTTCCATGTTATTGTATTTTACTATGGACAATAAAGATTCGTATTCGTAATCGTATTCGTATTCGTATGTATTCTAAGGGTGATAAGCCAATTATTATAAAGACGACCTTATTTGAACGCTCCGACAGGACACTTAGATTCAAATTTAGCAAAATATTAAACACACAGGGGAAAAAAAAAAACTTGTGACATGCCTTTTTCAATATTTTGTTCAATTCAATTCAATACTTTATTTTAAAGTCTCTACAATTACATGTGATTTTAGACTTTTTCCCCTTTCTTTTCACTATTTGATCGATACATCAAACTCACTTTAACATAACCCTATCCCTAACCCCAACACATAACCCAAATTGAAATTTGACCGAAATTATAGAAATATCTCTATTCGTCAGATTGAAAACGCGCCTCAAATATGGAGATTTCCATTTCTGCTCTGACGTCATCCTCCAGATCGGAAGTGACGCAGCGGACAATGAGCACAGGGGGAATAACCGTGTCTCCGTGTTCGTCACTTCTGCAGCGATAGAAAGAGCACGGGTAACGTGGTAAATCGTAATGCCAGTCTCCGTGCATTAGGATGATGGCGTCAGGACTGAAACAAGAAGAAGACATGATGACGTTTGGCATGACGATGACGTCACTTCTCTCTGGCGTCAATTTATTTTTCTTTAAAAATAAAAAAATGAAATCATAATGTGTGCTTGGCTGTCAAAATAAAAAAATACTACGAGCATAAATCAATATTAAACCCAGTACAAAGATATGAGATGGTTCTTATACATGTAACGTAGAAACTATTTGTTCCTCAAATACGTTCCTCAAAAATGCCTAAATAGTTCATGACTTTGGCAGTTGAAAATAAAAATTACTACTACTATTTGTTCCTTGTTTGTTTCGTTTAGTTTTAATCCGTTACACCAATGATTATTGGCATTCTGGTGCAGTGTTGGCACGCTGTTACGACAGTTTGCAACACACACACAACATGCACACACACCCACACACACACACACACACACACACACACACCTACGTGTACGAGGGTCAAATGGGGTAAATTTAACCGGGTAGCACACAAAAGGGGTAGGATAAGGGCTACTTACATCGCTGCCTTATCCCTACCCGTTTTGTAACAATTTGACCTAGTTCGTGTCCTATAGGCCACGAACTAGGTCAAGTTTTGCCAACACGGGTAGGGTAAGGAATTTTCTTAAACGGGTAGGTTAAGTGCACCCGTTTAAGAAAAGGGTTAGGGTCAGGGCTAGTTGCAGCGCTGCAACTAGCCCTGACCCTAACCCTTTTCTTAAACGGGTGCACTTACCCTACCCGTGTTGGCAAAACTTGACCTAGTTCGTCTCCTATAGAGCACGAACTAGGTCAAATTTTTTGGGAAAAGGGTGCACTTAACCTACCCGTGTGGAACAAAACTTGACCTACTTCGTGCTTTATAGGAGACGAACTAGGTCGACATTTTTCAAAATTTCTTCAGAAATGGGCTGGAAGTTCTCCGTCCCGGATAGAGCACTCCCTTGCACTAAAAACACTCCCATGCACTACAACTGCACTCCCATGCACTAAAAGAGCACTCCCGTGTGCTTAGGACAGATGAGGAACGGCAGACAAATGGGGAACGACAAAATTACCCCATTTGGTACTAAGAACGTCAAATTCCGTTCCTCATTTGTGACGTTTCACAGCCACACACACACACATACACACACACACAATGTGTGCATGCACAGACTTGACCTCTGTTTATACTCTCATCTCAAGGAGTAAGGGGTTGAAGGAGAAGGAGGGGATGGGGGAAGACGGCGTCTGCTTGCGCATCATTCAAATATATGTTTCTTGGATACTCAAACTCTAAGACTGCCACTGACCATTGACGGCGACGGTACCGCTTAACATTCATTACTTTCAATTCGTTCTGACGTTGATTAGGCCACAGAGTCAACTGCCCCCTCCCCCCTCCTTACCCTGCCCCCCTACCCTGCCCCCCTCACTGCCCCGTTCCCCCCCATCCAGCCACCCACTCCCCAGAATTAAGTTACTAGAACAGGACTCAATGAAAACTCACATGCTGTCCCAGCAATATGTAAACCGTTCAGATATTGCTGATCGTGCTCTGCACAGTCTGTCTGCAGTCTTTCCATCCTTTAAAAATAAGCCAAAAAAATGCATTAATTTAATTAATTGCGGTGCCCAATCTCATTTCTCTCTCTCTCTGCTTTTAACATCCCAGACTTGGCTTATAGATCTTATACTTTCTGAGGTAATCAAATGAACATGGTGTTTGTTCACAGTTGTGTGGACTAGAGTTACTGTCGCCCGATGTTTCTTCAATGGACCCGGACCCCCTTCCAAAAATGTGTTATGTATTATATAAGATATAGTTGCAGACAGACCAACGTTTCAAAAAATTACTGCGTTAGCATCCCTCATATCTTCCCAACGGACCGATTTGCTACGAGATTGATGATGATGATGATGATGATGATGATGATGATGATGATGATGATGATGATGATGATGATGATGATGATGATGAATTGCTTTTGTATAGCGCTGAATGAGTTCGAACAGCTGCTCAAGGCGTTGTACTCCCCCATACAAGTTCTTAAATACGTATGCGTGTGCCAAGCCTATGATAAACATAAACAAGTCGACGGTGTTGAATCGC
>CM072527.1:40743993-40808993 GCA_036898135.1 Oncomelania hupensis
GCGACGCTTTGAGGCTTCGACATCTTACACCGACGCTATGAGGCATCGGCATCTTACAGCGACGGTTTGGGGTCCCGGCATCTTACACCGACGCTATGAAGCTTCTGCATCTTACAACGAGGCTATGAGGTTTCGGGTTCTTACAGGGACTCTATGATATGAAGCTTCGGCATCTTACAGCGACAGCGACGCTATGAAGCTCAGGCATCTCACACATTCAGATACGAGCGCCTGTGCTTCTCTCTCGTTTTGTCATGATATTCAATAATGTACTGGACGCAGTCAATATAAGAATTTCAAAAAATAACATTTCGATTTTCTTTCCCTCTTCCAATAGCGATCTCGCTGCTTTTACACCACCTGTTCGAGTGATGGACGTGTATTTGTTTGTGTGTGGATGAGGCAGGTGAGCGTGTATGTTGGTATAGATCGCCGCGCTTTGAGCCTGACTGATTTGGGGAAAGGCGCGTACATAGCATCCAGTATTATTATTATTATTGGTCTCTCATCAAATGACATCTCCAGATTTAAAAACACACAAACTAACTAATTACTTCTTACCTTACCAAACCGACTTCTTACCTTACCAAACCGACTTCTTACCTTACCAAACCGACTTCTTACCTTACCAAACCGACTTCTTACCTTACCAAACCGACTTCTTACCTTACCAAACCGACTTCTTACCTTACCAAACCGGACTGCAAAGGGCGTGACCTGCTGGAAGAACAGTTCTAGGATTTTCTTGACGTCGTTGGTGATGATGGCTTTGTACAGAGCGTACTCCTGCACAGGAAGCCACGCATTCATTCAGTTAATCATTCATTAACTCATTCATTCATTGCGTTATTCACTGATCCATTGATTCGTTCAATAATTAATTTATTCACTAAATAATTGATAAATCGCGTGCATAATTAATAAATAATCCACAAATAAAGGTCCAAACACACAATCATGTAAACGCACAAAGGAAAGTAACACATGTTTTCTTATTAATCCATAACCATAACTATCAGGACAATGACGACAACGATGATGGCGATGGTGATGGTTGTGGTGGTAGTAGTGATGATGATGGTGATGGTGATGATGATGATGATGATGATGATGATGATGATGATGATGATGATGATGATGATGATGATGATGATTGTCAGAGGCACAAACAACTGAGGTAATGCGCATGGCTACCAGCGCTTTTAAGATACAGTTGAAAGTACCGCTGAGTAGCGCTTTAGGATAGTATCCTAACATCCTGAAGATAATAACTTGAGTCCGCTATGAGCGGACGAGGCTACCTGCGAAATCACGGGAAAAGCGCAATTTGACTGCAGTGAACTCATGAAAATAGAAAAATGTAAGTTTCGTCTCCTCTAGGGGACGAATTAGGTCAAACTGTATTAGTTTCTAGGTCAACTGTCTTTTACGAACCGTTTGACAATGTTTTTGAACCGTTTGTTGACGCCGGATAGTGTCCTCACTTGGTTTCATGCAATTTAAGAATCCAACAAGGCAATTGGGTTTTTGAGACGGAAAGAGCGGAATGTTGTAGAGCAACATTCTGTATATATTTACAGTGAAATTGCGCTTTTTCCGTCACTATAGCGCTTGAAGCGGGTAGAATGCGTATCTTGGCGATATTACGATATATCCTGCTCACGCTACGCAGCGAAGATTAGAGGTGTATCTTGAGTGCGCTGGTACCTTGGTGCAATGGGTGCGAAAATGATGATGATGATGATGATGATGATGATGATGATGATGATGATGATGATGATGATGATGATGATGATGATGATGATGATGATAGCCTAATGATTACCGGGTCTGTGGGGTCGAACGGCTCAATAAGATCCTTGAGTGCTAACGTCATCTCCTTTTTTTCGATCCGATTTGCGTAGTTGAGGTATTTGATGGATAGCTAGACAGAAAAACTAAACATTAACGCATGAACAACCGTATAGAACATCAGATGATCTGGATAGAAGTTTAACAAAGGAAGGAAGAAAGGGGGATTAAAGAAGGACGAATAGAAGGACTTATTATTATAAAACAAATGAATTAAAGGAATTAAAGAAAGAAAGAAAGAAAGAGAAGAAAGAAAGAAAGAAAAGAAAGAAAGAAAGAAAGAAAGAAAGAAAGAAAGAAAGAAAGAAAGAAAGAAAGAAAGAAAGAAAAATAAAGAAAGAAAGGAAGAAAGAAGGAATAAAAAAGTGAAAGGAAGAGAGAAATTGGAAAAAAAATACAAAGAAAGAAAGAATGAGAGGAAAACAAATAAATGAAGATAAAACAACATTAAAAAAGTAATAGGAAAAAGGAAAAAGGAAAACTAAAAACAAGGAAGAATTTAAGGAATCATTTTAAAAAAAAAAACGGAAGAAATTAAAGAAAGAAAGAAATAACAGAAAATAGCAAAATAAAATGAAGAAAACAATAAGGTTTTAAAAAAAACAGGATTAAAAAATTCACCCACACACACACGCACACGCACACCCACACCCACACACCCACCCACCCACACACACACACACACACACACAGATGAACAAGCAAGCAGAGAAATACCCCTCAAACAGACAGAGGGATCAACAACACAGACACAGATTTGACAGTCGGACAAAAGTAAAAAGGCCCTTTTTGCCCCCCCCCCCCCCCCCCCCCGCCCCTCAGTAGTAATAGATTAGCCTGTAGCCTAGAGCTATGCACGTTACCTGTAGAGTCCTGTCCAGATCATGGCCATGACTGATGAGTACTGTGAGTAAGTCCGGTCTGTTTTCCACAAACGCTCTGTCTAACGCTGTTTGCCCGTTCTGCAAGATCACAAACCGGCCTTCACTGTAAATTAATGACTAATCATTGCTATACACTTATTACTGCAGAGCACTAACACAATATATCTTCCCACCCTTACCTCAAAACACGGCGCCAACAAACACTTTTTTTTTAAAAGATCGAAATGTACAACGTAAAACATCGATGATTGGATTACCAGTACAACCTTGTCATTGCCAAGGGAGAATTTGCACAGAGTTACAGCTATTTGCCAGTGCAAATCTGGCTCACCCGCCAATGAAAAGGGTTATCATACCTACCTTATGAATGGTAACAGCGATTTTATCAGGGGAGATGGGACACTTCTTCTTACGTCATTATGTAGTCGATGACATGGATTATGGAAGGCAGAAAGCGTCAAATGCGCGTGCAATTGCACGCGAAAATGCACACGCAATTGCACGCCCATCTAGTAGCTGATGGGTCGAAAACTGTGACGCCAAACTGCGCAAGCGCAAATGCACACGCAATTGCACATGAAACTGCACGCGCAATTGCACGCGCATTAATTTAAGAGTCACATTAAAACTAGCAATGGGAAATGTCCGGAAATACGTTCTATGTACCAAAATAACGGAATGTAAATTGTAAATGGACAACTATTTCACAAATGTAACCTTCGCCATCCACGACTTCCCTTGCCTCCAAAACTCCATCCCGTCCCCCCCCCCCTACCCCCCAAAATAATTTAAAATGTAATAATTTTTTACTTTGTATTGCCTGTAAATAAAAAAAGGTAAGGTAAAGTAAAGGTAGTCCCATAGCCTTGTGGCTGTACTGGAGCGTGATGTTGGAGATCACACTTATTTTGGGCCAGCGTAATGAGGGTGATGCCCATCTCTCTCCCTCGCTGCTTTACCTTCCCCACTCTTAAGCGAGTAGGTACTCAGTCACAGTGGAGTCAACTGGGGGCGTTGTTATTTGTCGCTTCACGTTTTGCGGTCACCCATCCAAAATGCTAACCGCACTGGACGGTGCTTAACTCGCGACACAGTAGCGAGTGCTCCAACCGTAAATAATATGAGAATCACCTTCCATCGCAAGTACAACTCAAGTGCTGCTACAGGATCTATTGTAAGTTGTTTCGTGTTTGTTTCTGTCTTTTCATGTAAAGCGTTATGCGCTTGTCTATAAAAATACAAGTAATAGCGCTATATAAATGTCCATTATTATTATTATTATTATTATTATTATTATTATTATTATTATTATTATTATCTAACTCAAGCCACGCGAGGCGCCCACCTGCAACCTTTGGGCGCATTGTCCGACGCCCAGCCCACTGAGCCCAATCCTGGGTGGGATGGGATGAAGGGACCTAGTGCGTGCTGAGTGTAATTGTGTAGCGGCACTCACCCGTCTAGGACATGAGCGTCAGGGTCTTTAAAGTCTGGGTGATGGAATACGTGCGAGCAGAGAATACTCGATTTGATATCCTATCCTATCCTATCCCGTAACTCGAAGGGAGTTGGGGCACCACAGATGATCGTTTAACCAGCGTACTCCATCTTTCCCTGTCCTCAGCTTCGCTCAGTGTCAAACCAGTCCATTCTCGAATGTGGTCCTCCCACCTCTTTTTCTGTCTCCTTCTTCATCTACCTCCTTTAACCGTGCCTTGCAGGATGGTCTTTGCAAGGCCTGAGGCTCTGATGACGTGGCCATGCCCTCGGAGTTTCCGTTTTTTCACCACTGTGAGCAGGCTTGTGTGATGGTCTGTCGGACTTCGTTGTTGGTGATGTGCTGGGTATAGAAAATGCCCAGAAGTCTTCTGTAGCACCTCATCTCCATACTTTGTATTCTTCCTTGTAGATCTGCTGTGAGGGCCCATGTTTGTAGCTGTTACGTTGAAACGTGCACGATAGTTCGTGTGTGACGCGTGCGATAGATCTGGTCGGTTTTTTTGCAAAGCATGCAATAATAGAGTGTATTTACCTTTGATTTGATTTTGCGTTGTTGTTAGATTTGTTGTTGTTGCATCAATTTTTATTCATCAGATTAACATAAGTTGTATTGACTGTTGTTGTTAGAAGAAGCTTTGTATAACGTTGATAATTTTAATTGGTCGATATTATTTGAGAATTTTCTAGAGTTGCTTGTTTACTATCGATCGAAGCGTATGGATAATTCTAGTGGTAACTAAAGAAGCTTCCATCCCAAATAAGGTTGTATGACGTGAGACAGTGATGATGAAGTTTGTTCTGATTGGTTGAGGTGTGTCAAGCTGGGGTATTCTCACCCTTTCTGGAGTGTAGAGAGACTATATATATAGTGCCGCAATGTTTCAAAAGGGTGGTTGAAAGTGAAAAGTTGAGAGTGGAAAAAGCGATTGTATGCAGTGTTGATGTTCGCTGAATAAAGTTGGAAAACTACATACGACGACTCTCTGCCTTTTTGTTGAGTGGACAGGTTGCGTGGATAAACGAATCCGAGTTACACTTATCAGGAGGATTCAAGCATTGGGGCTGAATCAACTACTGATAGAACAAAACCAACATCGAGTGTAACAGTAGCGTTAAGCTTTTTAAGGTGAAATAGAATGGGAGCGAAAATGTGGGGGGGGGAGAGTAGAGAGAGAGAGAGAGGGGGTGGCGTTTGAGCTGGATGGTTGCAGTTTAAATCATAAAATCACACAAATAACAAATGCTACGAATAATACCCAGGCATTGGAAAGTAAGTCTACGTGGTGAATCTTCAAGAGATTTCTATCCTATCCTATCCTATACCGTAACTTAAAGGTCGTTGGGGCACCACAGATGATCGTTTAACCAGCGTACTCCATCTTTCTTTGTTCTCAGCAACCCTCATGGCTTCGTTCAGTGTCAAACCAGTCCATTCTAGAATGTAGTCCTCCCACTTCTTTCTTCGGTCTCCATCTTCTTCTGCCTCCACGCACCGTGCCTTGTAGGACGGTTTTTGCAAGACCTGATGCTTTTGGTGACGTGGCCTTACCATCGGAGTTTCCGTTTCTTCTCCAGTGTGAGCATGCCATCGTGTTGTCCAATGGCTTGTGTGATGGTCTATCGGACTTCGTTGTTGGTGATGTGCTGGGTATAGGAAATGCCCAGAAGTCTGCTGAAACACCTCATCTCCATGCTTTATATTCTTCGTTATAAATCTACTTCAAGAGATATATAAATAACTTATCAAGAATCAGTATGCTTAACAGGTTTTCTATCTGTACTTAAATAGGCCTATATGATCACAACTTAATCAGATGAATAAAACTGTATACTACAGCAACAACTATACTGAAAGAAAGCCAGACAGAGGAAGTGAAGACTGCAGCTCAGTAAACAAAGACGCGAACAAATTCGAATCTATAGATTGACAAAGACTAGTTAGTTAACTATTTATTGATTACAGGGTCCAGCGGACTGCAAAGAGCAGAATCAGGTCCACAAACTCAAGACCACAACTTCGCTGAAAGAGGACTCATCCCTTATCCGTATAAAAGATCTGCCGAAGCAACTCCAGTGGTAACACTGAAGGCACTCCACCAGCCGGTCACTTTACAATAAAGACATCCCACGCAGGGAACGCTGAGGCCATACTCTAATTTATCGAACCCACGTTTACAACAAAACAAAATAGAATACAAACATCATTATAAAATAGAAACAAACACATACATATAAAATGCATACATTGCCAAATAATAACATCATAGGAAGCCCCGGTGACCATTTGGCAGAAAATCGTCAATATTCCCAAGCTGATCGAACAGAACTCACACACAAATGAGGAGATTTGTCCTGAAAGAGTTTTCCAGAAAAAGGGTAGAAGAAGATAGTAAAGTAGATTGATAGAACAGAGCAGGAATGAGAAGGAACAAAGGAGAAAAACAGCGACAGTGGGAATTTAAAGCACTAAATTTCCAGAAAGTGGTGATACTATTTATACTGAAACCCCCGGCATCCCCACGGAGGTGACTAAGACTAGACAGGCAGACAGACTAGACAAAGAGAGAAGAAGATGAATTACATTTACTTTGAAATTAGACATCTGAAAGTATTGTTGTTATTTTATTTTTTTTGATGATGATGATGATGGTGATGATGATGGTGATGATGATGAATTATATTATAGAAGAATATGAATTACATTTCCTTGGATGTCGGCCTTGGCTCCAAATTGAAGCAGAAGTCGCACCATTTCAACGTTTGCAATCCTTCCACTCACGGCAAGGTGCAACAATGTGTCGCCATTCTGCAAAAAAACTGCTCAAAACCTTTATAATTATCACTTTTGAAGGTCAGCAGAGTCCTTGTGCATTGAACTCCAATCCAATCCTATCCCGTAACTCGGAGGTCGTAAGGGCACCACAGATGGTCGTTTAACCAGCGTACTCCATCTTTGTGTGTCCTCAGCAACCCTCATGGCTTCGCTCACTGTCCAACCAGTCCATTCTCGAATGTTGTCCTCCCAATTCTTTATCTCTCTCCCTCTTCTTCTAGCTCCTTGCACTGTGCCTTGCAGGATGATCTTTGCAAGGCCTGATGATCTGGTGACGTGGCCATACCATCGGAGTTTCCGTTTCTTCACTACAGTGAGCAGGTCATCATGTTGTCCAATGGTTTGTGTAATGGTCTGTCGGACTTCGTCGTTGGTGATGTGCTGGGTATAGGAAATGCCAAGAAGTCTTCTGTAGCACCTCATCTCCATGCTTTGTATTCTTTGTTGTAGATCTGCTGTGAGGGTCCATGTTTCACAAGCGTATAGGAAGAGGGAGATGACCAGGGAGCGCAGCAGCCTTACCTTGGAATGTAGACTGATGGCCCTGTCTTTCCAAATGGGCTTCAACCTTGCCAGGGCAGCAGTTGAACTTTTAAAAAAAAAAAAATAACAACTTGTCTTCGACAATAGCAGGTACTCCTCAGTTCAAAACGCGTTTTGTGTTTCAAGTTTACTCTCAGTCTCAGACTGTCGTTCAGTCGATGCATCTCAGTCAGTGTCAGATACTTTCTGCAAGAAACAGATCTGTTTTAAAATGTAAGCTTAAGTGTTTAAAAACGAATTAATGGTTTATTGGAAGGATGAACGAAAAGCTAGCCTAATGGATGGATTGATTTTCACTCACCCAAAGTGTTGCGTCGAGGTATTGAGAAGCAGACGGCAGGGTGAGCAAGAACCGTAACATCTCCACTTGTCCGCTGGTTATCGCCGCCTGCAGGATTGTTTCCCCTGAACTAGGCTGTCAAAGTGCACAACGAAACAGTAGACAAAATTTTGCCTACTTCTTATTTTATCTTTCGAAGCAAAGAAAATATTGGGTTTATCATCTGGCAAAACGGTTTTGAACATATTCATTTCAGACCAATGTTCACTTGTATAGTCCTCATCTTCATGCTATGAATACGCTCTTAACAGCTCTCTCTCTCTCTCTCTCTCTCTCTCTCTCTCTCTCTCTCTCTCTCTCTCTCTCTCTCTCTCTCTCTCTCTCTCTCTCTCTCTCTCTCTCTCTCTCTCTCTCTCTCCAATTTATCATTTTCGCAGTCCATGAATGAAAACACTACCAACCAAAACCAAAGCCAACACATCAAAGGCTGCTCCGCGCTCTCGGTTGACGTCACGGATGTAATTGACGTCACCTGATTTAACTGCGTCAAACACACGGTTTTCGAAACGTAGGTCATGACGTCGACGGTGGAGTCCTTGCGGGTGCATACTTAAACAAATAAAAATGAAACGTTTTGTGTTAGCATAATATATAGTTGGAACAATAACGGAAGAGATGTATTTTTCATTTTAATAATAATAATAATAATAATAATAATAATAATAATAATAATAATAATAATAATAATAATAATAATAATAATAATAATAATAATAACTATAATCACCATGATCATCATCATCATCGTCGTCGTCATCGTCATCATCCTCAATAAGAATCCTTTAATTAACTGAGCCTTTTATGCGTTACATTACATCCAGCAATCACTAGTCCCTTGTAGCCAAGGACTGGTCGCCCAGGATTGTGCTTAGTTGATGGAGCGCAAGACATTGCGCCTAAGGCAGCAATCGGGCGCAGCGGGCGGGCGGGCGGCTCGAGTTACATCCTGCTTTGGCCAGCGCCTTGAGCAGCTCTTGAATTGGAGAAGCGCTATGTTAAAAACGAGGTTACAAAAAATAATTTTAATATTTCGATATTTATCTTCTACACAAATGCCATTTCCACGCAAAATTTAGTTGTTTGCTTCGTATTAACTACTAATCGGAGGACGAGAAATTAAACATAATAGCAGCTTGCAATGACTCGACTCGTTGTTGGTGTGGTGAAGTGGAAAAGCTTCTGTGACTTGTGAGAATTTCCGCCAGATTTTCACGACTAGTCTAGTCATTCCTTCCATTTTTCTTCCAAACACCTCCGTCTGACTGAACTAGATTGCAACACACATTACCGCGGAACTTCTACAAATGTTGTAGGTTTGGAAAGGTAGGGGGTTTGGTAATAGGGTGGGGTACATTAAGAAAGACAGACTGTCTGCCTGCTGTCTGTGTCTTTCTCTTTATTTATGTGTGTCTCTGTCTGTCTTTGTCTGTCTCTCTCTCTCCTTTCCTCCTTCTCTTCTCTCTCTCTCTCTCTCTCTCTCTCTCTCTCTCTCTCTCTCTCTCTCTCTCTCTCTCTCGTGAAAAAGAACTGCAGGAAAAACTAAAGATGTCAATGAATGAAAAAAAAACGTAAAAAAGAAAGGAAGGAAGAATGAACGAAATAAAGAAAGAACTGAAGAAAGAAAGAAGGGATACAATGAAAGAAAGAAAGAAAGAAAGAAAGAAAGAAAGAAAGAAAGAGAGAGAGAGAGAGAGAGAGAGAGAGAGAGAGAGAGAGAGAGAGAGAGAGAGAGAGAGAGAGAACGTTTTTAAGTAGTTTAAAACAAAGCCATTGGAGACAATTGAAGGCAGGACAGAAGAAGAGCGCAGCTGCAGGAAATGTAATACATATGTACATCAATCAAGAGAATACAAATAGACTGAATTCAATTCAATTTAACATTTCTTATTACCTTTTCGCAAGGCATTATAACAGGCACTACGGTAAATGCAATACACCAATCAAGAGAATACAAATAGGCTCAATTCAATTCAATTCGTCTTATTACCTTTCTGCAAGGCATTATCACAGGCATTTAAACATTGCTTGAAAGAAATAAAATATATAAACTGCGATCAACTGTTAAATATTAAAATAAAGTGAAAAATAAAAAATTCGTACACTTTTAAAATAAGTTAAATAAGTTGTGGAATCATAATGAAGAACGAAAGACAAGAAAGAATTACAGACAGACAGGCAGAAAGACTGAAAGAAAGGACATAAATAAATTCATACATACATACATACACACACACACACATACATGCATACATACATACATACATACATACATACATACATACATACATACATACAAACATACATATAAACATACATACATACATACATACATACATACATACATACATACATACATACATACATACATACATACATACATACATTATGATGATGATTGATGATTGATTGATGATTGATGATTGATGATTGATGATTGATGATTGATGATTGATGATTGATGATTGATGATTGATGATTGATGATTGATGATTGATGATTGATGATTGATGATTGATGATTGATGATTGATGATGATGATGATGATGATGATGATGATGATGATGATGATGATGATGATGATGATGATGATGATGATGATAAACCTATTTTACCAAAAATATTTAGATCCAGAACAATCAGTGTGTGAGTGAGTGATGGAATAGTGGTGTGTGTGGGTGTGTGCGTGTGTGTGTGCGTGTGTGTGCGTGCGCGCGCGCGTATGCATGTATGTCTTTCTTTAAACATGCCTTTTATACTTAGATGTGATGTTTGCTATTATTTCTTACGATGTTAAAGGTGTTTTATCTCATAATGTTGTACCGTGTTGTTCAAATTAGTTATCCTGTTTAGTTGTGACGTTTGTATTCTTTCTGACGACGTTTAACGTGTTTTATTTCATAATGTTGTACCGTGTTGTTCAAATTAGTTATCCTGTTTAGATGTGACGTTTGTATTATTTCTGACGACGTTTAACGTGTTTTATCTCATAATGTTGTACCGTGTTGTTCAAATTAGTTATTCTGTTTAGATGTGACGTTTGTATTATTTCTTACGACGTTTAACGTGTTTTATCTCATAATGTTGTACCGTGTTGTTCAAATTAGTTATCTTGTTTAGATGTGACGTTTGTATTATTTCTGACGACGTTTAACGTGTTTTATCTCAAAATGTTGTACCGTGTTGTTCAAATTAGTTATCCTGTTTAGATGTGACGTTTGTATTATTTCTGACGACGTTTAACGTGTTTTATCTCATAATGTTGTACCGTGTTGTTCAAATTAGTTTACTTGTTTAGATGTGACGTTTGTATTATTTCTTACGACGTTTAACGTGTTTTATCTCATAATGTTGTACCGTGTTGTTCAAATTAGTCATCCTGTTTAGATGTGACGTTTGTATTATTTCTTACGACGTTTAACGTGTTTTATCTCATAATGTTGTACCGTGTTGTTCAAATTAGTCATCCTGTTTAGATGTGACGTTTGTATTATTTCTTACGACGTTTAACGTGTTTTATCTCATAATGTTGTACCGTGTTGTTCAAATTAGTTATCCTGTTTAGATGTGACCTTTGTATTATTTCTGACGACGTTTAACGTGTTTTATCTCATAATGTTGTACCGTGTTGTTCAAATTAGTTATCCTGTTTAGATGTGACGTTTTTATTATTTCTTACGACGTTTAACGTGTTTTATCTCATAATGTTGTACCGTGTTGTTCAAATTAGTTATCTTGTTTAGATGTGACGTTTGTATTATTTCTGACGACGTTTAACGTGTTTTATCTCATAATGTTGTACCGTGTTGTTCAAATTAGTTATCCTGTTTAGATGTGACGTTTGTATTATTTCTGACAACGTTTAACGTGTTTTATCTCATAATGTTGTACCGTGTTGTTCAAATTAGTTATCTTGTTTAGATGTGACGTTTGTATTATTTCTTACGACGTTTAACGTGTTTTATCTCATAATGTTGTACAACATTGTTTAGATATTTATCCATATCTAAATCATACTCTGCCGTCGTTTCTGCTCCTCCTGCTTCTGTTGGTGCTATGAATTCTGCTGGTGCTATGAGTTCTGTGAGTGTTAAGAAGAATGTGCTACCTCATAGTGGTGTGGTGAGTGGTGAAAAGGGTGAAGAACCTCGTAGTGTTTCCTCCATCATGACTGGGAGTATTGCAGAAGACATTAGAGAGATGATGAGACAGGAGCTGCGTGCTGTGCTGTGCGACAAAGAAGTAATCGAGCTACACAGTGATGCTGTTGCAAGCAAGCTGGAGCTGGGGCCTATTAAGGAGAGGATTGAAGAGCATGATGTCAGAATTAGGGAGCTTGAGAGAAGAAATTCACATTTGGAACAATATACTCGACAAAACAGTGTTAGGATCATTGGTGTCCCTGAATCAAAAGATGAAAACACTGATGAGATTCTCTTGACTATAGCAAAAGCGATTGAAGTCGATATTGACATTAAATTTGTAGACAGGTCTCACAGAGTGGGGCCAGAGTCAAGGGGGGTGAGTCGACCCATCTTAGTCAAATTTGTATCCTTCAGGGAAAAGATAAAACTGACTAAACAAAAGAAAAAACTTGCCAAAGTTAGTGGAAAGAAGCTCTTTCCTGGTCTGAAGTGGCCACCACCTCCTCATGGTTGGACCGGTTCCAAGGAATACACCCATAAGGTGTTTGTTAATGATGACCTGACAGCGGAACGAGCTAAAGCAATGGCCAAGGCCCGAGGTTTGAGAAAAGCTGGGGTTTTAGACCAGGTGTGGTTACGGGGGGGCTCAGTATGTGTGAAAGATAAAGACGGCAAAATTCATGTTACAAACGAAATGTCTGATTTTGACAAGTTTGACAGTATGCTCTAACTTGCATCCTTCTTGCATCTTTCTAGCTCATTACTAGTATATAATGCTCTGTAGATTTGGACCAACTCAGAACTATCAAGAACAACTATTATCTCTGTGGTCTATACCCCAGTATCAAATCATATAGATCTCTCTCGATTGGCCATGCTAAATGCTACTGCATCATGTTATTCATGAAATGTGTCTGTGACCGCGTCACACTGTAAACAACGTGTACTAAATTGTGTTATGTTAATTGTGTTATCTTGATAAATCATACAACTCAGACTCAAAATGTGTTGAAACGATTTGTGTTGAGAACAATAAGACAACTGGATGTGACATACAAAACTCAGTAATATAACAATTATGGCACATGAAACGACCATTTAACAGTGAACTGCCAATGAACAGTGAAAATAATGAATTGCTATCGAAAATAGGACTGGCGCAAAAGCTTACCAAACAACAGTAAATAAAAAGTGATGGTCAATCGTATCCACTAAACACAATTTCGTGACTAAATTAATCTGGACGGACAAAAACACGACGAAACAGTGATTGTGAGTGTGATTGTATGAGAATAATGAAGGAGGAAACATAATTATCAGTGTGGCACAGTTTTTGAGAATAATGAAGGAAAAAACATAATTATTATTGTGACTAACAGAGCAACGATGGTAAAATTTCACAGAAATTTCACAGTGGTTGTGTGGACATGTGTTATGTCTGCTGCCTTTGTGACTAGTGCGAGAATGTGTTTTTATATTATTCTATATTTATTGTGTGTGTTTGTGCATTACTGATTATTTGTGTGTCACCATAGATGGCATAAAGGCGGAGCTTTCAGTGTTGTAACTATTTGTGCCACGTGCATGCCATGTGCTTGTAAGGCATGGCCACGCCCCCTACTGGTTCTTGCCACCTCGACTAAATGCCGCTGGAGAACTGCCAATGACAATAGCGAATTGCCATCGGAAATTAGGACTGGTGCACAGCTTACTAATCAATAGCAAATAAACAGTGACTGTTTGGACATGTGTTATGCCTGCTGCCACTGTGACGATTGTGGAAATTGTTTCGATATTATTCAATTATTATTATTTATTATTCAATATTTACTTTTGTTGTAGTGCATTGTTGATTGGTGTGTGTTGTGCATTATTTATTATTGTGGAGCTTTCAGTGTTGTTATTACTGGTTCTTGCCACCTCGACTAAATGCCGTTGGTGAACTGCCAATGACAATAGCGAATAGGACTGGCGTACAGCTTATATAACAGTGTTGTATGTCTGCTGCCATTGTGACAATTGCGGAAATGTTTTTCTATATTATTCAATACTTACTGTGTGTTGTTGTGCATTATTACTTTAATACTTACTGTGTGTTGTTGTGCATTATTGATTATTGTGCTTACAGCCAACGATTTGATGGCAAAAATTGCGGAGTTTTTAATATTATGGTGAACTGCCAATGACAATAGCGAATAGGACTGGCGCAAAGCTTATATAACATTGTTGTATGTCTGCTGCCATTGACAATTGCGGAAATTTCTATATTATTCAATACTTACTGTGTGTTGTTGTGCATTATTACTTTAATACTTACTGTGTGTTGTTGTGCATTATTGATTATTGTGCTTACAGCCAACGATTATTGTGCTTACAGCCAACGATTAGATGGCAAAAATTGCGGAGCTTTTAATGTTATTATTATTTATGCCACGTGCATGCCATGTGCTTGTAAGGCATGGCCACGCCCCTATTGGTTGTTGTAGCCATTTCGATAACGATTACATGCCGTTGTCAGCTGTGGCTGCGGGCACCACGTACCGGTACATCATTATTAAATTGCAATCAAAGACGACTACCACCTTCATTTAGTATTGAATATGAGTGACTTGTTTGTTAGTTCTTGTCATTTCCTGGAACCTATACCAGTTTTATTCTTTCTTAAATTAATATGATACATGCAGATACTTGTATAACCTTTGTATTGTTTATGTGAGGATTACTACTTTCATCTAGCTTTGTATTGTCTTGTTTACTAGAGACTTGTTTGATATGTCTGACTGCATGACATATAACGTCGTCAGCCACTTTTGAGGCTGCGGGCACCCGTAGTTCCATAATTAATTCATAATCAAATTGTAGTCAATGACGACTATCGCTTCCATTCAGTATTAAATATGGTGCTTTGTTTTTGTCATATCCTGTAACCTATACCAGTTTTCCTCCTAATCCAGCTTTCTTCTTTTGTTTTTTTCTCATCGACATTTGACACTTGAAAATAGCATCACTTGTTAATTATATATATTTATTCTCGTATGATCTTGTGACTGTTGCATAAATTTTGTTACTTCATTTGTGATTGTTGTTAAAAAAAAAAAAAAAAGTCACGATTTGTGTGCTTGGTTTTTGGTGCCGATTTACAGGTTACGATTGTTGTAATTCGGATTAGTTTTCTGACTTTGTATTAAAATTTTATTTCACCACAACACTCATTAGCTACAGGCTATAGCCTGGCTTGCAGTGCGTGTAGCTGGGGCGCGTGTGTGTCTGGGTGCAGACGGAGCGGCACGTGGGGCGATTGTATGGGTGGACCTCACGGCTATGTATTGATGTTCAAGGATTTTGTTTTAACTATTTCTGTAGTGAATCTGCCCGGTGCGTCGCCTCATTGGCTGCTCCCTCTCGCTTCGGCGGGTGCGGGCCCTCGGCTGGAGCAGTTGACTCAAGTTGTTTTCTCCTTCGGTGCATGTTTACAATCTTGCCCCAGACTTTGTCACTTCTGTCATCCTGCTCTGTACACACATGCTTTATTTTTGCTTGCTGGCACTTTGGCCGCCCCTTACTGCCCTTGATCGTATGTTATGCCAAATGTATTGTCCATGCCGTTCTTTTTCTTATCTTTATTTCTGTGTATTATTCCTTTTCTTCTCTTATATTATAATCCTTTTTTTCAAGAGAGAAACTTCACTTGCGGCTGGAGGCCTACGGATAGAACTTATTGCATCTTGACACGTCTCAGGCAAACTATGCTGGTTTATGTTATTTTGATCCCACTCCTGGCTACTTTTCTTTTTGATGTACTTTTGAGTACTGTGACGTAAATGACTTGTGATCTTGTGTTACATAGAGCCAGGATTGGGTGTTTTTATTCCGACGGTCGTGTTCATCGCATAACAATTTTAAAGAGTAAGTCGATGGTTCTTTCTTGTATGGTGCTGTTGTTTGCACAAAATGTTCCCCTAGCATTGTTTGTTGCTTTTTGCCATGTCTGCGATACTTCTGCTAAGCCCTTGTTACGTAGTGAAAATGCTCGTCCTGATAATACCCGAAATGAAGAAGCGTCTCTGTCTATTAAGCTTATTGGTTTGATTAGAAAGCTCTTGTTGCGCTGTGGTGATGTTGAAAGCAACCCTGGTCCTAGAGATGAAAGTTATATTAATGTGATTCATGTTAATGCCCGAAGCCTGGCACACAAATTACATTTTCTTGAAGCAGAATGTCATAAATACGACATAATTACATGTTCTGAAACATGGTACTCTCCATCGTTTACAGGCAACGTTGATCTACCTAATTTCCATGCTCCTGTTAGGTTAGACCGCATGGCCCAGGGAGGGGGTGGGGTAGCTATATGGGTGAAAAATTCTTTGTTGTGTAAACATAGGCCTGATTTACATGTTGCAAACTTAGAAGCAGTTTGGATTGAAACCAGAGTAGACAGTGCTTTGTTGATCGGATCTTTCTATCGCCCACCTCACGCTACTGTAGATTACTGGGATTTAGTTCTTGAAAGTTTTGAGAAAGTCAATAATACTGGCACAAAGTTTATTGCACTTGGCGATTTTAATGCTGACTATAACTCTCCCCCAAAACATCTTGTAGACATTCTGAACAGGTTTCAGCTGCATCAGCTTACTAATGCCGACACACGTATAACTGAAAACACTAGTACACGACTTGACTTAATTATCACGCAGAGCCCTCAGATTATCTCTCAAGTCGAAGTCTTGCCCGAAATATGCAGCGACCATTGCGTTCCCTGTGCAACTATTTGTAGTAAAGCTGCTAAGAACTCGTCCTTTAAAAGGACTTTGTATAACTATGAAAAATTAAATGAAACATTATTTTGCACTTTGCTGTCTGAAATAAATTGGCAAGAAGTCGTCGGTGTAGGAGACGTTAATCAATGCACAGAAGCCTTTACTAAACTTCTTTTTGAAGCCGCATGCAAAAGTATGCCCGTAAAAACAGTTACCGTTCGATCTAAGGACGCTATATGGCTTAACGTCGAAATAAGAAATGCCCTTAAACAAAGACACAAACTTTTTAAACGTGCAAAACGTAGTGGCACTGAGCAAGACTGGACAGCTTATCGTCAATACAGGAATCAAGTGACAAGAAAGATTCGAGATCGCAAAGCTGAATATCTAAATGAACTGAATGACAAGGCATGCGACCCAGGAAAATTCGGCACCAAGGAATGGTGGAAACTTGTTAAAGATTTTATGAATAAAAAAGGTATCAATGACGATATTCCCCCTTTATTTTTTAATGGCTCTGCACACACAACTGATACAGAAAAAGCTACTGCACTCAATGATTTTTTCATTCAACAAACAACACTAGAAAATGCTGACGATACTACTCCTGACGTACCTCGATTAAATACTGAAATTAATCATATTGTTATTACCACTTCGGATATAAAGAAAGTAATTTGCAATTTGGAAAAGAATAAAGCAGTGGGTCCAGACAAAATTCACAATAGAATATTAATTGCTGCTGTTGACGTACTTTCTGGACCACTTTGTACTTTGTTTAATCGATGTCTTCAAATTGGTATCTTCCCAAATATTTGGAAAATTGCACATGTAACACCAATACACAAAAAGGGTCCCATGGATGAATGCACCAATTACCGTCCTGTATCTTTGCTAAGCTGTGTTGGTAAGGTGTTTGAAAGATGCGTTCACAGTTACGTTTACTCGTACCTAAAGTGTTACGGTATTATTACCTCTTGCCAATCAGGGTTTACCCCTGGAGACTCTACGGTTAACCAGCTGATAGTGATCTATAACGATTTATGCACAGCTTTCGACAAAGGAATAACTGTTCAGTCTGTATTCTGTGACTTCTCCAAGGCATTTGATAAAGTCTGGCATAAGGGGCTTCTTAAGAAGCTTGAGGCTGTAGGAATTAGAGGACAACTTCTTGAGTGGTTCAAAAGCTACTTAGAACATCGTAAACAGGCTGTTGTTGTTAAAGGATGCTCTTCAGAATATAGTAACATCACTGCTGGTGTCCCACAAGGTTCCGTTTTGGGCCCATTGTTATTCCTGATTTATATTAATGATATTGTCTCTGAAATTGAATCTACAATCAAATTGTTTGCTGATGATACAAGTTTATCTTTAGCACTGAGAAATCCAGACGCTCGTGCTGAAATATTAAACTCCGACCTGGAAAAGATTAGTAACTGGGCAAGGCAGTGGAAGGTCACATTTAATGAAGCAAAAACCGAGTTATTGACTGTGAAACGTGACGCATCCCCTGATCCTGACCTAACTTTTGGAAATAGTATTTTACAAAACAGTGAATTTCACAGGCACCTGGGTGTCTACTTTCAAAACAATTTGAAATGGGACGAACACGTTAGGTCTGTTATTCGTAAGGTTACTTTTTTATCTTCATGTCTGCGGTCATATAAACATAAATTAAGTCGAAAAGCTCTTGAAACTATGTATAAATCTTTTATCCTTCCTCACTTTGATTACGCAGATGTTGTATGGGACAACTGTACCGAACTACTTTCACATTCTCTTGAAAAAATTCATCTAGAGGCTGTCAGAACCATTATAGGAGCAGTAAAGGGTACTAGTCATGAACTGCTTTACCAGGAATCTGGTTTTTGTAGTCTTAAAGAACGCAGAAAGAGACACAAACTGATACTTTACCATAAAATGATAAATAATAACTGCCCAGAACACCTATCTGCCCTGCTACCACCGCTTGTAAGAAGTACTAATCCATATCACCGTAGAAGACCATTCGAAAGAAACGTTCCCACTCATAAAACCGAAATGTACAAAAAATCATTTATACCTTCTGCAACCATCTTATTCAACGAATTGCCTGAAAATCTCCAATCGAGTCAATCAACTAGTAGTTTGAAAAGATTTTTGTCAAGAGATGATCCTGTAGTCCCACTTCATTATTATTATGGCAAACGCGACCAACAGGCTCTGCACTGTAGAATGAGGCTAGGTATGAGCGACCTTAATTATGACTTGTTCCGCCGCCATTTATTGGACGCTCCAACTTGTCACTGTACTTACCCAGCTGAGACATCGGAACACTTTCTTCTCTCCTGCCCACTATTTATTAATGCAAGAACACAGACAATACATACTCTGAATCCTGAATCTCAAGATGTCATAATATTACTTTATGGTAATGAATGTTTGTCCGTTCAGGAGATTAGTATTATTGTAGCTGTTGTCCACGAATTTCTGCGACTGTCAGGCCGCTTTCACTAATAGTTACTAGTTAACTTGCCTTTGTGTCTGGTGTATTAAAGATATATATATATATACATATTTTATTTTATTTTATTTATTTATTTATTTATTTATTTTTTTTTTGGGGGGGGGGGGGGGGTTCTTCCGTGGTACCTACATACCTTCCGCAAACTCCTTGCTACAGTTGTGTCCCTAGTGAATCTCTCGCTATTATTTTGTTATTATTTCATTATCTTTTTAAAATTTGTTTCTGTATTAATTTTATTTGTTATTATATTTGTGTACTATTTTTTGTAACTCATTTGTATGTTGTTTATGATTATGCTTTCCTTATCATTGTTAATTGTTCTTGTGTTGATGGCAATGTATAACTATTTGTATCTCAATGATGTATCTATTCCGCCTAAACTGACACAGATTATTGTAACTTGTCCAGGTATACACTCACTTAAGCTTTGTCTTTTGTGTATTCCTGTTATTATATTTGTTATGTATTTGTCAGATACTGAATAAACCATTGTTTAAACCATATCGTGAATGTGTGTGTGTGTGTGTGTGTGTGTGTGTGTGTGTGTGTGTGTGTGTGTGTGCGTGAGAGCTTTAGAGCAATCTTTGAGTTTGGTTTTACAGGGGCGAATCTAGAGGGAGAGGCGGTTCCAGAAGTTCCGGAACCCCACCTCCACCCCCACCGCTACACATTCCCACCCCCCACCCTCCACCCCCCAAAAATGAACAGAAAGAAAGAAAAGACAAAAAAGACAAATATAATTATTATTATTATTTTTTTTTTTTTTTTAAATTATTATTATTATTATTATTATTATTATTATTATTATTATTATTATTATTATTATTATTATTATTAAAACACCAAACACGAAGACTGCTTAAAGCGCAACATTCATTCATGCACAATGACATACTTTGTACTGGAAGCCAGGGATCCTATTTCCGAGAACTGAAATAAATCAGACACTATACTTGTAATACGTGGAGTAAAGTAAAACACAACGCGTGTTTGTGTGACATTGGTCCTGTGCATTACCCTCGCAAAAATGTTCTTATTCCCCCCCCCCTCCCACCCCCCACCTCTCTCTCTCTCTCTCTCTCTCTCTCTCTCTCTCTCTCTCTCTCTCTCTCTCTCTCTCTCTCTCTCTCTCTCTCTCTGGAAGTAGTTGCTATGGTGTTTCTTTTTCGTATCTTTAGTTTAGTTTAGTTTAGTTTAGTTATTCATTGCTTACAGAGTCAAAGCGGACTGCAAAGAGCTGAATCAGGACCACAAAATCAAGACCACAACTTTGTTGAAAGAGGTCTCTCTCCTGATCCGTATAAAAGATCTGCTGAAACAACCCTAATGGTAACACTGAAGGCACTCCACCACTTTACAATAAAAGTATCCCACGCAGGGGACGCTGAGGCTATACTCTAATTTATCGAACCCCCCGTTTACAAAAACAAAATAGAAAATAGACATCATTATAAAATATCAACAAAACACATACATATAAGAAATCAACAAAACACATACATATAAAATGTCTACATTGCTAATTAATAATATCATAGGAAGCCCTAGTGACCATTTGGCAGAAAACCTCCAATATTTCAAAGCTGACCCAAAAGACCTCATATACAAATGAGGAGTTTTGTCCCGGAAGAGTTTTCTAGAAAAAAGGTAAGTAACTGGTCTAGCGGAGAAGATAGTATAGTAGATTGATAGAACAGAGTAGGAACGAGGAAGAACAAAGGAGAAAGACAGCGATAGTGGGGATTTAAAGCACTAAATTTCAAGAAAGTGGGGCTACTATTTATACAGAGAAACCCCGACCCCCCCCCCCCCCCCCCACGGGGGTCTTTTCGTTTGTTCCTCAACATTGTTGCATTATAATTGTGTGTTACATTTAGAAATAATCAGTGTCATACTCATATCGAGCCGCACATTGCCGTCTCAAAGATACGAGCGAAGATAGAAGAAATATATCTATATTTACGCTAGTGATTAACATATTATCTTCCAAGAGAGGCCTATAATGCACCATATAAGGTTACCTTATCTTCCCAGAGAAGCCTATAATGTACCATATAAAGTTACATTATCTTCCAAGAGAGGCTTATAATGCATCATATAAAGTTACCTTATCTTCCAAGAGAAGCCTACAATGCACCATATAAAGTTAAGAGAGGCCTATAATGCACCATATAAATTTACCTTATCTTCCAAGAGAGGCCTATAATGCACCATATAAAGTTACCTTATCTTCCAAGAGAGGCCTCAGAGAGGCCTATAATGCACCATATAAAGTTACCTTATCTTCAGCCTCAGGGAAGAAGAGAGGGGGAGAGGAGAAGGGCGAAGCCCTCATCTGTCCCATCCCACCTCTTCCTCTCCCTTCTCCCGATAAGGCCTTTTCCCATGGACATCACCGGGGTCTGGACCCTGCCCACAATTTGGAGCCCTTATCTCCCCTCCCCCACTTCCTTCACCCCTCACCTTACCATTGATCCTCCCCTGGTTTTGCGCAATAAAAAGATTAATTTATTATTATTATTATTACATCGTCCCCTATACGCTTTGGTGTTGGGGACGTAAATTTAATCCCGAACCGAACCGTATTATTATTATTATTATTATTATTATTATTATTATTATTATTATTATTATTATTATTATTATTATTATTATTATTATTATTATTATTAAAATTGGTAGGCTTATTATTATTATTATTATTATTATTATTATTATTATTATTATTATTATTATTATTATTATTATTATTATTATTAATTTATTTATGTATTTATTTATTAAATTATTATTATTATTATTATCATTATTTTTATTATTATTATTATTATTATTATTATTATTATTATTATTTATTTATTTATTTATTTATTATTATTATTATTATTATTATTATTATTAACGAGCACGTATGGACACGCGAGCCCCTATGACAGGCATAATAAGCGCTCGCGTGTCCACAGGCGCTCACGTGTGCCAAGCTATCGTCTGTCAACGGGTGTCAAGCATGTGGGACAGAGAGACAGAGACACAGAGAGAGACACAGAGAGTGTCCCAGCTACGCTGTATGTGTTCCTGGAACTGGAACAGTGCTAGAGCAGAATCCAGTTGAACAGGATCTAGAAATTGGAAATTCTGGGTCAATAGCACAGCATACCACACGTACAGTATGTCCCCCTAGTCCAGGAAGTAGGCCTGTAACTCCAAGGGCGCGTCGTTGCGTTGCGTGGATAGATTAAAGTCCCACGTCACAGAAGCGAATAGGGGACTGCAATTCACTTGGGCGCGTCGCTTCAAGCAGACACGCTTCAGCTGAGAGTCGCCGAGGCTAACGCTTGTGTGTCCCCTCTCTAACTCTGAACTACGCTGTTTGTCCTCTCCTAGCGCTGTTATAATGAATGCAGAGATAGTTTACTTAGTTTTTCTTCTTCTTTTTTTACCCTACTGTACATGAAGCATTATTACATGAATTAATAGTAAATAATTATTTAACTTCATTAATGCATTTCTCGTTTTGATTTATAACAAGCTTGCATATATTTGCCATATCATGTATTATTTAAAAATAAAAATTAATGCATTGGTAAATTTTTTGTTTTGTTGTTAAAAAATTATCCTGCTATTATATTTAGTTTATTTTAATTAATTTTATTTTAATGATTTTACTTTTATATGTTAATGTGTTTATAATTTTAACATCTTACCTAATATTACAATTGTGCAAACACGTTACATTAAAAGAAATAAATAAGCAAATGAATAAATAAAACTAATTCAGTCATTCATTCATTATTTAAAAACAAACAAAAAACAAACAAATAACTAACTAAATACAGAAAGAAAAACTAATAAAGAAATTTTTAAAAAAAATGTTCCACGTTAAACGGCAGATATGAAGCAATAAAACAGTGGTACATACAAAATGTGTAAAGAACTCAAACACACTAACACAGCCTTCCCAAGTCCTCCAGACAACACACGAGCACTAATAGGCTACTAGTCAACAGAATGTCTATATAAGACGCCTACGGTGGGAGGTGAGGGGGAAAGACGGAATAAAAAGGGGGAGGGGGAAGGGGACCTGAAACAAACGTTTAGTGCTGAGGCTAAATAAGAAAATGGCTTCGAAACAACGAAATCCGCCGGGCTTCATCTTCTTCCCCAACAATAAAATCGATGGGACAGTTAACCCGTTAGCACGTAAAGTTTACTAGCCAACAGAATGTCTATATAAAACGCCTACGGGTGACCTGACGAATAATAATAATAATAATAATAATAATAATAATAATAATAATAATAATAATAATAATAATAAAGCGAGCGTTGTGGCCAAGTGGGCTAAGGCGGGACTAACTTGCCTTGTCCGCAGGCCAGAAACCAATGGCGCCTGACAGGTGTGGGTTCGATCCAGCATCTGGGCGTTATGTTTCTCCGAATAATATTTACTTTCGACTCAATGCAATGTCTCGGGGGTTTTCTCCGGGTACTCCGGTTTGCTCCCCCAGCAAAATTTCAAAATCACAACAAATGTTAGGTAGGTTGGGTTTGGGCGCGTTACAGGCTGCGACTACGCTTTCCCCAGAATTTCCCTATGGAAAAAGGGACAAAAAGGTAAATTTTTAAAAAATAAAAATAAATTAATAATAATAATAATAATAATAATAATAATAATAATAATAATAATATTAATATTAATAATAATAATAATAATAATAATAATAATAATAATAATAATAATAATAATAATAATAATAATAATAATAATAATAATAATAATAATAACAGGCAATTTATACAGCGCTTTCCGAAATCATAAGCACTTTACACAAACAAATGTAAACACAACATGCGTACACTGGTCAATAACACGCAACCACACACACATCCCTACACCCAAAAACACTCACTCAGGGCCCCTAAGAAAAAGGCCTCTCTAAAAAGATGCGTCTTCAAGTTGATTTTAAAAGACGCTAATGAAGGAGGCGCTGTAGTACTGAGGCTAAATAAAAAAAAGTGCTTCGAAACAACGAAACCCGTCGAGTATCACCTTCTTTCCAAACAAGACAGTTAGCCAGTTACCGCTACTCGAGATACGGCGTTCATAATTTATGTTAATTATTTTATCATCGGCAAATCAGAATATGTATTCTAAACCTATCCTATCCTATCCCGTAACTCGGAAGTGGTAGGGGCACCACAGATGATACTTTAACCAGCGTACTCCATTTTTCTCTATCCTTAGCAACCCTGATGGCTTCGCTCAGTTTCAAGCCAGACCATTCTCGAATGTTGTCCTCCCACCTCTCTTCCGGTTTCCCTCTTCTTCTACCTCCTTGCACTGTGTCTTGCAGGATGGTCTTTGCAATGCCTGATGATTTGGTGACGTGGCCATACCATCGGAGTTTCCGTTTCTTCACCATTGTGAGCATGTCATCGAGTTGTCCAATGGCTTGTGTGGTGGTCTGTCGGATTTCGTCGTTGGTCATTTGCTAGGTATAAGAAATGCCCAGAAGTCTTCTGTAGCACCTCATCTCCGTGCTTTGTATTCTTCGTTGTAGATCTGCTGTGAAGGTCCATATTTCGCAAGCGTATAGGAAGATGGAGATGACAAGAGAGCGCAACAGTCTTACCTTGGAATGTAGACTAGGGGTACTATTCGCTATCCAGGCATATAAAATTCGGATTGCTTTCTCAACGAAAGGGCGGCAGCCGCAGGGCAGTGCTACCCGTGACGAAAGATGCATAGTTCTTGCAAGATTGTTAGTACCTGGCCGGCATTCACGTCACCCATCTAAGACACGAGTATCAGGATTTTTCAAAAGTCCGTAAGCTTACTGTGGAGTCCATGCATGGATCGTATGGCAAGCTTTTGTAGGTAATGTTATTATTTATGCTTGCAGTTCAACTGTACACTATTGGAACTTACTGTACGTTTCTATGTTTGTACGTCCATGCGTAAGAATGGAGTGAACGGGGTACTCCGGTTTCCTCCCTCCCTTTAATAATGCTATGGGATGCCGTCAATTTCAATTTTCAAAAATAAGAATTGAATTTCTATTGTGGTTCCTGTATTAGCGATCTCTTCAAATCGCCGCTCTTTGGGTTTTTTAAGAGACTTTAAAATAAAGTACTGAAATAAATTGAATTGAATTGAGTGGACTATATAGGCTTCGGTTGATATTCTCATCCACAAGAGGCTTGATACAGATTATTACTATATTAGCAGTCTCAGATACTTCAGGCTCTGGTTTTAACCCAACCCGCGCCCCATCACCACCCAACCCCACCACCCCTATCAAACGAGCGTTGTGCATGTGTCGTATTTAAACAGCGCTCTGGCGTGCAGCCAAATATTCATATGGCACAAAGCGTAGTGCCAAGTGATTTCAGCCTGGTAAACTGAACTCAAGGGTTTCTTCATACTCTCATAAGCGCAGCCCACGGGAAGGTATGGGGGAGGGGAGAGGGGGCTTTTTAGCAGACAAGGGAAAGACGGGATTGGGGTCCCACCGCCGTAGCTCAAGTGGTAGAGCGTTCGCCTGGCACACCGATGACCCAGGTTCGAATCCCGTGGTGGGCGATATAAAACGTGGCCATTTTCAAATGTCCATTTTAGCAGTATGATTGCTCTTGTGGTTCAGTGTTGATTTAGGTCCCTACCCCTCTTTCCCTGGGATGGTTATCCCCGTCTGCCATATCGCCAATGGTGGGTGTAGACGTTAAACCTCAATGTTCACGGGATGGAGGCTTGGGGGATGGGAAGACATAACCTACAAAAGTACGTTTGAACGGCAATACACAATAAACAATGTGTATCAGTTTATAGTCCCCTCTCTTCCCGATAAGGATAACAATAAACAATAAATGCAACCTTGTATCAAACATTCCCCGGAGGCAAAACATTTAATAATCTTATAGCACACAAACAATACATGTGCTTTACAATATAATTAATTGCGCCCCCCCCCCCCCCCAAAAAAAAATGAGGGTCACAAGAAACTAACGAATTTAAATTTGTATTCATACTGTCACGAGAGGCTAGGTAGACCCAGCACTAAGGCTTCACGCCTCAAATAGTTCAGCCTGCTGTAGCCTTTGTAAATTAAAGTCGCTGCCTAGCAGACGACAGAAGTCAGGACTGTGCTAAGCATGTATAGGCTAGATAAGGTAGGCAGTGACCTCATCCAGCTGACGTATAGCCGCCACCCCCCGCTAGGAGACGCTCAGGTCTCACGAGATTTTCGCGGGATTTTGGCTGACTACAAGGCGAGGTAGTCATCTTTGTCTGAACCTCACGCGAGAAGGAGGAACGCTCTGACACATCTCTCTAGCAGAAAGACTAAGCAGGTGACGGGTGAAATTCATTCATCTCAGTTATAGCCACAGCCTGACATTGTCAATAAGACGAGCAGGCTTGTTGGTCCGATGCAGGAAATAAACCACTAAGAGTCAACCCTGACATTCAGCCTGCAGGGGAACATCAAGCACTGAGCTCCGATAGCCACTACACTAACATTGATATAGAAGGAATGTGCGGTAGTCCACTCTCCTGAAACCAACATTAGGCGAACCAGAACAAATAGCCCAATGATGAGACAGTAGCAAATATCAAGAACAGTAGCAGCATAGACCCATCAAGGAACGAACTATTCGAAGTGAATTTGGACAATTAAGTTAATAGAGTGTTTAGAGAATTAGGTATAGAGTAGAGGAAATATATGTGTGATATTTACTGTTAACAAGTGGCTGGACTACCTATGTTTCATAGCCGTGCGAGAGCTATTGTGTCAGTGAATCTTTACCATTTTCTCCCTATCTTTATTACCCTATCCGCACACAGACCGAGCTAAACATATAAATGTATTAAGATTAGTCGTAGGGTGATTACACTAGCCGATCTCCGCAGACCAAAGACGAGTGGGTAATAGCATTCCATTGTGCAGAGCCCATTAACAATAGACCCACCGTCACACATACATATTTCAGAACGGCATAAAGAAATCATTAAAGAAAGTATGTACAGGGCGGCCCCCTAATTCCTTACCCATCCATGTGTTGTTATGTGATATTTAATTACGCCTTTGTTATAATAATAATAATAATAATAATAATAATGTTCGTCATTTGTAAGGCGCCTTAGCCTAAGGATCAAGGCGCCGGCCGATACAGGATCTAACTCAAACCGCCCGAGACGCCCACCCGCAGCCTTTGGGCGCATGGTCTGACGCCCGGACAACTGATCTGAGCACAATCCTGGGCAGCCAGGGATGGGGGAGAAGGACCAAGTGCATGCTGGGTGTGTTCTTGTTACCGGCACTCAGCCGTCTAGGACATGAGCGTCAGGATCTTTAAAGTCCGTTATGATGGAATGTATGCGACACACAGACTAGACCTCGGTTTATACTCTCATCCGAAGGAGTAGGAAAACAGGAGTAAAGTGTCTTTCCCAGGGACACAACACAATGGCCCGGCCAGGGCTCGAACCCGGGACCTTCAGATCCGCAAGCCGAAGCACTACCATTAGACCACAGTGCCTCCTTATTTATCAAGTTTTATAATTGTTTTTCTATAGTGAAGAAAATGTCTCATAGAACATGGCATCACATAATATTATGCAGCGAGAATGGGGGAGTGAGGGGTAGCGCGCAGATACATTGGATATATAAAATATAAGTATATGGATGGATAGGGACTTATGGCCGCCCTGTACATAGATCATCACACGAGATCACACACCTAATAGCAGGCCTGCGGTTTGACATCACAATAATTTCTAACATAGCTCTCAAGTTGATCAGCTTTTTCTTTGACTTATGAGGATATTTAAGCTATCGTGGCAAATTAGAATTCTTGTTGCCTTTTAATTAAAAACTATTCCTTTTATTTGAGTTCAATTCAATTCGATTCCACACATCTTTATTACTGTTAACAAGGAATTGACGGGCATTAAACATTGATCAAATAACATTACATTGCATGATTATTGCTTTAGGTCCAGCGGACTCTTCCGAGCAAAGGACCATAAGTATAGATATTTAAACTTGAGATACATAAGGTATACTGACATATATATTTATTGTCATGTTATATCGAACAATTCAAGGCGCTCTGTCTTAAAGTGGATCTCACCTATATTTTGGAAGCAAATCTAACCGTAATTTTTGCGTCTGTGGTACCTGTCAGTATATTACGGTTAGATTTGCTTCCAAAATATAGATGAGATCCACTTTAAGACAGAGCGCCTTGGATTGTTCGATATAACATGACAATAAAAATACCTCACTGAAAGGTTCCACAACACGAAAAGCTACAGATAAATTTGCTTCCAAGCTATAAGTGATATCCACTTTAAGAAAGAGCGCACTGAATTATCCAACCCTGCATATGAATGATTGGAGAATACAAACTCTGGTAGGCTTATTGGTGCTGGTTTGATAGCGGAAAAGGATCCCATATCTACAGTGAGTAAGCTCTTTGTTTATATAGAGTAACTTTAAACCATAAAGCAAAAATGCAATCTCCATTGCTGTACAAACACAAGGTAGAAAGATCATAAGCGGCTTTGTCACTAAGTGTCAGTTAAGACTCTTTTGTATGTGGTCGAGATCACAATACACATCGTACATTGCATTGCCTATTTACATCGATGATTTCATATGAATTCTATGTTTGTAGTGCGTCAGCAAGGTGCGGATCAAAATTGCGTAAATAAAATAATTAATAAATGTATATACAATTCACTTTAAGTGATGGCAATTGTTGCTTAAATATTCAAACTTCTTTCTTCTTATTTTTTTGTGTGAGGAGAGGGCGGGGGGGGAGAGGGGAGGGAGTGTGGGTGTCTATTTTGGATTGAAAATTGAATCTAAATTTCGTGTTCGACAATTCAACAGATCTGTACCAAGCACATGGTAAGAATACAGGAGGAAGGGGAAAGCCCGGTAGTATTATGTGTGTGACCGATCCCAAGTAACCTACCATAATATTATCAGCTTTCTATGCCGCTTGGAACTCAGCCTGATGTGTCGGTTATATGCTTTAGTTTGTTATTCATTGCTTACAGGGTCCAGCGGACTGCAAAGAGCCGAATCAGGACCACAAATTCAAAAACACAACTTCGTGAAAGAGGACTCGCCCCAGATCCGCATAAAAGATCTGCTGAAACAACCCCAGTGGTAACACTGAAGGCACTCTCACCAGCCGGTCACCGCATCCAACGCAGGGGACGGTGAGGTTCTACTGTAATTTATTGAACCCTCGTTTACAAAAATCAAATAGAATACAAACATCATTATAAAATATCAGCAAAATACATACATACAAAATGCCTACATTGCTAAACAATAACCTCATAGGAAGCTCTTGTGGCCATTGTGACGAGATGACTAGTTTTACTCTGCTTAATTTACTATTTAGCCTTGTTTAGTCATTGTAACTTTAGAAAGTTGGAGTGTTACACAGCAGCTGATTACAGTATAGGAGGTACACACACTGCGAGCTTGACGCAGGCAGTTAGTGACGTCAGCACTGTGTGCCTTGAATCTGAAAGTAACCAATGGGACGCAGGCAGAGCGGTTAGAGCCGGTTCTGACTGGGTCAAAACCTAGCATAGCTTAAGTCAGTGCTACGAAAGACACCGAAGTCTACACAGCTAGACCGGTCAGAGAACTATCTTCACTCATAGACCAGGAAACAGGACTTTAGAATCTTAGAATTCTATCAAGTAGCCAGGAGGCCTGACTTTGTAAAACAGGTAAATGAACATACTTCTGTTTCATCGTGATATATTTATATTCTTGTTGAAATTATGTTTGTAGAATTTGCTATGCATAAATGTGGATTGTTCGTCCAACGTTGCGTGACCACGTGGCGAAACACGACCGGTTGCGCCGCCATGTTGTATACCTGACGGAACCACTGTTGTTGAACCTATATGTATGTTTGCAGACCAGTGGCTGTACCAGTGAATGTTTATATCTATATATTAATCGAGCAGCCTTTTCAGATCACGAGGGGCCGTTTTAGCCAACCAGCGGCTTTGTTGTGAAGTTAATTTCGAGCTTCAGTTGGCTCCAAGTTTTACAGATTACAGCTGAACTGTCCATATAATTGCTTCCACGCGAGTTTTGCCATTCGGCGCTCGATCACCCGCTGCCGATACAACGAAACTTAACATTCTTTTCGATCGCAAAACGGCTTTAGTTTGCATTTTACTGCCTCCATAAACACTGTAAAAACACATGTGTGAGACGGTATTTTTAGAACCAATCATTTTTGTCCTTAGCCCTGCCATCATTTCCGCATACCATTTCTACCAAGGATTTCGTATTTTATTCCAAATCGCTTTTAATCGATCGGCGTTCGCTATATTGTTGTTTAATCCAGTTTCAAGTTTATAACACTAATAAAATCGAGGGGTTCAACATGTTTTATGATATGGGACCTAAAATCAGTTTAAAGAATTATAGCATCCCGTGGTTCAATGGATAAGGCGTTTGACTCTCAATAAGGAGACCCGGGTTCGAATCTCACTTGGTCCTTTTATTTTATTTTATTTTATTTTTTAAATTAAAATTTAATAATACAGAGCGAGAGAGATATAAGAGAGATATAGATAATAAAGAAAAAGAGCGGAACAGAGGCAACTGAAAAACAAAACAAGGTGCAAGTAAAATGCTAAAAAAAATAATAAAAAATATAAATATATAAATAAAAATAAAATCATAGCACGGGTATTAATAACTGCTTCATTTTCTTTTTTTTTTTTCATTTATCCATGATGCGTGTACTTCTTAGAACACTTAACATCTTATGCTTTTTAAAAAAAAAATTAGGTATAGGTAGGTCTGTTTAAAAAAAAAACATTTAGAAAATAACATTATAGTTTTATTGTAAATTTCATAGCATAATTAATTGTCATTCGATTCATCACAAAAAAATATTAAATTAAGAGCAAACTTTACATTAAAAATAAATATTTAGAATCTAAATTAAAACTGAATTGTTTCCAACTAAATATCTGTAGGGACTAAAGGTCCATATTTACATTTACATGGCTTGGTGCTTTTTTTTTAATGATTGCCTCAATTTGGTATTTCATTGGTATGTATTATAAGGAAAAAAGTTCTGTGCATGCAGTGATAGCATTGCCTTATTGTTTTAATCACATGCATGTGCAATAAATCAGTAATGCTGTTCTCCTCAAATAAATGATTATTGTGTTTTATTACAATTATAAGTTTATTTTTAATCTATGTCTCTTTTTAGTGATTCACCACTGACAGTGTACTTCAGCCTTCCACTTCCAGAATCATAAACACAACAAAGATTATTATATCAAAGATACTTTTATACAATGTGAATTAATTTTCGAGCTAATGTTAATTAAAAGTATCTTTGATATACTGTATATCTTAGTTGTGTTTATGATTCTGGAAGTGGAAGGCTGAAGTGCACTGTCAGTGGTGAATCACTAAAAAAGAGACATAGATTAAAGATAAACATATAATTGTATTTTACTTTCAAAATACTTAGCAGTTCCTGTTGTGTTTACAATTTCTTCCACTTTCAGGCAATTGATATTTCCTACATGTAGTTATTGTACCAACACCACAACATAAACTATACACTATGTAGGCTACAATGGAACATTATAGTCTCAAATAAATTTGACTTCACTCAGTGGCTGACAGCTTGGACACCCAAAGATAACCTATAACGGGCATGCTTTGCTCGTCTTCAGATTAAAAACAAACATAAAATGACAAAATGCTGCAGAATGCACAAAAAAAGTCACTTCCAGGAAAAATTTTGAAACGGGCATATAACATCAGGCCCAGCAATTGGGTCATCAAAAATTTATTTGGACGGGTAATAACTGCTAGTTATTATTAATTCTGTATGTGTGTAGTTAGCCACGATTTATATTTATGTATGTATAGGAAATTAGAGTTGAGATTCCAGTGGACCGCGGACGTAGCAGAATGTTCGTCACTTATGTATAGAGATGTGGAGCTATCACTGAGGGCTACTTTGTCTTTTAGTGAGACGCTCTGCACAAACCGATTATTCAGGGTTGTGCAGAATTTCGTCTCTTATATTACAGACGAGCGGGCGAGCTATCCCGTGCACCCAACTCCACAGGAAAACCAAGTTGGCTGTTTAGCCCCTACAGCACAAGACTGAGGGAGCAACCCTGAAAACACCCTGCAAGACCCCACAGCGTGGCAAGGGACCAAACTACACGACGACACAGCGTGTACCAGAAGCTACCTCATCAAAGGGCTTCAAACCACAAGCTAAGTGCCCAGGAATCAGTGCACTCAAACTGATAGCAAAAGGACCACAGTAGTCCACTCTTCAGAACTGTAGTAAAACGGACCACAGTAGTCCAATCTTCATGAAATCTAGAAGCCAGTGCCCGATGAAGACATAACAGCTGCATAGGCTATCAGCGATCGAATTATTTGCATTGACGTATGACATTTTAAGGTAGATTAGCACATCGAAGATCTTGTATAGAGTAGAAGAAATAAATGTGTGATTTTTAACTGTTATCAAGTGGCTGGACTACATATGATTCATAGCCGTGTGAAAGCTAGTGTGACAGTGATCTTTTACCATTTTTCTATCTATCTCTGTATCCCAGCCTTAACACAGACCGAGCTAAACAAATAAATTTATTAAAGTAATTCACAGGGTGACTAACTAGCAGTTCCCATCGAATAAAGCGTGAGGGTTACAGCATTCCATTGTGCAGAGCCCAGTAACAAAGAAACCCCACGTGACACTTTAATTGGCGAGCCTAGTCAGGATCGGTGTATAATAGGAATTGGGTATAACCGGATCTAGGTACAATAAAATTAGATAACAGTAGAAGTAGGATAACTTAGAATAGTTGTAAGTGTAGAACACGGACTCAATTTGGGTGCAATATTCTTTAGTTAAAAACTTTTTTGCTTCAATTCTTTTTGTGCCTGTATGTTGCATTGTTCTTTTGCAGGTTTTGCTTAAATAACTGTTGTATGCCATTTGACTCTTGTTTTATTCTATTATTGATTACGAAATTTATGGTCTTTGCATTGTTGTTATTGAATTGCAATATTGCTAGTGTTTTGGTATTCCACGGGATTCAGAGGTTGTTCATAGACACTTTTGACAATGTCGGACCCAGTGGCCTTGAGATTGCGCTTCAAGGAATTAGGAGCTTTGCACTTAGCAGGAGGAGACCTAATTGCGTATATAAATGCAGAGGTAGAGAAACAGGAGGCTAAGGCAGAGAGAGCAGCAGAGAGAGAACAGAAGAAACTCGAAGCAGAACAGAGAAAAGCAGAACTAGACGCAGAGCAAAAGAAAGCAGAGTTAGAAGCAGCAAGAGAACAGAAGAAAGTAGAAGCAGAGAGAGAAGCGAAGAAATTAGAATTAGAAGCAGAAGGTAGGCGATTGGAGTATCAGCGGGCAGAAAAAGAAAAAGACAGACAGCATGAGTTAGAGCTGAGGAGATTAGGATCAGGAGCCTCAAGTTCTTCCTCAACCCCTCCCCACTCAGATCAGCTAGAGGTAGCATCCAACCCCGTGCAAGGAATGTCATTTCCACTGGGAACATTCAATGAGAGAGACGAAGGTCTAGATCTCTATCTGACTAGGTTTGAGCGCCTAGAAACGGAGTATAAACTAGATCCCACCCATTGGTCTTTCAAGCTTAGTCAAGGGCTTAGAGGAAAGGCTTATGACATCTACAGTAAGCTACCGACTGACAGAGTGACTGACTATCACAAAGTAAAAGAGGCACTCCTAACGGGATTCGAACTAACAGGAGAATGCTACCGGCAAAAATTCCGCACCAACCGGAGAGTGAAAGGAGAGAGTGACTGAGCTATGCGCAGTTCGCGGATCGGTTGTCCACAATGCTAGATAAGTGGGTTAGCCAGTCAGCCACTGCTAAGACATATGATGGACTGACAGAACTGTTAGTATGGGAACAGCTACGGGAAACCATGACCCCCGAGCTGAGAACATTCTAAGTAGAGCAGGGCGCGGAAAGACTGGAAGATCTGGTCAAGGTCGCAGATAGGTACGTGGCCGCCCACGGAGAAGCCAAGAGCTTCAGGCGAGACCTAAAGCCTAACGGGAAAGAGGCACAGAAACGAAGCCCTCACCGGGAAGAGCACACCGCGAATAAGCCAAATAACCCCAGACCTGGGCAAAATAAAGGACCCAACACGGAATTCGGGAAAAGACGTCCCGCAGAACAGAAACGCTATTGTTCGTTCTGCAACAGAAATAATCACTCCACCGCAGAATGTTTCAAGTTGGCAGCACAACGTAGGGAAGAGCGCGAAAGCCGGCCAGCGCACAGAGTCCTAACTCAAAGCAGCGGTAACAAGCCACACACTATCGGAGATCACCCATCGGTGACAGACACGGTCAAGGTCAACGGTAAAGAAGCGAACTGTCTGTATGACACAGGTCTATCATACGACGCGATAGTTAGCGAATCTCTTGTATCGCGCGCGGACTTGACGGACAAGACAGTCGAACTACAAGGAGCAGACTTGACGAAACCGACGACTACTTGCCCAATAGCTTGGATAGAAGTAGAGAGTAGGTACGTCACAGGACGAATCCAAGCAGCTGTTTTACAGAAACCCCTGTATGATCTAGTGCTAGGTTGTAGGTATGTGTTCTTAGGCACGCCCCCCAAAACTGTAGAGATAGCTGCAGTGCAAACCAGGGCCCAAGCTAAAACCCAACCACCCCAGCCCGAGTTAGCCCCGAATCCAGGACTCGAAGAGATCAAAACAGCACAGAAAGCGGACGCCTCGATAGCGAAGTGCTTCCAGAAGCTACCCAAGGCGCACACACCCCCGCACAAAGGAGACTTCTACATGGAAGACGGAGTTCTACATCGACAAGGAGATGGACATCACACCCAACTAGTACTACCAGCCACCCTTCGAGCCCAAGTACTAGAACTAGGCCACAGCATGCCACTCAGCGGACACATGGGAATTGGAGCCACAGTGCAGAGAATCAGCGCACACTACTATTGGCCAGGAATCACGGAGGATGTCAAGCGCTACGTGAAATCTTGCCACCAATGTCAACGATATTCCCCGCGACATCACACCGTACCAGTTACCTTAGGACCATCAGTAGTAGTCGGCGTGCCATTCCAGCAAGTCTCAGTAGACATAGTCGGACCACTGCCCATGACCAAGAAGCGGAACAGATTTCTACTCACACTCGTCGACGCATGTACGATGTGGTGCGAAGCAGTCCCGTTGCCAGCGATCGACACCAAGAAGATTGCAGATGCACTCATCGCCATCTTTACCAGAGTCGGATTCCCGGACAGCATTAGAACGGACAACGGATCTCAGTTCACCGGCCGCCTGATGCAAGACGTGTTCGAGTTGATACAAGTTCATCACATTCGCACACCACCATACCACCCAGCCAGCAACGGACAAGTAGAAAGGCTGAATGGAACCCTTCTCACCATCCTCAGGAAAATCGCCGACGACAACCCAGAAGCGTGGGACACCTACGTGAATGCGGCACTGTTCGCATACCGAGAAACGCCCCATGCAGCCACAGGCTACACCCCGTCAACATTGCTATTCGGCAGACCTCTAGCAGGACCGCTAGAAGCCCTACGCAGAAGTTGGACGGAAGCCAAGATAGACGACACACCAAGAGGTGCCACCAAGTACGTCGCAGACCTGCAGGAAACCCTCAAAGCAACGTGGAAGAAAGCTGGTGAAGCACTGAAAAAGGCAAGAGCCCGTCAGGCGAAGTACTACAACCGCCACGCGAAGGACCGAGAACTGCAAGTCGGCGATCAAGTGCTACTCTTACTTCCAAGTGGAACCAACAAGCTGGACATCGCTTGGAGAGGACCGTACCGGGTGGCTGCCAAGAAATCCAAGACAGTCTACCAAGTAGAGGTGAACGGGAGAGCCCGATACCACCACATCAATCTCCTCAAGAAATACACGGACCGACCAGCGACCCCCAGTACTCACACATGGATGGCCATCGCCATCGCGGAAGAAGTTCATCCCCAACTACAACAGCATCGCCGTACCACTGACAAATGGAACCCGGAAAATCGCCCCGGACAAAGTCGTATGGACAGCCGAATGCGAGACAGCATTCCAAACACTCAAGGACAAAATGACATCGGCGCCAGTACTCCACCTACCAGATTTGACTCAGCCCTTCGTTCTTCGCACCGACGCAAGCGACTTAGGCCTCGGAGCAGTACTGCTACAGCGCGACCCCAAGAATGCAGAGACGCTATTCCCTGTCGCCTACGCCAGCAGAAAATTGAGACCCGCCGAGACCCACTACGCCACGTCGGAGAAAGAATGCCTTGGACTAGTCTGGGCCATACAGAAGTTTCAACTCTACCTGTATGGGACACACTTCACAGTTCAGGTGGACCACCAACCACTATCGTTCCTGGCAGCCTCCAAATCCTTGAATTCTCGCCTGATGCGATGAGCACTCACCCTTCAGGCATACTCATTCCAAATCGAGTACATACTGTCACGTGGGGTTTATGGGCTCTGCACAATGGAATTATGGACCCTCACGTTTATTCGGTGGGAACTGCTAGTAAGTCACCCTATGAACTACTTTAATAAATTTATTTGTTTAGCTCGTTCTGTGTTAAGGTTGGGGTACAGAAATAGATAGAAAAATGGTAAAAGATTACTGTCACACTAGCTTTCACACGGCTATGAATCATATGTAGTCCAGCCACTTGATAACAGTTAAAATCACACATTTATTTCTTCTACTCTATACAAGATTCTCTAAGTACTAATCTAACTTAAAAAGTCTCAGTCACTGCTAATAGTTTGATCGCTGATAGTCTAGGCCGCTGTTATATCTTCCTTGGGCACTTGCTATTATATCTCATGTAGATTTGGACTACTGTGGTCCGTTTTACAGTTTCTGAAGAGTTGGACTACTGTGGTCCTGTTTTGATCAGTTTAAGTGCACCTTTGTTTTTGCACTTAACTGCTAGATGGTGCGTGCGAAGTCCTTCTGTGAGGTAGCTTCTGGTCCACCTGTGTCGTTGTGTAGTTGGGTTCCCTTGCCACGCTGTGGGGTCTGACAGGGTGTTTTTCCGGGTAGCTCTTTCCGACTTGTGCGGGAGAGGCTCCTCAACCAACTAGTCGTTTCTGTGGAGTGGGGTGCACAGGATAGCTCGCCTGCTCGTCTGTAATATAAGAGACGAAATTCTGCACAACCCTGAATAATCGGTTTGTGCAGAGCGTCTCACTGAAAGCCAAAGTAGCCCTCAGTGATAGCTCCACATCTCTATACATAAACGACGAACATTCTGCTACTTCCGGGTTCCACTGGAATCTCACTCTAAATTCCTATACATACATAAATATAAATCGTGGCTAACTATACACATACAGAATTAATAATATTATAAACATTCAGTGGTACAGCCACTGGTCTGCAAACATACATATAAGTTAAACAACAGTGGTTCCGTACGGGATGCAACATGGCGGCGCAACCGGTCGTGTTTCGCCACGTGTTCGGCTTTTCCACATGGTCACGCAAATTCGGATTAACAATTCACATTTATGCATAGCAAATTCCACAGACATAATTTCCACAATAATATAAATATATCACGATGAAACAGAAGGGTGTTCATTTACCTGTTTGACAAGTTCAGGCCCATTGTGACTTGAGAGAATTCTAAGATTCTAAAGTCCTGCTTCCTGGTCTATGAGTGAAGAGATTTCTCTAGCTGTGGAGATGTTGACTCTACCTCGTCTCACACACGACTGATTCAAACTGCGCTAAGATCTGACACAGTCAGAACTGCTCTACCCGCTTACCTGAGCTCTCATTGGTTAAAAACGGTCAGATTCAAAGTTCAAGTGCTGAGTCACTGCGCAGCGTGGGTCGGGCTCGCGGTGTGTACTTTAATTGCTGCTGTGTACTATACTGACTCTCTACTGTTACAAAGATTACACAAGGCTAAATAGTCGATAGGCAGAGTTTAAACTAGCCAGTTCATGACACATACCCGGCAAAGAGAACCACGGAGCCGACTACCTCAGTCGCCATCTCGTGGAGGACACAGCAGCTGTCGCCCACCCAACACAACTAAGGGCCACAGCACCAGAATTCGTCCCCGTCCAGTAGAACCCTGTCACTAGTGTCCATAGCTACCTGGCACAGCATTGCAGCTCAGGTAGAGCAACTTACTTAGTTTATAAATAGGACCTTAGGATAGTGCAGTGTTAAACTAGGCTCTGTAGTAGAAAAAGGTCGAATCCAGTAGTCATCGCCTTTTTTCAGTTGAGGGAGCCAGTGACGAGATGACTAGTTTTACTCTGCTTAATTTACTATTTAGCCTTGGTTAGTCATTGTAACTTTAGAAAGTTGGAGTATTACACAGCAGCTGATTACGGTATAGGAGGTACACACACTGCGAGCTTGACGCAGGCAGTTAGTGACGTCAGCACTGTGTGCCTTGAATCTGAAAGTAACCAATGGGACGCAGGCAGAGCAGTTAAAGCCGGTTCTGATTGGGTCAAAACCTAGCATAGCTTAAGTCAGTGCTACGAAAAACACCGAAGTCTACACAGCTAGACCGGTCAGAGAACTATCTTCACTCATAGACCAGGAAACAGGACTTTAGAATCTTAGAATTCTATCAAGTAGCCACGAGGCCTGACTTTGTCAAACAGGTAAATGAACATACTTCTGTTTCATCGTGATATATTTATATTATTGTTGAAATTATGTTTGTAGAATTTGCTATGCATAAATGTGGATTGTTCGTCCAACGTTGCGTGACCACGTGGCGAAACACGACCGGTTGCGCCGCCATGTTGTATACCTGACGGAACCACTGTTGTTGAACCTATATGTATGTTTGCAGACCAGTGGCTGTACCAGTGAATGTTTATATTATTATTAATTCTGTATGTGTGTAGTTAGCCACGATTTATATTTATGTATGTATAGGAAATTAGAGTTGAGATTCCAGTGGACCGCGGACGTAGCAGAATGTTCGTCGCTTATGTATAGAGATGTGGAGCTATCACTGAGGGCTACTTTGGCTTTCAGTGAGATGCTCTGCACAAACCGATTATTCAGGGTTGTGCAGAATTTCGTCTCTTATATTACAGACGAGCAGGCGAGCTATCCCGTGCGCCCAACTCCACAGGAAAACCCAGTTGGCTGTTTAGCCCCTACAGCACAAGACTGAGGGAGCAACCCTGAAAACACCCTGCAAGACCCCACAGCGTGGCAAGGGACCAAACTACACGACGACACAGCGTGTTCCAGAAGCTACCTCATCAAAGGGCTTCAAACCACAAGCTAAGTGCCCAGGAATCAGTGCACTCAAACTGATAGCAAAAGGACCACAGTAGTAGAAGCCAGTGCCCGATGAAGACATAACAGCTGCATAGACTATCAGCGATCGAATGATTTGCATTGACGTATGACATTTTAAGGTAGATTAGCACATCGAAGATTTTGTATAGAGTAGAAGAAATAAATGTGTGATTTTTAACTGTTATCAAGTGGCTGGACTACATATGATTCATAGCCGTGTGAAAGCTAGTGTGACAGTGATCTTTTACCATTTTTCTATCTACTTTTACCATTTTTCTATCTATCTCTGTATCCCAGCCTTAACACAGACCGAGCTAAACAAATAAATTTATTAAAGTAATTCACAGGGTGACTAACTAACAGTTCCCATCGAATAAAGCGTGAGGGTTACAGCATTGCATTGTGCAGAGCCCAGTAACAACTAAACCCCACGTGACAGCCATTTACGTAATGACTTCATAGCAGGGAACTCGCGAGGTGTTCGTTATTATAGGAACAAAATTTAATTTTAAAGTATGTATATGCACACGTTTATTTGAGAGCGCCAATAACGTGCTTATATATATATATATATATATATATATATATATATATATATATATATATATATATATATATATATATATATATATATATATATATATATATATATATCTCTCAATTTTGAAATTTAAAACTTTTTTCCAATTTTAGACAGACTTGCATCACGTATCATGGCAACTGTCATGGATTGCCGCCTAGTCTCCAGTAGACTCATTACCATCCGTCTGAGAGCAGCCCCTTTCAACATCATTACTATCCAGGTCTGCGCCCCAACATGAGACTATGACGACAGCGAAGTCGAGGATTTCTATGAACAACTGCAGTTTTTCCTTGACCAAGAGCCTAGGAATGACATAGACATAGTGCAAGGCGATTGTAAGTTTGGCCAAGATGCGCACCACAACTAGGGAGACACAAGTGGACCCAATTGCAACAACGAGACAACTGACAGAAGTCTGAGACTCTTGGAATTTGCCAGATACAACAATCTGATACTGGAAAACACGCGTGGTTCCCACAAAAAATCCACACTATGGACCTGGCACAGTCCCAGCGAAGAGCATCACAACCAGATTGACTACATCATGGTCAAGAAACGCTTCAGATCAAGCGTCAACATTGGCAAGATACGCACTTTTCCAGGAGCAGACATCAAAAGTGACAATGATCTCGTGATGATGTGTTTCCGGCTCCACTTGAAGAGAGTAAACACAGCAAAGTACACCAGACTGAAGTTCGACCTGGACAAACTGCAAGACCCGGAGATGGCAGAAATATTCCAAGCCACAATTGGAGGGAAATTTGGGAGCTGGTGAAGTAGATGTTAATACCATGACCACCACCTCCAACTCATCAATGACAGGTGCCGCCACTGAGATCCTTGGCAAGCACCGCCCAAAGAAACAAACACGGATTACATCTAAACTATTGGATCTGAGTGGCAAACGAAGAGAGATGAAAAGGAAAAAGAAAAACCTCCCAGGGAGCTGATCCTATCTTAACCTGTCCTATCCCGTAACTCGAAAGTCGTTGGGGTACTACAAATGATCGTTTAACCCAGGGCCGGATCTGGGGGGGGGGGGTTCCCTGGGTTCCGGAACCCCCCCCCCCCCTGGCCATTCGATGTACCTCACTCAGTCAGAAAAAAATATATATATGGAGTTTTTTTAAAGCTCTTAATTTAGTTGACACTGGTGGTAAGTAAAACGTTCCTCATTCTACTCAAGTTCCTCGAGCGGACACGTTTTTGTCACCCCTAACCCCTTAAAAAATTTTTGGAACCCCCCCCCCCCCCCCCTCCAAGAGTAAGTGATCCGGCCCTGTAACCAGCGTACTCCATCTTTTTCTTGAAGTTGATGTCTACCGAAAAATCAAAAGTGACACCAGAAAAGGCATGCGCACAGCAAAGGAGAACTGGATAGAAGATCAATGCCAGAAAATAGAGAACAATCTGCACAAAAACTAAAGTAAGAATGTCTACCAGACAGTGAAGCGGCTGACAAGTGTTAAACATCCCAAAGTCTCCACGATCCAAAGCAAGTCTGGTTTGTACCTTACAGAAGAACAAGAAGTCTTGGATAGATGGACAGAGTACTGCTCTGACCTTACAACCACACACCAAACGGAGACTCAGCAGTTCTAGCATGTTCCCAGAACAGAAAAGAAAAAAAAACTCCCAATTCTCGAAGAAGAAGTTGAGGCAGAAGTGCAATCGCTGAAAAGGGGAAATCAGCGGAGAGTGGGCAACATACCCGCAGAATTGCTTCAAGCAGGAGTAGAAGCGATGACTGACGCTCTCGCCATTATCTGTAATAAGATTTGGCAGAGTGGGTAATGGCCTACACTATGGACTATGGCTTGTCATCACTCTTCCCAAAAATGGTAACCTTCAGGAGTGTCAAAACTACCGCACCATCAGCCTCATCAGACATTCCAGCAAAGTCCTCCTGAAAATAATACTCAGCAGGTTAAAACCCCAAGCTGAACAAATCATAGCTAAGGAAAAAGCAGGATTCAGGGCAGGGTAGAGTACCACTGAGCAGATTTTAAACCCCAGAATAATCTGAGATAAATACTTACTGCACCAACAACATCTATATCATGTGTTTATAGACTTCAAGAAAGCTTTTGACAGAGTCTGGCATGCAGCTCTGTGGGCGACCAGGAGCCAGGAGAGTGTACAACATCAGCCTTGAATTTATTGAAGTCATCAAAAGCCTGTATGACAAGGCTACCAGTGCAGTCCTCCACAACAGCGCCGCTGGGAACTAGTTCAGAACAACAATCGGTGTGCGTCAAGGTTGCGCACACTCTCCCCAACACTCTTCAACATCTTTCTTGAGCGCATCATACCAGATGCACTTGCAGATCGTGAAGGCACAGTCGGCATAGGGGGTAGAGCAATCTCCAACCTCCAATTTTGCGGATGACATTGATGGATTGGCTGGAGAGGAACAGGCACGGTGCATAGAGGCAGAAGGAGAGGGGGGCGGATAAAGAGGCGGGAGACAACATTCGAGAATGGACTGGCTTGAAACTGAGCGAAGCCATGAGGGTTGCTGAGGACAGAGAAAGATGGAGTACGCTGGTTAAATGATCATCTGTGGTGTCCCAACGACTTCCAAGTTAAGGGATAGACTAGGTATCAAATATCATTATTGAAGGAAGCAAGTAAGCTTACCCGGAGAAACGGCGATAATAGAGAGATTTAGAAAGCAAAACGAAACGTGCTACGTTCTGTTTCGTTTCGTTTGTTACCAGAATGAGGCTAGAAACGAAACGAACTGCGATGCGTTATCAAAAAGACTTTTTAGAAGGAAACGAAGCTCGTTTCGTTTTCAAGCAAGGGACGCAACCACTAATAACTAACTAGGCCAATAGTGCAAGTCTGTAGACGATGACCAAAGACAAAACAAAGGGAGGGAGGGGTCTAAAATCAAACATCAGGTGGTTGTTTTCCTTTTAACTAAATTATTTTCCAGGAGCAGACATCAAAAGTGACAATGATCTCGTGATGATGTGTTTCCGGCTCCACTTGAAGAGAGTAAACACAGCAAAGTACACCGCTTGTCGTGCACGTCTGTCAATGTCATCTACCTCATAGACTGTGAACAGTGTCACGGCAAGCAGTATGTAGGTGAGACTGGACAGACTATCCGCAAAAGATTTTACGGGCACACGCACGCGATCCGCAAAGACGTGGACACACTAGTGGCAAAACACTTCAGGTCCCCTGGACACGCCCTCTCTGCCATGAGAGTGACAGTCATTGAACAAGTCAAAATAGACAATCCTGACATTAGAAAACGGAGGGAGAAATTCTGGCGTTACAAGCTACGCACCAACTACCCTGAGGGGCTGAATGTATTTGACTGACTGTTTTCAGCACTGTTTCCTTGGGTGGTTGGTGATTAGTTTGTAACATTTCGTGCTTTACCTTGCATTTTCGATGTCTGAGTTCTCTGGCCTTTTATTATTATTATTGTTGTTGTTGTTATTATTGTCGTTGTTGTTGTTGTTATTATTATTATTATTATTATGTATTATTAATTAGAGAGAGAGAGAGAGCGAGAGAGAAAGTGTGTGTGTTAGAGAGAGAGAGAGAGAGAGAGAGAGAGAGAGAGAGAGAGAGAGAGAGAGAGAGAGAGAGAGAGAGAGAGAGAGAGAGAGAGAGAGAGAGAGAGAGAGAGAAAGAGAGCGTCTTCTAAGACGCATGTTTAGTGTTTACGTCATCATCACTGACCTCATGTTTTATTTATTTTTCATCACTGAAGAAGGGCGTAGCCCGAAAGTCTTTGCTTTTATATTTTTCTTGGTGTTTTTTGTGTATTTTGTTTCTGATTTCTATATATATTTCCACATGTGTGTGTGTACACAACGTATTCTTCATAGGATCCACCAAGTATTGCTCTTTACCATCTGTAGCTCTCTCATCATGGCATTTTCGCTACATAGCCGTTCGCCGTTAGATCGACCTAACTTTGTATCCAGCAATGGATCTGACATGGTGAGAGTGTTTATGAGCAAAATTGTTTCGTCATACGATAAACTCACTCGTTACACAAGTCATGTTAATTTTTTGTCTGACTGTCTTCATCATCATATCGTCCCTACAGGCCTCAGACTGAAGTTTGCTTTTTCTGGTCTTCCCCCGAGGGGGCCTTCTCAAAAAATTAAATCGTTATTACAGCAAACAGAGATCACCATCCTTTTATTATGTCGTGATTTTTATGCATCTGAATGTATCATCTTGTCAACAGCCATTCAACATTTCCAAAATCTTCTTCGTGATCTCATTGACAGTGTTGCATTTGATTCATTTCTTCTTGCTATTCATCACCAAGCCCAGCATACTCAATCGACATGTACTAAAATCAAGTTCAATAAACTTCGACGTTTATTGGAGAAAGACAATTCATTATCAGTACATAACCATGAAAAGAGTATGTCTACGGAAGAATTGGGTAAGACACCATTTTATGCAGACCCAGATGTTGCTCATGCTAGCAGTGTGGAGGCAGGAGAATATTTGCCTAGAAGTGTAGCGACTACAGTCTTTTTACCTTGTAGAGAACAGCCAGTGGACTCTTTGCCTAGTACTGTGGAGTCGGCCGTCTCCCTACTTAGTTGTGTGGAGACAGTGGACCCTTCACCTAGTAGTGTAGAGACAGTGGACTCTTTGCCTAATCATGTGGAGACAGTGGGCTCTTCATCTAGTAATATGACGACAGTGGGCTCCTCTCCTAGTAAAGTGGAGATAGAGGGTTCTTTGCCTGATAATGTAGAGACAGCCGACCTCGGCGACCCCAACCCAAATGTGGACACTGCTACTAAGCTTGTAACTGCTGACCATGAAACTAACACAGAAGATAAGCCAAAAAGGAAGAAAAAGAATCGTCATTTCAGGAAAAAGAAGCAACTGTCTACAGACATTGACCCTGATCAAGTGATTAATTTGTCCAGCACTCCACTCACTGATCAGCAACAGTACATTTTGTCTTTGGGTGCTAAATTTTGTCCCACTCCTACTTCTCATGATCAGTTAGCTTTGCTGTGGGATGTACAAGAGGGTGTACGGCATCTCCGTCTTAAGGAATTTTTTTACACAGAAGATGCCCCTAACCAGCTTCCATCCAAACCAAAATTCTACAAAAAGAAAATGTGGTCACCGCCTGAAGGAAGAGACAAAGGCCTAGATGCTTACAGTGACACAATAGTTTCTTTAGTAAACGGTTTTATACCTCCTCCTATTAAAAAGCATAATCTGAGCAAAGATTGCCGCAAAGCTATAACTGAACTTCGCCAACTGGTACAATCCAGAAAGATCCGCATCTCCAAAGCAGATAAAGGAGGGGCCATAGTTGTCCAGGACTGTCGTGCTTATGAGGCAGAAGCTTTACGTCAATTGAATAATCCTGTACATTATACTAAGCTAGACGTAAACCCTACTGTGGATATCGCAAATAAGTCCAATGACTTTGTTGAACACCTAAAGTCTAATAGCCTTATTGATGACAACTGCTATAGATGGGCAATTTTAGAAGCTGAGAAAACTAAAACAAGCGTGTTTTACCATCTGCCAAAGGTCCACAAAAACAGAGATAATCCACCTGGTCGCCCCATCATTTCTGGCTGTGGAGGACCAACTGAGAAGTTGTCCAAGCTGGTGGATCACTGGCTGCAACCCTTGGTACTTGATCTGCCCTCTTATGTGAAGGATTCAACACACTTTTTACAGTTAGTTGAGCAGTGGAATGACAGTTGCAGTCCTCTCCCTCAGGAAGCCCTCATTGTTACCATCGATGTTGTAGGCTTATACACTAATATACCCCACCAGGAAGTAGCTATGTCTGTAACTGATATGCTAATCAAGAAACAGCATCTAGTTCCTGAAGCTCCAACCAAGGATTTGCTACTAAAAATTATTAACCATGTCCTGGAAAACAACATTTTCCAGTTTGACGGAAATGTTTACAAACAAATTTTTGGGACAGCTATGGGCACTCCTATGGCTCCAACAATTGCTAATATTTTCATGGGATGGCTAGAGAGAGACGTCTTGAGCAGGAGCCCTTGGTCTATTGATACTGAGCTGTGGAAACGATTCATCGATGACATAATCACTTTATGGGTTCATGGCAAAGATCAACTCGTCAAGTTTATGGATTGGCTGAATGAGCAACACCCTAGCATAAAATTCACATACAGCTATGGGAGAACCAACATGCCATATCTTGACATCAGCCTGTCTATCAGTCCTGAAGGCTACTTGACTACTGACCTACACGTCAAGCCGACTGATGCTGCCATGATTTTGCCATTCCACTCATGCCACCCTCGTCACTGCCCCAGAAGCATTCCATACAGCCAGTGTTTGCGTCTGCGACGCATCTGCTCGGAAGACGATACTTTTCGACGCAGATATGATGAACTGAAGCAGAAGTTACAGAAGAGAGGTTACCCTCAAAAGTTAATCGAGGGTGCAATCCATAAGGTGTCGGCCAAGAGTCGAAACTGCACACTCCAATATGTAAAGAGTCCAGCTGAAAGGACTAATTCTAACCGAGTGCCATTCATCATCCGGCACAATCCAAGTAACCCCCCTTTGAGCAAGTGGCTAAAGCAGTTTCTACCGGTACTGCATACCAGCGCCCGAATGAGGAAAGCTAACCCCGACCCGCCCATTGTTGGTGAACGGAACTGCTTCAGCCTCAGAAACTTGCTCATGCCATCTTCTCTGCCATCCACACCAGCCTCAGCTACAGTGACAGACGCCGGTTGTCACCCATGCAACAAGTGCGTGCTGTGTGCAAGTCACATGCAGGACACCACTACCTTCCACAGCGTGGTCACTGGCCAGTCGTTCCAAATCAGAGACCGCTTGTCGTGCACGTCTGTCAATGTCATCTACCTCATAGACTGTGAACAGTGTCACGGCAAGCAGTATGTAGGTGAGACTGGACAGACTATCCGCAAAAGATTTTACGGGCACACGCACGCGATCCGCAAAGACGTGGACACACTAGTGGCAAAACACTTCAGGTCCCCTGGACACGCCCTCTCTGCCATGAGAGTGACAGTCATTGAACAAGTCAAAATAGACAATCCTGACATTAGAAAACGGAGGGAGAAATTCTGGCGTTACAAGCTACGCACCAACTACCCTGAGGGGCTGAATGTATTTGACTGACTGTTTTCAGCACTGTTTCCTTGGGTGGTTGGTGATTAGTTTGTAACATTTCGTGCTTTACCTTGCATTTTCGATGTCTGAGTTCTCTGGCCTTTTATTATTATTATTGTTGTTGTTGTTATTATTGTCGTTGTTGTTGTTGTTATTATTATTATTATTATTATGTATTATTAATTAGAGAGAGAGAGAGAGCGAGAGAGAAAGTGTGTGTGTTAGAGAGAGAGAGAGAGAGAGAGAGAGAGAGAGAGAGAGAGAGAGAAAGAGAGCGTCTTCTATGACGCATGTTTAGTGTTTACGTCATCATCACTGACCTCATGTTTTATTTATTTTTCATCACTGAAGAAGGGCGTAGCCCGAAAGTCTTTGCTTTTATATTTTTCTTGGTGTTTTTTGTGTATTTTGTTTCTGATTTCTATATCTTTTAACTAAATTACACAGATTGTGTTTTTACGGAACATGAAATCAAAAATCAAGATTGCAGCAATAGAAAATTTGATGTGATGACCTACTTTTGCGGGGTCGTCTGCTTGAAGGCCGAGAAAAGACCAAAATCAGAACCTTCAAATTTTATCATTTTGAGAAACTATACGATCTTCCACAAGCAAATTCTAATCGCAGAGCACATTCTAAAAGGGTTGATGAATCTGAAACTGCATAACAATCAACAAAATTATAAGGATTATGGTACAAAAATATTCACAAACTCTGACGAAAAGTAGCTCGGAATTGTATGGTAAAAAACGAAGCTCGTTCTGCCGGTCTACGGTTCGTTTGTGTCTGACCTTGAACTTTGAGTCCGGATGTGACGAAAGGCAACAAAGTCGTGACGTATACAGCAAACTTCGAAAACGAAACGGAGTACGTTTCGTTTTCTAAATCTCACTAATATAGTAGATTGATAGAACAGAATAGGACTGAGAAAGATCAGAGGCGAAAGACAGCGACAGTGGGAATTTAAAGCACTAATGCATGTAGAACAAAAGAGTTATTATTAATAGAATGTTGTTAAGATGGTAGAACAGAGAATAGAAAATGCAAATGTTAATTTATTTTTATGAGGAGTACGAGGAAAGATAAGTTTGAGGAAAAAGCAAGGAAAGAATAATATGAGAGAACAGAACAGTTCAACATTCTCCCTCTCTCTCTCTCTCTCTCTCTCTCTCTCTCTCTCTCTCTCTCTCTCTCTCTCTCTCTCTCTCTCTCTCTCTCTCTAGTTATTTATCAGGACTAAGTTTTATTTAAGCTTACATTGTTCAAAGTGTTGAACAGTGAGAGGCGCGAGATCGAAGTCCAACAACTTCATACGTGGCGATTTCTCGGTTCATCGGTCTGCAGGGGTCGAAAATCCAAAGCTTTACAGAACAAGGTGCAGTAGTACTGCAGGAAAAGGAAGCTAACGGAAACATCGCATAGGCCCACTCATCTAAAAATACTGCCAGCGAATCGCTTAATGTAAGCAAAGTGCCTAGATCATGTAAGTTTTCCAGCATGACATGGATTAAATGGTGTGCCGAGTATCAGCTTGGATCACAGGCGCGCGGATCTACATAAAGTACTATTAGTATATAGACTCATGGCCTGAATCTTGATGACTTGCTCACAGTGGTGAAGAAGCGGAAACTCCGATGGTATGGCCACGTCACCAGAACATCAAGCCTTGCAAAGACCATCCTGCAAGGCACGGTGCAAGGAGGCAGAAGAAGAGGTTAGACAGAAAAAGAGATTGGAAGACAACATTCGAGAATAGACTGGCTTGACAATGAATGAAGCCACGAGGACTGCTGAGAAAGATGGAGTATGCTAGTTAAACGGCCATCTGTGCTGCCCCAACGACCTCCGAGTTCGGGATAAGATAAGATAAGATAGGCCTGAATCTATCAGCTCTATAGTACTAAGGCCAACTCGGAAAAGTGCAATGAAACAGGAAATCCGTTGGACCTCACAGCATTTCCAAAAAGTTAACCGGTTAACACTACTCGCACGGACTTTAAAAGACCCTGACGCTCATGTCCTTGATGGGTGAATGACCGGTTACGCAAATACACCCAGCAAGCACTAGGTTTCCTTCTCTGCCATCCCCGATCGCCCTGGATTGTGCTAGGTGGTCTGGGCGTTGGACGATGAGCCCAAAGTCTGCAATTATGTGGGCGCCTCGGGCGACTTGGGTTAACCTTTCCAGGATTTAGTATTGTATTCAATACGTAACTAAGATGGTTTCGACGAACGCCATACCCACATTATAAAATATGAGGAATACAGGTAGCAGACTAATTTTGCGTTATAAAACACTGAGCCGTATTGCTACTACGCTTGGATCACAGGCGCCCGTTTCTGAAAGTGAACGGAGTCTGTCTTTCTGTCGCTGTTTCTGTCTGTCTGTCTGTCTGTCTGTTTCTCTCTCTCTCTCTCTTTCTCTCCTTCCCCCTCCCCCACTTTCTCTCTCTCACTTTCTCTCTCTCACTCTTCTCCACCTCGCCTCTCTCTCTCTCTCTCTCTCTCTCTCTCTCTCTCTCTCTCTCTCTCTCTCTCTCTCTCTCTCTCTCTCATCGAAGGCGGTGACATCTTAACGGTGGTCTCGGCGATCAGCGGGACTTTGTTGTCCTTGCAACCTAACCTTCGTCTTGGGTTTCAGAGGTGGAAATCATCGTGCATAAAGACTACCAACAAAAAACACAACAAAAACAACAACAAAACTCAGTTTTCAAAATCATCATATATATAAGTTTTCTTCTGACGTTGTATTCGGCGACTGCTCGAAATAATTGATATCGGTTAAAGAAAGCTACATGTATTGAGATTCACACGAAAAGAGACAGAACACAAAACCCCAAGAAGATCAAACCATACCAGATTCCAACGCTCTCTATACATAATAACAGCGCCCTGAGCAGCGCTTTGAGCTTGAATAGCGCTATATAAGAACGATGAATTAAATCAACAACATTTCGCTAAATACATAAGTATATTTAGCAGCTAAAAGCCAACATGCTTTAGGTACCAGTAACTTCCAGAGCAAACTACTTTGTCCGTTTCCTAGCGCAAAACTGATTCTATTAAAAGTGTGGAAGATATGAAGGAACCCTATAAAGAACCTAACTCGGTTACGTCATTACATTACATCATTATTGCTTTAGGTCCAGCGGACTCTTCCGAGCAAAATCAGGACCGGACAACCCCTGATCCGCATAAAAGATCTGCTGAAACAACCCTAGTGGTAAAACTGAAAGCTCTCCACCAGCCAGTCACTTTACAATAAAAGACATCCCACGCAGGGGACGCTGAGGCTGTACTCTAATTTATCGAACCCCCGTTTACAAAAACAAAATAGAATACAAACATCATAATAATCTATCAACAAAACACATATAAAATGCCTACATTGCTAAATAATAACATCATAGGAAGCCCCAGTGACCACCTGGCAGAAAGCGTCCAATATTCCCAAGCTGATCCAACAGACCTCATACACAAATAAGGAGTCTTGTCCCGGAAGAGTTTTCAAGAAAAAAGTTAGGTGACTGGTCTAGCAAAGAAAAAGATAGTATAACAGATTGATAGAACAGAGCAGGAATGAGAAAGAGCAAATGAGAAAGACAGCGACAGTGGGAATTTAAAGCACTAAATTTCCAGAAAGTGGGGATACTATTTATACTGAAACCCCCGGCACCCCAACGGGGATTGCCTAACTTGGTATTCCCAATGAAAACATATCCCGTCGGAATCGACAATCTCACATTGCCGCACTCTGCCTTATGCTTATCTAATATTTGTTTTATGCTTATCTAATATTTGTTCAAGTCTTACCTTATTTCTTTAATCACTTTTACATAGCGCGCTTTTCCGGTTCAAGAGCAGCCCAAGGCGCTGGCCGATGCAGGATGTAACTCGAGGCGCCCACTTGCAACTTTTAGGGCGCATAGTCCGACGCCCAGACGACTGAGCGCAACCCTGGGCGACAGGGGATGGGCGAGAAGGGACCTAGTGCGTGCTGGGTGAATTTGTGTGAAGTTGGCACTCACCCGTCTGGGAAAGAAATGAGCGTCAGGATCTTTAAAGTCCGTGCGATAGAATGCATGCGTGCACAGACGAGACCTCGGTTTATACTCTCATGCCAAGAATAAGTGTTTTTTAAAAGTTTTTTTTTTTGTTTTTGTTTTTTTGTCGTGCCTTAATTTGGCCCATGCTATTTATATAACTGTATAGTACATGCAGAACATAATTATTCTTTTGTTGTTTTTTTCTCAATTAATAGTGTTCCTTTGCTGGAATGTCTGAGAATGTAGACGACGAAGAATACAAAGCATGGAGATGAGGTGCTACAGAAGACTTCTGAGCATTTCCTATACCCAGCACATCACCAACGACGAAGTCCGACAGACCATCACACAAGCCATTGGACAACACGATGACATGCTCACAGTGGTGAAAAAACGGAAATACCGATGGTGTGGCCACGTCACCAGATCATCAAATTTTGCAAAGACCATCCTGCAAGGCACGGTGCAAGGAGGTAGAAGAAGAGGGAGACAGAAAAAGAGGTGGGAGGACAACATTCGAGAATGGACTGGCTTGACATTGAGCGAAACCATCAGGGTTGCTGAAGACATGAGAAAGATGGAGTATGCTGGTTAAACGATCATCTGTGGGGAAGAATAAAGCTTGGGAATGAATTATCGGATCCCCGATAGCGAAGGGGTAATGAATTCCCGACCCCTCCTTTATCGGGGGATCCACTAACCCCTCCGCTATCTGGGATCCACTACCCCTCCGCTATCAGGAATCCACTAATTCTTACCCAAGCTCCTTCCTTCTTGGGCCTTGGCTATGATATTGTCCTTGGGTGGAATTCATGGCCAGTTAAATTATAGGCGATGGTTAACGTTACCAACATTGGTTTTGTAACCAACAATGGTATCGTTAACCATCGTTTAGCAGATCGCTATTCATGAGCGAGTGTCCACGCATTGTTACTTAACCAAGGCTATTTTTGGGCTGTGCGGGAATATCCGTAAGGGGGCATAATTCAAGCAGCTGTTTTCCTTCTTTCGTCAACAAAATAGGCCTATAACCCATCGGAATCGTGCAGCCGCACGATTAAAGTCTGGCAATGGTGGCGTGATTAGCAAGCCTACCGACAGCATGCTGGATATCATAGTGAGCAAGGAGAGCGAGCTTTTTGTTGGGGTGAAAGGAGAGAAATCACTTTTGATCACTTTGTAGTTTGTAATGTTAGGCCTACATTTTGTTTTTAGACTGAGGTGTCAATTTCTGCCGTTTCTGGGTAGTTTGGAACTTGAAATGTTGTCTTTATTTCGTAGGGTTGCATTACCCTACGAGTATAAACTATACAGATACACAATAAGCCTACACATCACCAGTCAAAATCCAACAACAATATTTTAATAATAATAATATTAACCCGTTTTATTAATATGACAGATTATTAAAGGTGCCAGAGGCATAAAAACAAAGAGTGAGACACACATGTAAAAGTGGTGACAAAACGCCTTGCCGATCACACAGTTTCAGTCTGTCTACCGCGTTCGTTAACGTGATGATATCATGCCGACGAAAACGAAATTTTGATACCAGTTCCACATCATCAAATTTGTCAAGTGGATTACTTCTGTCGCGAAATACTCTCTCTCTCCTCGGAGCTCGTCTCTGTCGAAGTTGCCACCAAACGATGGCCGCCATTTTTAACCAGTGTTCCATTGGTTATCGGGTGGTGCCCCCTCCGTTAAAATAACCATGGTTAGCAACCGTCGTTAACTCTGCTAAGGCCTCATGAATTTAAAATTTCCAGCTTAACCAACGTCGTTAATTTTACCAACATTGGTTAAGCCTTAACCAAAGGTCATGAATACCACCCCTTGTCATGTTTCATGCATGTTCATTGTTACGGACCGGTTTTTATAGTTATTTGGGTCTCATGACTTTATGGTTGATGGTTAGTCTGTTTCTTTTGAGAAGATATTGGTAAATTTTTGTATGAGAGCTAAATTCTGATTGGTTGAGCTGGTCACATGACAGTTCACTAATGTACATTCAAAATCTATTCATTCTTTTCTTGACTATACTAGAGATTGGTTGTCCTGGACTTCTCGCAGCTGAAGAAGAAGAAGAAGAAGAAGAAGAAGAAGAAGAACAAGAAGAACAAGAAGAACAAGAACAAGAAGAACAAGAACAAGAACAAGAAAAAGAAGAACAAGAAGAAGAACAACAACCACAAGAAGAAAGAAGAAGAAGAAGAAGAACAACAACAACAACAACAAGAACAAGAACAAGAAGAAGAACAAGAAGAACAAGAACAAGAAGAACAAGAACAAGTAGTAGTAGTAGTAGTAGTAGTAGTAGTAGTAGTAGTAGTAGTAGTAGTAGTAGTAGTAGTAGTAGTAGTAGTAGTAGTAGTAGTAGTAGTAGTAGTAGTAGTAGTAGAGGAAGAAGACGTAGAAGACGAAGAAGAAGAAGGAGGAAGAGGAAGAAGAAGAGGAAGAAGGGGAGAACGCAGAAGGAGAAGAAGACAGAGGAAGGCAGAACGAGGACGAAAGAAGAAGACTGAGGGAGGAGGACGATGGGAGAGAAAGACGAGGCGGACGAGGAAGAGAGAAGGGAGGCTGAGGAGAAGAGATTGAGGAGTTTGAAGAGCAGAGAAAAAATATGGAGTAGGCCGAAAATAGACTACAGATCGAATATAACTACCGTCGACTGTTTATAACTCCGCCATGGCCGGTCCCAAGCCCGGATGAAAAAGGAGGAGGGTTGGGCGTAGGGCTAGCGACCCTGCCCCGTAAAACCACTCTTGCTACAGAAACCGAAACAACAGAAGAAAACAACCACCAGCGCCTGATTCAGGGAGATGCCTCTTCAGGAGGACAGACGGGACATCACACGGCAGGCCCTACAGTGGAATCCTCAGGGGAAGAGAAAGGTTGGTCGTCCCAAGACGACCTGGAGGCGTTCCTGTGAGGAGGAGATGAAGAGCTAGCTGCAACCTGTCGTGGGGTGAACTGAAAAAGGCTGCCCAGAACCGAGTGCGCTGGAGAACTGTCGTGGAGGCCCTTTGTTCCACGCGGAATTCAAGGAATTAAGCAAGTAAGCAAGCGACTGTTTATAACTTTCGTTCTCTCTTTGGCGAAGATGACTGTGAGTTGTGTGTATTAGTGAGTTGTGTATGTATAATTATATTCTTTCAACGGATTTTTTTCTGCAAAAAGACGTGAGTAGAAACAATTGTATTTATACCATTTGATTCTTGTTGATTCTGTACTTATGATATTTGGTTGATCTATGTTTATTGGTTGATATTTGGTTGATCTATGTTTATGGTTGATATTTGGTTGATCTATGTTTATGGTTGATATTTGGTTGATCTATGTTTATGGTTGATATTTGGTTGATCTATGTTTATGGTTGATATTTGGTTGATCTATGTTTATGGTTGATATTTGGTTGATCTATGTTTATGGTTGATATTTGGTTGATCTATGTTTATGGTTGATATTTGGTTGATCTATGTTTATGGTTGATATTTGGTTGATCTATGTTTATGGTTGATCTATGTTTATGGTTTAGTAGAGGGTGTGACAACATAGTTTTCTGTTACGAGTTACATGTAGAGAAAATGTGAGACGGGAGAACACGCAGATTCACGCATGCATACACGCAAATTGTGAACTACCCCTCTTCGTTACGTTCATGTCCTGTTGCCCACATGTCAAATGTCCTATGGAGACAATACCATACTCATCTTGAATCTTGTTTTCTACTTCGTTGGTTAAAGGCAATGTTTGGCATGAAGACAATCAAAATACGTTGTACACCAATTCGTCTTATTGTCGATGTGTCATGCATGCAAAAACAGTCATTAAGTTTTCTGTTTCCCTTTTGTTCTGTCGATGCCTTCAAAATTTAGTGAATGTCCTTTTCTGCTTTCTTTCTGTTTTTCTTTCTCTTCTTTTCTCTTCTCTTTTCTTTCTCTTCTCTTCACTTCTCTTCTTGATGTTAAAAATTCTTTATTGTGTTAATTTGTTAAGGAACAGATTGGACGATTAGACTTTATAATAGTCTAAAATCTTTATCCCTAATAAACCGTTTCTCAAAAAAGGCTTCTCTTCTCATCTCTTCGCTTCTTTTTTTTTTCCCTTTTTTTGGGGGGGAGGGGTGGGAGGTGTGGGGGGAATGAGGGAGTGTTTCTCTTTTAATCCTTTCATTCACTCGGTATGGGAGGGCCATACTATTGCTTGAAAGCAAACTGTGTGACAGTTGCTATTCATCTTCAGAGTTATGCTCGGACATAGTGGCGAAATGATGCTTGGCTCGCTCGCATCCCGTATAGAAGTTAGGTTAGTTAGCTAGTTAGTTAGTTTATAGGCGGACTGCAAAGAGCCTAATCAGGACCACAGAAAAGTTGGAAGTAGTGTAGGAAACAATGATGATTAGCATCTTTAAGGCTTTTGAAACGGGGTTGCGGCATTATCCGAACTCTCGCCTCTGTTTGCGAACAGCGGAGCAAGCCTTCGTGAAATGTTGAAGAGGCTGTTCGCAGCAGCTCCTCGCTCGGTTTGGTGATGTTTGATTCATATGCTTTCAGCCCCGATGCGTTTCTTTCGGTAGTTACGCCTTCAGACGAGACGTGTTGAACACTTCTTCTGCAAGACAAGTCCAGAGGACCTAAACATGCCATTATAAACCGAGGTCTAGTCTGTTGATGCACGCATACCTTCCATAAGCAGAGACTTTAAAGATCCTGACGCTCATGTCCTAAACGGGTGAGTGAGTGGCTGCGACACAAACACACCCAGCAAGGATGAACTCTGTTCTCGGTCATTTCCAGGGCGCCCAGGATGGTGCTCAGTAAAGGATGCGCCAGCAGGTGGGCGCGTCGGGTGGCTTGAGTTAGTCCCTGTAACGGACGGCGCCTTGAGCAGCTCTTGAGCCGGAGGAGCGCTATACAAGAATGATTACATTATTTACATTAAATTGTATACGTCCCGTTGTGCCGGGACGTTGAAATAAATAAATAAATAAATTAATAATAATAAATAAATAATAAATTAATAATGACAAATAAATTAATTAGTTAACTTAAACAGATCAATACATAAATAACTAATATAGGTAGTTAATCCAGTCGATGATTCTCTAACAAACGCACGAGCCGTGAAGTACGGAGGGTTCCCAGTTGCTAAACTCATTACTTACTCTCCATGGCAAAAGTATGACGGCCTACTAGCGCCAAAACCGAGAGTTACCATTATCACGAGATAATTGAAATTATCACGTGTTCTGTGTAATTTACAGAGATACCGGTAATCCGCAATGTTAATTAATAATTATCAGTATTTGCCATGCTTTCCTAGCGCCCAAACCTGATAATTACTATTATCATGAGATAATTACAATTATCAAGAGATAATTACAATTATCAAGCGATAATTACAATTATCACTGAAAATGATAAATATCAAGCTGAGCATGCGCGGCCCGATGCGCGATGCGCATGCGCGGCAGCGGCACTGTTTCCAGCACGACAGGGGTTTTGGCCCTAGCAAAGCGTGGCCCAAACTGAAAATTAGTAATTAACACTGTGAATTACCGGTATCTCTGTGAATTACACAGAACACGTGTTAATTACAATTATCACTGATGCATGTAAGTTTTGCAGGTTTTGACGCTAGTAAGCTGCCTTACCAAAATTAAGCATGATCACGTGAAAATTATAATTATCAAGTGAAATTTTTAATTATTATGTGATAATTACAATTTTCAGTTTTGGCGCATTCCCAGGCGGATTGATAGAGCCAAAACTGAACATTTAACATGATCACACGAACATATTTGTAATTTTCAATGATAATTGTAATTATCTCTTGATAATTGTAATTATCCCATGATATTTGTAATTATCACATGATAATTGTAATTATCAGGTTTTGGCGCTAGTAGGCCGCCATACAGAAGCTTTGCCAGTCATCTCGGTCTGGGGGTCGCTATTTCCACGGTCCATAACCAAGTGGAACGTAACTTTACAACTGTAATAGGTTTGCCTGTCAGTCATAAGCAAATAAACTGCAGTCTATTTTGACGTACGGGCGGGGAGAAAAGACAAACGAAACATCAGACGAGACCCACCCACATTCATAACCACCACAAGCTAACGAGAAAACGTGCACAAGTTAGTTTTTATCAAGAAACGAAAAAGAAGGGCGAAGAGGAGGGGGACACAGTGTGACGAATGTGAGTGAAACTGCAAATGAAAGCGAAAAATTGTTTACAGAACTGTTCCGCTTGCAGCAGAGGGAAGGATGGAGAGGGACGGTAGTGGGGGTGGGGAGTGTGTGTGTGTGGGAGGGGGGGGGGGGCGGCGAAGAGCAGAAATGGAAACATAGTGTAAATAGAGACGGGGGGTGTAAAGATGTCAAGGGGGAGCAACTGGCTGCTGCGATCTAGGAGGGTGTGAGTTCAGTGCATCCACCGGCAACCAGAACAGCCGTGACCGACTCTTTATCACCCGCTATCGGCGTTGCGTTGTGTTGGTTTGGGTTGTGTGGCGTTGTGCTGTGTTGAAACGGCTAATAATGACTATAGGCCAAACTGCTCGGAGTCTTCCTGAATCATTCTGGCGAGAGTATAAGCTTAAACCTTGTCTTTTTTTTCTCTCCTTTTTATTTATATATATATTTTTTAATAAATTAATTGATTCCTCATTTTTATTAAACAAAAAAAAAAGCGCTTTTCCTGCTCAAGAACTGCTCGCGGGGCTGGCCGATACCAGGTCGACCTAACTTCAGCCGCCCGAACATTACATTACATTACATTACATTACATTACATTACATTACATTACATGATTATTGCTTTAGGTCCAGCGGACTCTTCCGAGCCAAATCAGGACCGGACAACCCCTGATCCGCATAAAAGATCTGCTGAAACAACCCTAGTGGTAAAACTGAAAGCTCTCCACCAGCCAGTCACTTTACAATAAAGACATCCCACGCAGGGGACGCTGAGGCTGAACTCTAATTTATCGAACCCCCGGTTACAAAAACAAAATAGAATACAAACATTATAAATTATCAACAAAACACATACATATAAAATGCCTACATTGCTAAATAATAACATCATAGGAAGCCCTAGTGACCACCTGGCAGAAAGCGTCCTACATTCCCAAGCTTATCCAACAGACCTCATACACAAAATTTATAAGGAGTCTTGTCCCGGAAGAGTTTTCAAGAAAAAAGGTAGATGACTGGTCTAGCGAAGAAGAAGATAGTATAGCAGATTGAAAGAACAGAGCAGGAATGAGAAAGAGCAAATGAGAAAGACAGCGACAGTGGGAATTTAAAGCACTAAATTTCCAGAAAGTGGGGATACTATTTATACTCAAACCCCCGGCACACCAACGGGGGTGCCGCCCGAACGCGCCCTCTTGCTGGTCAGTCATTGCGCCTACGGCAGCAACTGGGCTTGAGTTAGAGCCTTCATACGCCAGCACCTTGAGCAGCTCTTGAGCTGGAGAAGCGCTATATTAGAACTTTTACATACATGAAAGTAAATCAATAAATTAATTAATTAATTAATTAATTCATCAAGAAAAGAAAAGAAAGAACGAAAGACTGACACTGTAAACTTAAAACAGTTCGGCAAAAAGATGCGAGTGCGATATATGACGGACCTTATAATCACTTTATAATTGAAATATCTATCTATCTGTCTATCTATCTATCTATCTATCTATCTATCTATCTATCTATCTATCTATCTATCTATCTATCTATCTATCTATCTATCTATCTATCTATCTATCTATATATCTATCTATCTTTCTTTCTTTCTATCTATCTATCTATCTATCTATCTATCTATCCATCCATCTATCTATATATCTATCTATCTATCTATCTATCTATCTATCCATCTATCTATCTATCTATCTATCTATCTATCCATCTATCTATCTATCTATCTATCTATCTATCTATCTGTCTGTCTGTCTGTCTCTCTCTCTCTCTCTTTAATTAATTTAATCGTTTTATATAGCGCTTTTCCCGTTCAAGAGCTGCTCAAGGCTCTGGCCAATACAGGATCTAACTCAAGCCGCCCGAGGCGCCCACTTGCCACCTTTGGCCGCATAGTCTGACGCCCAGATGACTGAGCCCAATCCTGGGCGACCGGACCGTGGATGGATGGGAAAAGGGTGTATCTGTGTAGCCGACATTCACCCGTCTAAGACATGAGCGTCAGAATCTTTAAAGTTAATGCGATAGAATGCGTGCGTGCACAGAAGGGACCCCGGTTAATATTCTATCCCAAGGAGTAGTGGCGCAGTGTCTCAATTTTTCTTTTTAAAAAAAAAATCAACGCCGTCAACCGGGTTTTGCAAGCACAGGCTGCAATGATATCGCCTGACATTCGAGTACGCTGCGTGAGCCAACTGCGCTTATCGATCTATCTATCTATCTATCTATCTATCTATCTATCTATCTATCTATCTATCTATCTATCTATCTATCTATCTATCTATCTATCTATCTATCTATCTATCTATGTGAAAGAGGACGTCATGGAAGCTGTTCACCGCCTCACGCCTATATACTCTGCATGCCAGCTTTTGATGAGATTTGGACGGCGCTCAAACCGGAAGTTGTGAGAGAAGAGAGCGAGTGCAAAGTCGGCGTGTGCTGTATTCTACTCTCTTAACTCCCCTAACTACATCCGCAACCCAACCAGCAGTTCAACGGCTTTAAATTCACTGTAACGGCTGTCAGCGCAACCTGCAATGATCTACGCTACATGTACCGTATGCCAGCTAGCCGTGAAGCAAATCTTGTTCAACTGGATGTTCGCCGGAAGATCTTTACAAGTGGGACTTAAGATACATATAGATTTTCAAGCTCAGTGAATCACTTTGAGTAGTGTGGTAGTAGTAGGGGAACGCAGTGTGGCTGAATTTGTGTTGATGAACTGAAACGTAATTTGTTTGTTGTGGTGGAAACGCAGTTTCTAATCTAGAGATCGTGGTGTCAAAAGTAGTCGACAGGTTTTTACTTTTCAGTTGTTATGGTGCTATTGAGCGGAGAACACACTTCGCTGCGTCTTTCTATCTATTATAAAAAAAGTTTAAACTGTGCATTTGTGATTTATCTCAGACTGCCAACTATAAACCTACAGTACACAAACCTATCATTACGATTGCCAACTACGCGAAACGACTGCACAATAATTGTTGAGAACAATTTGGATTTGTGTAGGCTTACAATTTACATTCTAACTATGCAAAGGATGTGTTTGTTGGCTGGTTGGTTCCTCTACATGAGCTAAAGCGAACTTGTATTTGTACTTGGTGTGAGTTGTTGATATTTATTACAATATAGAGATATGTCAAGTTCAACTCTGTGCGTTTATACCGGCTTAGATCTGCGTAGTATTAAAACATTTGTGAATTTACCTTACGCCGGATAATAATAATAATAATAATAATAATAATAATAATAATAATAATAATAATAATAATAATAATAATAATAATAATAATAATATATTTTTATAGCGCAAAACCAAACTTAAAGCTTATTGTAAGCGCTCGCACGAATACACACACACACGCACACACACACACACACACATGCCCACACGTACACACACACTGCTCGCAAGGATAAATATTTAAACAATGTGGTAAAACATTATGAGATAAAATTCGTGAAACATAGTAAGTAATAAATACAAACAGCGCCTTGAGTCGCCACGTACGGCGAGATATGTGCGCTATAAAAATCCTCGATATCATTCAACAAGGATCAATATTTAACCAATACGGTATAACATTATGAGACAAAACTCGTTCAACATCGGAAGAAATAATAAGAAAACGTCACATCTAAGTGTAAAAGGCATGTTTTCAGAGAGACACACATTCATAAACACACGAACACGCGCGCGCGCTCACACAAACACACACACACACACACACACACTCACAAACACACACACATACACAAGGAGGAAATCAGCATTTAGAATAAATAATGAAGCAATGATTAAAACTAGCTCAAAGTAAAAAGTATCACTTAGTGACACGGGGAAAGAAGTAATATGACAGTAATTAAAACAATATTCAAAAGCCCTACATAAGAATTTCTTTTGTAAACCAGAGTAACATTTGACTAAAATTATTTAAAAACTATACAGTGCAAAGCCCAGTAAACGTGTGCAAGGCAGTAAATTACATTACATGATTATTGCTTTAGGTCCAGCGGACTCTTACGAGCCAAATCAGGACCAGAGAGACTTTATCTTAAAATATTATAAAATGTTTCAAATCTTAAAAAAACAAACCTGTTACTCTTAAACACCCAAACAAACTTTCACATGACACCTTTTTAAAAGACTTCTTTAAAACTGATGTATTAAAAATATGTTCTCTTTCTTCAATCAAATCACTAAATTCAGTCCTATCAATAAAATCCAAACTAAACAAAAACATGTCGATATGATTTTTATGCGATAAAACAAACCAACATCATGTAAAAATTGAAACAGGTGTTGACCGTTACATACTTTAAAAATCTCTTTGAAAGGTATTCAACCAAAATATGTTTCTCTTTTCTCAATCAGATCAGCACATTCAGACATGAAATGGCGAACGGAAAAGGATTGAAGCATTTAACCTAAGAACATTACACAAAGACATACTCAGTTTTAAAAATTGTTGAATTAGGGGAATACGCGTATATAGCATCCAGTAGTAGTAGTAGTAGTAGTAGTAGTAGTAGTAGTAGCAGTAGTAGTAGTAGTAGTAGTAGTAGTAGTAGTAGTAGTAGTCATTCGAAGACACACACTTGGTAATGTCAGCAAATCAATAGTGGTATTGGATGCAGTATATATATATATATATATATATATATATATATATATATATATATATATATATATATATATATATATATATATATATATATATATATATATATATATATATATATACAGGGTGTCCTCGAGTTACGACGTTAAGCCGTTCGTTGGACGCGTCGTAACCCGATTAATTTAATCGTAAGTCGGAACATAAAGAAATATACCTGTACAGTGCTATATACTGTACTGTAACTGTTAATGACATACAATAAAACACGTGAGAGAGATAGACGTCGTAAACAACCAAAATGGCGTATGTACAGTGACTGAGCGTAGGAAGCGACGCCAGCGTAGGAAGCGACGCCGTCTTCCCCGCCGTATAACCACAACAAAGCGTATTCTTTCGATGCTCGCCAGAAACTAGCTCCCGTTGGTTTACGTCGCTTACGACGCTAAACCGCGTAAGGCGGAACGACGCGTAATATTAGTTATTATATTTTTATGGGGAGGAGCGTCGTAACCACGAATCAACGTAAGTCGAGACTGGCGTAACCCGAGGACTTACTGTATCGAATCAACGTAAGTCGAGACTGGCGTAACCCGAGGACTTAGGTAGATAGGTAGATAGATAGATAGATAGATAGATAGATAGATAGATAGATAGATAGATAGATAGATAGATAGATAGATAGATAGATAGATAGATAGATAGATAGATAGATAGATAGATAATTTAAAAGATGTGTGTAAAGGATAGTGGCTAATTAGAAGTCGGAAAGAAATAAAACCTTTTATATTTGATTTTTTTTAAATATATATATATTTAAGGAATCACATATGAAAGGTTTGATTTATATATAAATATTTGTAAAAATCAATTTTTTTTCCGTCTTCTAATTAGCGACTATCCCTTACACCACATGCTTGAGCAATGATTGTGTGTTGGTTGCGCGTATGTTGGTGACAGATCGCCGCTCTTTGAATCTGATTTAGGACTACCGTAGTCCATACCTTCAGCATCCGTTATTATTATTTAGTAGTAATAGTATTTCGCGTATATCATCCAGTAATAGTAGTAGTAGTAGTAGTAGTAGTAGTAGTAGTAGTAGTAGTAGTAGTAGTAGTAGCAACAGCAGTAGTAGTAGTAGTAGTAGCAGCAGCAGTAGTAGTAGCAGCAGCAGCAGAAAGTGCGTGCCATTTTGTGTTGCACAGGAAAAGGGATCTGAGGAAAGAAATGTTGTAATACACCAGTTTTAACCCAATATTACAGATGTTATAGTCTAACCTGGGTCTTTTTAGCTTACTGTGTATGTAGGATGAACAGTGAGTGATTCCTGACTTAACTTGACTCTCAGTGAGTGATTCGTCTCCTCTGTAGTAGATCTGTTGAGCGTCCAACTGTGACGCTGGAAAGAGGGACTTAAACTGTTTGGTCGTTTGCTTTCTTACACTGGCATAGCAAAGCTACCCTTAACTAGGCTTTGCTGTCTACAACAAATTTGCAAAAAAAGAAACTAACCCCTCCCCACCCCTTACCCACCCACCACCCACCCCCCAAAAAAGGAATTGGAAACACGTGATGGAGTACTTTTGCTTTGCCAAACAAGGTTCTTATAATACATGTAATATCGTGCGTGTGATATTGTTATAGCTTTGTTACTGGGTGAGACAAGAAGGTCATCCCAAAATGAATTGTGATGTGCTGACCCCAGATGAATTGTACGGTCGCTATCTTCAATGAACTGTGCATGTGCTGTAGTAGTTATTACCACACGTGACTGGTGCTGTTGTTTTGCGCATAATTCTTTGGACTAGAAAGTGGTTGCAGTGATTTAGTGTAAGCGTGCTCCTTCCGACGTTTAACTTTAAAAAAAAAAAAGAAGGAAAAAAAGAACAGAACAGAAACTGCAATCCCTTACTACAGACATCATGCTCAGTTCAGTAAGTGTGAATGTACCGGCGCCGTTGATGGGGATGCTGGCGACGGCGGTGTGTTGTGTCTGGCTGAGTGGCATGAAAGCAGCAACAGCAACAACACTGAAACCGGAGAGGTAGGTCAAGTACGGGGACGAACAGTTCATTCTTAAGCTCTCTTGCTTTCCCTCTTCCTGCATGCGGACAGTTCATTTTTAAGCTGTTTGGGGGGTTTTGTCATTAATTTTGACAGGTTGCTTTTTGTCATTAATTTTGACAGTTTGTTTTTGGTCATTTGGCTTTTAGCTCTGCGTCAGCTTCTTTTCGTCATATAAATGTTTCTTTTTCGTCAGTCCATATGCGTCCCCCGTTGGGGTGCCGGGGGTTTCAGTATAAATAATATCCCCACTTTCTGGAAATTTTGTGCTTTAAATTCCCACTGTCGCTGTCTTTCTCACTTGCTCTTTCTCATTCCTGCTCTGTTCTATCAATCTGCTATACTATCTTCTTCTTCGCTAGACCAGTCACCTACCTTTTTAGTTTTTTCTTGAAAACTCTTCCCGGACAAGACTCCTTATTTGTGTGTGAGGTCTGTTGGATCAGCTTGGGAATATTGTACGCTTTCTGCCAGGTGGTCACTAGGGCTTCCTATGATGTTATTATTTAGCAATGTAGGCATGTTATATGTATATATATATATGTTTTGTTGATAATTTATAACGATGTTTGTATTTTATTTTGTTTTT
>CM072527.1:40813993-40841493 GCA_036898135.1 Oncomelania hupensis
AGAAGCCGCACGGTCAGCTTTTTCATTTCCCGTGAGACCAACATGAGAAGGAATCCAATAAAAGTGTACGGGTATACCACGACGGGCCAGAGAAGAAACCGATTCCAAAATAGAACAGAGGATGGAGGGGCGTGTCTGACAATACGCTCCGGCAACACACTTATTCCAAAGGCTGTCTCATTACTTAATAAATGACATGTGTGTGTGTGTATGTGTGTGTGTGTGTGTGTTTTGTTTGCCCAAATAATCTCATTTCACATTTGCTGTCGTTTAATGTTAGCATGCATAAGTGTAATTCTATTCATATGTGACTGTGCATTTTTATCCTCATTGTCATTATGATTGTTGTTATTATTATTGTGATGTTTATTTCTTGTTGATTGTAATTGTACACCACAATGTAATTTCTTGTAAAAGATAATAAAGTTGTCTTATCTTATCTTATCTGAGCCCAGAGAATCCGTTAATATAGAGATGGGTACACGGCAGGTTTGGGCAGAAGTATCAACGAGAACGCCCCGTAGGGCTTCCCGAATAGCAATTAATTCACAAGTAAGAATCGAAGAGCCAGGAGGAAGTCCCTGTGAGAGAGTAATACCATCCTCCTTATAAATGCCATACCAAGCAGCCCCATGCTCAAGAACAGAGCCGTATGTATAAATACACTTAGTGTTAGATAAGGACTCAATCAGCTCTTTTGCCTTAACTGTCAGTAAGGGCAAATCGTTGTCGCGGGTGAGCAACCCATTACCGGTCAGAAAAACAGGAGGGATAGGTTCCCATGGGGGGCGGGGAGGAGGATCCGGATCCACCCGTACTTTGCTAAGAAGAGGAAGGGGCAAGGCATTAGATACCGACTCGGCTATGCCGATCTTTGGACTTTTAGTGACAGGCCACATGAATTGAGGACATAACTCAGCAGAAGTGGAATTAAGAACACGTCTAGCGCGAACAACATACGAGGAACACAACTGTAGGATGTAATGGCGGAGAGGCACCAAACCAGCAAGGCGATATACTAGGAGAAGTGGGGTAGCACCCGATGTCATGAATTGGCTAGTTTTAACTCTGCCCAGTGACTATTTAGCCATGTGTAGTACTTGTAACTTTAGAAGTTAGACTATAACACAGCAGCAATTAAATTACACAGCAGACCACACACCGCGAGCCCGACCCACGCTAGCGCAGTGAGTCAGCACTTGAGCTTTGAATCGGACCGTTTTAACCAATCAGAGCAGGCTCAGGGGGTAGAGCAGTTCTGAATGTGTCAGAGCCTAACACAGTTTGAATCAGTCGTGTGTGAGACGAGGTAGAGTCAACATCTCCACAGCTAGAGAAATCTCTACACTCATAGACCAGGAAGCAGGACTTTGAAATCTTAGAATTCTCTCAAGTCATCACGGGCCTGAACTTGTCAAACAGGTAAATGAACACCCTTCTGTTTCATCGTGATATATTTATATTATTGTTGAAATTATGTTTGTGGAATTTGCTATGCATAAATGTGAATTGTTAATCCGAATTTGCCGTACCACGTGGAAGAGCCGAGCACGAGGCGAAACACGACCGGTTGCGCCGCCATGTTGTATCCCGTACGGAACCACTGTTGTTTAACTTATATGTATGTTTGCAGACCAGTGGCTGTACCACTGAATGTTTATATTATTATTAATTCTGTATGTGTATAGTTAGACACGATTTATATTTATGTATGTATAGGAATTTAGAGTTGAGATTCCAGTGGAACCCGGAAGTAGCAGAATGTTCGTCGCTTATGTATAGAGATGTGGAGCTATCACTGAGGGCTACTTTGGCTTTCAGTGAGACGCTCTGCACAAACCGATTATTCAGGGTTGTGCAGAATTTCGTCTCTTATATTACAGACGAGCAGGCGAGCTATCCTGTGTGCCCCACTCCACAGAAACGACTAGTTGGTTGAAGAGACTCTACCGCACAAGTCGGAAGGAGCTACCTTGAAAAAACCCCTACAAGACCCCACAGCGTGGCAAGGGAACCCAACTACACAACTACCCAGGTGGACCAGAAGCTACCTCACAGAAGGACTTCGCACGCTCCATCTAGCAGTTAAGTGAACACGCCAAGGTGCACTTAAACTGATCATAACAGGACCACAGTAGTCCAACTCTTCAGAAACTGTAAAACGGACCACAGTAGTCCAAATCTACATGAGATATTATAGCAAAGTGCCCGAGGAAGAAAATAACAGCTGCCTAGACTATCAGCGATCGAACTATTAGCATTGAAAGAGACTTTTTAAGTTAGATTAGTACTTAGAGAATCTTGTATAGAGTAGAAGAAATAAATGTGTGATTTTAACTGTTATCAAGTGGCTGGACTACATATGATTCATAGCCGTGTGAAAGCTAGTGTGACAGTATCTTTTTACCATTTTTCTATCTATCTCTGTACCCCAACCTTAACACAGAACGAGCTAAACAAATAAATTTATTAAAGTAATTCATAGGGTGACTTACTAGCAGTTCCCACCGAATAAACGTGAGGGTCCATAATTCCATTGTGCAGAGCCCATAAACCCCACGTGACACTTTAATTGGCGAGCCTAGCCAGGATCTGTGTATAATAGGAATTGGGTATAACCGGATCTAAGTACAATAAAATTAGATAACAGTAGAAGTAGAATAACTTAGAATAGTGTAAGGGTATAACACTGATCAGTTGGGTGCACTATTCTTTAGTTAAAAACTTTTTTGCTTCAAATATTTTTGTGCCTGTATGTTGCATTGTTCTTTTGCAGGTTTTGCTTAAGTAACTGTTGTATGCCATTTGACTCTTGTTTTATTCTATTATTGATTACGAATTTTATGGTCTTTGCATTGTTGTTATTGACTTGCAATATTGCTAGTGTTTTGGTATTCCACGTGATTCAGAGGTTGTTCATAGACTCTTTTGACAATGTCGGACCCAGTGGCCTTGAGATTGCGTTTCAAGGAACTAGGAGAAGCTTTACACTTAGCAGGGGGAGACCTAATTGCGTATATCAATGCAGAGGTAGAGAAACAGGAGGCTAAGGCAGAGAGAGCAGCCGAGAGAGAACAGAAGAAACTCGAAGCAGAACAGAGAAAAGCAGAACTAGAAGCAGAGCAAAAGAAACTAGCATTAGAAGCAGAGCAGAAGAAACTAGCATTAGAAGCAGAGCAGAAGAAACTAGCATTAGAAGCAGAGCAAAAGAAAGCAGAGTTAGAAGCAGCAAGAGAACAGAAAAAAGCAGAGTTAGAAGCAGCAAGAGAACAGAAGAAATTAGAATTAGAAGGAGAACAGAAGAAGGCAGCATTAGCAGCAGAGAGAGAAGCAGAAGTTAGGAAATGGGAGTATGAGCGGGCAGAAAAAGAAAAAGAGAGGGAAGAAAAGGAAAAAGAAAGACAGCATGAGTTAGAGCTAAGAAGATTGGGATCAGGAGCTTCAAGTTCTTCCTCAACCCCTCCCCACTCAGATCAGCTAGAGGTAGCATCCAACCCTGTACAAGGAATGTCATTTCCACTGGGAACATTCAATGAGAGAGAAGAAGGTCTAGATCTCTATCTGACTAGGTTTGAGCGTCTAGCAACCGAGTACAAACTAGATCCCACTCATTGGTCTTTTAAGCTTAGTCAAGGGCTTAGAGGAAAGGCTTATGACATCTACAGTAAGCTACCGACTGACAGAGTGACTGACTATCACAAAGTAAAAGAGGCACTCCTAACGGGATTCGAACTAACAGGAGAATGCTACCGGCAAAAGTTCCGCACCAATCGGAGAGTGAAAGGAGAGAGCTATGCGCAGTTCGCGGATCGGTTGTCCACAATGCTGGATAAGTGGATTAGCCAGTCAGCCACGGCTAAGACGTATGATGGACTGACAGAACTGTTAGTATGGGAACAGCTACGGGAAACCATGACCCCCGAGCTGAGGACATTCTCAGTAGAGCAGGGCGCGGAAAGACTGGAAGATCTGGTCAAGGTCGCAGATAGGTACGTGGCCGCACACGGAGAAGCCAAGAGCTTCAGGCGAGACCTAAAGCCTAACGGGAAAGAGGCACAGAAACGAAGCCCTAACCGGGAAGAGCGCACCGCGAATAAGCCGAATAACCCCAGACCTGGGCAAAATAAAGGACCCAACACGGAATTCGGGAAAAGAGGTCCTGCAGAACAGAGACGGTATTGTTCGTTCTGCAACAGAAACAATCACTCCACCGCAGAATGTTTCAAGTTGGCCGCACAACGTAGGGAAGAGCGCGAAAGCCGGCCAGCGCACAGAGTTCTAACTCAAAGTAGCGGTAACAAGCCACACACAATCGGAGATCACCCATCGGTGACAGACACGGTCAAGGTCAACGGAAAAGAAGCGAACTGTCTGTATGACACAGGTCTATCATACGACGCGATAGTTAGCGAATCTCTGGTATCGCGCGCGGACTTGACAGACAAGACAGTCGACTTACAAGGAGCAGACTTGACGAAACCGACGACTACTTGCCCAATAGCTTGGATCGAAGTAGAGAGTAGGTACGTCACAGGAAGAATCCAAGCAGCTGTTTTACAGAAACCCCTGTATGATCTAGTGCTAGGTTGTAGGTATGTGTTCTTAGGCAGGCCCCCTAAAACTGTAGAGATAGCTGCAGTGCAAACCAGGGCCCAAGCTAAAACCCAACCACCCCAGCCCGAGTTCGCTCCGAATCCAGGACTCGAAGAGATCAAAACAGCACAGAAAGAAGACACCTCGATAGCGAAGTGCTTCCAGAAGCTACCCAAGGCGCACACACCCCCGCACAAGGGAGACTTCTACATGGAAGAGGGAGTTCTACATCGACAAGGAGATGGAGATCACACCCAACTAGTACTACCAGCCACCCTTCGAGCCCAAGTACTAGAATTAGGCCACAGCATGCCACTCAGCGGACACATGGGAATGGGAGCCACAGTGCAGAGAATCAGCGCGCACTACTATTGGCCAGGAATCACGGAGGATGTCAAGCGCTACGTGAAATCTTGCCACCAATGTCAACGATATTCCCCGCGACATCACACCGTACCAGTTACCTTAGGACCATCGGTAGTAGTCGGCGTACCATTCCAGCAAGTCTCAGTAGACATAGTAGGACCACTGCCCATGACCAAGAAGCGGAACAGATTTCTACTCACACTCGTCGACGCATGTACGATGTGGTGCGAAGCAGTCCCGTTGCCAGCGATCGACACCAAGAAGATTGCAGATGCACTCATCGCCATCTTTACCAGAGTCGGATTCCCGGACAGCATTAGAACGGACAACGGATCTCAGTTCACCGGCCGCCTGATGCAAGACGTGTTCGAGTTGATACAAGTTCATCACATTCGCACACCACCATACCACCCCGCCAGCAACGGACAAGTAGAAAGACTGAATGGAACCCTTCTCACCATCCTCAGGAAAGTCGCCGACGACAATCCAGAAGCGTGGGACACCTACGTGAATGCGGCACTGTTCGCATACCGAGAAACGCCCCATGCAGCCACAGGCTACACCCCGTCAACCTTGCTATTCGGCAGACCTCTAGCAGGACCGCTAGAAGCCCTACGCAGAAGTTGGACGGAAGCCAAGATAGACGACACACCAAGAGGTGCCACCAAGTACGTCGCAGACCTGCAGGAAACCCTCAAAGCAACGTGGAAGAAAGCTGGTGAAGCACTGAAGAAGGCAAGAGCCCGTCAGGCGAAGTACTACAACCGCCACGCTAAGGACCGAGAACTGCAAGTCGGCGATCAAGTGCTACTCTTACTTCCAAGTGGAACCAACAAGCTGGACATCGCTTGGAGAGGACCGTACCGGGTGACTGCCAAGAAATCCAAGACAGTCTACCAAGTAGAGGTGAACGGGAGAGCCCGATACCACCATATCAATCTCCTTAAGAAGTATACGGACCGACCAGCGACCCCCAGCACTCACAACTTGCTAGCCATCGCCATCGCGGAAGAAGGAGAGAGCATGGAGACCAATGCAGTAGAGTATCCCCTGCACTCCAAAGAAACCTACAAAGACGTGATACTCAACGGAGACCTAGCCGCTAAACAGCAACAGCAAGTACGACAGGTCATTCGCCAACATCAGACTGTGCTCACAGACCGACCAGGGAGGACAGACCTCGTCGAAGTAACCTTAACGGTGACCGACCCAACACCCGTCCGCCAGAAGCTCTACCCGATGCCACTGTCGCAGCAGCGAGCCATCAAGGAAGAGATAGACACCTTACTGGCAGCCGGAATCATCTCAGAGTCTACTTCACCCTACAGCGCAGGCACGGTATTGTTGCGAAAACCCAACGGAGAGCATCGACTGTGCATCGACTTCAGACTCCTGAATGCGGTAACGCAGTTCCAGCCAGAGCCACTCCCGGACCAGGCAGACCTATTTGCCAAGCTACAGCGAGCAAAGTACTTCTCACGCATCGACCTCAGCAAAGGATACTATCAGATACCAGTACAACCACAAGTCCGAAAGTACCTAGCGTTTAGCACTATGGAAGGACACTTCGAGTTCAACGTACTTCCATTCGGACTCCACAACGCACCCAGTATCTTCAGCGCCATGATGCGAAAACTCCTGGCACCCCTGAGCAGCGAGCACCTACATTCGTTCATGGACGACATCCTCATCGCAACACCTACGTGGGAGGAACATGTCACGCTCCTACAGCAACTACTCGCCCGCCTCAGAGACACGGGATTGACGGCAAGACCCACCAAATGTCAGATTGGATTCACAGAACTAGAATTTCTGGGACACACCATCAGTCAAGGAAGCCTGCGACCGGTAGAGAAGACAGTGAAACGCCTACTCGACGCTCCTAGGCCCAAGACCAAGAAGGAAGTGCAGTCGTTTCTAGGACTCTGCGGCTTCTACCAGAAGTTCATCCCCAACTACAACAGCATCGCCGTACCACTGACAAATGGAACCCGGAAAATCGCCCCGGACAAAGTAGTTTGGACAGCGGAATGTGAGACAGCATTCCAAACACTCAAGGACAGAATGACATCGGCGCCAGTACTCCACCTACCCGATTTGACTCAGCCATTCGTTCTTCGCACCGACGCAAGCGACTTAGGCCTCGGAGCAGTACTGCTACAGCGCGACCCCAAGAATGCAGAGACGCTATTCCCTGTCGCCTACGCCAGCAGAAAATTGAGATCCGCCGAGACCCACTACGCCACGTCGGAGAAAGAATGTCTTGGACTAGTCTGGGCCATACAGAAGTTTCAACTCTACCTGTATGGGACCCACTTCACAGTTCAGGTGGACCACCAACCACTATCGTTCCTGGCAGCCTCCAAGTCTTTGAACTCTCGCCTGATGAGATGGGCACTCACCCTTCAGGCATACTCATTCCAGATCGAGTACATCCCCGGCAAAGAAAACCACGGAGCCGACTACCTCAGTCGCCATCTCGTGGAGGACACAGCAGCTGTCGCCCACCCAACACAACTAAGGGCCACAGCACCAGAATTCGTCCCCGCCCAGTAATACCCTGTCACTAGTGTCCACAGCTACCTGGCATAGCATTGCAGCTCAGGTAGAGCAACTTAGTTAGTTTGTAAATAGGACCCTAGGATAGTGCAGTGTTAAACTAGGCTCTGTAGTAGAAAAAGGTCGAATCCAGTAGTCATCGCCTTTTTTCAGTTGAGGGAGCCTGTCATGAATTGGCTAGTTTTAACTCTGCCCAGTGACTATTTAGCCATGTGTAGTACTTGTAACTTTAGAAGTTAGACTATAACACAGCAGCAATTAAATTACACAGCAGACCACACACCGCGAGCCCGACCCACGCTAGCGCAGTGAGTCAGCACTTGAGCTTTGAATCGGACCGTTTTAACCAATCAGAGCAGGCTCAGGGGGTAGAGCAGTTCTGAATGTGTCAGAGCCTAACACAGTTTGAATCAGTCGTGTGTGAGACGAGGTAGAGTCAACATCTCCACAGCTAGAGAAATCTCTACACTCATAGACCAGGAAGCAGGACTTTGAAATCTTAGAATTCTCTCAAGTCATCACGGGCCTGAACTTGTCAAACAGGTAAATGAACACCCTTCTGTTTCATCGTGATATATTTATATTATTGTTGAAATTATGTTTGTGGAATTTGCTATGCATAAATGTGAATTGTTAATCCGAATTTGCCGTACCACGTGGAAGAGCCGAGCACGAGGCGAAACACGACCGGTTGCGCCGCCATGTTGTATCCCGTACGGAACCACTGTTGTTTAACTTATATGTATGTTTGCAGACCAGTGGCTGTACCACTGAATGTTTATATTATTATTAATTCTGTATGTGTATAGTTAGACACGATTTATATTTATGTATGTATAGGAATTTAGAGTTGAGATTCCAGTGGAACCCGGAAGTAGCAGAATGTTCGTCGCTTATGTATAGAGATGTGGAGCTATCACTGAGGGCTACTTTGGCTTTCAGTGAGACGCTCTGCACAAACCGATTATTCAGGGTTGTGCAGAATTTCGTCTCTTATATTACAGACGAGCAGGCGAGCTATCCTGTGTGCCCCACTCCACAGAAACGACTAGTTGGTTGAAGAGACTCTACCGCACAAGTCGGAAGGAGCTACCTTGAAAAAACCCCTACAAGACCCCACAGCGTGGCAAGGGAACCCAACTACACAACTACCCAGGTGGACCAGAAGCTACCTCACAGAAGGACTTCGCACGCTCCATCTAGCAGTTAAGTGAACACGCCAAGGTGCACTTAAACTGATCATAACAGGACCACAGTAGTCCAACTCTTCAGAAACTGTAAAACGGACCACAGTAGTCCAAATCTACATGAGATATTATAGCAAAGTGCCCGAGGAAGAAAATAACAGCTGCCTAGACTATCAGCGATCGAACTATTAGCATTGAAAGAGACTTTTTAAGTTAGATTAGTACTTAGAGAATCTTGTATAGAGTAGAAGAAATAAATGTGTGATTTTAACTGTTATCAAGTGGCTGGACTACATATGATTCATAGCCGTGTGAAAGCTAGTGTGACAGTATCTTTTTACCATTTTTCTATCTATCTCTGTACCCCAACCTTAACACAGAACGAGCTAAACAAATAAATTTATTAAAGTAATTCATAGGGTGACTTACTAGCAGTTCCCACCGAATAAACGTGAGGGTCCATAATTCCATTGTGCAGAGCCCATAAACCCCACGTGACACCCGACAGAGAGAGTGCAGTACGAAGGGCTCTTCCCTCCAGCCCCTCCAACCTGGAGAAGCGACGCTTAGGTAAATCGTACATCATCTCAGCACCAAAAGACAAACGGGAACGAACAAGTGATACAACCAAAGTGACTAAAGTTTTTGGATCTGAGCCCCAGGAAGATCTTTTAGCTGTTTTTATGATAGAGATGGCTCTGGCAGCGCTAGAATAGTTTCGCTCCACATGAGCACTATACCCACCATTCTGCTGAAATAGAAAGCCCAGATACCTGACCCGCTTGGAAGCCTTGACAGGAACACCATCCACCTGGATGGAAAGAGAATTGAAAATAGGATCCCAACGAGAATGAAAGGGAATAAATACAGTTTTATTAGGTGCTAACAATAAGCCTATTTTGCCCAAGTCCTCAGAAATGGTATCTACATCTTTTTGGAAAACCTCAAGGTCCCTACGAAAGAAGCGACGATTAGGCTGAACTGACCGACTAGTAGAAGCCCGCCATAAGGCAATATCGTCTGCATACATCGTAAGGACGGAACTGTGAGGTTGGTGCAAACCCACACCCGATAGGGCCAAAGAAAAAAGAAGTGGAGCAATCACGGAACCTTATGGTACACCCATAGTTAGAGTACCATATCTAGAAAATGTGTTATTCCACCGCACACGGAATCTACGGTTACGTAGAAATTCCGCAACGAAGGCCCTAGTGGGAGCATCCACACCCAGGACACGCAGCCGACTAAGTAGTCCCGTATGCCATATCGAATCAAAAGCCTTCGATATATCAAAAAGGCAGGCAAGAACGGATCTACGACGCTGCAAGGCCCTTCTAATATGTTCATTTAATTTTACGAGGTGGTCCGTGATACTCCGGCCACGTCTAAAACCTGCCTGATAAGAAGGAATAATGTTATTCTGTGAACAAAAAAATTCAAGGCGTGCCTTCACCATCCGTTCGTATATTTTACAAGTAGCGGAGGTAAGGGATATAAGTCCATAATTGGCAATTTGTCTTCTAGGCTTACTCTGCTTAAGCACAGGAACAACGGTGGCCTCGCGCCAAGATTCAGGCAAAGCACCGGCAGAATAACAATTATTAAAATGATCAAGTAAAATTTGTTTAAACGAGATTGGAGCCTTAGACACCATAAGAACATGCACCCCGTCTGGACCGGCATTTTTCTTAGTGGATGAGGCTCTAAAAGCCCGGACCACCTCTACCATAGAGAAAGGACGAGCAGGTGGCCTCAAGGGAGGCTCAGGTGGAAAAGAAGCTTCAAAAGACGCTCGCCGTTGTTTTTCTTCAGGCGATAAACCAGAACCATCACCGGCCGAGAGAAACTGAGAGAGAAAGGCCTCTGCTTTATCTTTATTGGTAGAGAATGTGCGTTGACCATCGGTCAAGTCCGGGTCCAAGGGTCTGTAGGTACCACGCATCCTTCTAATGTTATCCCAAATGGCATTGATAGAAAACGAAGAAGAAAGCTTGGACAGGGCATATTCCTTCTTAGCGTGGGCTATAATCTTTCTAGCAGCAATTTTAGTGGTACGCATATGTAGATATGTTTCCTTATTGTTTAATTGTTTATATTTTTTAAATGCTCTACGCTTATCAAGGACGGCCTGGCGACAGGCGTCAGACCACCAGTGCTTGGGTGGGCCGGCATGTCGGCCAGGGGAGGGAGGAGAGGCAAACGAAAGGGCATGGAACATAGCAGCACGGAGGGCACACTCTGCCTGGTCGACAGAGCAACTGCCGGCAAGAGAGAAACTTTCCAAATGAGCGGCATAAAGTTCCCAGTCAACTCGCTCCCAACACACCCCAGAGCGACGGGGAGCCTGAAGAACAGGAGTCCCGTCGTAGCGGATTATGATCGGAAGGTGATCTGAGAATGCGGGATCACTAGTCACAGTCCAACTGATATTAGAAACTAAGTTAGGAGAAGCCAAACTCAAGTCAATGGCAGATCTACTATGGCCAGCCGCATCAGGGATTCTGGTAAAAGAACCATCATTAAGGATAGTCAAAGAGGCCTCCAACAGGGCCTCTCCGATAGAGGTAGAAAAGGTTTGACAACCATCCTCCCATCTTCCATCGCGCTTATTAAAATCGCCCTCAATCAACCAGTCACCATCGGCCACCACCGGGGCCAACCAAGAGAAATCATGACACGATCGGGGATTATAATAATTAAGGATATTAAGACTTAAAGGCACAGAGGACCCATGTCTCCCCACGTCCACACGCACTACAGAGGTGAAACCTCCACCATCCCCTTCATCGACGGGACCAAGGTCCACAGCTGCAAGACCAAGACGTATATATGTAGAAACATATACTTTATCATTTTCGTCGGTAGTATAGATGGGAGGATAGTGGAAGCCTGGAATGACAGGAAGGGAGTACTTACTACAGTTGAGTGACTGCAAACATAAAATATGACTTTGGTTAATATCCGAGGAGAGCAGAGGCAGGGAGGAGTCAAAGGTCCCTAACGATCTACAGTTGTACTGATAGACTTGCAACATACCCGCGTCCACAGTACACAGGCAGGAAAACAAGGATACAAACAGAAAATAAACGAGTTCAAGATTTAACTCCATTGTTGGTTAAATGTGCACAGATTGATTTTAACATAGCAAAGAGTGTTGTAAAAATAATGCGGGTTGATGCAAGCTCAGGAGGGAGCGCATTCAACCCAGCCAGGAGAGTATTTTCAAGCTCAACACAGAATAGAGCAGAATTCAATGTAGAACCAGTAGATGCAGCCACAGAAGCAAGTGGAGGCTCAGAAGAAGCCGGGGGCAACATCTGATCAGAAGATACAACTGTAACAGTTCTCTGATTATCAGCAGCACGAGGGTCAAAGTCAGGGCCAGCCAACTGGACCCTGAGCGAGTCACTGCCAAAGGGCTTAGAGGAAGCATGTTTGGTTCGAGAGACACCAGCGGCCACACGCCCTGGTCCCGCCCCCCGCGCGGAGACCGCAAGAGAGGGAGGAGGAGCAGAAGGAACCACAGAAAAGCCAGACTCAATGATAGAAGGAAATTCATTCATAGGCAAAGAGTTTGAGGAGAACTCCTGTCTCGCAGGCGCACCGTGGAAAGGCTGAGGAACGATGCGAGAGGGCAAAGGACCAGAGGACCTAGTTTGAACTGTTACACGGCCAGTTTCGCCAGCATAGCCGGCACCAGCCCTAGCCTGGGAGACAGCAGCCGTATGTGAAAGATACGTGGACCCTCGCAGGCGATTGGCCCTGCGACGAACGTCCACCTCCGGGCAACAGCCCCAGGCCGCAGAATGCGCGCCATTACAGTTGACACATAGGCGAACTGAGGAAGTACACTCTTTAGTGACATGATCTTTTTCGCAGCGTGCGCAGCGGGCCTCTCGCCTGCGACAATGGGTTAGTATGACCCAACAATTGACAGCGTGTGCACCGCAAAACTGGAGCAACGAACGGATCGACTCCAAACTGGGTACGACCAAGGTTAATTGTGGTAGGTAATTCACGGAGGGCAAATGTGACCTTGATAGCCGCTGAGGGAAGACCTCCCAACAGGGGCAAACGAACCACAGACAGAATAGGAAAATTTTGTTGTACAAGGTCTTCTTTGATTTCCGCAAGAAATTTACTATCAGACTGTGCAACAGGCAAGCCACGAATGACGCCAACCGTGGTGGCAGTAGGAATATGTGTGGATACAGGGATGTTGCTAATGTGCTTCATACGGAACAGTTTTGCTTGTTGGTCGGCCGAGGTACAGGCGACAAGCCAGTCGCCAGAGGGTATTCGGCGGATAGAAAGTACCTCGCCGATCAAAGCTCGTAACGTGCTAGCCTGGCGCAAGGGGTTTAGGCTACGTTCATGCTAAGGGTACGTTCATGCTAAACCCGGCAATTTGACGTCGGCTGCCGCCGGCCACTGGTTGGAATCTGTGGTTATGCCCTTTTCTTCTTTCCCACCATGAAAACCGGCGATGCACGTTCATGCTGCAGCCAGTTGCCGTCAGCCAGCAAAATGCTTTGTCGCATGTCACAAAAAAAAACGGCTGGCTGGTCAAAGCGCCATCTTTGTATACAAAGTAAAGTGTGGCAGCAATTCGCCGGACAGCAACTTCGGGCTCTACCGTGAACACTGGTGACGGCAACTGGCTGACGGCAACTGGCTGCAGCATGAACGTGCATCGCCGGTTTTCATGGTGGGAAAGAAGAAAAGGGCATAACCACAGATTCCAACCAGTGGCCGGCGGCAGCCGACGTCAAATTGCCGGGTTTAGCATGAACGTACCCTAAGTCCCGAAAAAGTGGCTGGACCTCCACCCTCGTCGTGAATAATGACTGGGAAATCAACCGGTGCAACACCCACCCTCGGCGTGAATAATGACTGGGAAATCAACCGGTGCAACACCCACCCTCGGCGGAGGGGGGCGAAAAGGGCGTTGTGGAGCAGGGGCAGCAGCGCCGGAGCGCGCCATCGATGCATAGGAAATTCTACCTTCATGACTAAGACGAGACTGATGGGTATTATCATGGTTTGTTTGAATGCCCGAACGGGGCTGAGAGGAAGAAGCAGCAGGTACGGAGGGAGGGAGACCCAGGGGTCCCTCCCTGACCGACGCCGTTGCTCCAGTCAAAACAGGAGAACGAGTGGCGCTAGGAGAGTGTTCATCCGAGTCGGAACTCGACTGTGATAGAGTTTCCCTAATAGGGGCATTGTCAGGAACAGAAAGGCAATAGTGATGATTGTGTTCAACAGACTTGCATGGAGTATTACAAGGTGAATTGGCTTCAGACATGGAAGTGTTAGATTCAGAATCGGCTTCCGCCACTGGCTGTTTCAAAGGTTAGGAGTGTGATGATATTCTGGGAAAGATACGTTTATCTTACTAGGGGGTAAGACTTATTGATAGATGGGCGATGCGCTACCACTATCGATCGTTCTTTTACCAGAAGTCCTAAAGTGGTGTGAGAGACAGATCACGGTACTTTGGTCACATAAAATTTATATTTGTTCTCGGGAATTTTAGTATCATTTGGCTCAACTTGAGAACCGGTGATGACTAATCAAAAGACTAGATTATTATGTCTCAAGAGAAGAAAACTAATAACTACACAACAATACAAATAGAATGACACCAGTCGTATGTATGTAATTTCACTTTTTATATATTCAACACAAACTTTAACATTTCTGCATTAATCGGTAAATTAATAAGTAATATAGTTCCAAGTGCTGGGAAAATGTCTTAACAGGTTTCTTTCGTCATTTGCTACCTGCGGTTACGATTTTCACTCTTCGTAAGTTTCAAAGGTTCTAGTTTCTCGAGGGTATGACTCAGTTGTTGAGGGTGACTTAGCTAAGGTAAGTCGGGTCGCCCTTGAAGCTGTGGGGTTTGGACGTGGTCAGGTAGAATCGTGGTAGTTCTCCTTGGTTCCACGGGAGCGACGGTCAGGCGTTCGTCTCCACAAACTTTGATGATCCCAGGCCCGACCTGTAAAAGTCGGAGCTCTGGCTACAGTATTCTCGTTAGCTATAAGTGTGCGGTCTCCTCTGCAAAGTGTCTATAGCATCAGACACCTGCAGGGTTCCCATATGCACAATTCAATTCGAATCTTAAGGCTAAGGTACATCAAACCACATGCATACTGTCTCAGAAACAATAATCTGTTTCTGTAACTATATATCAAGAACATATTATTTATACATGGCAATCACTATACAATAAACATACACATATCAAAACTATTAGTGTTATCTTACTTGTAGACTCTGGGACTCGTGAAATCGTCTTTTACGTCTCTAGCACCCTCTTGATGAGATGGAGATAGACGAACACTGCAGTTTGTTCCTTTGGTCGACCCTCACAGCTTAACAGTTCTTTTGCGACTGACTAGCTGATTTTTGGTCCCCAAAGGTATGCAAAAGTTCCCAATAGTCTTCTGACCAATCGTTTTTAGCTCTTGTTTTCGATAATCTCGCCTCTACAGAATTATGGTTCTAATTTGAATAGTTCCTCCCCTTCTCTCTCGTCACTGGACACGCATAATCACTTTTCAAGTGGAGTATCAGGGATAGAGTGAAGAACAGATGCCATAACGATAAGCGGTGTCTGCCCAATACGGGGGACATCATCTTGGTAACTTTTGGCTGGAGTGAGCTACTTAGTGTCTCATGGTGCAGTAAGTTATTTAATCGAAGACAACGCTATGGTTAGTTTTTGACTAAAGTATGCTATTTAACATTCTTGGTCGCTAAGTCTGTTGATGGTATCGGTAGCTATCGGCGGTGTGCCTGTTTCAAGGAAGTTAATTTGCCATGTGTGTGCTGCTTGTTAGCTAACTGTTGTATTAATGTCCAGTTTCGTTTCGATGGTATCTCTGTTTCGCTAAGCTAATTTACTACATGTTTGTCGTCAATATTCCTGCTGTTACAAGGAGCATCAACATTAGTATTGTATGAAAGACTGCGCTTTGGATTAGGCAAATGTGAAGTGTGAGAAGAAGGGCGTTTTCTTGAAGGGGAAGAAAAGTCCTGGGCAACAGATTCAGACCCAAGAGAATGGGAGCACCCAGCCACGTCTCTATTCCCTAAGGCCCCCAACACCGAAGGAGAGAAAGTGGGACGAGTACGCAACCCAGGTACCAAAGAGGGAGCCTGCACTTGTTTAACTTTCTGTTGATATATTTTTTGAGCTCTCTTGACAGCCCGTCGGCCACCGATAGTAACACTAGGGCGCTTAGTATACGATGTCAAAAAGGCACCAAGAATAACATTTGTTTTCTTTTTTTGTCCACGGGAAGATGCCGAGCTGATATGATCGGCAACAGGTGATTCTGGAGGAACCTCGGACTAGTCATCGGCACAATCGGCCTCTCGGTCGGAGTCTATATCGGATCTGTCCATTTGACAAGCAGAAAAGAAGAACCACACAATACCCCCCACCAGTACTAAGTTTAACCAAGAATGAGTATGCAAAGAAACTACAAAACAAGCAAAACACAAAAAAAAGATAAATGGACACTAAAAACTACTAGTAAATACGCTAAATAGAATCAATACCCTAAGGGAGTCAAGAAATTAAATTAAACGAAGGTGTTATTAAACATCACCAGAACTGATGGAAAAAAAAAGAAAAAAAGAAAGTGGAAAAACAAAATCTCCTATACAGAGTCAAAACTCTGTAATCAAGAAGACCTCAGAAGGTCCCTGAAAGGAGAAACAACAATTAGTTATGATGGGCTAGAAAAGCACCTAGGCTATAATACTCCACCCAGATTTAAAACAAGAAATAAAAGCAAAATCATACCAGTCCGGGGATGAGATGAAAGAAAAGAAGAGTATACTATGAAGTGGGCAGCGAAGACTGTCCACAGATATCACACAGTGCAAACAGGTTATAGGCACTCTCTCTGTCAATGATCAGTACAGGTTATGGTGAGTATACTACTGTCCACAGACACGCAGAAGCAGGTATAGTCCCCACTAACGCTCAATGATAAGTAAAGGTTATGAAGTTTATGTAAAAGTATGTGTAGTCGAGCTATCTCACAAATCACAGAGAGCAATCCAAAAGAAAAGCATGTTCAATAGAAGTCACACAAAACTGGTTGACTGTCACAGCACACTCACAAAATGCACCATGAAAATAAGATGAAGTGTAGGAAGGCACAGTTAGTCCCACCACCATAAGTGGCAGCCAAATTGGCGGCCAAGTCAGTCAACAAACGCTGCAACACCCTCGCAGTTGTAAACAGTTAACACGTAGGATATGCCACAATGGCCGGAGAACAAAGTACACAGTTTGTGAAGTATAACAAAAAATTCCTTCATCACGCACGAATGTAAGGTATAGCCTCCATGGCCAAAGAAAGCACAAATCACAATTCACACCGTTCACCGTACAGTCTTGAGTAAGAATATTTCCATTTAAAACGTTATTAAAACACCAATTCCAAAGTTCATAAAACATCAGTCCTCGAGAAACGTCACCTTCAGGCACCACAAAGGCACCACGGTGGTTCTTCTCCTTTTAAAAGGAAGCTATGGGCGATAAGTATGCCCAATATGAAGGCGAGCCAAAACAGTTTCTTCTTTGCGGGTGAACGCAAAGTCAGGCAAAGAAGCAGACAACGCAGGTCAGAGTATGGAACAAATAAAAAAAATATCTTAAGATAAATCTAGATGCAGAGCTTCTTTAGCCGCTTTGTCCATTGCAATTTTGCCGCGGATGTCCATGTGACTAGGTAGGTACCCACATAAAAACTATATTTTTACCCTCAGAAACAAGTTGTGTGTGGAGGTCATGGGTCTCTGCCAGAAAAGGATGCAATATCTTTCTCGTGTAAAGAGCCTGAAGTGCTGACAGTGAATCAAATTATGATCTTTTGGATTGATAAACCTGTATCAGAGCTAAATGAATTGTCTTGAGCTTAGCTATATAAACAGAACAAAAATCAGGTATACGCTGTTGCAAAGGCTGGTCGAGGTGTCTCCCAGAGACCGACGCAGCAGCAACAGTCTTCTTTCTTTATGTTTGCTGTGTCAAAGTGAGGACGTATTCTGATACGAAAAGTAGAAACTTCTGTCGGTTTGTTGGAATATTTAGTGTAAATAACGGGTTTAGAACACAATCAGAAGCGGAATTTTCAGAGTTTGCTTTAAGTTTGAAAAACTAGTTCATGGCGAGCTGAAGCCTTCGGATCTCCAAGGGAGGTTCGATAGCCTCAGCGTAGAGACTTTCCTTCGGGGAAGTGCGAAACGCCCCCCATGCAGATCCGAAGACCTTGATGATGGATTGGATCCAAGGCTTTCAAATAGGCTTTTCTTGCGGAGCCATATACGATGCTACCATAATCCAATTTAGAGCGTACCAGAGAACGGTAGAAGATCAATATGGAGGAAGAACAAGATCAAGTAAGAACAAGGAAGAAGAGGAAGGAAGAACAAGAACAAGAATAAAAACGGAACAAGAAGAAGAAGAACAAAGAAGAATAAGAAGGAGGAGGAGGAATAAAAAGAAGAAGAAGAAGAAGAAGAAGAAGATGATGATGATGATGATGATGATGATGATGATGATGATGATGATGATGATTGATTGATTGATTGATTGATTGATTGATTGATTTATGGTGATGATGATGATGATGATGATGATGATGATGATGATGATGATGATGATGATGATGATGATGATGGTGATGATGATGATGATGATGATGATGACGATGATGATGATGATGATGATGATGACGATGATGATGATTTAGGAAGAAAAGAAGGAATAATAAGAAAAAGGAACGAAAAAAGGAAGGAAGAAAAAGAAAAATTAGAAGAGGAAGAAGAACAAGAAGTAGAAGAAGAGGAAAGAGTGCGCGGCATGAAGGAACCAAGCGTTGCTCCAGCAGCGTGTTGTAAGTTACGGCGTTCTTATCTCCGCTGTCTGCAAATTAGTTTTCACACCTGTTGACTCAACTCTATACCCGCGTTTTCCCTTGTACATTCACACCCAATACAAGTGGAAAAGGAGTTAAGGGGAGTGAGAGGAAGAAGGGGGTATAAGAGGATGGCAGTGGGATTAAAGGGTAAGAGCAAAGAGCTTATTACGGAAAGAGGAGGACCTTCCATTATGTCATATACAAAAATGCGAGACGCTCTCACGGATTATTTCCCTTTGCTCGGGCTGGCTATATTTCAACATCTGCTATATGAATGATCTGTGCGTGGTAACTTATTGAGCCTATGCCATTGCAAAAGAACATTTTTATGGCAACGTTTGCAAAAACCAAACTTTTGACCATCATTATTATTAACATTCCGCTACTGCTGTCTTTTTTTGTTGTTGTTTTATTTATGTTTACTTATTGACATTTATTAAGTGCTTTTATGCTGCTTATGTGTGTATGTCATAGGTTCGTTTTCTGCCCTGGAATTTATTATTTTTTAATCAACGACAGATATTTTAAAATTAAAATATGCATGACAGACTGTTTCATTTATCCGAAACTGTGTAAATCCGTAATCGTGTGAGAGAGAGAGAGAGAGAGAGAGAGAGAGAGAGAGAGAGAGCGAGCGAGCGAGAGAGAGAGAGAGAAGAGAGAGTGAGTGAGAGAGAGAGAGGGGGGGGTTGGGGAAGAGAGAGCTCTGTCATTCAATCAATTAATCACAATAAAGCACAATAACAAAATGTTTCACTAATAGTGTGAATTTAATTTATATCAGGTGTCCCCCTACCCCCCAACCCTCTCACCTATTACATCACTGGCTTAATAACATCAGTCACTTCATGGAAAATAATTAATTAATCAGACAGAACAATCAGAACCTTGACTACAACATTCCACGCAATATAGATCTAATGCGCAGAAATTCACAAATTCACAAGGACTGAGTATCTACATTACTTTTATTTTTCCCGTTTACACTCAAACGAAAAGGGATTACAACAGATCAAGGACCATTTTTGTGCCTAGGTAAGGGGTTATCTTGCACAGTATTTGATCACGAGGAGAAAACAGACTTAGTCTAATTTAACTTGTTAACATAAGCAGTTTGACGAAGCTAAACTGCCAATCTGACATCTACTTTGAAATATAAGCACAAATATAGTCAAACAACCTAGCAATAACGTAAACAGTGAGCGACCTGTTGAACGTAAACTGTCAGCAAGCAAACTGTTTTGGATTTAGCACATAGGTATAACATGAATCATTCAAGCCGCTCTCCGATTGTTTTAACACTAACAGCGGTCTTAGTTTAGGCCTACATAAACACAAAAAAATGAAGTTTTTCAATTGCAATTTACCTTTCTTTGTCTCTTGGAAATTTGAAAAAGGACTTGCCAACACAACTTTTCTTGTATCTGGCATTATGGCAATTGATGGCTGTGCAAAAGTCACCGCCCTGTTTCACTCGGTCGCCTTTTGACTTTCTGCCACGAGCCATTTTCAGCATGTCGACAAGGGAGCATAACTCGTACATTTCGTCTCGCGGTTCTGTACCAAGTTCCCCCTCTTTCTATCATTAAGCTCTTTGGTGACGTCTTAATTTGTTTTGTGTTTTTTTTTTAAATAATCAGTATCCTCCTCTTTCTCCTTCTCCTCTAACTTCTTTTCCCTTTTTGTCCTTCTTCTTCTTTATTGTTTGAAATAGTGTGTGTGTGTGTGTGTGTGTGTGTGTGTGTGTGTGTGTGTGTGAGAGAGAGAGAGACAGACAGACAGACAGACAGACAGACAGAGGCAGAGTGAGAGTGAGAGAGCACGAGAGGGAACTCTGCACCCGTTAGAATCCAGCACTTGTTTTATTTTATTTTAATTTATTTATTTATTTTTTGAGAAAGGGGGGAGAGGGAGAAGAGAAGCCTCGTTTTCATGTGAGAGTGTTTGGAAATGCATATGAAAGGTTTTCTATGATATCTTGTTTCCCCTATTCGTGTTGTGTGTGTTTGATTTGACGGAGTATAACAATCCCTATTGTGCTACGAGGTCTCCTCTTGTTTAACTTTGGAACTTTGTCCTTTTATTAGCAAAACCACATAATTATAACTCCAAGCATGAAACAAGGCTCATGGCCCAGGGGGCATTTTAACCAAAAGTAGGGGGGAAAGGGGGAGGGGGAATTACAGACATTAAAAAACAATGAACGGCACAAAAAAAAGATTGCTCCATAGGCTTCACAAGGCAAAACTCTAAAATGTCAAACACCCGTTTTAAGCTTTACATTGGTTCAATATGGAAAGAAGAGTGTACAGCATCGCATGGTTCACAAAGTTGACTATTATACTATAGGCTTAACGTACTACATTGATTCTCATTATTGTTGTATGAGTGTGTATATATATGGGTGGGTGTGTGTGTGTGTTTTTGTGTGTGTGTTTTATTTGCCTATTACTTTAGTTTGGGCCAAAGATGATGCATGGTCTCCTTGTTGGTTATGTTTAATTGATTATACTATACTGTGCTGTACTGTACTATACTATACTATACTATACTATACTATACTATACTATACTATACTATACTCCTAGTAGGGTGCTACATTATATTTCTTCCAAATTCTTGCTGCAGTCCTCTGTACTTTCTGGCGGCGCCGAACGAGCTACGGCTGGAGACTGAGGAGACGGTGACTGTGACTACTTATGGAGCCACGGGACAGTCTCAGTTCCACATCTATCTAGAGGATTACCCGGACAGGAAGGTCAAGTTCTCTGAACGAATGTTGGTCGTTGAAAAAGGTGCGTCCAAACTTGTCATTGCTGTACCCTTTAGTGTATGCGGAAGGGGGTTGGGGAATGTGATGGTGGCGGTTTAGAATCAGATTAAGAATAAGAACCAGTATGAGAATTCAGAATCAGAATCAAAATCTTTATTGTCTCGCAGTGCATAGCGATCATTGACAATGCAATATTTACATAACACGGCCAGTATAAATACAAAATCTATTCGTTACGCACAGGACTCAGTCCCCTATTCGCTATTGTGACGTGGGACTTTAATTTATCTAAACGAAAAAATACGCACAGGAGAAGAGACCGCTAAAGTACATGAGGTTGTGTCCTAGTAAAATACAGGCGCTGACGAAGCATGCTTGAATAGCCTGGATATTAGTGGTAACATTCATTCATTCATTCGATAGCCTGTTACAGAATGTCAATATGCCGGCAGTTGTAGCAAAAATAGAGTCAATGTAATAAGTAATGAGAAGATATCAAAACAACGCCAACAAACACCTGTTTTAAGGGCTACGAATTTGTCCTCTTTTTTTTCTTCTTCTTTTAAAAAAAAGTAAAACTGATACAGAATACGGAAATCTTTATTAATTCCAAAAATGATAAATTAATTGCTAAACTGTTGTTACTGATTAAACCATAAAGTAAAACGTTATGCATAGCACACTTATTCCAAAATTAGTATTATTAATTCCGTTTCATACATCCAACGCAGCTAAAATAATTATAAAACATAGTAACTCTAGCTGTGTAACCCAGAAGGACCAGTCTGTCGGAGTGACAGCACCAGCACCTACCGCTCTACGTGTGAATTGAAGATGTGTATTGCAGATGGTATGAATGAGTTTCTTTATCGTGTCGTACTAGTGCATGGGAGACTAAGTCTAGCGCTTCTGTCAGTTCGTCTGCTATCAAGTTCAGGTCGGAATGGAGGCTTGTCGTAAGCCAAAATCCTCCTTAGTGTGCCAGTCAGTGGTCGTATTGAAACAAATGTGTCCTGTTTCCTCCCCACTATCCCACCTGCTTTCCTGATGACCTTCTCTAACCTATCCTTGTCCTGCTGGTCGATGAGGCCGCCCCTACACACACATCCAAACAACAGAACGCATCTCACAGTTGAGTTGTAAACATTTGAAGAATCTCTTGGCTTACTTGAAAAGATCTGTTTGCGCTGAAAATAAAGACGTGTGTGAAGCTTCTTAACAATACAATCAGGATTTGGTTTCCATGACAACTTGTTATCAATAGCAATCCCCAAATATTTATACTCTTCTACTTTTTCTACCACCTCCCCTTTACCCCTCCCCGCGCCTTTAATAACAACATCCCCATACTCATGCTTGTTCCTCCGAAAATCAACAAACATCTCTTTTATCTTCCTCACATTAAGCTGTAAATAATTGTCCTCACACCAGCTGACAGATCTGTCCACCTGCCGTCTGTAAACGTGTCGTCATCGTCAACCAAGAGTCCAGTCAGCCCAGTGTGGTCTGGAGCAAGTACTGTATTGCTGGGAGTTTTAAAATCCGCAGTATACAAAGGGATGGCTGATGAAGGTGATGGTGAGATAGTTTTGACACTCCTGAAGGTTACCCTTTTTGGGAAGAGTGATGGCAAGCTACTGGGTCCAAGGTGTAGGCCACTCCCCACTCTGCTAGATCTTGTTACAGATAATGGTGAGGGTGTCAAACATTGCTTCTCCTTTTGCTCGAAGCAATTCTGCGGGTATGTTGTCCACTTCGGCTGACTTCCCCTTCTTCAGCGATTGCACTGCTACTCCAACTTCTCGGAGAATTGGGAGGATTTCTTCCTTTTCTCTGTTGTGGGGACGTGCTAAAACTGAGGGGTCTCCAGTTGGTGTTTGATTGTAAAGGTCGGAGCAGTACTCTATCCATCTATCCAATATTTCTTGTTCTTCTGTAAGGCACAAGCCAGACTTGCTTTGGATCGTGGAGACCTTGAGCTGTTTAACACTTGTCAGCCGCTTTACAGTGTGGTAGGCTTTCTTTTTCAGAATGTTCTCTATTTCCTGGCATTGATCTTCTATCCAGTTCTGCTTTGCTGTGCGCATGCCTTTTCATATGCCACTGTTGATTTCTCGGTAGGCATCAGCTCCCTGTGAGGTTTTCTTTTTCTTTTCACCTGTCTTCGTTTGTCACACAGGTTAAAAAATTCAGGCGTGATCCATGGTTTCTTCTTTTGACGGTGCTTGCCAAAAGATCTCAGTGGCGGCAACTGTCACTACTGCGTTGAAGGTGGTAGTCATGGTGCTGACATCTACTTCATCACCTCCCAATATGAGCAGTGTTGCAAATTTACCTCCAGTTGTGGCTTGGAATATTTCTGCCACCTCCGGGTCTTGCAGTTTGTCCAGGTCGAACTTCAACGTGGTGCACTTTGCTGTGTTCACTCTCTTCAAGTGTGGAGAGAAAGAGAGAGAGAGAGAGAGAGAGAGAGAGAGAGAGAGAGAGAGAGAGAGAGAGAGAGAGAGATTTGATTTGATTTGATTTGATTTATTGTTGCTTTAGGTCCAGCGGACTCTTCCGAGCCAAATCAGGACCGGACAACCCCCGATCCGCATAAAAGATCTGCTGAAACAACCCCAGTGGGAAAATTGAATGCCCTCCACCGGCCAGTCACTTTACAATAAAGACATCCCACGCGGGGGACGGCTGAGGGTTGACCTCAACTACGCGAACCCCCGGTTACAAAAACAAAATAGAATACAAACATCATTATAAATCATCAACAAAATACATACATATAAAATGCCTATAGTGCTAAATAGTACAATCATAGGAAGCCCTAGTGACCACCCGGCAGAAAGCGTCCAACACTCCCAAGCTGATCCAACAGACCTCATACACAAACAAGGAGTCTTGTCCAGGAAGAGTTTTCAAGAAAAAAGGTAGGTCATTGATCTAGCGAAGAAGAAGATAGTATAGCAGAGTGAAGGACAGAGCAGGAATAGGAAAGAGTAAATGAGGAAGACAGCGACAGTGGGAATTTAAAGCACTAAATTTCCATAAAGTGGGGATACTATTTATACTGAAAACCCCCGGCACTCCAACGGGGGTACTGTTGGCGTGTTGCCGCAGTGAATCTGTCTTGCCTATAAAGGAAAGACAGGTTTTCAACTGTGGCTTTCACTGTTCCCTTTATAGGTTTGAACAATCTACAGTGGCAAGATTGCTCATGACCCCAAGGGGTAAAGAGAGAGAGAGAGAGAGAGAGAGAGAGAGAGAGAGAGAGAGAGAGAGAGAGAAGATAGATTAGATAGATTAGATTAGATAGATAGATAGATAGATAGATAGATAGATAGATAGATAGATAGATAGATAGATAGATAGATAGACAGACAGACAGACAGACAGACAGACAGACAGACAGACAGACAGACAGACAGACAGACAGACAGACAGACAGACAGACAGACAGACAGACAGACAGACAGACAGACAGACAGACAGACAGACAGATAGATAGATAGATAGATAGATAGATAGATAGATAGATAGATAGATAGATAGATAGATAGATAGATAGATAGATAGATAGATAGATAGATAGATAGATAGATAGATAGATAGATAGAACGTGTAACGTTACTCTCGGGCATGTCAATCACGATGACTGCTAGTTGTCGAGAATCCCATTTATTTTTAACCTGACCTTTTAATGTCCTTGACCTAACCCTCTAAAATACTTCATCGGTTAAATGCAATCCCTTTTTCAGGTGGCGTGAAGAATTTCTTGAGTTAGGTCATCTTGACTGTGCTCATTTTTTTTTTCTTTCAGACGAGATTGCCAACGTCAGCATCAAGTTGACAGTGGCTGACCTGCAAACCTTGACCTCGGTGACCTCTGACCGATCCTACATGTACCTGGTGTGCGAGGCGGTGAACCACTTCACCAAGACGTCGAGAAGCGAAACCATCCTGCCCTTGAGTCACACGCCAGGCTACATTTTTATCCAGACAGACAAGCCTCTCTATACACCTGACCAGACAGGTCAGACACCCTCTGTCCGCTTGTCTCACTGTCTGTCCGTCTGTCTCGCTGTCTGTCTGTCTCGCAGTCTGTCTGTCTCGCTGTCTGTCTCGCAGTCTGTCTGTCTCGCTGTCTGTCTGTCTGTCTCGCAGTCTCTCGCTGCACAACCTACTAAAATTTTATTGAGATATTATATAAATTACTCGGACATGAACACGTCTAGCCGGACGAGTTTCTGTGTAGGTCACAGGGGCATTGGCCATGTAGAATGCATCCGACATAACAAAAAAAAGGAAGTGGGTCCTTGATGGCATAGCGGTAGTTGTCCAATGGCTTGTGTGATGGTCTGTCGGACTTCGTCGTTGGTGATGTGCTGGGTTTAGGAAATGCCCAGAGGTCTTCTGTAGCATCTCATCTCCATGCTTTGTATTCTTCGTTGTAGATCATCAGCTGTGATGGTGGTGAAGTGGTAAAGAAACAGAAACTCCGATGGTATGGCCATGTCACCAGATCATCAGGCATTGCAAAGACCATCCTGCAAGGCACAGTGCAAGGAAGTAGAAGAAGAGGGAGAACGAAGAAGAGGTGGGAGGACAACATTCGAGAATGGACTGGCTTGACACTGAGCGAAAGCATCATTGTTGCTGAGGACAGAGAAAGATGGAGTACGCTGGTGCCCCTACGACCTCAGAGTTACGAGATAGGATAGGATAGGATAGCAGTAGTTGCGAACAGCACATGTATCATAGATAGAAGAGTTGGGTCAGGGTGCGTCTGTGACCAAACGAATCGTCCAGTTTTAAACGCTTTGATTCCCAGACCATGTGCATACCGACGAACCTATATGATAGGCTATCTCAATTTATATATAGGCCTATTTTATTATATGCGGAACTTTTACCTATCTTACGTCTACATTGTTTCGATTTCAGGGAAGATTACATGTGCGTATTAAGCGGTTTGAGAATAAACTGTTTGAAAGGCCGATTCGTTTTGGCCAAAGACGCGGCCCATGGCCATGTTTCTTCTACCACTGCGCGATCGAGGACCCACTTTCTTTTTGCCACCGCGGATCAATTCTACTTGGTTAATTCGCTTATGATCTAGATCTATTTTGTCTCTCAGTCAGCTACATCTTTTTGTACCCACAGACCTGTACCCTTGTGGTAAACGCATGGGTTCGTGTTGTGTGGGTCATTCATGAATTTCGTACAAGTTTGTTTTTTTTATACTATTAGTTTAGTGAATTGTATCTTTCTTTCTTTCTTTTATAATGTGTGGACCCCCGTTGGGGTGCCGGGGGTTTCAGTAGAAATAGTATCCCCACTTTCTGGAAATTTTGTGCTTTAAATTCCCACTGTCGCTGTCTTTCTCAATTGCTCTTTCTCATTCCTGCTCTGTTCTATCAATCTGCTACTATCTTCTTCTTCGGTAGACCAGTCACCTACCTTTTTTCTTGAAAACTCTTCCGGGACAAGACTTCTTATTTGTGTATGAGGTCTGTTGGATCAGCTTGGGAATATTGGACGCTTTCTGCCAGGTAGTCGCTAGGGCTTCCTACGATGTTATTATTTTGCAATGTAGGCATTTTATATGTATGTCTTTTGTTGATAATTTATTATGATGTTTGTATTCTATTTTGTTTTTGTAAACGGGGGTTCGATAGATTAGAGTACAGCCTCAGCGTCCCCTGCGTGGGATGTCTTTATTGTAAAGTGACTGGCTGGTGGAGAGCTTTCAGTTTTACCACTAGGGTTGTTTCATCAGATCTTTTATGCGGATCAAGGGTTGTCCTGTCCTGATTTGGCTCGGAAGAGTCCGCTGGACCTAAAGCAATAACCATGTAATGTAATGTAATGTATAATGTGTGGTTGTAGTGGTAGTAGTTGTACGAGTAGAAATAGAAATAATAGTAGTAGTAACAGTAGTAGTAAAAATAATGATAGTAGTAGTAGTAGTAGGTATTATTATTATTATTATTATTATTATTATTATTATTATTATTATTATTATTATTATTGTATGTGTGTATGTGTGCCAATAGTGTTTATGAGGGTGATAGGCCTGGATGA
>CM072527.1:40843993-40863993 GCA_036898135.1 Oncomelania hupensis
AGAAGGAGAGATAGATATGTCCTATCAGAGAAGTGGAGATAAATATGTCCTATCAGAGAATGGGAGATAGATATGTCCTATCAGAGAAGGAGAGATAGATATGTCCTATCAGAGAAGGAGAGATAGATATTTCCTATCAGAGAAGGGGAGATAGATATTTCCTATCAGAGAAGGGGAGATAGATATTTCCTATCAAAGAAGGAGAGATAGATATGTCCTATCAGAGAAGTGGAGATAAATATGTCCTATCAGAGAAGGGGAGATAGATATGTCCTATCAGAGAATGGGAGATAGATATGTCCTATCAGAGAAGGGGAGATAGATATGTCCTATCAAAGAATGGGAGATAGATATGTCCTATCAGAGAAAGGGTAGATATATATATTTCCTATCAGTCTCCCATCCCCCTCCACTTTCTATAGGACATCAACTAATAAGGTATATATCCGAGATGCTATCAATAAACCCCAGTCCTATATCTTTAAGTCAGACACCTTTATCCCTTGGGTTTTACACAAACTGCCTGTCTCCTTCTATTTTATTATTAGATTGATTTTTCTAAGTATCAATATATCCTAGCTGCTGGTGTGGTGTGTTTTTACCCCTTTTAAAAAAATGATACACATTGCTGTTCATTGCTCGGACGTCACTGAAGACGATTAGCGTTCCAAGTAGCTCCGTCAGTTTTGTGTCTAGGGCAAGGAGTACTAAAGACAGGAGATGGGCTTCTGATGCCCAGCCTTTGCTAGCGAAGGCCATTGCATGCCTCTGCTTTAAGTGTTATTTACAGACTATTAAGCCACTAACTGTTTAGTGGTTGATTTGTTTGATAGTACTTGTTTGATTCATTGTCATTTCTAGTACACTTTGCAACACCACATTTGTTAGGCATGATGAAGCCTAGAACCTGAGCAATTTCACGAAACACAAGAGAAGAGAAAATGTAACTTGTCTCAAACGCCCGCCATGTGGATAGAAACTGCACTCCTTTCCTGTTTGGCCCTTGCGAGGTGAAAAATAGTGCCACATTGTACACACTGATTAATAAAAGATTTAAAGGATTTGTACCTCATTAGGTATGTTAAATTTCAGTATTTACAAGTAGGAAAATGCCTAAATAATACTATTCTTAGATAAATTATTTAATCATCTATTTATTTTCACTTAGTATTAGAGACGTATTAATGCGCAGGAGCTTTGCTGACGCAGAGCTAAAAATAGCTCACTGAGTCAGCGTGCAGTCTTGCGTCTGTGAGAGACACTGGCCTTCGCTAGTTACTCCTGAAAGTGGCAAATCCATCTCCTGTCTATTAGTACTCCTTGGTCTAGGGGAATAAAACTGGTACCTTGCAAAGGTAGAGACGTGGTTAAACGGCTTGATGAAAGGAGATACAACTTGGCCTTCGGAGAACACGCCTTCAGTGGGCTTAGATGTTGACAGGTACAGGTGAAATATATGAAAGCTTGTGACGTTCCGTGCTACGCTGATGTCGATAATGAAGTCTTGAGATTCTAGGTCCTTTTATACTGAACAGTATTTTCTTCATCGCATCCTACTGCCTTAGATCAGTGGTAAATGTTCGTCTGGCAAACCGATGAGCCAGGTTCGAATCCTAGGGTGGGCGAGATAAAAATGTGGCAATTTTTTCTACTGTCCATCTTAGCAATATGTTTTCTCAGGTGGTTCAGTGTTGACTAAGGACCTTGCTCCCACTCCCTTGGGCTGGTGGGTGTAGACGTTAAACTCCAGTGTTCATTCTTCATCCTATATTCTGTCTTTGTTCTGCTCTGTTGTTTCAGATACGTTTTCGGCAAGCCTGTAAAAGGTCACCTGACAGTCACTTTCGGCCTTATATGGCATGGTCACGTGTTCACGCTGGGCAAGAAAAGGAACATTGAACTGAACGAAACTGGGCAGGCTGTGTGCACGATACCGGTTTCCGAACTCAGGTTACCAATCGAAAGCGTCTGGTTCCCCAATGGCGGGAAACTGCACATGGAGGCGATCGTGACCGAGTACGCTTCGGGAAAAGTCGAGCGCGCTCGGGACAGCTCGGTGATCTTCGCCGATGCCTTGCACATTATACGACTGACCAGGTCGTCACGCTATTTCAAGCCCGGCCTGACCTACACCTTGAAAGTGAGCCTGGGTCCTTCTGATTGATTATACATGTATATTAGAGTTGAATGGATTGATCGATTGAAATTTTTAACAAATTTTTTTACTGGGTACTTGGTTTAATGGTTATAGTTTCGTCTAACTCCAATCTGCTTAAAGTGTATCTGAGTTTGTTTGTTTGTGGTTTTTTTTTTCACTTTGACACTAGATAGTTGGTTCATAGAAGCATATAACTCCACATTTTTGGAGTGAAAGTTCTCAAACAAGCAGTGTTCGCGGTTTTAAAAAGAGAGAAGATAGTCCGGCCCTTTATAAAATGCCACCTCGCAATTTGCCTTCTATGCAGTCATTTCGCGTCGCGATACAACAGGCCGAGAACCAAGTCGCCTAGAAACAGCCGCAACAAAACAACTGAATTGCGTTAAGTCAGTCCCATTTCTCCATGTTTTTTTCCCACGCCTGTTTAAATATTCTAAGGCCGGTTGAGTCACCCAGTGCTTACAGCAGACAATCTGTTGGAATCGTTGGACACGAAGTTTAGATTCCATTTTCGCAAATATTAGACACACACACACACACACATGTATGACTACTGCAGCAAATAGTAATCTTTTAGAGAGAATTATACATTATTTTTATCTGTTTAATTTATGCTTTTGCGCAAATTTTATCTTGACCTCAGGTTTACTTTAAAAGCCTCATTACCTACCTACCTCCCTGTTTTTTTTCTTCATACAGGCGGAGGTGATCAAGCCCAACGGTCAGCCAGGCTTCAATCTCCCCGTCAAGGTGGACTGCAGCGGGCAGATCGGGGACGTGTGGGCTCCGCTTCCGCCTGTGAAGTCACCACCGGAAGACGGTGTTCACCGCTCCGACGTGCAGGGTCACGTGACCGTCTCGTATCGCATCGCTTCCAACGTCAGGCGCTTGGAGTTCAAGGTTAGGAATGAAACGAGAGCTTGTTTGCCAATGGTTATTTATTTATTTATTTATTTATTTATGATTAAATATTAGTGGCTAATTAATTATACAAAATTATCCGACATCAACTTATTATTGTGTTTCAGGTGCAGTCTGTGAAGGAAGGAGGCGAACTGGAGAATGGAACAGCCGTGAGGTTTGGGGCTGTTCCTTTTTACTCCACCTCGGGCACCTACCTGCAGGTGGATGCTGTGGCAACTTCAGCAGTAAGTAAGCCTACGTGGATCCTGGAGATTTCACCGTTCTTATTCGTTCCTATATAGCTCATTTCCAGCTCAGCAGCTGCTGAAGACAAGATTTCGTGCAGAATAACACATCAGACAGAGACTTAGGCCTACCGGTGTCACATCCTTCAAGTTCCGGGTCTCCTAGTTTATCCGAGCGCCTTTGCGCATGCGCTAGGTCATGTCGGGCCGGCTTTTTCACGAAGTTCTTAGGCGTCATAACCCTAACCCTAACCCAAACCCTAACCCTAACCCTAAACTCTTAACTCTAACCCAAACCCTAACCCTAACCCTTACGAAGACTATGATAGCACTGTGCGCATGCGTCGAATATTGTAACGCGTCGACCAATCAGAATGCTCCCATTCGCTCCCAGCCCAGCTAAGATACTAGGAACTGTGACGATGTCACACCGGGCCAATGGTAGATAATGCGAAGGCGCGTGAGAAAAAGTTTCGATTGCGTCCATGTCAATCGTTAACTATACGTTTTACAGTGCTAGCGAAAGAGACCGATGGCTCAGTAGTAGCCTAGGGGATTGTTTAACCAATAGAAATGTTTCACGCGAAGCGACGTCTAGCAGGGTTAGTAGGCTACTTGGATGGGCGACCATTGCATGTTGAGCGATACCCATGCAGGCAGTGCTTCGAAATGGGTTGACGGACTGGAATGCCGAAGAAAAATCATAATTGCAAGACCCTGAAGCACAGGCAAGCTCCACTTGAGAGTATATACCGAGGTCTAATACTCCTGCGCGCATGCATACCATATCGCTCGGATTTCAAAGATCCTGATGCTCATGTCCTTGACGGGTAAGTGACTGACAGCTACCCAACTAAACCCAGCCAGCACTAGGTCCCTTCTCCCCCGTCTCCTGTGCTCAGTTGTCTGGGGCCACAGACGATGCGCCTAAGGGTGAAATTATACTGCCACGCACGACTGAAATGCGGACCGAAACGGACGGGCAGCTAGGTCGGAAGTGGTGATCACATAGGTCCGCGCGACTTCGTCCGACTGTGTAAACAAAAACGAATTTTTTTTTTCTGTGGCAGTGTAACAATAAAACAATGACTAATCAAAATCAATGTATCAATGTATCTGGGATGCACTTTCAAACACACACACCCACACACACACACCCACCCACACACACCCCCCACTCCCCCCCACACACACACACTCCTATGCACATGTTTGCTCATTCATGCCTACCCGAGAAAGAGAGAGACAGACAGACAGACAGACAGACAGACAGACAGAGACAGAGACAGAGAGACAGGGTAGAGGTATTTAAACTATTCAAAGCCAACTGTATATCCATATTCATTATTCATTCGATAGCAGACACCAAACATAAGCAAACGGGCTGGTTGAAACAAAATTCAATATCCAAATGTATTCATCAGAATCACCTTTACCTTCATTTCCCATTTCCCTAGCAATGTTTTCCCATGCTTTTTGAATAAGTTCCCGATTGCTGTGATTTTTGTCCGCTTTGTTATATATCAATTTTCTGCAGCGCACCGCCACAATCAATCTTTCGTCCTCCAAATTGGCAGGAAACAGACCGGATGGTAACGAAACACTTCGATAGAAGATCGGGCCCTTCCGCGCGCTAAAAAGAAGTGCTGCTTGTCCGGCACGTCTTTTTTCATCCGCACGACTTTTTACGTCTAGTCGTGTCAGTATAATCACGAAAGGAAATAAAGAAGAGGACACGACTTTTTTCGGTCCGCACTTCAGTCGTGCGTGGCAGTATAATTTCACCCTAAGGCAGCTAGATCCTTATCGGCCAGCGCCTTGAGCAGCTCCTTTTAGCTAACAAATAAAAAAGCGCTTTATAAAAACGATTACAATTTTAAAAAATAAATAAACTAAACATAGTACTTGTGCTTTAATTGTAACTACTTTACACACATGTTTGCACCATGCCACGTATTCGGGGAAAATATTGTTCCTGCGCATGCGCCAAGCTCAATGCTTACATGTACAATCTCCTTTCTGTTTTCCCTACTGTTTATCAGCACCGTCGGGGCCAGCTGCTGGAAGTTGGCGACTACGTCACCGTGACGACACATTATACGTCGTCAGAGGAGCTGAGCCACGTCAACTTGCTGGTGAGTCAAATGTAATAATTGGATGCTGCATGCACGGAATAAAATCATGTACACTTTTGCAGAGGTTCGCCTTTATTTACAAAAGGCTTCCTCCTCGGTGTACAAAGGTGGCAGCATAAAAAGAGTCACGAACAGTTCACACATGAGCTATTACTACTTGTCCCTATATACAAAACATAATTATATTGCTATAGGCTGCTGCGATTCCGCCTATACAGAGTAGTCTGCTGTCTTTTTCATCGAAGCAAATGACATCATTAAACCGCAATGAGTTGAATGGAACAGAAGCTTCAAGAAACGGGGGTATTGGTAGTTCTTTCGATGTGATATGAACGAAAGCTCTTTTGACATAATATAACGCTAATCATACCTTTTTTTTCCTCTCCCGGGGGGTTCCATAGGTGCTCAGCAGAGGGCGCATTGTTTGGCAAACCAGGACCGGTAATTTAGGCCTGAACTCTACTACGTTTTACTTCCCCTTGACACGCCACATGCTCCCCGGTGCGCGCATCGTGGCCTACAGTATCCGGGGACACGCTCTTGGGTCAGAGGTTATTTCCGATACCGTCTGGCTCGACATGAAACACACGTGCTTCGGAGAGGTGAGACTTGGATGAATTTATACTGTGTGAGTATAATAAAAACTGCAAACTTCTGTTCCATATTTTAAAGGGTAGAGGTAAACCTTTTCAGTCATCGTAGAATTCGAGTTTACTCTTTTTTTTCGCAGCTTGAACTGTCACTGTCAGACGACAACCCGCCCTCCTTCCGGCCAGGGGACATCGGAAGTGTTAGCCTGAAGGGACTTCCGAACATGCGCGTTGGCATGCTGGCTGTGGACCAGGCGGTGTACCTGTTGAACCAGCAATCGTTGACCAGAGGATCTGTGAGTCCATTAATATTTTTATGTTAATTAAATTATAAAATCATTTTTCCAACCACCTTCCTTCCTTCCTACTTTACTTTCTTCTTGCTTTGCTTCCTTAGCCAAGGAAGAGAGAGAGAGGGAAGAGATATAAAGGAATCATCATCATTATCATCAAACCCTACCTTCCCTCCTTAGGATACTTAGCCGAGAGGAGAGAGAGGAAAGAGGTATAAGTAAGAATCATCATCATTATCATATCATCATCATCGTCGTCGTCGTGTGCGAATTGTGAATCGCTGTGTTGAAACGCTTAGGCTTGTACATGGCGATGTATCTTGATGACAGATGTTCGAATCCTTGCTGGAACATGACTTGGGCTGTGGGGATGGTCGAGGCGAAAGCTCAGCCGCAGTCTTCAAGGTCTGTATACATGCGTTTTGTACTTGTTGTACAGTTTTGTTCATGGAGAGGCGTTATGGAGAGCCCTTTTTACTAGGCCAGCTTTATGAGAACGGTGGAACTCATTTCTTGTCCCTCTCTGCTTTTTAGTTTTAAAAACTGGGACAAGCACATCGCTTCATATCGCGGTTTTAACTGGGACACAATACAATTTAATTCAATACAGTGCAAATACAATACCACTTGAATTGTCTCACACGGAGCAGTTACAATGGCGGCAGCACATAAGTTGTTGTTGTTTGTAGATTATAGTCACACGACACTTTCGACTATAGGTGACTACTGGACCGATTTATACTGACACCAGCGGGCCAGTTGTTGGTAAAGGGGAAAATAATATGATCACACGTTGACCAATCCGGGATTCGAACCAGCGACCTTTCGGTTACTAGCAAGACGCTCTTACCAACTGAGCTACCCGGCCCCTCTGGCACATAAGTATTTACAAACTGAATATGTACACACAGACACACAAAGCATTTCACAACACACAAAGCGAACAGTAACAGCATAGTTGTAGAAGTAAAACACTAACACTAGGTCACACTAGCCTATTGTCTAGGACATCGTCAGCATTATCCCCGTATGTCATTACGATCATAGTAAATGTTTCCGTAATTTGTTATTATTCAAAGAGTTGGTATTATGCCGATCGTTATTCTTTTTGTATTTGCTTGGCCTGGTCGGAAAGTCATTTTCCAATGTAATGTTTTTGACGTGTGTTTTAAACCTCACCATGCATCAGCCGTGTGGTTTTGTTATGGCTGCCTTTTACAAACGAAGTGTTCTTTTTCCCTGTGGGCACAGGATTCCGGTCTGACCATCCTCTCTAACACGGGTCTCAACACACTGCCAAGGATCGCAGGGGGATGCAAGGCCAAGGTTGTCAGAAGGAGGCGCAGAGGTCAGTCTGCTTGACCTTGAAAGTAGCCCTATGTCCCTTTGTCTGTCTGTCTGTCTTCCTGTGTCTGCCTGTCCGTCATGTCTGTCTGTCTCTGTCTGTCCGTCTATCTCTGTCTGTCTGACCGTCTATCTCTGTCTGTCCGTCTATCTCTGTCTGTCTGACCGTCTATCTCTGTCTGTCCGTCTATCTCTGTCTGTCCGTCTATCTCTGTCTATCTGTCCGTCTATCTCTGTCTGTCTGTCCATCTTGTCTGTCTATCTCTGTCTCTTTCTCTCTCTTGATTTGTGCACATTATATTCTACGAAATGCAAAAGCGTCATGATCAGCATCTGAACTGTTGTCGTTGTACGTTGATGGTTTGGTTATTACTAGCTTTTTTAATTTCAGGTTAAGTTTGATTTTTTTATGCATACGAACGTTTCCACTTCACGCAATAATTTTCCACCCCCACCCCTCCCATCTCCCAATTTTTTTAAATGGCGCATCCCTATCTGAAGGATTTTTCGAGTTCACGCTAACTTTTAAAGTTGAGAAGCTTTGCTTTCCTTTTCACAAAATTAATAGTCAGGTCTACTTTTTTAACTCCCGTTTCTTCAAAATGAATTCTTGAATTGTTTAATTTTTCGTTTTCCATTTGTTGGGCCTCAACAGCAGCGACCTCTGTGGAGGATGTCTGCTGCCTTGAAGGTGCCAAAATGGAGATCCACGACCCGCAACTCTGCCATAAAGTGGCAAAGGAAGTTAAAAGGTTGACTGGGCTTGACGCGTGCGCCCAGCAGTTCTTCCGGTGTTGCGCCAACTGGAACAAGACGGAAGTGTTTTTGAATACCACTGGCAGTAAGTTTTTTTTTCTTCTCTTCTCTTCTCTTCTCATATATCTTATATATATATAATTTTTAAACGCGGGTTTCGAGTTTGTATGAAATTACATATTCCCGTGCGTTTATACCGATGCATTTACTTGCAATACTGACAGTGTGTTTGTGTGTATGTTTGAGGGATTCAGGGTGGCGGGGATGGCGGGACGTACGACGTCACATTGGAGGATGACATCATGCTGCCACTGAGTGACGAAATCATTCCCATCCGATCCAACTTCCCTGAGTCCTGGTGGTTTGAGGATATCACGCTAGGGTAAGGAACTGGCGCACACTACGTCTTATAAGCTTACCCCCATCCCAAGGAGGAAGAATGAAGTGATGGCCAATACATATAAGCTTACCACGTGTTAGTTATTCTGTTGCCACGGTAGTACCCCTCTGGACTCACCTTGTCTTTGACCGTTGCAGTACCAGTGGTAAAGAGGAGATGGACTTTGCCCTGCCCGACACCATCACCACCTGGGTCATACAAGCCTTGGGCGTGTCTCCGGAGGCGGGGTTGTGCATAGCTCCGCCCCTAAATTTGACAGCGTTCCGCCCTTTCTTCCTGCACGTGGACCTGCCGTACTCTGCCGTGAGACTGGAACAGCTGGAGGTCAGGGCCACTGTGTACAACTACATGCAGCGACCTATCAATGTAAGTTTGGGTTAAAGGCTTTACTCGCATGGAGTAGCCTGTACATTGACCTAGTAGTAGTACCTTGTATGTAAACGTAACAAGTAAACCTAATACAAAGTTGTTGGACGGTACCCATTAACCAGCGTTAATATCATAGACTTTGTTGAATAAACAATTCGATAGCGTATAATTTACCCAATATATTTATTTATTTTTGATATATAATAATGGTATTGGGTGAATGCAGTCTGTCTAAAATTATATATATATTTATTTTTCCATTATTTCACTTTCAGGTCCGTCTGTTCATGCAGAGCGTGGACGGGATCTGCTATTCGGGAGTTTCCGGCCAGAACTCGGAAGCATTCGTGGTTGACGTCAATGCCAACGACGCCACCTCTGTTTACTTTCCCATCGTGCCTCTGGAGATGGGTCGATTTCCGGTCAGAGTGTTTGCTATCTCTGCCTGGGGTCGGGATGCGATGGAAAAGGTTCTGAGAGTGGAGGTGAGCAATACAGAATACTTTTAACAGCAGAGAAGAGCTAACAAGGGTCACAGTTCAGATGCTCTAACCATGAGAATACTGCCTTAAGTAGCTCTTTATGTTGGTAGATGCGCTATGCGCTATATAAGAACCAGTAAGAACACTGCATGATGCTTTTGATTACGTAGATCACCAACTAATTATTTTGTGCACTCTGGATATCAGAGGTTACTGTTTTGTTTTTGTCAGCTGATAAGAGCGCTCTGTAAAGAATACCGCATGATAGCGTTTGGTGTGCATGCACATAGGACAAGATAAAGGTGGTCACTTTTCACTAGTCCTTCTTTAGCTGTAGGATTGTACTGGTCAGGTATGTTGATATAGGTCCATATCTCCCTTCTTACCTGGAAGGGTTATCCACCTGTCTGCCCTATCGCCAATGGTGGGGTGCAGACGTTAACGCTTCAATGTTTAATGCCAGGGCGGGGATCTTAAACCAGTCCTCTATTGTAGTGCTTGCTATAGGGCCTCAAGTCGGATCATCGCTTTGAGGAGCTCTTGACCTTGTAAGCCATGTTTGTGATTTTGTGTGTACCCAGGGCGAGGGTCTAGAGAAAGTCCACACCGTCTCTGTGCTGCTGGACCCCAGTGGGAAACGTTTTGTCAGATTCCGCAAAGACAACCAGACCTTTTCGCTCACAAGTAAGCTCTTCTTCTCTCAGCATATCCCCCAGTATCCCTTAGATTATTGCTTTCAGACTTTCCTGGATGGTGTGTATCTTGATTGGTTAGTTTACAGCGATCTCCCTGCCTTTACACCACATAATTGAGTGATGGTTGGAGGCAGTCAACTCTAAAATTTAAGGAAATAAAATTAGACTTCCTATTTCTTGTCCATCTTTACTAGCAATCGTCCTGCCTTTGTACCATGTGTTTGAGTGATTCGTAGATGTTTGTTGGTTGTGTATGTGAGAGTGTGTAAAACATGTGAGCGTGTGTGTTCGTATTATACAGATCGCCGCGCTTTTAAGTCTGATTGGTGTTTTGGGAGAAAAGCGCGTGTAAAGTACCCATTATTATTATTATTATTATTATTATTATTATTATTATTATTATTATTATTATTATTATTATTATTATTATTATTATATTATTATTATTAGTTCCTGTGGAGACAACTCTGCTTGTAGGCTCTCTAATCAATTAATCAATCAACCAACCAAATAGTGAATAAATGAACTGACCAATCATTCGCTTTCTTCTTATTTAAATATCCTTTTCAAACTTTTTGTCTAGTCATTACTTTTTTGTTTTGTTTTGGTTGCCTTAATTGTTATTTCTTTTCTGTTGGTTTTTTCCTTCCGTTTTTAGACAAGGTTTCGGCAGACGAACAGAAGCAGGAAGTGCAGCTTGACCTTGACCTTCCCTCAGAGATCATTCCAGACACGGAAAGCTGCACAGTCAGCGCAATGGGTGAGGATGTACAAAAAGAGCTGTGATACTAATATTTGCTCTGAAATCTTCTCATCCTTCTCTTCCACCCCCCACACCCCACCCCTCAGCCCCCAACCCCATGTTCTCCATCCATCCCCATCCCATAACCATATCCTCTTACTTGCTGTCCTAGTGTCGTCATCATCGTCATTCTCCTCCCCTTCCCCTTCTCCTTCTCTCCCACCCCTCTCCCTCTCTCTCTCTCTCTCTCTCTCTCTCTTCCTTCCCATCCCCAACCCCCTGTTTCTTGTCTCCTCGCCTGGCACACCAATGACTCGGGTTCGAATCTCGTGGTGGACAAGATACAAGCGGCCATTTTCTCTGTTCATCTTAGCAATGAGATTGCTCGTGTGGTTCAGTGGTGATTTAGGTATGTCTACTCCCCTTTTTCCATGAAATGGTTATCTGCCATATCGTCAGTGGACTTTAAACTTCCAGGCTCATTCAATCGATATTCATTCTCCCGGTCTCATTTCCTCTCCGCCTCTCCTCTTATTATTATTATCTGTCAAAAGTTCCTCATTGGTTCTGACCTCGTTGCTCAAATACTTTCTTCGTCCTCCGACACAGGCGACTTACTGGGCCCGACAGTGCGTGGCGTAGTGGAAGGGGCAGAGGAGCTGCTGAGGCTGCCGACGGGTTGCGGGGAACAGAACCTCATCTATATGGGCCCTAACGTGTACACCATGCGCTACCTCAAGGCCACGGGCAGGCTGACCTCCACCATAGAGAAGAAAGCCAGAGCCTTCATTAGACAAGGTCAGTATCACGCAGCGTAGCGGACAGTGGCCGATGCTTACGTTTTGCCTATAAAACCACCATTAGTGAGAGATTAGTTAGTTTGTTAGTTATATAGATTAACGTCCCCGGACACATAAGCGTATAGGGGACGATGATGAAGTGAGAGAGAGGTACTTTGCAAGTTTTATTTGTGTCGGTACTGCGGTCTCTTGAGAATCACTGCATGATGACTGGCGACACTGGGGGCTCAGTAGCTCAGGTCGTGTGTAGACCTATACCTTGGGTGTTTTGGCGATGTGGGTTCGAACCTTGGCTTCAGCAGATTATAATTTTAGCATGCTTCCTATTAAGAAGCTCTCTGAAAGTGCGCTATAGAAGACCAACCAGTGCATCCATTATTATTATTATTAGTAGTAGTAGTAGTAGTAGTAGTAGTAGTAGTAGTAGTAGTAGTAGTAGTAGTAGTAGTAGTAGTATCATTCTTCTTCTTCTTCTTCTTCTTCTTCTTCTTCTTATTCTTATTCTTCTTCTTATTATTATTATAAATGATGATGATGATGATGATGATGATGATGATGATGATGATGATGATGATGATGATGATGATGATTAGTAGTAGTAGTAGTAGTAGCAGTAGTAGTAAAAGTTTCAAAACTCACAACAAATGTTAGGTAGGTTGGGTTTGGGCGCGCCACAAGCTGCGACTACGCTTTCCCCAGGGGAGGCGACCCAGAGTTTCCCTATGAAAATAGGGACAATAAGGTAAATTTTTTTTTTAAAATTAAAAAAATAGTAGTAGTAATAGTAGTAGTAGTAGCAGTAATATAAATAATAAAGCTGTTTATTTTAGCTAGGTAAAGGTAAAGGTAAAGGTGGTCCCATAGCCTTGTGGCCGTAGGGGAGCGTGATGTTGGAGATCACACTTATCTTGGGCCAGCGTAATGAGGGTGATCCCCATCTCTTTCCCTCGCTGCTTTACCTTCCCCACCCTTAAGAGAGTAGGTACTCAGTCACAGTGGAGTCAACTGGGGGCGTTGTTATTTCTCGCTTCACGTTTTTGCGGTCACCCGGACGGGTGCTTAACTTGCGACACAGTAGCGAGTGCTCCAACCTCTGCGCTATCCGACACCCCTCGGTTCTCCTTGTTCTAAACAAATAGGCCTAGATCCCACGAAAGCGTTTTGGGTGTTTTTCCACATATCTTTAATGCCACGTCGTTGGGGGGGAGAAAAACAAACACATTTATTAGTCGTTTTTGAATAGCGCTTTTCCAGCTCAAGAACTGCTCAAGGTGCAGGATCTAACTCAAGCCGCTCGAGGCGCCCACCTCCTGCCTAAAGCGCATGATCTAACTCTCCAGATCTCCGAGCACAACCCATGACGGTAGGCTTACATTAAATACACAATCGATTTAAAACTCGTTGAAACCAGGTCGATCTCTATTTGTTGCTGTATGGTGTGTTGTTGCTAATTCACTTCCTTCTTTTCTCGTAGGCTTGATGCGACAGATGACGTTCAGAAAGGACGACGGATCGTACGGTACCTGGCCCCACGCTGACTCCAGCACTTGGTAAGTGTTGGTGTTTTTTTTAAGCGACAGTACTGCAATGTTATTGTGATACTGCACTGGTTCCTTGTGAAACAATGAATACATTGAACTATTTGTTTTTTTTTAATTGAGTTTTGTTTGTTTTTGTTGGTATTTTTTTTGTGTTTTTTTTTTTTGCAAGAGATGTTGTTTCCAGTAATACAATATGAATATTTTATTTTAACGCCTCTTCACGTACATGTGATTTTAGACACCCTCTTCATTTCTTACGCAGGGACATACAAACATACACAATCAAATTTAACGAATGAACATTAAAATAATAGAAACATTGTACCAGCGGACATAAAACATGAATTTCACTCCACTGGCTGTATGTCTAGCAATGAATATTTTCCAAGCAGTTTTTTGAGAAGATGTTCTCGTATAAGCATTGATGTATCAAGCTATCGGTTAAGAACGCTTGTCTCTCTCTACTGACCCCTGGACAACACTGAATACATTCCAATAATTATTATTAAATGACTTTTATTTAGTTGCTGGTGTTTTTTTTGGGACAGGCTGACGGCGTTCGCCATGAAGGTGTTGTGCCAGACCAACAACTTCGTACCAGTGGACATGAACGCTACGTGTGCCTCGCTTCACTGGCTACGGACACGGCAACGGCCTGACGGATCGTTCATCGAAGACGTCTGGGTGACTCACCGTGAGATGCTGGTAAGAGGCGCTACTACGTCACTGCGTATAACAAGAGTGGGGCAGGGGGGTAGAAGACGGAGGGGGACCAGAGGGACAGTAATATTTGAAGAAAAGGGGATACAAAAGGACATGGGGATCCCCCCGGGAGGAGGTACGGTGAAAGAGGAGGCAGAAGAGGAGTAGCACAAGAAGAAGGAACCGGAGAAGAATACGGGTAGAGAAGGAACAAAAGAAGAAAGGAAGCTCGAAGAAGGAAGTTGACGAAACATGAGGTGTTGATAATGCTGGTAGTTGCGCTGGAGCTGAAACTACAGCTGCTGATGAAGTTAGTTAGTTATTCATTGTTTATAGGGTCCAGCGGACTGCAAAGAGCCGAATCAGGACCACAATTTGGTTGAAAGAGAACTCACTCCTGATCCGTATAAAAGACCTGCTGAAACAACCCTAGTGGTAACACTGTAGACACTCCTCCACCAGCCGGTCACTTACAATAAAGACATCCCACGCAGGGGATGCTGAGGCTATACTCTAACTTATCGAACCCCCGTTTACAAAAAACAAAATATAATATAAGCATCATTATAAAATATTAACAAAACACATACATATAAAATGTCTACATTGCTTAATAATAATATCATAGAAAGCCAAGTGACCATTTGACAGAAAGCGTCCAGTATTCTCAAACTGACCCAAAAGACCTCTTACACAAATGAGGAGTTTTGGAAGACTTTTCTAGAAAACTGGTCTAGCGAAGAAGAAGATAGTATAGTAGATTGATTGAACAGAGTAGGAATGAGAAAGAACGAAGGAAAAGGAAGCGGAAATTTAAAGCACTACATTTCCAGATAGTGGGGATATCATTTATACAGAAACCCCCGGCACCCACACGGGCGGGATGCTGATGAAGAGGATACTGCTGCTGCTGTTGATGATGATGATGATGAGAAGGAGGAGGAAGAGGATGATGGTGGTGATGATGATGATGATGATGATGATGATGATGATGATGATGATGATGATGATGATGATGATGATGATGATGATGATTATGATGATGACCATAATCATAATCATAATAAACAACGCCAAATTGCTTTATGTTTAAATGTATGTAATTTGGGGCGGTTTGCGTACAGGGCGGTATCAACGGCGATATGTCCGTGACAGCCTTTGTGCTCATCGCCATGTTGGAGTGTCCATGTATGGATCAGGTCAGTGTTGTACTCCTCTGTCACCCCCCTCCCCTCACCCTCTCATCCCTCCTCTTTCTCCTCCTTTTCCCTTCTTCATGCATCCTCGTCCTTTTTCTATTGTTCATCCTATTCTGGACGGTGCCATATTCACATGATTCTCCACACATCTATCGCTCAAACATGTGCTGTAAATGCAGGGAGATTGTTATTAGAAGACGAAAAGGAAATGGAATGTTAATTTGGAAATTGTATAGTTTGACTGCATTTAATACCATTCATTATTGAAAGGAGTGGGGATCGGGTAGGAAAACGGAGTACCCGGAAAAACACCTCTATTTCTAGGAATTCTCGTTGACTTGCTTTCTTCCTCTGTAACAATGTTGTCTCTTGTTCATGCATGCTAGCTGGGGTTTTTTTGTTCTTTCAGGATCGTAGTGACATGATTGACAAAGCACAGGCCTACCTAGAGCTCCATCTTGAAGAGAAACAGCGCCCTCTTACAGCCGCCATTACTGCGTATGCCCTGGCGCTGGCCGGAAGTGAGTGGTCACGTGAGTTCAACATGAAACTTATGGATCAGGCGCATACCACTGCCCATGGTGAGTTCAGAATAAATTATTATTATCGGCTATCCTTAAAATTTACATTCATATATTATATTTCATATGAATGTTCTATTTGGGTTCCGTTATATAAAGAAAAGAATGTCGATGTAAACAGTCATGAATCCATTTTGTTGCATTACCCGGCAAATAAGAAATTTAGCCCCGTATAATTTACATGTCTGCAGTTGGTAAAGGTTTTGTTTTAATGTTGCGTACTTTTTAATGCTTATAGTTCAACTTTAAATTGTTAGATTTGATTATAATTATGTGTGTATGTTCATGCGTGAGAATGACTGTGAAGTCTAAAATCACAATAGGCTTATTTGAACAGACGTTGAAATAAATGATTGAATTTAATTATACTGAATTGTATCCTTCATCCTCTGACGTGTCCGTGTGAAATGTCAAGGGCTGAAGTATTGGAGCTTCGCGGACGAAGAATCGTTCAAGGAAGGCGAGAAACCGTATTGGTACGCCAAGAAACCAAGCGCTCTCTCCGTGGAGACCACGGCTTACGCGCTGCTGACGCAGCTGGCCCACAATGACGTCACCACCAGCAACCCCATTGTAGCCTGGTTGCTGGAACAGAGAGAGGAGCACGGATCTTTTGTCTCCACTCAGGTATGCCGACGACGACGAAGACGGCGATGATTGACGAAGATGATGATAATGCTGATGATGATATTGATTGATTAATTGATTGATTGGTTGATTTATGATGATGAGGAGGAGGAGGAGGATGACGACGACGACGACGACGAGAGGAGGAGGGTGGGTGATCATGATGTTGATGATTATGAGGAAGAAGAGTAATTGGACGATGATGATGATGATGATGATGATGATGATGATGATGATGATGATGATGATGATGATGATGATGATGATGATGATGATGATGATGATGATGATGATGAAGGAGAAGAACAACCACAAAAAGAGGAATAGGAGGAGGAAGAAGAAGATGATGATTATGATGATGCCTGACGGTCATTTTCATCTCGATCACGCAAGCACGAGAGTGACAATGATGATTGTACAGTACGTAATTGTAATGACCGTTGAAGTCGTCACATGATGTCGACAACAACGATGACGAAAGGGGGGAGGAGGTGGGGGTGGAGAAGGAGGAGATGATGATGATAATAATGATGATTGATGATGATTGTATGCATGATCTCAGCGATTCTGATGACGTTGACATCGATGTGGATAGTGATGATGTCGTTTTTACAGGACACGGTAATCGCCCTGCAAGCGTTGTCAGAGTACAGCATCAAGTCCTTTTCCGCCATCTTAGATATGACGTGTCACGTGAGGTCAGAGGTCGACGAAAAATTCCAGAAAACTTTCTCCTTGACCCGAGAAGACGCCCTTGTCTTGAAGTCTGTGCCGCAGGTCAGGATGACCCTTTGTATTTATTTCTTTATTTTGAGAGTTTTGTTTCTTTTGTTGTTTGTGTGTGTGTGTGTGTTTATGTTTTTGATAAAATGTCCCGGATGTACAGGCAACCGCCCCTTACTCCTTTGGTTGAGAGTGTAAACCAAGGTCTAGTTTGTGCACGCACGCATTTCATCGCTCGGACTTTCAGGATCCTGACGCTTATACCGTACACAAATAAACCCAGCTATGTTCCTTCAACTCTATAGCGGATCGCCCAAGATTGGGCTCAGTTGTCCGACCATTCACCCATAGGCTGCAAGTGGGCGTCTTGGGTGGCTTGAGTTAGATCCTGCCTCGACCAGCGCCTTGAGCAGCTCTTGAGCGCTATTTACGAACGATCGCGTAAACAAGAGGCTCATCATCGTCGCTCCTCGCTCTTTCGTCGTGTTCTTCCCCCTTTTACTGTTAGCCTGCCCATCAAGACAGTATGGTTGCTCAGGTGGTTCAGTGTCGATTTAGTGTCCATACCGTACCCCTTTTCCCTTTGGAGGGTCATCCCTGTCTGCAATATCGTTACTGGTGGGCCTAGACGTTAAACTTCAATGTGCATTCATACAAACTCAGCATTTAATTATTCGTAAGGCACTTCAATGGCCATTCATACAAACTCAGCATGCAATTGTTCGTAAGGCACTTCAATGTGCATTCATACAAACTCAGCATGTAATTGTTCGTAAGGCACTTCAATGTGCATTCATACAAACTCAGCATGTAATTGTTCGTAAGGCACTTCATTGTGCATTCATACAAACTCAGCATGTAATTGTTCGTAAGGCACTTCAATGTGCATTCATACAAACTCAGCATGTAATTGTTCGTAAGGCACTTCAATGTGCATTCATACAAACTCAGCATGTAATTGTTCGTAAGGCACTTCAATGAGCATTCATACACACTCAGCATGTAATATTATTGTTCGTAAGTCTATACACAGGTGCATCCCATCGCCGTAGCACTGTGGTAGAGCGTTCGCCTGGCACACCAATGACCCAGGTTCGAATCCGTGGTGGGCCAGATAAAAATGGTAATTTTCACTGTCCATTTTAGCAGTATGATTGCTCTGGTGGTTCAGTGTTTTGAGGTTCCTACCCCTTCCCGTGGATGGTTATCCCCGTCTGCCATATCGCCAATGGTGGGTGTAGACGTTAAACTTCAATGTTCATTCACAGGTGCATTAACCAAGAAGAATGGATCCTCGGGAAGAATTAGTGCATCCCCGATAGCATAGGTGTAGCAGTAGTGAAAAGAAGTAGTGGATCCCCGATAGCATAGGGGTAGCAATAGTGGAAAGAATGAGTGGATCTCCGTAAGTATAGGGGTAGCAGTAGTATGTATCATATTACAGCTACCCTTATGCTGTCGGAGATCCAGTAATTCTGTTCGAGGACCCATTCTTCTTGGTAAAATGCGCCTGTTGTCGACATCATAGTGTTTGCCCAGGTGCCAACTGGTGGCAAATTGCTGTTCGAGGCCTCAGGAACAGGCGTGGGCGTCATGCACGTGGACGTACGCTTTAACGTGCCCCACGACGACAACGTGTGTCGCTTTGACCTGACCGTGACGTCACGGCGCCTGTCCAGCATGCTGCAGCAGTTCTTCTGGCAGCCCAAACAGTGAGTGCACTCCCTTGTAACTATTTGTTTTCTCCCTTGTAGCTATAATTTGCATGAGGCTTTTTTTTCTGGTACAAGGGTAGAATTAACTAAAGACTCGTAGATCTTAAATGGTAAACAATGTTATAATGCTATAATAATAAAAAATACCTCAATTTTTGATAACATGCATTTCAGTCCTGAGTAATGTATATCTGCTGTTTTGTTTCTTCATGTGGTTTTTCTTGGTGGTTCCTTTTTCCATTGTTGTGATCACGCTTCTTGTGTGCAAATATTGGTGCGCTTAAATAAATTTTCTAGTACTCATACTATACTATACTATACTATACTATACTATACTATACTATACTATACTATACTATACTATACTATACTATACTATACTATACTATACTGTAGAGAAGTACGGAGGACACTCTACAAAATGATAGCGCGAGGTCATTATTAATTTTGTTGTTGCAATGTTCTCATAAGTTAAAGGGACCACCCCCTTTGTCCACGCCCACCCTTGACAGATTCCTTTAACATCGACAGTGAACGTTAAAGTAAACACCAGTAAGCAAAGCCCTCCAATGGTGGGGGGTCCTTTAATCTCACAGCCTTTCGTTCTGTTAACGCAGCCACCAGCGATGTGAGCCGTGCTCTATGGAGTGCGAGGATGAAGACAACGCGGAACCGGAAGACGAGGTCGAAACCTTCACTTTCCCGGCCATCATACCTCGCATCCGCGAGAAGCTGGGTCTGAACAAGGACGCCAAGGACGACGCGGACCAACAGAGGACGACGGACTGGGCAGGGACACGCGTGGGGCGACCCAGTTCACGGATTGGTCGACGGCCTCCGCATCGGTCGCGTCGCTCCGCCCTCATCGCGTCCAGCGCCAGGGTCCTGTGTATTGAAGTGTGCACCAGGTAAGCTTCTGCATCCAGCTTACCACAAATTCGTAGCTGAGCCTCTCCACTAGTGTTCTCTCTCAGCTACGCTTTGTGTACCGCTACGTGCC